>OX392542.1:31511849-32750599 GCA_947623455.1 Mimachlamys varia
GGCTTATAGCTTGTCCCCACACTACACTGTAGAGCACTGCAGGCACATGTGTGTGTTTCCCCTTCAGTGTAAACTAGACCTTAGGGAGCTAGCGGTGTAGCTCTGCCTGGACAAAATTAATTGATACTGTCAATGGTCCAGATAACACCAAGATACTCAAATTGCACTGAATCTCGGCCTTTAAAGGTATGAATTAATTGCTTCCTGCTGGTGCACCGATGCTGGCAGGTGAACTAATTGTTTTATGTCAGATAAGGTTAAGTATCGTACCTGTTGGAGTGATGCTGAGCTGTATATCCTCCAATTTGTCACCTGATAACGATGTGAAATGATATTAGACTGCACCCATATTATTAGTCAGTCCCTGATCAGGCCTTGAGCTAGGCACACGTCTATGTTAACCCTTGAGGACTAATACAACAGCACCTTATCATAAGTTTAGTAGAGTAAAACTTTAGATGTGTTTCCAAGTACATTCTGGGAGATCAAAGGAGAAATTAAAGAGGCATCACGGTAAAACTATATTTTTTTATGCTTATTTAGAATTATTGTATATATGAATTAAATGTGTAATCTTGTGGAAAATGAATGGGTGATTTACGCTGGAATATGTTCTCAAAAATTTAAAAAAGGAAACCACTATTTGTTGATCAACGATTTGGACATGTAAATGTTTTTGCATCACATATGATAACGCATTCGCATAACAAGCTACATCTGTAAACAAAAAATGGCTATCCGCTTGACCTACATGTAACTACCAAGCGAAAAGTGGCCCAATGGTCAAACTATAACATAAGGATTATATTACGGAAGCATACTGAGGGATGGGAAGTATTCAAGGGTGAAACTAACAGCCCACTTGTTTTCATGTTACAGTTATCTTCTGGTTAGCCGGTGACACAGCTTTGATTTGGTTTTGGGGCCTCCCAGGGGATAACTCTTTCAATACTCTGTTACATGAAATGCGTGCGTAAAACTTAAACGCATGTTTTGTAATATCCCCTTTATAATATTCCAGTCAAATAACATTATTGAATTATATTGCTGAAGAGAAAGACCTTTCCACATACAAGATAAACCGAAGGGGGGGGGGGGGGGGGGGGGGGGGGGCATTTGCCGGTATAGGTGCGATTGAGGTTATAATGTATACGGCTTCAATTTGGACAAAATTCATAAATTTATGTCATCATGCGCTGGAAAAAAAAATTGTCATACCTAATCTATAAAATACGGATGGTAAACATTATCGGGTGTGGATCCGGTATTGAATTTGATATGAATCAAAATACAATGTATATGCATTATAAAGGCGAAGTCATTAATTAAAAAAAACCATATACATTTATGTTCCATGCCTGCAGTTGTATTGAAAATGTCAACGAACCTTTAAAACATAAGAAAGTAAAATGAAAACGGAGCTATCATAACATATATAAATGGATTAAGTATTTGACAATTATATTCTCGACAAGTTCCAATTTTGATATATATTATACATGTATTTTAAATGTTAAGTGCGTGGTGCGTCATAAGAGTACCAGGATACATAATTGCAAGTGTTAACATATGTTGACGGTGAAAGTTGGATAGATTTTAGATGAATATATAGTCTGAAAAAACCTTTAAGGCATCCAGTTGTATAAAAAAAATGGGAATCATTTTATTTTATTTTTGTACTATTCAATGCATGCACACCTTTTGTGAAATTGTTCTAAATGAGGATTCGTGAAGATAACTTTTACAAAAATTGAGGTTTGTCCTGTGGTTGTCATCGTCGGAAACCCACATGACACTGTTAAACGTACAATGTAAGAGTGCAGTGTCGTGTGGGTTTCTGACGATGCATGGTTGTATCCTGTACCCATTTGTATCGGTCTCAGTCAGGTACTGGTGTCGATAAATGATGCAGAGATGCCAACATATATTTCTTCATATGAATATCGTGTGAAATTAATGTCTGATTATTAATGTGAATGTGATACAATATATTTATACACAGACTTTGTGTTTGGTTCATCATCGGACCTATACATTACGCGTCCCCTCTCTTAGGACCCCTTTTGTCAAATAGGTTGACAACACTGTCACTTGACGCGTGATCATCACTATTTTTATCGGGTTTTCCCCGAAGAATGCAATTTTGCAAGTGGCTAACAAAGACATTTTGAGTGGACTTTGAATATTGAAATAACAGGAAAATGTATCTGGTAGTGCAGACAGCATGTACATTCAAGAACTTCATTGAAGACTTCCCCGGGATGCCCCTTTAACTTTAATTTTACCCCATTCATAATGGTGAATGTTTTTTGCAGAGTTTTAATTCATATCAAATATTTACACCCTCCTATTATGAACGTGTGGTAAGTATGTGGCCCTAGCAACCCATGCTGTAGATAAGCCCTGCCTCCCTCCTCCCCCTCCTTTATTTTGAGTTTTGTAATTTGCATCCAAGAGACTTTGAGGGGAACACTTCGTAAGTAATATGCCTTTAGAAAAAGGTATCAAATTACCAATAGAACAATATTTCCTCATCAACAACAAATATTACAAGAATTTTCCACATGTATTCTTTAAGAACATTGAACGTCATTGTTTGACATGTACAGTGCAGGACAAAATTGGAAAACTTGCCACCATGTAGAACCATATTATAGGGCCATGATAATTTATCTCCAGACCTGAAATCCTACACTTTACAAAGGGCTTGTGAGTCCAGACACTGATAATATCTATAAGTTGATGGTTCTGCAGAACACAGGAGGAGGGGGGCATGTGGTGGTCAGCAGTGAAACCATCCCTCTTGTTTATTTATCAATTTGGTATGGTACAGTGTATAAAGTTTTATCAGTGATATTCTATCCCGTCTCAAGAAGCTGATAAGCTTTTATGTCATGTCCACTATGTGAACTAAGAGTATGTAGCCTTGCAGAAGAGGCAATGTACATAGCACAGATTTTAAAAGTGGATAATTTTGTATTTTGTATCAATGCAAGGAAATTTTGTGCTTCAATATGATCATTACCCACTGTCAAACTGCGTGAGACTACCAACTATTTTGATCAAGCCATGGAAGGAATTACTTAGGAACAGACACCACACCTAGTGAGTATAACAGGTACACGTGTACATGTCACAGCTGTGTTCCCGTTTCCCACATGAGGTAAAATGAAATAAAATATGATTATCTGTTTACTTTGTAGATAGCAAACTCAAGTTGCATTAGTTGTAATTATTTACTGACATGCAAACGTTTCCAAACAATTGATGAATTCCTGCATTTCAGCCTACCATCATCATGGGCATATCAAATTGCCCTCTGTTCATCATGGTCAGTCCAAACTATTTTTTGTTAATTTCTTATTCTGGTCATCTTTTGATTTAGGGAATAATAAAAAAAATGTCTGACAGGTGGCAACCTGAGATTTTGACAATGAAATTAAGTTATTTCTATTTCATGAAAAGGTAGAACTTTATGGATTTTTTTTTCAAATTTCATCAGTAGATTGCCTCTTTGTCCCTGTATCAGAATATAAACAATTGGCTGACCAGCGGTAATCTTAAATTTCGACAATGAAAGTTTCTTATCGCTATTTCAAGAAATTTCTATTCTCAAATTTTACTTGAAGATTGCTCTTAGCTGTACCCTTTTGATTATGGGACGGATCATAAAACAAAATGGCTGACAGGTGGCCATCTTAGATTTTGACAAATGATCGTTATCACTATTTCTTGAGAAATACTTGATGTATCATCCTCCAAATTCTTATGAATATGTAGCTGATCTAGACTTGGTTGATCGTCAGCGACCACATGGCTCAATTGGTTGAGCATCCGTCTACAGTTTGGAAGGTCCCGTATTCGAACCCCAGTCTAATAGTGTATTACTTTAATCGGAATTGCAGATGTGCTAACTTGGAACTTGTCTGCTAAATGGAACAGAACGTTTCCAATTCCGTTTCTGTAGGTGAAAATCTAATAATGGAAAAAGAAAAAGAAATGACATTTCCAGAAATAAACAAAACGGTTCTGTCATATAATCTGCAAAACAATGCGAGTAATTGCTTTTATTTACAAGTTTTTCACACTATGATGCCACTAGGAGTCTGTAATGATATATTTTACTAATGAAATGCAGTGTAACTGGTTACAGTTATGTCTATTTACAATTAATTGAACATGATGAAACGAAAACCTTTTACAGACCGCCATATTGGATCCAACTTGGAACGTCGCGTTCCATTTAGAGGAACGTCCGGTTCATTCTGGAACCACTGGAACGTTCCGCTAAATGGAACATGCTATAACTTTCTTGAAAAAGTGGTCGATCACCCTGATAATTTAACAAATTTCTTTTATGATCTCCCAGTGCTTTGTTGTTATTACATCTTTGCCCATGTATACATGACCACAACACCAAGGTTTGTGTCACATGTCCCCATTTTGATATACAATGTAGCACATATTACATCCAGACTCTGTATTTAGGTAATTATTGTCCACTTTTTACTCTTTATCTTTTAAATAGCACTCTCCAGCCATTCTCTTATTTAAGCAGCCGGTCAGCTCAGACACTCCCATCTGATCAAAATTATCCTTAATCACAACAGGCTCTCTAGCTGTCACACAATCTCATTATTTCCCACCCCATATATTTTCGCCAAGATTGCACCCCTTCATAATGTAAATCCTCATATATGTATCCAGGCCTACATGCAAACAATAGCAGCTCTTACACTGATCTAGAGAACACCTAGGTTTCAAGCATTGTTAGCTTCATAATTATATAGATATTAGTGATTTATTATAGTTAATACACTACAAGTTATGATTTCACAGTAAATGACATGTAGGAATCATTATTCAAAAGGATTTTAGGATTTTTAAATAACATTGACATTAGTGAAAAAAATGAAATGAAAATTAAATGAAATGAAGCTTACAATCACATTTAATCCATAATTAAAGGAGTTTGCTTAGTAGTGTTGCCAGCTAGGTATGTATATATGGCATATGCTATATGCCAGATACTAACTGATAAGATATTTGTCTTTTGAACATATTATACAAGTGGCTAGGACAATTTTTTACCACCCAAGTCAGCATGTTATTGAAGGAGGGGGAGTTATAATGTGCAGGTTTGCAGCAATAGAAACAGGCTCAGTTAGCTACCGTGTTTGACTGTTTGTAAACACTCAGGGTACCCTCAGAGGCAAATGGCAGTAGTCACTCAGGCCATACCAATTTGATTTATTGTTCCTGTTTTGGAAAAATAAAATAAAAGTAAAAGTAAAATATTACCGCTCCAATTTTAGCGTCAATGAAAAATGACGAATCTGGATATATTTTACAATGGTTCAAAATTTAGAAAACGCCATTTCGGATCATTCAAATGTTTGAAATAAAGGTGAAAATGGTATTTTAAGCGGGTTTTTTTCGGCAGTAACACGAGGGAAATGCGCGACGAGGCTTTTTCACTTGTGAATTAAGAAAACTGAGAATGTGTCAAAATTGCATTCTTATCGTGTTGATCACTACATACATGTAATCCAGTCGCCATAATGTATTGCAAAATACCGCAATAGATAATTTATCGTTCCAAGATCTCTTGATCAAATAAACAAAATACGGAACTCAAGCGGTCTCACTAAAAAGCGACTCCAATCAAATATCTTTTAAAATCCTGAATTAAGTAAGCAACATCAGAAGATATGTTGTTAATTCAAATGTACGACTATAATAACACCTCTATTTGAATTTCAAATCGACCCAATTTTGCCGACATCAATGTCATTTCATCAGTCTTATTTTAGTAGAATAGGCCTAAGGTTGAAAAAAAAAAGTTTTTGTTATTCATATTTTGAAATATTTATGTAGGTATTACCATTCGAACTCTCTTCCAGATGCCGTAGTTACTTAGTCATCAGTTGTCAGTTAAATCCCGAATGGATGAGCACTGGGTTCATGATGCTTATTCAACCACGAGATAAACAATAATGAACTTATTCATATATGTGACGTCAGCTTATGAACTGATATTAATCTTTCTGATTTGGGTATATAGTACACAAATAATGCTTGTGTCCATTAATATTATTAATAATATTATTGCAACTCATAGGTTATGTCAGCAAAACACCCAGTGTCATACATCTAGCCTTCAGGTTTTGTTTTATATAGCGGTACATCATACCACGGATTTAGATTAGACTATCTAAGTCCGCGATCAAGCATTCTGCATGAATAGAAACATCGTAATACCTACATGTACAAAAACATGTGGTTGCTAAAAGGTGTTTCCTATACGGCTTTGGTTCAATCACTAAACTTGAATGAATGACATTGGGTCTTCTATTAAGAAGGTAATTAAAGAATGCTTTTCTCTCAAATGTTGTTTTATTGCACAGCATTATGCAAGTAGTTTGTACCATGGGAATTATTTAAAAAAAACCGCTACCACAGTTTAAATATGAGTACTATTTGGTGATACATTATATTAATAGTCAAACAAGTATTCTGACATTTAGTTTTTTGAAAACTACCGCTCGCTCGAAATTTTAAGGAATTCAAAATTTTTGTAAAAACAAAAAAATTGCGCCCGCTCACTCCAATTTTGAAATCTCATTTTCCGA
Source organism: Mimachlamys varia (assembly GCA_947623455.1). Taxonomy (NCBI): domain Eukaryota; kingdom Metazoa; phylum Mollusca; class Bivalvia; order Pectinida; family Pectinidae; genus Mimachlamys; species Mimachlamys varia. The sequence continues at coordinate 31,518,482 of OX392542.1, forward strand.
AGAACAATAAATCAAATTGGTATGGCCTCAGGTTCTGATACTGTCTGATAACTGTGAGCTCACAATTACCATGTACAACAAGGAGACATTTCCCCCAATAAATGTAGCTAAGAGGAGGGACTCTAATAGGTCAATATGTTTAAAATCTCAACAATCTTCTTTTGACCCAGATGATGTGCTGGAATCAAATCATCTTCATAGATGTATTGGTTTTAAGGTGTTTTATCAAAATTGTGAATTTCATGTCCTCTGTAATTCACATTGCCTTTTGGGGAAGGGGTGAAATTTACTATATTAGTTTATTTAAGAAAATGATTTTTTGTAAAATTTGTGAGATGTAAACTTTATTTTTCACAACAATTATAAAGAGGTTACCTTACTTAGACCACTTCTGTTGTCTCAGATATTAGCACAAGCCACAAGGGGTCTTTATAGTGGAAGGACAGCGAAGTACATTGAGAAAACCTATGGATCTAGCAGGTTACCCCATACCCTTTCAAGTCCGATCAGAGAATCCAACCCACAAACCACTGTGCTACCCAATCACCCTACAACTGATATTTTTGGATTTTTTTTTCATTCTTAGCTAAATATCATTCAATTTTTGCATGTGCATATGTACTAGTATAATGATTAGCACTGTACTATTAATAATGATGGGGTCATAAAACAAAATTTCTGAACTCTGAGAACAGAATAGCTTGGCTACACAATTTTATCTTGAATAGTGTAAATCCAAAGGTCCACATCATATATATATATATATATACTGTTTAGGGGCAATATAACAATAGTAATATTGTCAATTTTCAGCTTAATAAGACAACATCTTAATTTTGACCAATCAGAAACCTGCATTGTTTTCCCATATGTAACAGTTTCAGAAACAACTGATTTGTGGTGTCATTAAAATCCATTCATCAGTTCTTGAGGACACTTTTCTACACAATCAGTAGACGAACCGTCATGTACAGCTGACAAACAAGCTCATTTAAGTACACATACACATTACGTTAAAATAAAAATTATTTATTTGCATTTTCAGCGAAGTAAATTCTAAAAACTTTTAACCTTGGAGTTGAGCCGTGGAAAGTTAAAATAAAAGAGCTTGTTTATTTATTTTTTTTTTTTTTTTTGAAAAAAAAAATCCTGTTTTATTCCATATATTAGATTCTTGCGTCTCTTAATTGAAGTCCAAAATACCAAATTACAACTTTATAGTAAAAATATTGAATGATTTACAGAATGTTTCCAAACTTTGTCAACAATTTTTAGCATTGGCGATGTTGACATGGGTTAACAACATAAGCCCCTCTTTTTTCGAATAGACAAGCTAAAAAAATCATGATCAGGGCAATATATTGCATTTCAAATCTTGTTAGAAAAAATATAAATCTGTTAAAATGTACAAGACAAAACACAATTTATTAGGATTTATTAGGAAACATTATGGACGCAGGCTGAAAGCCTCTATATCCATATCCAATAAATTACAAGTCCTACCAGTCATTACAATTTATGTAATTTCTATTGAATGCCCAAAATTATCTTTATACAGGTTCATCTTTCATTTCTGATGGTCGGCCATATTTTAAGCGACTATAGATGCTACATTTAGCAAAATAACAGACACCTTGAATACTGATGCAACTTTTAGACTTATTACCTGAAGAGGAGGAAATCATAAGCATTTCCAACATCAAAAATTTGATGACCCCAAATCTGAACAACATCCAAAAGCATACCAGGCCTCTTCATTTTCAATTTCAAAGGGACCTTCAACTTAAACTGGTCTCTTTTCAAGAAAAAGGAATTTGATGCATGGAAACCTCTAGCCTCTGTGCTAAAACAACATCTTGGAGGAAAGTCTGGTTAGGTGGCTACAAATTTAGGGAATATACACCTTCCAAACTGACAATGTTTTTTTACTGATCAGATGAGTCATTCAGAGGTGAAATGCTGGAAACAGTTCAGATAACTCGCATAGTATCAACAGGATTGACATATTATATACATTTGGAAGATGAGGATATTGAGGAATTCCAAAAATTCATAAACAAGGACTAACAACATCCAAAGGTATATAAAATATATACATATAAAAATGATAAGTACATGCAGTTACATGTCTAACCTGTGTTCCTCTTTATGTAATTGCTAATGGTAAGAATTTGTATTAATGTCTATTGTGAATCTTGATCATAACTAAATACAAATATGTCAATGTTTTGACATCAGTGTTTCAGTAAAAATCAAATTGAGTATTAAGCTAGTGACAGCTTAATTATAACCTATGTGTTTTCTCAATCATATCATCATTTTTACATACATTCTGCAAGTTTGTGTGTTACAAAGAAAATAGGATGGCGATCACAATATGTAAACATACATGTATATGCCATATTCATACTGCACTAAAACACAATAGTACTAAAAAGCTTTGTCAAAGATGACATAACACACATACACAACAATATCTTGTATTAGGTTCCCAACAACGTACATGTATGATGTTCTTAAGTCCTAAGAAAGTTTGAATATTCTCCTCTTAATTCATTTGCATAACAGTATATATATACATCATGTTAAGCATGCAACATTTAATAAAAACTTTGTAATGTTGTGCTTATTTTGTTCATGCATTGCTAGGTGTCATTTACCCAGTAAACACTTAAGTTCAAACTTAAGTCAGATTTCATTTTTTCAGATACATAAAAGAATACCTAACAACCCTAACAACAGAAATGCATGATTTCGGCAATGCTGAATGATTGACAGTGGAATGAAGTAACAATTAGAAGACCAATTGCAAATTAAAGTGCCTTCAAGAGTTGCAATGCACATTTTGGTGTACATTACTCTTTCCTTTATCTCAGCAATTCCTTTGCTATATTTCATTGTAATGGCTGGTTAGGCATAGAGAGGTGTCGCATGTACTTTCTTATCAACAATGAGAACCAGTCAGACCGGTTGAGTGCCTTTTGTACACAAGGAAGCAGACTCTTGTTTCCAAGTAAGGCAAAAAATAAAATGTCTGCCATTCTATAGTAACCTGTTGGGGGCATCTCAGAAGCCTTAATAGAGAAGCCAATATGGCTAAAATCTGATACATTTCATCCAAGACTGTCTATTTACTACAAAACATAAATACAGTATGTTTTCCTTGTTAAGTCAAACAAAATGAACTTCAACTGTTTCTTTTTACTCACTATGTTGAGCGAAGTGTGAATGATTCTGTCTTGCATTACAAATGGGTCAATGATTAATTAATGCACATATACATATATCTAGTACACATACTCGGTATCATTGTCCTTATGAATAAAAAAGTATGTTCAGCACCATCCATCCAAGTTAAGTTTTGTACAGTTGTCAAAGTTAGATTGCATGGTGGCAAAAATATACTCATCAGTACACCACTTTTGAAGTATGATCACATGAAGCTGACTGCTACACAACACTTGGTTTAATTAGATTTTGCAGTGCTAAATTATTCTATCTCTATCAGGTTTAATACAACAAATATGGCTCCTAGTAATTTTCAGTAAATATATTACCATGATCAATCTAAAATTTCTCATTCACCCAAGAAATCTAATATTGAACTGTTCCATCCAGAACTGGAAAAGTTCAAATTCCTCTCCTGGGGTGAATTAGTTAAGGAAATACAATTTTTGGGATCGATCCCAAAAATCATATCGTTATTGAAGCACAGTTTTTCAGATAAATTGTCGGGGCTTTCCCGAAAATCACATTTTCACTGTACCACAGTTTTTTCCCGATTTTCGGGATCAATCCCGAAAACAGACTTTTTGCTTATTTTCGGGATCAATCCCGAAAATCGTATTCCTATTGTTGCACAGTTTTTTTCAGAATAAATTTCGGGATTGATCCCGAAAAGCACTTCTTGCTAATTTTTGGGATCGATCCCAAAAATCATATTCTTATTGTAGCACAGTTTTTTTTCAGAATAATTTTCGGGATCGATCCCGAGAAAGGACTTCTTGCAAATTTATTGTTGCACAGGTTTTTGTATAAATGTTCGGGATCGATCCCGAAAATCAGCAAGAAATTCCAACAAACACAGTGTTTTTGTATTTGAAAGGGGATCAATACCGAAAAATCAAAAGGATGTATCAGAAAATACCATTGTATCAATTGATCATTATGTGATTAAATGGCTTTATGCATCAGCATTTTCGTGATTGTACATGGGTGAATTACTGAAAACACACGTCAAAAAGAGGAACGCCATAAATTTTTCCTCTTCTGGAATATATTCGGTTACTTGTAGTCATTTGAGAACTGATCCTTTGTCTCTCTTGTAACCCTAACTTTCCTCTTTGGCACCATTGCAATATGTTTAACTTCTGGAGCAATGACAGTCTGCTTGGAATTTTGACCAGCATTGGCGGTTGTTCGTTTTGAAGTTTCACTTAAAACATTTTTTGAATTCTTTTTGGACGGTTTGGTAGCTTTAACAATAATTTCTTTCCCAATGTCATTTTCTGCATTTGGCAAAACAGTTGGTAAAACAGAATGATATGTTGCAGCACTTTTATCACTTTGCGCTTTGTCTGTTTGAAATGGTAAAGGCACGTACACAGTCTGTTGATCTTCCTGTCGGACGGCATATTGTCTAGGTTTGCTAGAAGATATGACAGATCCTTTCTCAGTCACTTCTGAAAACCCATCAACATCCACACTTCCACCATAAGCTGATGGTTTGTATGTTTTTCCAGATCCACTAGATCTCCCTACACTTTCATTCAAATTTTCTTTATCCGAATCACTTAAACTGTTTTCTAATTCAAATCGGACCCTATGCTGATTTTTGGCTTTTAAATAATCTTCATTGTCTTGTTTTAAATTACTCTTTTGAACACCACCTGAAGGTTTTTCTGGAGTTATACACAAGTCTGGGTCTGGACCAATCAAACGCTCTGGCTCATGTTGCTTTGGAATGGGGTACATGGGTTTGTTGTGTCTTTGTTTTAGATTGGACAAACTTTTATCTGGTGAGATACAGAGTGCAGGATCTGGACCAATCAAATTCCTTTTGTCATGCCATGGTGCTGGTGCTTGACAGAGAGGTATGGACTCTTCAGAGCTCTGTGATGTGTCCCATCCTGGGGGAGGAAATCTGGTGTGCATTTTGTCTTCCAAATACAAAACTTCATAACTTGACACTGCTCCATGGGATTTTTCCGCCTTCTGTACAAGAGGGTATTTGTGAGCAAGTGGCTCAGTAGGCTGACAAGCAAAATGAGTGGCCATGATTGGTTGATAGACTTCCCTACTTCTCCATCAAATGATCTGTGCAAATATAAAGAAAATAAAATATATAAATTTTAATTTGAAGTATCAACTGTGATGATGAAAATAACTTGGGATCATACAAAAAGTATATTTAGACATTTGCTCAACATGATGTAGTTCATTATTCATATGTATAAGTAATTATATATATTACATACATGACTGCCTGGACAACATGAGATTTTCGAATTCCCCCGCAATAAATTAGCAAATTCTGATACACAAGTCGTTTAACCATGTAACAGGAGAGGAAAAATGCACGACCAGACCGAGGTTCGAACCCGGGACCTTCCGAACTCTAGACGGAAGCTCAGCCAATTAAGCTATCTGGTCGCCGACGGTTGACCCGGTCCAGATCCGCTACATTCCTCCCTCCTTTAACAAAGTCTTTGACCCCAAACACATCACGATTAACAACCCAGGTTCGGGTATCCCCTTACTAAGTATGCACCCAGTACTTGAAACAAGGTTTGGTCACAGGCACCAAATGTAACAGGAGAGGAAAAATGTACGGCCAGACCCGTCTGACCAGGGTTAGAACCCTGGACCTTGAATCTGAATCACTTTCTTCTTGCATTTCAATGGAAAGCTTGGTAAAGCTTATGGTCGATACAGCATTGTCATTTCCACACAACTTATATGGTTACATTTCCGCGACTTGGATATTCTGGTTGCGCAAATATGATGGACTTTTCTATAACTATTATCTACACTCCTGTAGATACCTTCTAGGTTCTTGAACACATTGTCTTAAAATATTCTGTACACAGTTCCATTCATTGTTAGAACAGTAAATTGTTAAAACTGAACTCTAGATGGACGCTCAACCAATTAAGCTATCTGGTCGCCAACGATCGATCAAGTCCAGATCCGCTACAACCAGATTATTTTTTTTTTTTTTTTTTTACCAAATCAAGTATCAGTCTTAATTTCAAGAGCCACCAACAGTGATACTGCCCAAGGGAGGTAATCTAACATTCAAAACAAAAAGCGATTCAGAAGTAATATATATTATGACATATAGTTAACTTGGATTAAAAAGAAGTTCGAAATGCACACTGATTCACATATTAAGAAAAGTGCAAATGTCAATGAGTAAGAACTGTCAACTTTTTATACGCAATTGTCAAAAATAAGAAACTTTGCGAAAGCCAATCTACAAGTTCTGACATGAAAATAATCTGACACAAATATAATTCGCGAACTACGAGTTATCAGTTGTTTTTAAAGAGTCGACTGGACAATTTTTGCTAACATCAGATAATAAGTTACCTTCACACATAATAACGATGTAGATCTACGTAGCTTGGTTGCATAAAAGCTCAATATTTAAGCTTCCGATCAAGGTTCCACCGCCATTGCGAAGTAAACACCGGAAGTTTGCAGTCGTGACCGGAAATACAACTGACGCATGTGCACCACTTACATAAATACTGAAAATGGCCACTGCAGCAGTAACGAAACTAGCTCCGGCAAGAAGAGCCTTGGTTCAACTTTGTCAGGTAAATACAGTGCAATATTTAAGCGGCCGGTCGATTGAAATAACCTCATTTTCTTGTAGTCATTTTGTCAAAATCAGATAGCAAATCGACAGACAGAACAAGAGGAATTTATTTTGACCTTGGTCAGGAAACTGGCTAATCAAGCCTTTTAGCATCACTCCGTTATAACTTCGATATTTTGTATGATTGTGGCAGATCAAAATGTGATGACGATTTTATGTTGGTAAACAGATGTTACCTAATCAACAAGAAATAATGCATACCATTACAGTATTCATTATCATTTACATGTAGTTTAACTTATGAAAGCCTTTCAAAAGGTTACAAAACACTTTTTGGCAGCATCTGCTGTTTCGTAACAAGTATGAATTCGCTGCAAAGCTTATACAATCTTGAAAATCGCAAAGCTTGTACAATCTTGAAAATCGCAACTGCTGACGAAACAAAACAAAGTTCTTGCCTTGGTTCAACTGTGAACTTTGTCAGGGAAATTCATAATCAGGACTTAGATTATTTTTTTTCTTCCACTAGGCACTGTGACTAGTGGCTACCGAAAACTCACTCGGCACCTCCAAATTTTACCAGGCACCATATACAGTGTAGATCAAACAAAACAGATTGCTTGTTGGAAATTAATTAATTTCGGAATATAAAATTATAGCATATATTCAAATTCTTTGCTGTTGATTTAAAAGATATAAAATGTGTCAATTATATAATATCATTAAAAGTTGCGATTTCTGATATTAAATGTTTTTTTTTATATTTCAAGTTGCTCAGTGTTACATGTGTGTCCATACTTGTACTTTCAAATCATGATTGGAACTTCATCATTTTGAAACTGTTTATCATTGCTGATTTTCATCAATATTTTATCTGATATAATTTGATTGATAATGATGAAACAAGAGTTTTAATGTTTCAACATTATCATTTAATCAAATTATATCATTATAAAAACTATTTTAACTTTGTTTTACTTTTCAAACTGTACAGTGTACAATGTAACAATGTCTATACTTGTACTTGCAATGCTTGTTGGTTTTCCTTTGTTTTTTTCACATCCTTAACATACAGATTACACAACATGGGAAATTCCCCAATTCAATCAGTGTCTTTTTGATGCTTAAGTATAGGCCAGTCTTGTCTGTTGTAAGCGCACAAAGGATCTGGACCAGAAATGAAGTGACCTTACGCGGCTGAGAAAAGCGAGACCGACAAAAGTTGAATACATTTTAAATATGTTTTATTAGGAACATTAGATAACTATCGTTTTTAATGAATTGTTGTGCACAACGTTTGAAATACATGTAGCATATATTGACAGTCAGTAATCAATTTTACTCGGCACTGAGGACGAGTGGTAAGGAGGACCCCACTCGACACCGGGGCATTTCCACTCGTCTGGACGAGTGGACAAGTACTTAATCGAAACCCAGTGCGTGCCAAACTACGTCGGACCGACGGACAATTCCGGTAAAACTGCCATCGGTCCGATTCAGTAATTAGTATCGCCGGACCGAATGTCCGATCCGGAATGACTCGCAACTGAAATATGTCCCTGGTGCCCTGCCGGGCAAGATTTTAAAACGTAAAATTAATTCTGTTGCTTCTGACCCACGCTCGAAATTTCTGCCGTAGTGGTGTGAAGGGCGCAAGTGGTTGAGGTATGATGTACTCTAACCTCTAACTGCCCTTAGCTGATTTTCCCGATGCTGACGCTCAATTTTTCAATGTCAGGATTTTGAAAAAAATATAGCGTGTCACTTACATTTAAATGATCAACTAAGTCCAAATAGCATTCCTTTCCATAAATCCATCATGAAATCAAGTGAATTTCGTGTCAAAAACTCAATTTTATACAAATAATGATTTTCTTATGTCAAAGTGAAGCAGACAACATTGTCGGAAGTAAATTTAAATATCACGTGGTTTTTGCAATTATTACAATATAGGAAATACATCGATGTTCTACAAGTCCGTAATATTTTATATAATTGTATATTTGACATACATATGGGATCTTAATTACATAAAACGTGAGTAGACACTGTTTTTATGAACTGTCAATCACTGTAGTAGGTTTTTTCAAGCCGATTTCATTCCCCTTAAATCGAGGGCGGAATCTGCATCAAACAGCAAAGAATTAGTGCTTCGGAAATAAGAGGTCGCAGTCGGCAAAATCATATCCGATATTAAAAAGGCCGACCAGTAGCCTCTTATGTTATAGGAGTAAGCTAAGGTATGATGATATACGTACTGTGGGGACAGTTCACAGCGCTACTGTCAGTAAAGGTGCCCTGATAAATCACTCTTTGATTCATTCTCTGATGACTTTATTAGTGAAGAAGCAGTCTGGTTTCGTTTTCCAGGGAATGCATATCTTAATGCTTGTTTGCTTCCTTTGTAAAATTTTGGATATATTTCATAACTTTGAAATTTTCTTTGCTGCAATTTTATAATTGTTGTTATTTTTGTAACATATTTTAAAGCTTTAAAATTTTATTGTATTATTGTTGAATTGAACATGATTTAAATTTGAAACCTTATTAAAGTGGATTTTGACTTTTTATCTACAGACAGGCTTTTGGTCTGGTAAAATCTTGTCCGGTCTGGTAAAAATTTCCATTTCACCAGACCGAATGTCCTGTGAAGGATTTGAAAGTTTGGCACGCACTGGAAGCCCTGTCATAATTGTCATCATGATCAAATCTAAGTCAGCAAGAAAGTAATTATCACAAATTGTATATCTTACACAGACTAGATGTGCACAAACCGCAGCAGCTGCAGCTACTCAAGAGCAACCAAGATACAAGAAATTCAAAATCTACAGATGGGTTAGTACATTTTCGCAATTTTGCATTATGAAAAGTAAATTTATATATTATACAAAGTCTCTTTCTCACAAGGGCTTTGGCAATCTTTTCCAGAGCTTTCATGAAATAATTATGTATGCAATCAAAATAAGAGTTAAAACATGTCCTCATTAAGAAAGAGATGTAACCAGTTCTCATATACAATGTATTTGACAATTCCCACAGAGAATTGAAGCATGAGACTAACTTGAAGTCTTATAAATTCAGTGTTCCCATTCACGTAGAAACGTGCATGATTCACGCATATTCTAAAAAGATCATGAACAGATTTTTGCTACCTTACGTGAACTGAAGGCGAAAATAAATATGTGCATCACATTCAAAATGACCGTATAATAGTACTCTATAATTTCACTTCGCTTAAATGTGAATTAAAAGTTGAGAATGCGCTGTGATCACTAGCCTAGGGGTTTTCCAATTTTCTCAGTTGGTAGTCTTGCTCATGAAAACGCTTTTAAACGGTCTGCATGTCTATCTAGTAGAGCGCCTCAAAGACCAAGAATAATATAAAAACAAAACAGAGGAGGCAAAGTTTAATTAACTTTAGCTTCAGTCTGCCCAAACTCCAATGACGCAGTAGAAACAAACAGACAGCTACGATAAATGTAAGCCTGGAGGAAATGGGACTTCCAATTACTAACTAATGCAAAACATGAAAGTATTAGAACATTTAAAACCAAATGCCATGAGGATTTCTGATTCTTGAGGCTAGATAAGCAGTCGAAATATGGACTATATATTTTTATTACAAAGATGATTAAATTATCATACATATAATTACCAAACATCGGGTGCTTTTACGTCATATATGTATTCAAAATTATTTACTCTATCAGTAAAAGAAGAAATAATTAAACTAACCATTAAAATATAGATGAGAATCATCATTTTACAAAATGAACCTTGTTACATTGTGTCTTGATAACAAAATATTGACCATAAAAAATGAAAACAAACACTGAAGATATGTATAATAATTTTTTTATTTCGTTTGTACATACTTTCAGACTAAATAAATGATACCCCCAAAATATCATATATGTACCCCCAAATTTTGCTGTGTACCCCCATTTTGCAAACCATAGGGGTACCAAAACCCCCAAATAGAAAACTGAGTGGGAACACTGAAATTTAAATCAGTCATCATGAATAAGTTGTTTGTTGATCATGGTCATGATGAAACTTGATGATAGATCTTAACTTCTGACTTATATATTGCAGGATCCTGACAAGACTGGAGACAAACCCTCTCTACAAGAGTATGACGTAGACCTAAACAAGTAAGTAATCACAGAAATCCAAAGTTCATACCAGGTAATAGGTCAATTGTATTTTTTTGGTTTGCCAGCTTGGAAATCAGTATGTTGTAACAGGAGTGGAGAAAAATGCATGGCCAGACTGGGGTTTGAACCTGGGGCCTTCCGAACTCTAGACGGACGCTCAACCATTGAGCTATCTGGTCAACGACGATCTTCCCATCTAGATCCGCTACATTCCTCCCTCCTTTAACAAAGTCTTTGACCTCGAAGATATCACGATTTACAACCCAGGTTCGGGTATCCCCTTGCTATGTATGCACCCAGTACTTAAAGCAAGATTTGGTCACAAGCACCAAATGAAACAGGAGAGGAAAAATGCACGGCCAGACCGGGGTTCGAACCCAGGGCCTTCCGAACTCTAGATGGATAGTCAGTCATTTGAGCTACCTGGTCTCCGACGATTGACCCGGCCTAGATCCGCTACTGACCTTTTAAATGCGTTTTTGACCAACTCACTTATATATAAGTAGCTTATACATTGTAGCTGTAGAGAAAGGAGAAATACTATTGAATACTGCCACTGAAATGATTTAAGTTGCAAGATTTTGCAAGAATTTGGCTTTTAGGGTTTGTACATTAGCAGAAGATAGCAAGGTGATACTGATAGTAATATACTGATCATTAGGAAAACTTAACTTAAAATTTCATATAAATTTGTGTTCTATTGAAATTGAAATTAAAATCAGGCAAAACAAATGGGTATAATGTTTTTAATATGCACATCAATCTATTCATCCCTTTTAGATGTGGTCCTATGGTGCTGGATGCCTTGATTAAAATCAAGAACGAGATTGACCCGACCTTGACCTTCAGAAGGTCGTGTAGGGAGGGTATATGTGGTTCATGCTCCATGAACATTGGAGGAGTCAACACTTTAGCTTGTCTATGGTGAGTTGATCTATGATCAGGGTTTGCGCTGGGTATTTTATAAATGGGGTCCTTTCCTAAATAAATGGGGTCCTTTCCTTAATAAATGGGGTCCTTCTGCACAGTTCAAATGGGAATCCTGAAAATAAGTGGGGTCCTTTTCAGTTTCTTCGGTTGAAAAAGATAAAGGGACAGCTTCAACCCAAACCCTGATGATCATATATATAAACATTGTCATGTTATTAATGTCCTTCCTTTGGTGTCCAACAGATGATAACATTGGTTTGTATACTTGTCCATTACTTTGTCTGGGGCATGTTTTTGCCAAATTTCACATTATAAGGGCTGTTCCAGAATTAAACAAGTGTGAGAAACAATAGGCACTTTTTCAGAGACCTCACTACCTATCAAGATTTAATACAAGGAATGGTGTGCAGAGCTGGTTTTAACGCCACCCAACATGATATAAAAACTCCTCAATTAAATAAAAATCAAGGAAGATAACAAAAAAATCATATTTAAACAGCTTCGTTTTATAAGAAAATAGCATTATATTAATTCCTACTTACAGATTTGGGAAACATGTTTGTAAAATAGCTCTTACCTTGTTTGTATTCATGTTGCAGTAAAATTGATGCCAATACAAGTAAAGCCTTGAAGGTCTACCCTCTACCACACATGTATGTGGTAAAAGATCTTGTACCGGTAAGTTACACTGTTGATAACTAAAGCCTTGAAGGTCTTCCCCCTACCACACATGTATGTGGTAAAAGATCTTGTACCGGTAAGTTACTAAAGGTCTACCCGCTACCACACATGTATGTGGTAAAAGATCTTGTACCGGTAAGTTACTAAAGGTCTACCCGCTACCACACATGTATGTGGTAAAAGATCTGGTACCAGGAAGTTACTGAAGGTCTACCCCCCTTCCAAACATGTATGTGGTAAAATATCTGGTACCAGGAAGTTACACTGTAGTAAAGACAAACTCAGGGTTCTCATTAAAAGCCGGTTGCCGGCAAAAGAAGCCTGTTATTCACCAACTCTGAACCGGCTATTTTTCAGAATTTTATATATGTCAACATTACCGAATGTGAAAATTAAACCGGCTCTTCTTTCGAAGTCAACCAATTTTTGCAAAACTTAGTGAGAACACTGAAACTGATCTATTTTCAATTATAATTTTATCACGGATGAGACCTTCACTATTAGAACATTTTGTGGAACTGATGTCCAGGATTTGAACCTAGATCCTATCCCATTTAAAAAGAAAATTCATGCTTAAAAAATTTAACCAATAGGTTTGTGGCTGGATATAACTAGAGATATAAAGCTACTGAATTTTAGTCGGATCATATTTTCGTAATTGGTGAGGAAGGGCTAGAAAGTAAACACATATACTCAACTAAATTTTGTCAGTTTGATATTTGCATTGCAATGTAAAGTAAAGGGAAGAACAGCATAAATAAGGCATTGGCGAAAATATAGAGGATATCTAACAGTGTTTTCAGTAATATCAAAATATTAGCCACACGAGTTAAATATGTTTGATGTTACTGAAGATACTGTTAGATGATTTGTTTATTACATTTTATTACAATCTACAGTGGCAGCTTTTGATTTTCCCTAATGTCTTTTGTAATAAGCATTCTGATTGGTCAAATCAGCAAAAGTGATATTTTTCATTAGTGAAAAATATCACTTTTATAGAGTGAATAATTTTCGATTTTCACTGATAAAAATGTAATAAAAAACATTTTTACATGTATTTGAAAAGATTCTTTTAACTTTTACAAATGAAATCTCGTTTATGATTGCAGGACATGAGCAATTTCTACGCCCAATATAGGGCCATTGAACCATACCTAAAGCAGAAAGACATAGAGTCGGACGAGAGCAAGATTGGACAGGAACAGAATCTACAGTCGGTCAAAGACAGAGCTAAGCTGGTTAGTAGATCAATATCACCCATCTATCTCTGTCATATTATGTAAAAATTCTGACATTTTGATCAGAGATGTGGTGCGTTGTCATAAACACTGTTATTTCATTGCATTATGGGCTTTATCTACAGTAAAACCAAATCTGATTAAAATCACATCTTGATCTCCGCGCCGTTACGTAAACTTCTCTCTGCTGCGTTAAGATCGGAGATAATCCCATAGAGGGTCATGTCCCGATGACCTTGCGCATTAGCCAATCAAATTACTACTGGCAGAATCTTGACAGTGAAATTTTGAGGCGACAAAGCTTGCATAAACACATTTTTCTGTTTAGTCATTTCGTCACCAAAAAGTTCGTGCGGAATAATGTGACGAAATGGCTTGCTGCAAGATGACAGGTCGTTGGAAAATTATTTTAGTGTTAAGTAAAGAGGCGACAAAGGTCATCTGGACGTGACCTCTTATTGGATGTTGTCAGATCCTTGTAGAACGGAGTGAGATAAAGGATCTGTATTTTAATCAGATTGCAGTAAAACCCCACTTAGTAGAACCCGGCTTACTCAAATACCCCTAATTTGCTGAACAGTTTGTTTGGTTCCGACCAAGTTTGTACATATTCAACCTAGAATTACTCTAATACCATGTATTCCTCGAACTATTGGTCAGGTCTTCTGGTGTTTGAGTAAGTGGGTTTTACTGTATCTGATTTTCTTGCTAAATTTCTTGATATAGTCTAAATTTGGGGGAAGAAAAAAAAAAACTTAATATTAAACTGGATCAAGAAAAAAGTTGTTTGATGTGAGGGTCCAGGTGATTTGATAAAAGATGTTGGTATTACTGCTCTACATAATGGCAACGGAAATCCAGGGGAATTTTCACCTTGATTCGGGAGACGTACCAAATCGGGGATAATGATGAAAGTTGGCGATTTTTTGGCAGTACCACAGAGAATCCAGGAAGGTTGACCCTATGTAACATTTATTATGGAGCTATATGCTAGTATTACTAGAGTTGATATCTGCAAACATGCATTACCATGTTCGCCTACAAAATTAATGTAATAGCTTGGATCCACACATAAAGTAGGATGTTTAACAACTGTTACAATTTGTTGATTTTTAAGGATGGCCTGTACGAGTGTATTCTGTGTGCGTGCTGTAGTACCTCCTGTCCCAGTTACTGGTGGAACTCTGATAAATACCTCGGACCCGCTGTGTTGATGCAGGCTTACAGGTAAATTGTATATAATTAACTCGTTTTCCTCAACGTTTACATACCTGTACAGTCACAGTGGTCCTGAGCCTCTTTCCCCTTAGAGGATATCTCGGTAGCCAGATTATCTGAAACTCTAGAACTTGTCGAATATCTGTAGTACATGTATAGAGCTTTTATCAAGATGTAAAACTGCAATCAGACTGAAGTATTTTTCAAATATCAAGATCATTGTAACTAAAAATGTTACGCTTGAACAAATACTCTTTCACACCCTCCAGTGTTGGTTTTGTTGGCAGTGGTATTAATTGAATAATTATTTTGACATGCAAATTGAGGAAATTGTGTGTCAAAATCAAAGTCATCATTTGTCACTTCAACACTACTGTTCTTGTTTATCATGCAAATATCCCCTGAATCTCATTTTTATGCCCCCGTCATGAAATGAAGGGCATATAGTGTTACCAATGTTTGTCCCCTAGCATCCCGTCCCATGGTAATGTAACCAGCTGCGGGTGGGGGCATTTATGGCTCACAGACATTCCTAGTTCCATAATGACTGCAATGGCTTCAGATTTGTTGGTACTTTCCGGGCAATAAATTTGTTCGGTATATACTTACTTCAAATAGAGGCATATTATGGGCCCCACTTCAACAACAAACAGAAGGTAGAAGACAGGTCGAAATGGACGCGTGTTTACAAGTACCGAATTTCAACTGCTGTTGTACTGGTAACCGCGTAGGAATTCATCTTGAATATTGCTGATATCAGTTTATCTTAAATAAATCTATAAATATAATAAGTTATTAGGCTTGATTTTTGCTTCAAGTTTTGCCGAAAGTTTCGTATATTGGGCCTTTAAGGAAAATTATTAGCTTTCTATCCCTGCCTTTGTTCCAGATGGATGATCGACTCCCGTGACGAGTTCCGCCAGGAGCGACTGAAGATGATGGAGGACTCCTTTTCTGTGTATCGCTGTCACACCATAATGAATTGTACAAAGACTTGTCCTAAGGTAAACACCACATTTTAGTTCAGTTATTAGCCATTAGCCTGGTAAAAAAAACATTTAATATTGTTATTCTAGACTGTAGAAACCAGTATCAAAAATACACCTAGAGAGCAAAAATATTTTATTATATTTTACTACATGTACTGGTTTTTCGTTGTGTGCAGGTAGGTTACACTAAGCATATGAATATCTGATACTTGTCTGGATAAAAGATATTCAGCCCAACCCTCCCTTTCCCCGGATGTTAGTGTGTAGGGGTGGTGGGGGTCTTATTGTGGGAGGAAACTGGAGTACCTGGGGAAAATCTGCAGCCAATAACATTTCATGTTCAGTTGGGAAAATCAAACCCCATCAGCCTTGGTGAAAGGCAATTCACTATCCTCTGCACCACTCGACCACCTTTAATTTGCCCATTTGTATTTTACAGGGTCTCAATCCAGGTTTGGCTATTGGCGAGATCAAGAAGATGCTGGCACAGTACAACAACAAGGCATAGTCAGACAGATTTCTGTGGAAACTGTGAATATTGGGACATGCTGGATCTGTTGTGAATAAGAAACACCTTTAGGCTTATGGCTGTGTTAAAGTAATATCTTCGGTTGTCATACTGAATTCTGAGTTATCAGACTTTAAATAAACCAACTGCTTCCTGCTTTGTTTCGTCGTCTGGTCTGCAAGAAGCGAAAGGTTATTTCGATAAATAATGGAAAAAAATATTTCAGAACAACTGAAGAAAAAAACCTATTTCTGGTTTTAAAATGAAATTTTGGAAATCTGACCAGAGGAATATCAATGTGAATTAACAGTGTAAGGGAGATAACTTCCAAAATTATTGTATCAGGAATTGATAAACGTAGTTAAATTCAAATTCACTATTTTCTGCAAATATAAAAAATGCAAATGTTAATGGTTTTTAGAAATATGTAGTTTCTGTCAAATTCCTATTTATTTATACACTGTTTTTTTTATCTTTATTTGAAAGAAATCTCTGTATGTAACATTGTGAATAAAGAGTTTTATATGTGATATCTACATAAACAGAGTTTAGTTATTTTTTTGAAGTATACTTTTGTTAGATATCCTCCAAACAACTTATTTGCTAAAATTTAAACATGTGAAAGATGAAACTGCAGCTTACCTCCTTAGAATTAATCAGTAGAATGCTAGAAATTCAGCCAACATCACTGATTAAAGTGTACATTCATGAGAAGGTCAGTTCATGACTTTCATTTATTATAAATATATATAAAACATGGTAAAATGTTATCTGAACAAGCCTGGGCTGCATTCGTGTAACCAATGGAAACGGTACAGGAGGTAAAAAAATATTCCAAGGTAAACGACACACTTTGACCAAACTATAGGAAGAGCTACTATAAAAATCCATGTTTGGAGGATAAGAAACAACGAATCAAGTATACAAGGGGTGTTCCAAAAATAATGTCACTTGCATCGGTGCTCATATAGCGGAAGTGCTTTTGTTCATTTTAATTTGCTCTGCCCTTCAAAATACTCTCCGCCAGCCAGAACACACCTTTTTAGCCGGTCAATCCATTTTTAGAAGCATTTTTCATACTCTTCAATGGGTAACGGTACACCCATCAGACACTGATAAACAGCAGATCCAAGGGCATTTCTCGAATTGTATCTCCTTCCAGATAAATGATATTTAGTTTTGGAAAGAGAAAATATTCCCAGGGGGTCAAGTCTGGCGAATACGGAGGGTGCGGAAGCACGGTAACCTTCTCTGACTCCAAAAAGTCAGTCACAATACGTGCCTTGTGAGCGGGTGCATTATATATCATGCAAAAGTCGGACATACATAAGTCCTGTTTTGGGGCGGCGACTTTTGTAGTACTTCTTCAACTTTCTCAGAACGTTTTTATAGAACTTGCCTGTGACCGTTCTGCCTTTTGGCACTGGGATTTGAATAGCTGGACCCTTTTTAGTGAAAAAAATAGCATACAAAACCTTCTTTACCGTTCGTATTCGTTTGGCATTTTTAGTGGCCCATATTCGGTTGGCAACCTTCCGCTTTGGTTCAAAATAATACACCCAGGTCTCATCACCAGTGACTATATTATCAAAAGCCTTTTTACTATATTTTGGGTACATTTGGGAAGTTTTTTGGCATTGTTACATGCGTCTTCTTTTGCTCATCCGTTAACAAATGGGGTATCCATCTTGCATTTATCTTTCTAACTTTTAGGTGTTTCTTCAAAATTGCATGAACTCTTGCTAACGACAAGTTTGTCATTCAAGCCAATTGTCTTACGGTGAATTGAGCATCAGTTTGGAGGATATTTTAGATTTTTTCTATGTTACCGTTGGTCGTAGTTGTTGCAGGAAGACCTGGGTGAGCAGCATCTTTCAGTTGCTGTAGCCCAGCACAAAATTTACCTACCCACCTACAAACAGTCCTTTGAGACATTTGGCCCTCCCCATAAATGTCACACACCTCGCGGTGAGTATCTACAGCCTTTATGCCGAGTAATGACCTACCTTTTATATATGCCCTAATTTCAAGATCTTTTTCAGCTCGTTTTCCTATCATTTTGTGTCTAGTCTAATAGGTTAAGAAGAAGAAGTCGATTATTGACGGATGGACGCTGGGGTATGACATAAGCTCACCTTGGTCCTTTGAGCTAACAAACTATTTCACAGCAATTCAATTTAGTGATTCAATCTGTGGCTAAAACTATTTTGCGGCAATTATTTTTTGCAAATTTAAATCAACCGCAAAAAATTAATTGCACATGAAAATAAGTTGGTTTATAGTACATATATGTAGGTCAGGCTATTATAACAATTCCTTGGCTGTAGGACCATCGGGGAATCAGTCTTGTTTGGGTAATAACCTGAAATATTTTACTGTATCTTAGTTTAATTAGTGCGAGGGAAGTTGGAGGCACCAATATTAATGCATCAACGGTGATGGGATTAAAATTATATCTAAATACTATTCCTTATATATAAAATCTCTTAATATTTGATGATGGTGGGGGTTGAAATCATATCTATTAGTAAATACTTTTCCTTATATATAAAATCTCTAAACATTTGATGGAGAATGGGGTCAAAATCATATTTTAATACTATTCCTTATATGAAATCTCTTAATGATTGGTGGTTTTAAAACTGTATCTAAATACTTTTCCTTATATATAAAATCTCTTAATATTTGATTGATGGGGGGGGGGGGTTAAAATCATATCTAAATACTATTCCTTATATATAAAATCTCTTAATATTTGATATTTGATGGATGGTGGGGTTGAAACCGTATCTAAATACTATTCCTTACATAAAATCTCTTAATATTTCATGGATGGTGTAGTTAAAATCGTATCTTTAAGTTAATACTATTCTTTATATGAAATCTCTGAAAGGATTTGTGCAATGAAAAATGAAAATTTTATATTTGGTAAAAGAAGTATTGTAAAACCATAATAACATGCCCTGACGATCGTGCGTATCTTTAAGTTAATACTATTCCTTATATAAATCTCTAAACATTTGAGGGATGGTTGGGTCTCCGAGAAAGTGCCTCCTGCCCCTCCCACAAGGTTATAACTCTGGAACAGCCCTATAATTCTTGAACAGCCCTCATCTGAACAGAGATCCAGGGCCCAGTTTCCAGATATGCTCAAGTATGAATCACCAATGGAGGTCAAATGCATATACGTTTTGACAACAAAGTTCTTGAAAAAAAACCCACACATATCTTCATCTTTAACATGTTTATTCAATTGATTTTATTATAAATATGATAAACTTTTAGAGAGAAGAAAATAGAAATCTCGAAGAGAAACAATAATAATCAAATACACCAGGGGGAATCACAAGTCTACTTTTACTTTAATTAGTCATTACATAATTGAGTAGTTTATTATCATGACTTCACATTAATCAAATACAACATGCTACACACATGTAAAAAGGTAGCTTGAGACCTCCCTATATCAGTAAATCATTTGTCTCCATATATGAATATTTTATGAAGATTTTGCGTCGTAAAATAAAATTACGTAGAATTGTAAATTGTTGTAACACAATGTATGATGTATTGTAATGCATTGTAAATTAAGTAAATATTTTAACACAACATGTTAAGTATTGTTGTGCAATGTTATTCTACGACCATTTTGAAATGAAAAGATTTGAGATAAAATTTTCCTTTCAAAGCTGCTGCAGAATAACTGTCATTATAGTGACATGTTCACATTATATTAATTTAAAATATTATACAGTAAATGTGAAAAAAAATCTTTCGAATGTTAGAGGTTGCACAAAAAAACAGATTCCAACAAATGTACCCAAGATGCGAAGAAAGATGAACCCTTACAAAAGCACCTTTTACAATATCATGCTTCCTCATATCATATATAATACATAAATGTATAATTACACACAACATTTTCACGATGTCATGTTTAGCATGACTTCACTTGTCATACTGGACAAGAGTTTATAAATTCACCATACAAACACATGTTTTAACTCATTCACCAATGAAATTTCAAAATGAACTATTCCAACAATTAAATTGGAAAAGTTCACGTGTCTTCAGGTGTGAATTGGTAACACACTTTGTGTATGCCGAGAAATTTTCACCAAGTAAAAAATTTGCCAATCACTTGTAAAGGAAATATTGTATCTATGCTGTCTTTTATTTATTTTTTAAAAAGCTGTAACTAATTTTTTTAGCAATGAACATTAACGTAGATGTTAAATATTGCGCAGATATCTCGCTGCAAAACAATTCTAGTGTTATAGTACAGAAGTCCATTAAGGACTTTGTTAGTATGCCTGTACATATAGCATCATAAAATCATACTTTTGAATAGAAGTAAAGTTTCTTGCATTTGATAATGGAACTTTCGTCATTTTCTATATTGTCCTCAGCAAGTTGTCACATATGAAAGAAATGTCAGTAAACCTAGAGCCTCAATGATTCTTTTAGAAATATTTCGCTCAAATCACATTAGCAAAATTCCCTCTTGTACCTTATTACAGTTAAAATATCCTGTCCAGTCAGCTGCAAGGAAAAATAGGCACAAAAGGTATAAAAAAAAACTTGTTATAAATTCTGGCCCCGGTTTCATCAACGTTCCTTAACTTAAGGAAATTCCTTAACTTAAAATTCTCCATAGGAAAGCGTTACAGAATTTAAGTAAAGTTCCTTAGCTAAGGATTTCCCCCTTAAATTCTGTAATGCTTTCCTATGGAGATTTTTAAGTTAAGGAATTTCCTTAAGTTAAGGAACGTTGATGAAACCGGGGCCAGATATGTAATTCAGTTTCAAAACACCTACAGCATCTGAGGCTTAAAAATACAAAATGTATTAGAGAGATAGGGTTATATATTGCTTTAGGATAAGCCATTATCTATAGTCATTGTTTGCATCATAGACAGACTTGAAAGCTCAAGTCCAACCCTCTGTTGTGTATGGTATATTAAGTTACGATGTATTATGTGTGAACAATATATTAAAGCACATGCATTAACTGTCAGGTTTCCAAGTATACAGAACCATCATAAGTACAAACATGACAGGCATAGTATCCCCACCTTGCCTATATATATAGAGATGCCCAAATTTGGGCCCTTACATTTCCAAACAGTGAATTTGGATAAACTATTCTGCATCCAAAGATCTGACGAGGCCACAAGGAGTGTATTTACACATTTTATTTATTTCTCTCTTTTTTTGTCATCTTATTTTTTCTATTTATTCAATTTTTTATTTATTTTTAAACTTCAGTACACAAAATCTCCCTGTTGAAATTTCAAAATGTAGGCTAGTATGTGACCCGATTTCAGTATGTGACATACCGTCACCCGAAGAAAAAGAAAGCATATAGGAGATGTTTGTCCTGAACAATATGATACCTAGGCTACAACTCTATACTGAGGGACACGAGGGCCAGCACTATTCAACACTATTTAGTAGCTGTGACCCATTGGCTTGGTTTTTATGTCCTACTCTAGGTCATTTACAGACTCGTCCAGGTTTTATGCAACGGGAGTTGTGTTTGTGTTTGCAAGGCTGCAGGATATTCTTGTAAGCCTCCTTACAACAGTGCGGAACCAATACCCATCCCACATGAATACCACACTGAAGCATACAGGGACAGGACAGAACCCAAAGCCTTCCTCACAAGGGGCGAACGCTCAACTGAAGGCCAAAAGTAAGGTAGTGTCAAGGGAGACATAAGGAAGGAGAAAGTTGTTTAGAAAGAATGGAAAAGATGGAATCCCAAATTTAGTCGCCTTTTACGATCATGCAATGGGGACAGCAGGTACAATTCTCAGGCCCTACCTGCAGGGCAAATCCAGCACTCAAAATTAAATAACCACTGTGTACATGTAAAGGAGATCTACGCTTCATATTGTGACGCAGTTTGTTGGACTAAAGCTACGGAAGGGGTGAAAACATTTCCTCCTTTTGTAGTACCAGATGAAGACAAATCATCACCAAGAATTGTGTTAAAGGCCCTAGATACGTAACTTTCGGCAAAACGTGAAGCAAAAATCAAGCCTATAATAGCTTAATATATTCATAGATTTAGTTAAGATTAACTGATATCAGCAATATTCAAGACGAATTCTTTTGCGGTTACCGGTACAACAGCAGTTGAAACACCCTATTTGTAAACACGCGTCCATTTCGAACCGTCTTCTATCTTCGGTTTGTTGTTGAAATGGGCCCCACCTGAATTATTTTCAATTTTTTGCATTTTTTTGTCCAGAGTTTCTTGTTAGTTACCGCTCAGGTTTACTTCGTTTTAGGATTATTTTTGCATGGTTATCAACTGGATTTTTTTTCTGAAATTTTTAGAATCACGAAAATTTCCCTGAAGTTACGTATATTTGACCTTTAAGCCATTGAAATTCATAGTTCCCAAGTGAACACTGAAATGGTGATTTCAACCTGTTTTTCGCACTGACATACAAGACAGAAACTTGATAAGATGGAAGCATCAAGAGGATTCATCAGTGATTTAAATGACCAAAACTGGATTAAGATGGACAACCAAGACAGGCTGTCAGTGAATTAAACGAATCATAGATAGATACCGAACAGGAGAAAAGACATATACCAACTGGGAACCAGGACAGCCTGGTGGTGATGTAGGGGGATTGTGTCTGTACATCTGGAGGAAGATGGCATGACTATACCTGTTCATATGGACATATATTTATATATGAACTTTGATTGATTGATTGAGGATATATTTTGAACATTTGTTGAAATCTCATTTGTCGATTTTTTGTATCGGGAATGGCCTACAGCTGGATGACACATATACCAACTGGAAACCAGGACAGCCTGATGGCGATGTAGCTAGGGGCCTGTCTTTACATCTGGAAGAAAATGGCATAACTACCAGGTATACCTGTTCATATGGACATATATTTATATATGAACTTTGATTGATTGATTGAGGAAATATTTTGAACATTTGTTGAAATCTCATTTGTTGATTTTTTTGTATCGGGAATGGCCTACTGCTGAAAGACACATATACCAACTGGAAACCAGGACAGCCTGATGGCGATGTAGCTAGGGGCCTGTCTTTACATCTGGAAGAAAATGGCATAACTACCAGGTATACCTGTTCATATGGACATATATTATTTATATATGAACTTTGATTGATTGATTGAGGATATATTTTGAACATTTGTTGAAATCTCATTTGTTGATTTTTTTGTATCGGGAATGGCCTACTGCTGAAAGACACATATACCAACTGGGAACCAGGACAGCCTGATGGCGATGTAAGGGGATTGTGTCTGTTCATCTGGAGGAAGCTGGCATGACTACCAGTTATACCTTTTCATACAGACATATATTTATATATGAATTTTGATTGACTGACTGAGGAAATAATTTGCCTAACATATTAAATCATTTCTATAAACAGTACATCTACCTGTCCACCAATCTTTATATGATGTATTCTGGAGCATTTCTCATAATCTCATTTGAAGATTTCTTGGATCGGAAATGGCCTACTGCTGAAAGACACATACACCAACTGGGAACCAGGACAGCCTGATGGCGATGTAGGGGATTGTGTCTATTCATCTGGAGGAAAATATGTTGACAATCCCTGTTTATATGGACATATATATGAACTTTGACTGAATGAGAATATATGTTGAACATTTGTTGAAATCTCATTTGTCGATTTTTTTGTATCGGGAATGGCCTACTGCTGGATGACACATACACCAACTGGGAACCAGGACAGCCTGTTGGCGATGTAAGGGATTGTGTCTGTACATCTGGAGGAAGATGGCATGATTATACCTGTTCATATGGACATATATTTATATATGAATTTTGATTGACTGACTGAGGAAATAATTTGCCTAACACATTAAAATCATTTCTATAAACAGTACATCTACCTGTCCACCAATCTTTATTTGATGTGTTCTGGAGCATTTCTCATAATCTCATTTGAAGATTTCTTGGATCGGAAATGGCCTACTGCTGAAAGACACATACACCAACTGGGAACCAGGACAGCCTGATGGCACACTACAGTATGAATTTGCATCAGTACATCTGGAGGAAAATATTTTGGCAATCCCTGTTCATATGGACATATATTTACATCTTGATGTTTTTGAGCCATTGCACTGTGACTGGTCACAGCGATTAAAACCGAAGAAAGGATACAGGTTGTCAGAGACTAAAACGGATTATCGATCGATACTGAAAAGAAGAAAACACAGCTGATGTACAACCGTCTGCAAAAACACACAACCCACCTCCAGGTTCTTTTAACTTCGTGAAGTCATCAGATCCCATATGTACATTGTATTTGTAAGATACTCATTTAAACATTTTTTTCACACTGATACATATGCCAGAAACAAGATGAGGATGGATGAACCAACATGAATTTTTTCAACGTTAATCAATACCAAAAAGAGGAAGAGACTGTTGATTCACTAAAACATATTATTAAGAAGACCATGATCTAATTATAATATGTGATAACCTGAATAATGTGACCCACTGCTTGTTGGACTGAAGTGAAGCACATGGTGCAAACCTTTCTCTCCTGTTTTAGTAACTGCTGAATTTTAGAAAGATAACAGGGATAAAATAGTGTGCATGAATGTCTTGAATATTATTTTTTTAAAGAAAACTTAAGATCTTGCTTGGAACTTTAGTACAGCTATAATATTCCACATGATTTCCAACCAAAGTTCAACAATAATTTTGGAATTTTGCTTTCACGCAAGTTGATTAATAATTATACTGGTAGTTCGTTGAAGGCTTAAAGTTGAGAGGTTGAGAACAGTACAATTTCTATATCTCATTTACAAGAATGTGTTTTATGTTTCACTCATAAGAAAATGATGAGGTCTCAAAAAATAGTGCCTATATCTTGATTATAAAAATAAGTTCTTGATAGAAGTGTTACAAGCTAGAATACTGTTTTTAAACAACTAAACTGAGAACAAGCAATTTGTCTATTTGTCAAAATGTTTTTAGCAACTTAACTGCAAGAGAACAATACAGAAAAAGTGAAATCTTACATAATACATGAAGAGAAACTGTGAATGAAAAAAAACATTGTGAATTAACATTTTCATGGGTGAAGGCAAAAGTATGACTGGGCAAAAATTTCACTTTACACAATAATGACCTGACATACTACTAAGAAATTAAGACCCACAGAAACATTGCAATTACTCACACAACATGGTAACTGTTTTCAAAAAAATCATAACTATTTTTCTGTATCATTTGCAAAGTGAAATTAAACCTGAAGTGCAATTTGCACTTACAAAAATTATTTCACCGTAAAATTGTTTTCACATATATATTGTCAATAACAATGCTGATTAGATGAACAAAATAGAACATAACTAGCAATCCTATAATAATTCAATGATAATTCATCCTCATTGAATTTATACATCATTTTGCTGTTAACATTTTCAACAAAACATGTCAAGCTATTATAAAAAGGTTAAAACTTCATGGAACTTAACAAAGAATTATAACATTATATTTGTATGGGTTTCCTGATGATCAAAAATTTGAATTGCCATGCAAACCTTTCTGTTATCACATATATAAGGCAATGACTTATGATTTCATTTTCAAACTCTTCGGATTGCACAGGTATTATTGCTAAAATGTTCTGTCAAGGACTTTTGACACCTTTGTGTGATTTTGTTCTTAATTATCATGTCGTACATTCTGCCAGTGAGTTCCTAATGTTTCTACCTATAATGAAATCACTGCATACATAGTCATACATTACGAAGTGAGACAACAGTGATTTAGCAGTGCATCGATCCATTAAAGGGAGATAATTACATACTCAGTACACCTATGTACAGGTTATCTTTTAAATGTAATCCAATATTTTTTTTTTATTTAGCCTTTTTCCTGTTCATGGTTGTAATCTACAGGGGCAGTTGTCTCCCCTTCTCTGCTGCAATGAAATTGTGAGTGGAGCACCTGGGTGAACACATTCACCCCCCACTCCCCCCCAAACTTTCATAATGGACTATCCCAACCTTTGATTTGGAAGAGTTTAAATGTGTCTTCAGGGGTGAATGAGTAAATTAAACATCCCTATCCCACTGAATTTTATCAGTTTTTTTCCTACGTACAACCTCTCCCCATACTCCAACTTATTTTAGATATATCAGCAGAATGGGTCAATGACAGCTAATTGTTCCTTCAATAACCATGGAACTGTTACAGCTACTGATTGGTGATTGGAGGTTATCTTTCATACAAAATGAGAAAAACAAACTTTTTACCCAAGTTTTACGATAAGGATCGGTTTCTAAAATCATCCTGAGTTCTCAAATGACAGCGAATGCCCATATTTCTTGTAATTTGAAAATAACTTAATATGTAAATCCTTCCGTGGAGCAGATCTTCAGACAACTACAATTATGAAAGTTTATAAAAATAATTTACCAGAAATATCAACAAGGTCATTTCATAAATATAGGAATTGTTGGGTTTTAAAATAATATCAAGTTCAACACATTATTTCAAAATACAGCTTCTGAGTGAAACTTTCACACACACACATCCGGAATTTAATACAGATTGAAAAGTCACGAACTAAGGTACATTATATTTTACTTTCCCCGAAAATGACAAGCAAAACGAACAGAACACATTTATGAATTCAGAAAAAATCGACATTTCTGTAGCAGTATTGTGAGGTATTTGTTTCTACAATATATGTGCTATCATCAGAAAAAAAAAAAATCCTGTAACACAGGACACATATGCAGAGTCAAATTTCTCACCCTTCAATGGTGAAATCTATATGAACTCCGTGCTAATTTTTCCATTACTGTAAACCAACTTATTTTTATCTTTCGCTGGTGATTTCAATTCGCAACATTTAATCGCCACAAAATAGTTTCAATCAGAGGTATGCCAACTGTAGGAGTACTTAACTGTACATCAGGTATACAACCGATTTATTGCGAAATTAAATCGCCAGAATAGTCGTTTGGTATGAAAACGCGAAATTAAGTCGCCATAAAAATACGTTGGTTTACAGTACATTATAATTATATACTCCATCATAGCATACTAGAAAGCTATGTAATTAAACTAAATTGCTGTCATGATAAACTTTATGAGACATCTGGATTATGAAAATATTTTGCCTCAAGAATAATTAAAAACAGTTCAAATGTTCGACTTCACAACCTAGTAACAGAGAACAAGCATGAGTTTATCGACAGTGAAGGCAAATTATAAACAACACATTGTGTATAACAATATTACTTATTTCAAATACATTGTACTGTATGTCAGTTGGCATATGCATCTGATACAAATAACTTTTAAATTTTCAATACAATAAATTTAAATTACACTCTGCCAATTGTCCTTGACACTTCTAAACTAGTGTTATCATTTATCATTCCGGCTTGACGTTTAAAAAAAAAAAAAAAATTTAAGATTTTTTTTTTCATTTTTGGACCTGCGCACTATACGTGTGTGCCCACTATATGGGTGAATTTACGGTATTCAAAAACCCCCACATATATTTATTGACAAAACTTGCGTGATGTACGTGCATGGGTTGTACTTTATTTTATGACAATTTTGTTTTACATGTATTACTAAATTTGTTCACTTTTTCAAACAGTCTCAACCTTTAATAATACCTAAATTAAACGAAAATTATTTGAGAAACTTATCTTTCAATAAGTCAAACACATTATTTGACTCATAACAGGGTTAGCTTATCTGTCACAGAAGACAGACCGACTAACGAGTGAGCTTTAAACAGGATATAACCTCATTTAAGGTGTGAGCTAGAATTTAAATAGAAATCAAAGTCTACTGTATATTGCTATAGATACTGGTGGGCTTATTAGCAGACATGGGCTTATTGCTGGGTAAATACAGCAGTGAATGAACTCATTCAGCTATGCCAACCTTTGAATTGGAAGAGTTCAAATGTGTCTTGAAAGGTGAATGAGTTCATCACTATTTTGATACAGAACCGGTGTCAAAATTGTCTGTGGGTATAGACATCATGATCATCAGCAGAAAAACTAGGACAACAGGGCATAGGGGTTTAAATTGAGCCAAGTCATTACCTCTTCAGAAAATAATAGGGGAAAATGTTATTAATACATTGTCTATAAATTGTGATATTCATGTTATATTTAACTTATATCAACTACATGCATACTTTGTTTTAGTAAAAAATACACTTTCAGATAAACAGTTTAATTAAGCATAAAGTGTTCTGATTGTCAAACCACACCTTAATTCATTTCTGTATCTTTACTAACTTATCTTGTCCTTTATAAAAAATGAATTCATTAAAAAAAATTATGCAAAAACACTCAATAGTGAACATAGTGGTTGAATGTGTGAAATCTGACTGTGTGTTTACTTTAGGTTTGTTTTGTTATAGCTATGGTCTTTTAAGGATGTGTATTAGGTTTAGCTATTGGAGGAAAACCGTATGTCCTGAAGGTGACCTCGAGCCAGTACTGTGCAACTGCCCAAGGTAGCCTCCAACAATGGTGAAGGGCGACTGTAAGCAGAATGTCACAAACCTTTAAACCTCTTGGCCACAAGTATTAACACGGTTTGTAAACATTTCTAGTGAACTGTATAAAACAAAGGTGGGTATTGACTTATTGTGGAATAACAACAATATTATCAGCAGAGGTCTATTATTTGTGGTAAACTTATCCTTGCTGTTTCAAAATATATCCATTTTTAACTTTAAAACAAAACTGATTGAAAAAATTCTACTGAGCTGCATCTGACACGCGTGAGCTTATTACCAGACATGGTATGTTTCAGAATACATACAAGATAACCTACCTCTGTCATTTATAGACACTTTATAATTCATGTTTCAAAAATATCTTTTACAGATTGAAGAAAAAGGCATTACAAAATTTACAAGAAAATATCAAAATTTGCTGACAATATATTGGTTGAACACCTGCAAAAAACCAGTATATTCAAAACTTATTTTGACTACATCAGAGAATGCCCGTGTATTAAGCATGGACCAGCCATGAATACACAAGTCAATATTTAAATGAGCCATTTGGGAACTTATCCCATCGCACAATTCATAGACACATACATGTATATATATACACCCTATAACTGACAAAGAAAATATCTATATTAACAAAAATAAAATAACGAAGTCGGTATTCTCCATTTCCTTCAATTCTATACTAAACGATTGTCCATAGAATCAACCTCCTTTAACATTCCTAGGTCTAATGATATCTAAACGATGCTTGTAAAATATGCCTTACCACATCAATAGTCACTTTTATTATCCTTTATGCCAAAGTAGGCTAAATTTTTCTACACACCACTGAACTATAATTTCTCGTTATGAAAACTGAAAAATGTAACTTATCCGCAGCAATAAAATTTTGCAAAACAGATGACTTTTGTTTAATCAGTACACTTTATCTTCCCCAAATAGTCATTTCAATCATAATTCAATTTCACAACTTTTTTTTAGCGGGAAATTATTCTGTTTTTTTTTTAGCTAACAATGTGATAAGTGATATTTCAGTATGGGACAATAATACCTCCAAGTATCGTGATAAACCACTTTTTTAATCCTATATTTGGCATTTCTTATAGAGGTTTTTAGCATTACAAAATATCTTGCAATAGTAATTTTCGTGCTTGTATGTTCATGCTGAAACTTTCTATCTTGCGTTGATCGAATAGTTTGTATAATTATGTATTTCCTATGTCTCGTGTCTATCTTGTGTAGACCGGATAAATTGTATAATTGTATATTCCTATGTCTCATATCTATCTTGCGTAGACAAGAAAGATTGTATAATTAAGTATTTCATATGTCTCAAATCTATCTTGCGTAGACCGGATAGATTGTATAATTATGTAATTCTGACATTTCAAAATTATCTTGCGTAGACCAGAAAGATTGTATAGTAAAGTATTTCGAATATCTCATATTTATTTGCTTAAATATCTAATTTTATCTTGAAGCCCTTATATTCTGTTATCAATATCATGAAAACATTATCAATTTCATCAAGGCAATCATTTTAACTGAAATGAAGCATTTCTGCTATACTACATATATACAGGGGCAAGGCATATTTTACTGGCACCGTAAAGAAACATTAGTCAATTATATTAATTGTCTTTGCAATCTATCAACACAAATGGAGGCATTCCAACATTTTCATCAATAAAACACAAATTGTAAATTTCAAAAAGAAACTACAGATCTAGGACGACTTGAGTCAGTTTCCAATATAAAAATAGCTCAAAGAAGACTCGACGTTTAAAAAGCTACATATCCCATAGTTCCTGAAACAGGAAGAACTATAGCTGAGTATATATACACATACACATATTATCACTTTTCCGCAAACGAACCAAATAACTGTCCGCTTACAAGGTGCTTCGTACATTTCTTATATCATTTACATAAAAATGTTATTCACAGATAAATAAGAAAAAATATTGTGCTATTATGAATATCACTAAGAATTCAAATGCAAGTAAAAAAGATTTTTTTTTTTTACATGAAACTGAAAAATTGTCACAGCAGGCTTTCATGTCTATGCACTTTTGAAAAGCCGAAATCGACATCGTGTTAAAAACTCTCGCACATCTCAGTACCTGAGACAAGTCTGTATCACATAAACACTTATCACCATAAACAATGATTTTCTCCGAACACAAGTATCCTAGACGACATCAAATCTGGACTCCAAACTTAAATCAGAACATGTCTGCTTTTGTATCATCAATGAATATCACGTATAGTAATCTTCCTGTTCCCTTTATCCTAAAATGAATCCACCAAAACAAAGGGGAGATTGCACCATCATACAAAGAAGGGGAGTCAGCCTGTGTGTAACACCTCCAAGAGACTTGTCGACCACTACGATCGACACACAGTGAGGGAGTGTTACGTCGATATCTTGTTCTGACTTGACTGTGTGATGCCATTCTGTTTTGACATGTCCCCCACACTGTCCCGTTTCTTTTTCTCGTCCTCTAATGCCTTGTGCATTTCTGTGTAGTAGTCCAGTGCTGTTCGTACGGGTTGGATGATATCCTCCTAAAACAAACATTGTCAAAATTACAATCATACCATCGCTGTCAATTCCGACAACATACTTATCTTGAACTGACTCATACAAGTTTTAAAACAAACATTGTCAAAATTACAATCATACCATCGCTGTCAATTCCGACAACATACTTATCTTGAACTGACTCATACAAGTTTTAAAACAAACATCGTCAAAATTACAATCGTACTATCGCTATCAATTCCGACAACATACTTATCTTGAACTGACTCATACAAATTTTAAAACAAACATTGTCAAAATTACAATTGTACCATCACTATCAATTCCGACATCATACTTATCTTGAACTGCCTCATACAAGTTTTAAAACAAACATAGTCAAAATTACAATCATACCATCGCTATCAATTCCGACATCGTTCTTATCGTAGCATCACTATCAATTCCGACATCGTTCTTATCTTGAACAGCCTCATACAAGTTTTGAAACAAACATCGTCAAAATTACAATCATACCATCACTATCAATTCCGACATTATTCTTATCTTGAACTGACTCATACAAGTTTTAAAATAAACATCGTCAAAATTACAATCGTACCATCACCATCAATTCTGACATTATTCTTATCTTGAACTGACTCATCCAAGTTTCGAAATAAACATCGTCAAAATAATACTAATAAGATTGTAATGTAAAAGCCGATTTTTTCACACGTACAATTTTCTCTTAGCCAGCCTCCAAACTGTTTGCAGTGTGAAAATGTTCTCATCGCATTCATGCTGTTTTCAATGTATACTTATTATACTAGTTAATTAACACTGTAGAGTTTGAGTGGTGTTAAATATGTTCAAATGTAAATATATTCGTGGAGATTCAATGCAAGCAAACAAAGCGAAAAATTCCACACTGCGAATAATTTCACTTCTACAGTTATTGATTCCGGCAGCGTGCTTTTCCTGAATTGATCTTGACTATTACAAGTCTAATAGCACTTATTGCCATAACTTAACTATTAATCAGTTCCTGTATCATATAAATCTGACAATGACTTCAACGCATGAATGTAGGACACAAAGGAGATAAAAATATTACTACATTTTGGATACAGATGAAGTGTGATTTAGCCAGAGAACTTAAGAGAATAGAGCACCTGTCTAGATTTCAAGGCCCTAGGTTCAAACCCCAGGTCTGGACAATGTATATCTCCCCTAGAGATCACACCTACCTCTATGACGGGGAATAACTCCCCTAGAGATCACACCTACCTCTATGACAGGGAATAACTCCCCTAGAGATGACACTTACCTCTATGACAGAGAATAACTCCCCTAGAGATCACACCTACCTTTATGACGGGGAATAACTCCCCTAGAGATCACACCTACCTCTATGACAGGGAATAACTCCCCTAGAGATCACACCTACCTCTATGACGGGGAATAACTCCTCTAGAGATCTCACCTACCTCTATGACGAGAATAGCTCCCCTAGAGATCACACCTACCTCTATGACGGGGAATAACTCCCCTAGAGATCACATCTACCTCTATGACGGGGAATAACTCCCCTATAGATCACACTTAACTCTATGACGGGGAATAACTCCCCTATAGATCACACTTACCTCTATGACGGGGAATAGCTCCCCTAGAGATCACACCTACCTCTATATCGGGTAATAACTCCCCTACAGATCACACCTACCTCTATGACGGGTAATAACTCCCCTATAGATCACACCTACGTCTATGACATGGAATAGCTATCTAGAGATCACACCTACCTCTATATCGGGTGATAACTCCCCTACAGATCACACCTACCTCTATATCGGGTAATAACTCCCCTACAGATCACACCTACCTCTATGACGGGTAATAACTCCCCTAGAGATCACACTTACCTCTATGACAGGGAATAACTCCCCTAGAGATCACACTTACCTCTATGACGGAGAATAACTCCCCTAGAGATCACACCTACCTCTATGACAGGGGAATAACTCCCCTAGAGATCACACCTATCTCTATGACAGGGGAATAACTCCCCTAGAGATCACACCTACCTCTATGACGGGGTTAACTCCCCTAGAGATCACACCTACCTCTATGACGGGAAATAACTCCCCTAGAGATCACATTTACCTCTATGATGGGGAATAGCTCCCCTAGAGATCACACCTACCTCTTTGACAGGGAATAACTCCCCTAGAGATCACACCTACCTCTATGACGGGTAATAACTCTCCTTGAGATCACACCTTCCTCTATGACGGGGAATAACTCCCCTAGAGATCACACCTACCTCTATGACAGGGAATAACTCCACTACAGATCACACCTACCTCTATGATGGGGAATAGCTCCCCTAGAGATCACACCTACCTCTATGACGGGGAATAACTCCCCTAGAGATCACACCTATCTCTATGACAGGGAATAACTCCCCTAGAGATCACACCTACCTCTATGACGGGGAATAACTCCCCTAGAGATCACACCTACCTCTATGACGGGGAATAACTCCCCTAGAGATCACACCTACCTCTATGACAGGGAATAACTCCCCTATAGATCACACCTACCTCTATGACCGGGAATAACTCCCCTATAGATCACACTTACCTCTATGAAGGGGAATAACTCCCCTAGAGATCACACCTACCTCTATGACACGGGGAATAACTCACCTATTGATCACACCTACCTCTATGACGGGGAACAACTCCCCTAGAGATCAAACCTACCTCTATGACCGGGAATAACTCCCCTATAGATCACACTTACCTCTATGAAGGGGAATAACTCCCCTAGAGATCACACCTACCTCTATGACACAGGGAATAACTCACCTATAGATCACACCTACCTCTATGACGGGGAACAACTCCCCTAGAGATCACACCTACCTCTATGACGGGGAATAACTCCCCTAGAGATCACACCTACCTCTATGACGGGGAATAACTCCCCTAGAGATCACACCTACTTCTATGACGGGGAATAGCTTCCCTATAGATCACACTTACCTCTATGACGGGGAATAACTCCCCTATAGATCACACCTACCTCTATGATGGGGAATAACTCCCCTAGAGATCACACCTACCTCTATGACGGGGAATAACTCCCCTAGAGATCACACCTTCCTCTATGACGGGGAATAACTCCCCTAGAGATCACACCTACCTCTATGACGGGGAATAGCTTCCCTATAGATCACACCTACCTCTATGACGGGGAATAATTCCCCTATAGATCACACCTACCCATATGACGGGGAATAGCTCCCCTATAGATCACACCTACCTCTATGACGGGGAATAACTCCCCTAGAGATCACACTTACCTCTATATCGGGTAATAACTTCCCTAGAGATCACACCTACCTCTATTACAGGGGAATAACTCCCCTATAGATCACACCTACCTCTATTACAGGGGAATAACTCCCCTATAGATCACACCTACCTCTATGACGGGGAATAACTCCCCTAGAGATCACACCTACCTCTATTACAGGGGAATAACTCCCCTATAGATCACACCTACCTCTATGACAGGGAATAACTCCCCTAGAGATCACACCTACCTCTATGACGGGGAATAACTCCCCTAGAGATCACACTTACCTCTATGACAGGGAATAACTACACTATAGATCACACCTACCTTTATGATGGGGAATAACTCCCCTAGAGATCACACTTACCTCTATGACAGGGAATAACTCCCCTAGAGATCACACCTACCTCTATGACAGAGAATAACTCCCCTAGAGATCACACTTACCTCTATGACGGAGAATAACTCCCCTAGAGATCACACTTACCTCTATGACGGGGAATAACTCCCCTAGAGATCACACCTACCTCTATGACGGGGAATAACTCCCCTAGAGATCACACCTACCTCTATGACAGGGAATAACTCCCCTACAGATCACACCTACCTCTATGAGGGGGAATAACTCTCCTAGAGATCACACCTACCTCTATGACGGGGTTTACTCCCCTATAGATCACACCTACCTCTATGACACGGGGAATAACTCCCCTAGAGATCACACCTACATCTATGACAGGGAATAACTCCCCTAGAGATCACACCTACCTTTATGACGGGGAATAGCTCCCCTACAGATCACACCTACCTCTATGACGGGGAATAACTCCCCTACAGATCACACCTACCTCTATGACAGGGAATAACTCCCCTAGAGATCACACCTATCTCTATGATGGGGA
This sequence comes from Mimachlamys varia, assembly GCA_947623455.1. NCBI lineage: Eukaryota > Metazoa > Mollusca > Bivalvia > Pectinida > Pectinidae > Mimachlamys > Mimachlamys varia. The sequence goes on from OX392542.1 coordinate 31,554,380, forward strand.
ATAACTCCCCTAGAGATCACACCTACTTCTATGACGGGGAATAGCTCCCCTATAGAACACACCTACCTTTATGACGGGGAATAGCTCCCCTAGAGATCACACTTAACTCTATGACGGGTAATAACTCCCTTAGAGATCACACCTACCTCTATGAGGGGGAATAACTCCCCTACAGATCACACCTACCTCTATGACGGGGAATAACTCCCCTAGAGATCACACCTACCTCTATGACGGGGAATAACTCCCCTAGAGATCACACCTACCTCTATGACGGGGAATAGCTTCCCTATAGATCACACCTACCTCTATGACGGGGAATAACTCCCCTACAGATCACACCTACCTCTATGACGGGGAATATTCCCTAGAGATCACACCTACCTCTATGACGGGGAATAACTCCCCTAGAGATCACACCTTCCTCTATGACGGGGAATAACTCCTCTAAAGATCACACCTACCTCTATGACAGGGAATAGCTTCCCTATAGATCACACTATCTACCTCTATGACGGGGAATAATTCCCCTATAGATCACACCTACCTTTATGACGGGGAATAGCTCCCCTATAGATCACACCTACCTCTATGACGGGGAATAACTCCCCTAGAGATCACACCTACCTCTATGATGGGGAATAGCTCCCCTAGAGATCACACCTACCTCTATGACGGGGAATAGCTTCCCTATAGATCACACCTACCTCTATGACGGGGAATAACTCCCCTAGAGATCACACCTACCTCTATGACTGGGAATAACTCCCCTAGAGATTACACCTACCTCTATGACGGGGAATAGCTTCCCTATAGATCACACCTACCTCTATGACGGGGAATAACTCCCCTAGAGATCACACCTACCTCTATGACGGGGAATAACTCCCCTAGAGATTACACCTACCTCTATGACGGGGAATAGCTTCCCTATAGATCACACCTACCTCTATGACAGGGAATAACTCCCCTAGAGAGATCACACCTACCTCTATGACGGGGAATAACTCCCCTATAGATCACACCTACCTCTATGAGGGGGAATAACTCCCCTATAGATCACACTTACCTCAATGACGAGGAATAACTCCCCTAGAGATCACACCTACCTCTATGACAGGGAGTAACTCCCCTAGAGATCACACCTACCTCTATGAGGGGGAATAACTCCCCTAGAGATCACACCTACCTCTATGAGGGGGAATAACTCCCCTAGAGATCACACCTACCTCTATGAGGGGGAATAACTCCCCTTTAGATCCCCCTACCTTAATGATGGGGAATAACTCCCCTAGAGATCACACCTACCTCTATGAGGGGGAATAACTCCCCTAGAGATCACACTTACCTCAATGACGAGGAATAACTCCCCTAGAGATCACACCTACCTCTATGACAGGGAGTAACTCCCCTAGAGATCACACCTACCTCTATGAGGGGGAATAACTCCCCTAGAGATCACACCTACCTCTATGAGGGGGAATAACTCCCCTAGAGATCACACCTACCTCTATGAGGGGGAATAACTCCCCTTTAGATCCCCCTACCTTAATGATGGGGAATAACTCCCCTATAGATCACACCTACCTCTATGACGGGGAATAGCTCCCCTATAGATCACACCTACCTCTATGACGGGGCATAACTCCCCTAGAGATCACACCTACCTCTATGACAGGGAAAAACTCCCCTAGAGATCACACCTACCTCTATGAGGGGGAATAACTCCCTTTTAGATCCCCCTACCTCTATGATGGGGAATAACTCCCCTAGAGATCACACCTACCTCTATGACAGGGAATAACTCCCCTAGAGATCACACTTACCTCTATGACGGGGAACAACTCCCCTTTAGATCTCCCTACCTCAATGATGGGGAATAACTCCCCTAGAGATCACACCTACCTCTATGACGGAGAATAACTCCCCTAGAGATCACACCTACCTCTATGACGGGGAACAACTCCCCTTTAGATCCCCCTACCTCTATGACGGGGAACAACTCCCCTTTAGATCCCCCTACCTCAATGATGGGGAATAACTCCCCTAGAGATCACACCTACCTCTATGACGGAGAATAACTCCCCTCGAGATCACACCTACCTCTATGACAGGGAATAACTCCCCTATAGATCACACCTACTTCTATGACAAGGGGAATAACTCCCCTAGAGATCACACTTACCTCTATGACGGAGAATAACTCCCCTAGAGATCACACTATCTACCTCTATGACGGAGAATAATTCCCCTATAGATCACACCTACCTTTATGACGGGGAATAGCTCCCCTATAGATCACACCTACCTCTATGACGGGGAATAACTCCCCTAGAGATCACACCTACCTCTATGATGGGGAATAGCTCCCCTAGAGATCACACCTACCTCTATGACGGGGAATAGCTTCCCTATAGATCACACCTACCTCTATGACGGGGAATAACTCCCCTAGAGATCACACCTACCTCTATGACGGGGAATAACTCCCCTAGAGATTACACCTACCTCTATGACGGGGAATAGCTTCCCTATAGATCACACCTACCTCTATGACGGGGAATAACTCCCCTAGAGATCACACCTACCTCTATGACGGGGAATAACTCCCCTAGAGATTACACCTACCTCTATGACGGGGAATAGCTTCCCTATAGATCACACCTACCTCTATGACGGGGAATAACTCCCCTAGAGAGATCACACCTACCTCTATGACGGGGAATAACTCCCTTAGAGATCACACCTACCTCTATGAGGGGGAATAACTCCCCTATAGATCACACTTACCTCAATGACGAGGAATAACTCCCCTAGAGATCACACCTACCTCTATGACAGGGAGTAACTCCCCTAGAGATCACACCTACCTCTATGAGGGGGAATAACTCCCCTAGAGATCACACCTACCTCTATGAGGGGGAATAACTCCCCTAGAGATCACACCTACCTCTATGAGGGGGAATAACTCCCCTTTAGATCCCCCTACCTTAATGATGGGGAATAACTCCCCTAGAGATCACACCTACCTCTATGAGGGGGAATAACTCCCCTAGAGATCACACTTACCTCAATGACGAGGAATAACTCCCCTAGAGATCACACCTACCTCTATGACAGGGAGTAACTCCCCTAGAGATCACACCTACCTCTATGACGGGGAATAACTCCCCTAGAGATCACACCTACCTCTATGAGGGGGAATAACTCCCCTAGAGATCACACCTACCTCTATGAGGGGGAATAACTCCCCTTTAGATCCCCCTACCTTAATGATGGGGAATAACTCCCCTATAGATCACACCTACCTCTATGACGGGGAATAGCTCCCCTATAGATCACACCTACCTCTATGACGGGGCATAACTCCCCTAGAGATCACACCTACCTCTATGACAGGGAAAAACTCCCCTAGAGATCACACTTACCTCTATGACGGGGAACAACTCCCCTAGAGATCACACCTACCTCTATGACGGGGAACAACTCCCCTTTAGATCACACCTACCTCTATGACGGGGAATAACTCCCCTAGAGATCACACCTACCTCTATGACGGAGAATAACTCCCCTAGAGATCACACCTACCTCTATGACAGGGAATAACTCCCCTATAGATCACACCTACTTCTATGACAAGGGGAATAACTCCCCTAGAGATCACACTTACCTCTATGACGGAGAATAACTCCCCTAGAGATCACACCTACCTCTATGACAGGGAATAACTCCCCTATAGATCACACCTACCTCTATGACACGGGGAATAACTCCCCTAGAGATCACACCTACCTCTATGACGGGGAATAACCCCCCAAGAGATCACACCTACCTCTATGACGGGGAATAACTCCACTATAGATCATACCTACCTCTATGACGGGGAATAACTCCCCTAGAGATCACACCTACCTCTATGACAGGGAATAACTCCCCTAGAGATCACACCTACCTCTATGACGGGGAATAACTCCCCTAGAGATCACTCCTACCTCTATGAGGGGGAATAACTCCCCTAGAGATCACACCTACCTCTATGACAGGGAATAACTCCCCTAGAGATCACACCTACCTCTATGAGGGGGAATAACTCCTCTAGAGATCACACCTATCTCTATGACAGGGAATAACTCCCCTAGAGATAACACCTACCTCTATGACGGGGAATAACTCCCCTAGAGATCCCCCTACCTCTATGAGGGGGAATAACTCCCCTAGAGATCACACCTACCTCTATGACGGGGAATAACTCCCCTATAGATCACACCTACCTCTATGACGGGGAATAACTCCCCTAGAGATCACACCTACCTCTATGACGGGGAATAACTCCCCTAGAGATCACACCTACCTCTATGACGGGGAATAACTCCCCTAGAGATCACACCTACCTCTATGACAGAGAATAACTCCCCTAGAGATCACACTTACCTCTATGACAGAGAATAACTCCCCTAGAGATCACACCTACCTCTATGACGGGGAATAACTCCCCTATAGATCACACCTACCTCTATGAAGGGGAATAACTCCCCTAGAGATCACACCTACCTCTATGACGGGGAATAACTCCCCTAGAGATCACACCTACCTCTATGAAGGGGAATAACTCCCCTAGAGATCACACCTACCTCTATGACGGGGAATAACTCCCCTATAGATCACACCTACCTCTATGACGGGGAATAACTCCCCTATAGATCACACCTACCTCTATGACGGGGAATAACTCCCCTTTAAATCACACCTACCTCTATGACGGGGAATATCTCCCCTATAAATCACACCTACCTCTATGACGGGGAATAACTCCCCTAGAGATTCAAATAGAGGCAGTAGAGCGTACTTGATGAACCCAATCTGTGACGAAGACTTATTCACTTTCTCACGATCCATGAACGGAGCGACCGGTAGGCCTTCAAGCTTTTCAACATCACTCTGTAGAACAAAACAGCTAAATATGTTACAATTTGGTTGAATGATCTTAAGTAAATAATATTTTCACAAAGTTGTCATGGTCCTTTATTTAGACAAATTTTTATTACTGACAAACTCACATACGGCCAGCCAGCTATAAAACATGCGAGCTGATAAGTATCGAATCATAACAAAATTGATAAAATATTCATTATTGTTATCTACTTTTTTATACAGTAACTTTGTAAGATATTTTGACAAGTTCTTTGAACACCAAATTAAGTCTTGACAACAATGAAACTGATTGCATATGAAAAAATAGAGAATGATGACGTTTCAATAGGAAATGTTGTAATTGTCTTAAGAAAATATTTGCCTTTTCAATGTATTACAATGGGACAACAAATCAGTGATTGCCTCCATCACGACAATCTACAGACAGGATATCATGACCCTAGGCCTTATGGTATGTAAGAAGAAGTCATTAAATAGAAAAAAAATTTAATCATGGACATACAAACCATATAATGTTTTCACAATATCAAATCCAATATCATATCCAAATAATTTGCAAAGAGTATACATATTTTGAAACTAAATCCTGGTTAATTTATTAACTATAACAATCAAAAAATACTTAGGTACTTGAAATTGATTTTGCGTTAAGTTGAATTATATATTACATATACATGTCCAAAAAACTACTGCGGTATGTACAAATGAAAACAATAATCACAATAATAACAGAATGCATGTGTTGTTGCCAACAAGGCCCAAGGATGGACGGAGCCCAATTTAATATCGCCAGCAAGCACAGGTTTTTTTGTTTGTTTGTTTGTTGTTTTTTTTTGGGGGGGGGGGGGGATAATAAATATTATAGCATCCACTGAATTGAGGGCACTTGCTATGCCACTAAGAAATTTCAGGTGGCATTTCCTTTATTGATGATCACTCAAATTTCATGAACTTGAAATTTCCGTTTGTTGATGAAAAAGGTGCAAAAATTGAAGACCAATTCACTGTAGTGTACTTTGTGTTTATAGACATTTTGTTTTAATTACCTGGTTTAATTCCTGTAGTAGGCATTCTAGTGACAAGACACTTCAGTAAGCTTTGCGTTTATAGACATTTTGTTTTAATTACCTGGTTTAATTCCTGTAGTAGGCATTCTAGCGACAAGACACTTCAGTAAGCTTTGCGTTTATAGACATTTTGTTTTAATTACCTGGTTTAATTCCTGTAGTAGGCATTCTAGCGACAAGACACTTCAGTAAGCTTTGTGTTTATAGACATTTTGTTTTAATTACCTGGATTAATTCCTGTAGTAGGCATTCTAGCGACAAGACACTTCAGTAAGCTTTGCGTTTATAGACATTTTATTTAACCTGGTTGAAGAACTTCTGCATTAGGCATTCTACTTACGAGAGTGTAGAAAGCTTCGTTTATAGAGATATTTTGTTTTACCTGGTTGAAGAACTTTCTGCATTAGGCATTCTACTGACGAGAGTGTAGAAAGCTTCATTTATAGAGATATTTTGTTTTACCTGGTTGAAGAATTCCTGCAGCAGGCATTCTAGCCAGGGCTCAGCCACATCCATGGGGCGACATTCATTAGAAATGTCGGCTACTTTTATCAGTATCATTAAGAGCTGACAAAAACAAAAGAAAGTAGGGAGAAACGAATAAGACAGGGGTGCACAAAGAGATATACCTTCACTAGCCAGCATTACATGATACACAGGTCAGTCAGACACAGTTAAAGTTCATTCAAAATCTGCCCAGCCTTACAAGAGGCGAAGCAGTATTCCTAGGTACCGTGAAAACTTGGTTAAGATATTGACAGTTAATTATTATTTTAATAGATTCAGATTTTGTTATAAAGATTTAAACAAATCAAGATAACTGTAATTTCTCGCATATAGTGCGCACTCGTGTATAGTGCACAGGTACTTTTTGGAGTCCAAAAATGTAATGGTAAACACGTATTGATAAACAAACATATTTTATATGCAATTTCCATAAATTGGATATGCTTGACAAATAATTATTGACTAGTATATTTACAACTAGCAATTCGGAATGAATTTTCAAATGTGTCCAACAGGCCTACTAGGTCTGACTAAAAATCAACAAAACATTTGCAGGGAATTGAAAGGTGCATCCTCAACTCATCCACCCCTGAAGATATATTTGACCTCTTCCAATACAAAGCTTGGAATAGTTCATTATGAAATTTCAGGGGTGAAAGAGCTACATAAATGTTACGACAAAGATAACGTGGTTTGTACTGGTTACAATACTTAACACATGCAAACTGAAAGGACATAAACAACACAAGAATATCTGAAATAATAATATCAAGGATCTCCATCCCTTTTGCAGAAAATACATCAGGATTATGTACTCATAAAACTGTACTCATGCTCAAGTAATGGATTCCGTAAACAAACCAACGTATTGCAACTTGCTTTAACTCATGTGACATGGTGAAAAAATCATATGAAAACATTTAATTCTTTCACCCCTGAAGACACATTTGAGTTCTTCCAAATCCAAGGATGGAATAACTCATTATAAAATTTCAGGGTTGAATGAATTACGAAATGCTATCAAACTTTGAGGTGTCTACAAATCTTATGAATCATTGATAAAATGAGTTTCATTTTTTATTATCATCAGAAAAAGAATTAAAGGCCCAATATACGTAACTTCAGGGAAATTTTTGTGATCCTGAAAAATTCTGAAAATAAATCTAGTTGATAACCATGCAAAAATAAGCCTAAAACGAAGTAAACCTGAGCAGTAACTAACAAGAAACTCCTGACAAAAAATATCCAAAGAATTAAAAATAATTCAGGTGGGGCCCACTTCAACAACAAACCGAAGGCAGAAGACGGTTCGAAATGGACGCGTGTTTACAAATAGTGTGTTTCAACTGCAGATGTACCGGTAACCGTGAAGAAATTTATCTTGGATATTGATGATATCAGTTAATCTTAACTAAATCTATAAATATAAAAAGTTGTAAGGCTTGATTTTCGCTTCAAGTTTTGCGGAAAGTTACATATATTGGGCCTTTAAATTGGCTTGAGCACAAAACTTGGGATTACCGTTGAGCATGAGAATGGTCAAATGAATATATAGGTCTGGAATTTCACTGTAGTTAGGGAGAAAAGTGATCCTTCAAGCTGAAATGTGATATCGAAACCTCAATCACTTCAATAGGATATTTTTATTAAAATTTGCATATTCATTCACTTGTAGAAATACAAGATTTTTTGTGTTAACAATATTTGTTCTGAAATAACCCTGAAGAGGTAAGAATATAATTTCTGACTTAAAATAGAGAGGATTTTAGGCTTATCATAGGGTATAATAAAATAGCATTTGTTGGCATTTTTCTGGGGTGGGCTTATTAGCAAACATGTGCTTACTGCTTTATATATAGTATAATCTAATATAGTTCTTGTTAATCATCTATAACAATAGAATGTATTTATTATTTTCAATAATTTTGTAAATATTACTTTTTCATGTTAAAATAAAATTAGTGGTTTATAAAGCTAGCAGCCTTGTACAAGTTGATACTGATTTATGTTGACAAAAGAATCTTATTTAATAGGTTAACACCGTGTTAGGTAAGTCAAATTAAAAAAAATCATTTTCTGAAAATTTCTTCTTTCCAAATGAAATTCAAATTTACACTTACTTTTATGGCAGGTGAAAATGTACAGGCAATGGTAAAATTAAGTTCCTCGAAATATTTTCATTTTTTTGGATGTACAATAAATATAATATGTATTAGGAATACCAACAAATGCCATTTCTCTGTCATAATTAGCCCCACCCCATTGCTATTTAGAGACAGCTTGATGGAAGACCATGGGCTTATCACAGATTATAAATAGACTTCTTTATTTTCAGTTTAAATAATTGCATGCATTAACTTTACTGAACTAAATCCATGATCCAAGGCAGTTACATAACTAAAAGATGACCAAGTTATCTCTTGAATATTTTAATGCTAGAAGAAGAAAAAGTTAGGTAATGGTTAATGAACCAGAATCTTAATGGACAATTCATGATAAAATATAATAAGAACTTGCTGAAAGGTTCATACCAGTATACCACGAACATTAATTTTTTCGACATTTCAATGACTAGTTTGATATATACTCTGTAACCTTCATCAGACAAAAGACCACTGAAGTGCAGTGTACACAAACAGCAAACTATGTACAGGTAGGTGACACAGAATTGGCATCATTTCGACTACCGGGGGGGGGGGGGGCATTATTAATGGTATGAACTAGAAATGTCTGCGAGACATAAATGCCCCCGCCCCCAGATGGTTATATTACCATGGGACTGGACACAATGCGACAGGATGGGATGGCCATGGCACACACTATATGCCCCCCATTTCATAGCGGAGACATAAAAAAGTATGTGTACACTTGGTTGTTATGCAAGTTAATCACTTTAAAGCTCAGAATGAGTTGGATTTAATTATTGATTTGGATATGCATACCTGATCTGCGAGAAAAATTGCCTTTTCAGGTCCTGACTTTTATAATACATGTAGTTAGTTTTTCCAAATTCTTATATTGCTTTGCATACCAGGGGGTATCCTAGAAATAGGTAACAGAACTACCCAGACATAAATAAAAGAAATGGCAGTGACGCTGTCCCAGGAACTAGTTAATATATAACGTGTGAGCAGGGTTCACAGGTCAATTGTCTGCTGAAAGTGACAACAGTACATATCCTATCAGCCATTCAAAGGTCACCAATAAAATTTCAATGGTTGTGTTCAAAAACTCTTTTTACAATCCACATCTACCAACCTGAAGGAAATGTTTCAAACACTAAGAACTGTTCTCGTTGGACTGAACAGGTAAGACAATACAGAAATAAGAAATCATCATAAATAGCTTTATTAACTCACTCATCCTTCAAGATAAATTTGAACTCTCCCAATTCAAAGGTTGGAAGAGTTCATTATAAAATTTCAGGGGTGAATGATTTAAAAGTGAGAGGGGAGGGGGGAGGAGGGGGGGAGGGAGAGGGGAACATATAGAGGACAGTGTGTTGTAGTGTAGTGCAGTGCTTCGTCCTGACAGCTGCTAATAAAAAATATAAATATAGTACAAGCAGCTAAACTGAGAAACTGAAAAACAAAACCGAACCAAGACAGTGAGGTTTAGCTGGTGATGTTAACTGTAATGTAGATTCACCCTATAAGGGTGATGTAGGCGTACATTTACAAAACTGTTATAGACTTGTAGAAAAGTCAGAACACCTTGTTGATCAATCTTGCACTCTTCTGCCTGAGCTTAATAGAAATTCTCCTTGACTAAGAAAACAGGAATAGCTGCAGGCTAGTATTTTTAGTCTAGTATTTTACCCGGATATTTTTTCACTGTGTGAGGTTAATAGAAATTCTCCTTGACTAAGAAAACAGGAATAGCTGCAGGATAGTATTTTTAGTCTAGTATTTTACCCGGATATTTTTTTTTCTTAGGAATTCCGCCAAGGAAAATGTATAGATATTACCCCTAAACTTCATGGTCTTGGTTTGGAAGGTTAAAGGGATTACACAAAAATGACTAACATAATCAAGCAGGTCCCAACGTGACACGAAGAAATTCATTGCCGAATCAGAAAGGAAAACTGGCAACAGAACAACACCAAGAAATAGAGAGGTGCCTTCGATCCCTTCGGAAGGTCTCTGACCTGATTGAAAAACTCCATTAGTAGGCAATCAAGCCATGGTTCAGCCACATCCATTGGTCTCGCTTCGTTAGAAATGTCGGACACCTTCATCATAATTATCATCATCTAGAGAACGAAGAAGCCCAAAGGCACATACATGATATTTAAATGATAATAAAACATATTATACTTCTGTTTTTACTTGGTAAAATACGGAAATGGGTTAAGAATTCACCTCTTAACCCCAGTCAAGAACAGGTAAACATTTCGCCTGTTCCTTCTACATAGATCACTTACACTCTCTGCTTGACAAAGGTCAAACCCATATTTTCGAAATCACGCAAAATGATAACTCATCAATATGTGTTTGTGTTGAAACAAATTTATCCTTTATTATTCATACCAAACTTGTTAATTTTAATCTGAATACTGCTTTTAATCATTTAACCTACAGGCCTGATAGTGCCGTGTTGTGCAAGTTTCTATACATACCAACGATTTGTGTTCCTTGTTCTGGAAGTCAAACTTTGACGTGTTATTTATCGCCCTGAAGTTACTGAGTATCTCATTGTGTTTTGCCATATCTGTACCTAGGATACACCTAGAAACACAAAAGTAAGAAAAACATGTAAATATGTGTTGGTACATGTATTATAAAGCTACTAATGCCTGCTGGTAAAGTCTATCAAATCACATCTGAAAGTTCATGTATGCAGTACCAAAATTTTATATTTTTTGAAAAACATTTATGACACAAATCATTTCAACCTGAAAAAAATGTATATTAATTACTCTAAATACTGTTCAAACCTGCCCTGTTGTTATACCCATCTGATTATGCCCTCTCGGACTTTTCGGTACTGTTCAAACCTGCCCTGGGATTATATCCACTTGATTATGCCCTCTCAGACTTTTTGGTACTGTTCAAACCTGCCCTGTTGTTATACCCACCTGATTATCCCCTCTCAGACTTTTCGGTACTGTTCAAACCTGTCCTGGGGTAATACCCATCTGATCATGCCCTCTTGGACTTTTCGGTACTGTTCAAACCTGCCCTGGGGTTATACCCATCTGATTATGCCCTCTCGGACTTTGCGGTACTGTTCAAACCTGCCCTGGGGTTATACCCACCTGATTATCCCCTCTCAGACTTTTTGGTACTGTTCAAACCTGCCCTGGGGTAATACCCACCTGATTATCCCCTCTCAAACTTTTCGGTACTGTTCAAACCTGCCCTGGGGTAATACCCATCTGATCATGCCCTCTTGGACTTTTCGGTACTGTTCAAACCTGCCCTGGGGTAATACCCATCTGATCATGCCCTCTTGGACCTTTTGGTACTGTTCAAACCTGCCCTGGGGTTATACCCATCTGATTATGCCCTCTCAGACTTTTTGGTACTGTTCAAACCTGCCCTCGGGTTATACCCACCTGATTATCCCCACTTGGACTTTTCGGTACTGTTCAAACTGGCCCTGGGGTTATACCCATCTGATTATGCCCTCTCGGACTTTTCGGTACAGTTCAAACCTGCCCTCGGGTTATACCCACCTGATTATGCCCTCTCGGACCTTTTGGTACTGTTCAAACCTGCCCTGGGGTTATACCCATCTTATTATGCCATCTCAGACCTTTTGGTACTGTTCAAACCTGCCCTGGGGTTATACTCATCTGATTATGTCCTTTTGGACTTTTCGGTTCTGTTCAAACCTGCCCTGGGGTAATACCCATCTGATCATGCCCTCTTAAACCTCTCGGTACTGTTCAAACCGGCCCTGTGATTACACCCACCTGATCATGCCCTCTCGGACCTTTCGGTACTGTTCAAACCTGCCCTGGGAATTACACCCACCTAATCATGCACCCTTGGGCCTTTTGGTACTGTTCGAACCTGCCCTTGGGTTATACCCATCTGATCATGCCCTCTTATACCTCTCGGTACTGTTCAAACAGGCCCTAGGATTACACCCACCTGATCATGCCCTCTCGGACCTTTCGGTACTGTTCCTTGGGAAGATTGCGGAAGATATTGCATTGATGTTTTTCCAGGATCTCAAATGCTACAGAACAGTGATGATTCTCGAGCGGGGATATGTCGTTGTATCGCAGGGCTAGCTCTGTTTTCGCATTTACCTGTCAAGAAAGAGCAAAATACTTATCTTTTCAAAGATTCAAATTATGTTCACATCGTAAGAAGTATTAATATGGGATTTTCAGCAAATTATACTGAAGGAGGCTGTGAAAGTTTACAGAAATAAAGATGCAGAATTCCAGTAGGCAACAGTATTGATTGATTTATACTCTTTCAAAGAGAGGGTAGTATCATTGCTGAAATATTTTACCAATAGACCAACAAATCATCTAATTTTGAATTTAATGGCCCAATATACGTAACTTCAGGATTTTTTTTTTGTAATTCTGGAAAATTCTGAAAAAAAATCCAGTTAATAAGCCTAAAACGAAGTAAACCTGAGCTGTTACTAACAAGAAACTCTTCACAGAAAAATCCAAAGAATTGAAAATAATTCAGGTGTGGCCCACTTCAACAACAAGCCGAAGTTAGAAGACAGTTCAAAATGGACGCGTGTTTACAAATACCAAGATTCAACTGCTGCTGTAACAGTAATCGTGTAAGAATTCATCTTGAATATTGCTGATATAAGTTAATCTTAACTAAATCTATAAATATAAAAGTTAAAAGGCTTGATTTTCGCTTCAAGTTTTGCCGAAAGTTACGTATATTGGGCACTGATGAACTTTTATTACAAAACAAAGGGTCTCAAATTACACATGTTGGTCTATAGTACCCTATATTACTGGCTGGCTGAAATAGTGTTCTTTTCCTAAATGAGCTCAGAGTTATCTCCCTTACCTGGTATGCATTGTTGTAGCCCGGATGATCAAGGTCATGACAGATGGCGGAGGTGATGAGTATGAGTATGTCAAGGTCATCTAGCAGAGACGGAGTGTCTATTAGCCACGTCAGACCATACATCTACAGCAAAGATAAACAGGAACATTGCAACTCAAGCTGAAAGTTAGAGTTAATGCCCTTGAACTGAGTTTTACTGTGTATAGAAATAGGGGTGGGCGGTATACCGGTATACCGTGGTATAAAGTTTTTATGGTACGTAGCATGGTACATTTGTCGTGTACCGGTTTTTTGGGAACTTTCATTTAACTTAAGCTTATCAATGAACTATTTGTTAAATAGATCAGTTGGAATTCCAATTTGGTTTAGTTATAATTTCCTATAAGTTTGCTGATCAACTAGGACAGACAAAGCTTCACTCAAACAATATTAGAGGATTACAAAAGAGAAACTTATGACAGGCCACTTGTTGATTTGCTTCAGAACAAAAACAGACAGAGACCTTTAGCTAGCTGATTCATACAATCAAGGTGGTATACCGTGGTACGTACCGCAGTATTTGCCTAAATACTGTGGTATACCGTGGTACTTTTGATTTTGTGGTACCCAGTTTTATATAGAAATTATATTTTACTATAAGGTGTTTAATAAAGTATAATACAGTCAAATTTTGAAGCCTAATTCTACAGGAAAAAAAAAGAAATAAGACATCAGTCATCACATGATTATTTGAATGCCTTGTCAGGTGTTAGCAGTGCGATTTATTTCAGAAGGACAAATTAGACAGCAAAGGTTTTTTGTGTTTTAGATATATTATATAATTACAATACAGATTTCAGTGGCCCCCTTTAATTCAAAATGACCCCCACTTTTTAACACAGACTCATCAGACCCGTTCAGTGAAATATTGCTATATTATTTTTTAACTCTGTATAAAGGACACCTGTCTATAAAGGACAGACTCATCAGACCCACTCAGTGAAGGTTTCTATACAAGAGGCCCAATGGGCCTACATCGCTCACCTGGTATCAATCTCTGACTTATATTATAGTGTCCCTAAAGTCCCTTAAAATCTTTTAATATAAGACATTTAGAAGAACATCTTAAGATTTAAACATATTTTACCTCTGTGACCTTTTAAGACAACATCATTTTCATTTTTAAATTTTGTTTGGCTTCATCCCAGGACGCTTCCAGCCAAATATCATGTCTCTAGGCAAATAAAGATCAAGGTCATTTCTTTTCGCAAACTTTGTAGGGCTTCATCCAAGGAACCTTTCAGCCAAATATCATGCTTCCAGGGCTTTTGGTATTTCAGAAGAAGTTGTTCGAAGGTTTTAACAGATTTGACCCCTGTGACCTTGAATATACGACAAGGTCATTTCTTTTCGCAAACTTTGTCGGGCTTTATCCAAGAAACATTTCAGCCAAATGTCATGCTTCTAGGGCTTTTGGTATTTTAGAAGAAGTCGTTTAAAGGTTTTAACAGATTTGACCCCTGTGACCTTAAATATAGGTCAAGGTCATTTCTTTTCGCAAACTTTGTCGGGCTTCATCCAAGGAACCTGTCAGCCAAATATCATGCTTCCAGGGCTTTTGGTATTTCAGAAGAAGTTGTTTGAAGGTTTTAACAGATTTGACCCCTGTGACCTTGAATATAGGTCAAGGTCATTTCTTTTCGCAAGCTTTGTCCGGCTTCATCCAAGAAACATTTCAGCCAAATATCATGCTTCCAGGGCTTTTGGTATTTCAGAAGAAGTCCTTTAAAGGTTTTAACAGATTTGACCTCTGTGACCTTGAATATAAGTCAAGGTCATTTCTTTTCGCAAATTTTGTCAGGCTTCATCCAAGGAACCTTTCAGCCAAATATCAAGCTTCTAGGGCTTTTGGTATTTCAGAAGAAGTTGTTTAAAGGTTTTAACAGATTTGACCCCTGTGACCTTGAATATA
Source organism: Mimachlamys varia (assembly GCA_947623455.1). Taxonomy (NCBI): domain Eukaryota; kingdom Metazoa; phylum Mollusca; class Bivalvia; order Pectinida; family Pectinidae; genus Mimachlamys; species Mimachlamys varia. Next base: position 31,569,835 of record OX392542.1, read on the forward strand.
GGTCAAGGTCATTTCTTTTCGCAAACTTTGTAGGGCTCCATCCAAGGAACCTTTCAGCCAAATATCAGGCTTCTAGGGCTTTTGGTATTTCAGAAGAAGTCGTTTAAAGGTTTTAACAGATTTGACCCCTGTGACCTTGAATATAGGTCTAGGTCATTTCTTTTCGCAAACTTTGTTGGGCTTCATCCAAGAGACATTTCAGCCAAATATCATGCTTCCAGGGCTTTTGGTATTTCAGAAAAAGTCGTTCGAAGGTTTTAACAGATTTGACCCCTGTGGCCTTGAATATAAGTCAAGGTCATTTCTTTTCGCAAATTTTGTCGGGCTTCATCCAAGAAACATTTCAGTCAAATATCATGCTTCCAGGGCTTTTGGTATTTCAGAAGAAGTCGTTTAAAGGTTTTAACAGATTTGACCCCTGTGACCTTGAATATAGGTCAAGGTCATTTCTTTTCGCAAACTTTGTCGGGCTTCATCCAAGGAACCTTTCAGCCAAATATCATGCTTCCAGGGCTTTTGGTATTTCAGAAGAAGTCGTTCGAAGGTTTTAACAGATTTGACCCCTGTGACCTTGAATATAAGTCAAGGTCATTTCTTTTCGCAAACTTTGACGGGCTTCATCCAAGAAACATTTCAGTCAAATATCATGCTTCCAGGGCTTTTGGTATTTCAGAAAAAGTCGTTTAAAGGTTTTAACAGATTTGACCCCTGTGACCTTGAATATAGGTCAAGGTCATTTCTTTTCGCAAACTTTGTCAGGCTTCATCCAAGGAACCTTTCAGCTAAATATCATGCTTCTAGGGCTTTTGGTATTTCAGAAGAAGTCGTTTAAAGGTTAAAATAGATTTAACCTCACTGTGACCTTGAATATTGGTCAAGGTCATTTTTTTTCGCAAACTTTATTTGGCTTCATCTAAGGAAGCTACTGGTCAAATATGAAGTCTCTATGCCTGACGGTATTTTAGAAGAAGTTGGTTGAAGGTTTCGACATTTTTGACCCCTGTGACCTTGAAATTAGGTCAAAGTGATTTTTTTTCGCAAACTTTGTTCAGCTCCTTCCAAGAAATCTATCAGCCAAATTTCATGTCACTGGGCCTTTCAGTATTTTAGAAGAAGTCGTTTAAAGGAAAAAGTTGACGGACGCAGGACGGACGGACGACGGACGGACGGACGGACGGACGGACGGACGACGGACGCTGCACCATCACATAAGCTCACTTGGCCCTTCGGGCCAGGTGAGCTAATAATTTACCTCTGTATAAAGGACACCTGTCTATAAAGGACAGACTCATCAGACCCACTCAGTGAAATTTTGTATATAAAGGACAGACTCAGTGAAGTTTGCTATATTATTTACCTCTGTATAAAGTACTCCTGTCTCTAAAGGACAGACTCATCAGACCCACTAGTGAAAGTTTCTATATAAATGACACCTGTCTATAAAGGACATTTAAGCTCTGTCCCTTGGGTGTCCTTAATAGACAGCTGTCCTTTATACATAAACTTGATTGATCGCGGACCTTACCATCTGTGTGACCATGAAGCAGTGTTTAAAATTATGGAAAGGCACGTTGTTGTAGTTTTTGTATACTTCATACAACCACTGGTGTAGCACAGGCATCTGAAAAATGAATATACAAACTGCAGTATATACAACCACTGGTGTAGCACAGGCATCTGAAAAATAAAGATACACACTGCAGTACATACAGCATATTAATCGGGAAAATCAAAATACATACTGCAGTATATACACTATGTATTAATCGGAAAAATCAAAATACAAACTGCAGTACATACAGTGTATTAATCCGAAAAATCTAAATACAAACTGCAGTATATACAATGTATTAATCTGAAAAATCAAAATACAAACTGCAGTACATACAGTGTATTAATCCGAAAAATCAAAATACAAACTGCAGTATATACACAATGTATTAATCTGAAAAATCAAAATACAAGCACTGCAATCCGATTTCTTTTTGATATCTTAACTTCTATTTGAAATCATATTGAGTTAGGAGGCATGCAATAGAAATATTAAAAGGTAACATGGATTGTCATGACCAAGAAATGAAGTCACAAAAAACGACATTAAAGTAATATATCCTTTTCCCAGTAGCAGACAGTAAATGGGGGGATCTAACAGTCTGTCAGACAAATTTAGGTTTCCTGATTGTTATGTTTTACAAAAGATTTTAGTTACTGTAAAAGGGGATTTTTTGCGGTGTGGAAATTTTCCATTATTTCGCTGGTATTAAATATCTGCGAATATATCCACACGCGCCTATTTAGTTAACACCATTCAAACTCTACAGTGTGTAATAGTATGATCGCTACACAGTGCAACTGAATGACTGTAGCCATGTACCGTACATTTCAACATCACGAACATATTGGAGGCTGACTGAGCAAAAAATTCCATGTGAGATAATATTGGCTTGTACAATATGTTAAGTCATGCTCTGAAAATACATTGAATGGTTTAGTATAAATTCCATGACAAAAGGCATCCCCCCTCCCCTACCTAACAAATGCTCAAAGACTCAGGCACTTGCACTTCTTCCTCAGGGAATATGAAATTTGATGACTATGCATTGTTCAATATTTCAATTCTATATACAAATTTGCAAAAATTCATTTGATATGGATCCTGAACATCTGCAAATCTTCGACATATTTCACTAATTTGATCCAATTCCAAGAAAAAATGTAAAGAAAAAAATTGACATTTAGATTTCGTCAAAAACTGACTGTACGAAATTCATGACCCTGCAGCAAGATATAACTAGATGACATTGAGATGGCAACCATCTCTATAAAAGGCCTGCCGTAGCAACATCAAGTCAATATGTTAAAGAATCTATATGGAGTACCAGAATAAAAGCAAAGTGAGCACAGGCTCACATACATATATCGCGACCCCCCCAACCACCACCACCACCACAAAGTGGTCAAGTGTGACCTTTTGACCTTAAACATTGACCGATGACCACAAAACTAATTGGGTATAGAACTTGATGTAGTGATGGTATGATGGGAATATGAACAAAATCTGTCCAAGAGTTCATGAGAAATATATTGTACACAAATGTATTTTATTCCCAAAGTGGTCAATGGTGACATTTGACCTTTAATGTTGACCTCCAAAATCTACTTAGGTGTAGACCTGTTCAATGTAATTCTATGGTGTGAATATGAACCAAGTCTAACCAGAGGTTCTTAGGATGTGTAGTACACAAGGTACGAATGCACAAAGTGATTACTATAGACCCCCCTTAAGAGAGATGTATAATTGTCATTAGTCCGTAATGGCAATTTGTTATGAAGAATAGTCAAATTTAAGAGAAGAACTGATAGATACGACAGCCTAATCATCATAAGACCACATCAGCCTACAATAACTAGTTATAGATTGATTGAATACAAAGTTTAAGTAAAGCTAAAACATTGACACCTCAGGCCGGGCCCCGCTATGTTATCTGATCCTAACAATTTAGTAGTTGTGTATTATTTGACTTGAACTTTGATCAGATGACTTTGATGTTTGGTCAGTTGACACTTCTTTGATTACTACCACATTTTGCTTCATGTCATAACAAAATGTTTAGCAGATTAGAGATTGAAAGTTGACCTTGACGTTTGATCCAATGACCTCGAGGTTATTTTAATCGACACCTTGCTTGATTCTGACCAATGATGTTTCATAGTAAATAACAAAATGTTTAGCAATTAAGAGATGACCTTGACCTTTAATCCAATGATCTTGAGGTCAAGATGTAAAATATGAACTTGACCTTTTATCTGATGACCTTGACATTTGGTCAATTATTATTACATGTAATTATATAATAATTGAAACAAAGTGAGGGAGTGCAGCCGTCACCTTGACGAACACCTTTCAATGTTTCAATTTTTACCTTCACCTTTGAATGTTTCAATTATCTAAGTTTGAGACCTTGACCTTTGGAAGACAAAAAGACTAAAGTATGCAACGCGCAGTCTAATTGTGGTTGAAAATCATGTAATTTAGTATGCTTTGGACAGACTTTTGGATGCACTGAGTAAGTTAGTGTGACAGAGTGATCATATGTGGCGGGGCCCATATAATTATAGCAATAAAGGTTGAAATACTCTCTATGGCTATGAAATTTTTCCTGTCGAATAATTGTAGTAATAAAAGTTGAAATATTCTCTATATCTATGAAATTATCCCCATCGAATAATTGTAGCAATAAAGGTTGAAATATTAACTATGGCTATGAAATTATCCCCGCCGAATAATTGTAGCAATAAAGGTTGAAATACTCTCTATGGCTATGAAATTATTTTCAACAGTAACCGTAAGAAATCATTATACTTTAAAATAGGTATCTGTTTTAACTAAAACACAATTAATACCTAGTTCCCCAGGAACCATAATCTTATTCAATGTACATTAATTAAATTAAAGAGATATTTAGTTAAGCATTGTTTCTTGGTTTTCTTCCTGGTGGTTGGAATTCTCTGGTAGGAGGACAACTTTGTCGATTTACAGTTCGAATAAATATATCGTTGGTAAAGAACTAATTAATAGACAGAGCAAATATTCACTGCATACAGCATAAAGTTGCTAGGCGACTTCTCATAAAAGGTAAATTCCACAGTATGCAAATAAATATGGATTGTATTGGTGATTGGCAGAAGCTTGACGGAGAGATCAAACGGAGTGCACTCGGAGTGCACTTTGTGTAACCTTTAGTCTACACTCAACTGTAGAAGCGTTCTCAGAATACAGTTGTATAATTTCAACCACTGACTACCTCTTTCAGAATTTAACTTTTTAAAGTTTGGAATTTCTACATGGCTAGAAACATCAATTTTATAGCTGTAACACAGGTTCTTTATTTACCTCTATGTTGAACTTTGAAACAAAGCCCAAATCTATGTACATTTGTCGCAGTAATATCAGCATTTCAGGGTCATCCCACTGCCAGTTGTCAAATGTCGGCTTTCTCAGATACTCTCGAACCTCGTCTGTCACTTGAACATAACTGCAAAGAGAAGATCAATATTCGTCACAGCAAAGCATGTATACTGTCATTATAACCTGCATGTATAATTTACAGTTCACCAACAAACTGCCATACAGACATCTGTGTACAGTATAAATTTTCAGAAATACTGCAAAAAAAAAAAAGCGGCCAGCTAGTTTTCCCCCTTGGAGTCATCCTAAGCGAAAATTTATGTGTTTGATATAAAGGCGTCACAATTCGCAGATGCATCGGGGAATCACATTATATGCTGATCAGTGCTATGCATCGTAGCTTACACAACATCGGCAATGTATTGGTGGATAGCATGAATATCTTAAGTGCCAATACATCAAGGCATTTGCTGCTAGTATCATGATAACTTTTAAAGTTATGTATGAGTTACCATCCCCATTCAGAATGTTTATTTCACAACTGCACTGAATTGGGACTTATCAGCATTCAATTCCACTAGTTCTATCACCAAAAACAAATTATTTGAAATACTTCACATTTGTTTCAATCTTTTGCTTTCATAGTCACTGTCCACCTAGTGTAGGCATGTCAATCTTAAATAAAGTTTTCACAGACATTTAATCACAAAGGGACAACAAATTAAGATACGACAAAATCAGAAATATTTCATTACAATTGAGCACTATGCTGTGGAAACTGTAATGCCTTTTTTTGGTTTTTTAGCTTAAATTCCCCGATTAAGCTACGAAACTTGGCGAGAGAGAATCTCAGAAACATTCTTCAAAACAAATGATAATCATTTTTCTTTTTTATAAAAGACCTTGCATTAATCATATTTTTGTTCATGGAATTTCAACTTTGAAGAGGAACACAACTTAAATATGCAAAACCAATGACATCTTGCTGCTAACTGTTCGATGAAATATTATATGCAATTTCCTCTTTTTCATTTACTTATTCAAAGAAGAAGGAAAGTACATCAGGGAATGGTACCATAGAATATATTTGATTCTGTTTGTTTATGCTTGAAGTCCTATTGACAGTTTTGGTCATTTAAGGACACGTCAGGTTTTGATTGTGGAGGGAAACTGGAGTACCTAGAGTCAAGCTACTGACCAGCTGCTGGTGACCGTCTGGACACATGCACAAAGGCCTGTCACCAAGTGGTGGGAAGCTGGTGATCGTAAATTTAAGACACCTTAATCACTCGGCCACGGAAGCCCCCTTTGCTCCGTAAGTGCCTGACATATTAACAACATTGTAACAATACGTTTTGCCCATAAACAGGAAAGGGAAAATAATTGTCTACTAACCCCCTGTGATTTCTACATATATACGACACCACTCAGCATTCAGATTATTGGAATCCATTTATACTGATCAGCCACCTCTGTGAAAAAGGCTCTCTCTCTCAAATGGCTGACCTCCAGCATAATTTCTCCCCTCCTACACCGCGGCTGTTGACAGACACTGTATATTGATATGATGGGTTTCACTTTTGTGATTGCGGTGATACCTGGTTTTACTACATACAACCCCTGGGGGAGGACAACCTCAGCTGTTAAAGAATGGATAGCTTTTACATTAGCTATTATTTTTGCAGCTATAGATAATTTTTTATGGATCCATATGAAACCAATCTAAAATATTGTACATAATAATACAGCTTGATAAGCCATTCATATAGTGATCAGATAAGCGTACAACAGAATCTATTGATCTTGCCTAGCTGTTATCATTGCTGAAATATAGTCTCATATCTGATTTTCTAGCTTATTTCCAGGCGAATCAGTGTCTAAATTTTAAGCAAATGTTTGTCCCATATTTCTAGACAATAAGAGTCAATATATTTAGTTCAATATATCTAAATAAAAAATTCATTAATTTTGTTACAATTATGATACTACTTTCATAATTAATGGGATGTCAACAAGCACTTTTCACATGATTAGGGAATTGAACCCCGGCTCCATGGTACAAGGCAAGTACATGCGCTATCCACTGCATCACCTGACCACCGTATGGTTTTCATGTCTGATTGGGGAATGGAGCCCCGGGAACCTTGGTGAAAGGCAAGTGCACTATCCACTGCATCATCCAACCACCCACATGGTTTCATGTCTGATTGAGGAATTGAACCCCGGACACCTTGGTGAAAGGCAAATGTTTCCACTGCATTATCCGACCACCCACATGTCTGGCCCCGGTTTCATCAACGTTCCTTAACTTAAGGAAATTCCTTAACTTAAAAATCTCCATAGGAAAGCATTACAGAATTTAAGGAGAAAATCCTTAGTTAAGGAGCTTTCCTTAAATTCTGTAATGCTTTTCTATGGAGATTTTCAAGTTAAGAAATTTCCTTAAGCTAAGGAACATTGATGAAACTGGGGCCTGATTGGGGAATGGAGCCCAGGGCACCTTGGTGAAAGGCAAGTGCACTATATCACTGCATCACCTGACCACACATATGGTTTTCATGTCTGATTGGGGAATGGAGCCCAGGGCACCTTGCAATTGGTGGAAGACAAATGATCATGATCTACCCAAGCACTTGACACAACCTGTACAGTGAATCACAAGTAGCCAGGAGCCAGAATCGGCACCTAAAGCAGTAGATGTCATCGTCAATTATCGTCATCATTTTAAATTATCGTTGTCATATCTACACCAAAATCTATAATTATATCAATGATGTTCAAAACGCTTATCATTTAGCACGCCATTTGATCACAAAGTTCATGTGTCAAAATGATAGCGGCAATGCTGCATAAACGACAAAAGCACCAACGAACTGGTTTCATCTTCAACTTTCTGTATTTTTTTCTTTTCATGATATTCATCTTTTTGTAATTTTTTCTTTTCATGACATTCATCTTTCTCTAATTTTTCCTTTTCATCCTTTCATGAAATTTTGTTGACCTGATACATGTAGCTCAATTCGCCGATGTCTGTCTAGAGATAAGGAGGTTCCACTCGGGTTCGAACCTGATGTTTACTTGGATGTGACAAAGATTTACATGGCGGGTGTCGTTGACGAAGCAGAAGACGCATACTCTTCCGGAACACCTGGTCTTATTCTCTTGTACTTTTGCAAGGGTCTCCATGTGAATCTTTCCTTTGTTCATATTTTGCCCCTGGTTTTAGCGATTTTGAGTTTGGATTGGGTTTTTGGATTTTGTTAACGCTTCGGTATTCTCTTATTTATTTTCGATGACCACCTGTAAAGTTACTGTGAGGTGTGTACAATGACAGAGGTGACGTGTGGAAGTTGGTGTGAGTATATTCTAGATTCCTGTGTCCTGTGTGTCCAGCAATTGCCATAAATTGCAAAACATAATGATATAATGATCATAATAGGTGTGGTTGAAATCAAAATTAAAGGCCCAATATACGTAACTTCAGGAAATTTTTCTTGATTCTGAAAAATTCTGAAAAAGAATCCAGCTGATAACCATGCGAATAGCCTAAAACGAAGTAAACCTGCGCGGTAACTAACAAGAAACTTTTGAAAGAAAAATCAAAAGAATTGAAAATAATTCAGGTGGGGCCCCACTTCAACGACAAGCCGAAGTTAGAAGATGGTTTAAAATGGACCCATGTTTACAAATACCGAGTTTCAACTACTGCTCTATCGGTAACCTCGTTAGAAATCCTCTTGAATATTGCTGATATCAGTTAATTTGAAATAAATCTATAAATATAAAAAGTCATTAGGCTTGATTTTCGCTTTAAATTTTGCCGAAAGTTACGTATATTGGGCCTTTAATTGTACAGCATTTGGAGTCATGATTCTTACATTCGTTTCTTTATTTAAGACGTGGAATTATGTCCCTTATCGGAGGTCTTAGACTTTGACTGCTATTCTCACAGAATCTAAATAAACTCCTGGGCATTTTTACTTACAACAGTACAAGTTCAATGAGTACATTACAATTACATGTATGTATATTCCGCTTCTAGTAAAAGGTTTCAACAAAAGCCAGCCCTACCTTGGGCTCAGAGAAAGAGACCAGCATCATTTTATTATCAGCAACGAATCACATTTCCATAACAATTTAAACCTTGACAATCACAAGCCTTGTCTAACCATCTTCAAAGATCACGATTTCATGACCATAAAACACAAATGTCTGAATCTTGTCGCCCTTTGATGTTGAACAAACCAATCAATAGGAAGCGTATACATTACTTCTCTGTGTAAAATGAGACGAGATTGGATACCATCGAGCGGAAGCGATGCAAGGTAGCAACACAATTTCTTCGGTAATGAATGACTTCAATCACAATGAAATCGAAGCGAAGATTTCGCAGCCATGAAGGAATCTACATAATAATGGTCTACCTTTGTGAATGTCATGCCAATTAAAGCTTCATAACCTTTAACATACTTATAACAGCAGTAATCTTATTCTACCTAGGCACAGATGGGTGGTCGGGTGGAGCAGAGGATAGCACACCTGCCTTTCACCAAGGTGGCCAGGGTTAGATACCTCGACCGGACGTGAAAAGGTATGAGGTATGAGGTCACCTGCACGACCAAATTGGTTTTCTTCGGGTACTCCAGTTTCCTCCCACAATAAGACCCCTTGTGCACTAACATTCGGGTTTGGTTCAGTTTTGTTTATTTTTTTTACATCCTATTAAAAGCCAGGGTCATTTAAGGACGTGCTAGGTTTTGGAGGTGGAGGAAAGCTGGAGTACCCGGAGAAAAACCACCGACATACAGTCAGTACCTGACAATTACTGCCCCATGTGGGTTTTGAACACGCAACCCAGAGGTGGAAGGCTATTGGTAGAATGTCGGGACACCTTAACCACTCGGTCACTACTACAAGTTTACATTATTATAGACACTGAATTTGGTAAAGGCGCTAATACAATGTACTTGAAACAATTAAGTTTATAATTTTTTGTAATATAATTTGCAGTCAGCTAACATTAAATGGAAATACTGGTCCCCAATAATTAAAAACAAATATTTCGAGGTTCTCTGACGATATACCATTCTATCAGAACCTAAGTCAAAAGTTATCTGAACTGGTTCCAAAACTATTATCTGTCATTTGCAAACAGTCAATGTCTTTCTCAACTCCCTGGTTAGCATACAACCGTACTGCCAGTTCAAGGCTCACATCTAGATTTCTACAATTTCTAGCACTGCCCAACCACGTACTCATTTACAGCTGAGTAGACTGGAACAAGCAGAGTTAAGTATCTTGTTCAAAGAAAAGCCACATGCCTCCTTAAACCAAAGATTAATGTAACCAAGAAAAGCCTTACCTCCTTAAGCCAAAGATTAATGTAACCAGGCCCAAAGATCATGAAACAAACTTAAACTTAAATTTGTGCTAAGCAAATCATGTATGACGTTACTTTTTGTAACGTTAATCTTCATTGGCTAAGTCAAAACCTAAGACAAAGGACTATATATGGTTTGGGCCTTTTTTGGCCCCCAAATTATCAAATTTTGAAGCAGATTATTGAACTCTCAAATTAATGTATTTCAAATATGGAGTACATCCCTGATAAACTGAAACAATAATTATTTGTTGTTTCAACTCCGGTTGTCATGGAAACCATCTCAAATATGCATAAATTAGGGAAATTTGACCATTTAGTCAATTTTGGCCACTTTTTGGATCGTTTTTCTATTAGAAACTATTGAGCGCATTCTTGAACAAACTTAATATCAAATGAGAATATGTGGGCACTTAAACCACATCTTTAGGAGAAATATAAAGTTTGTTCAAGAATGCGCTCTATGGTTGCTGTGTGAAAATCTATGTAAAAATTGACCAAAATAGACCAAATATTTACATTTGCATAATTTATGCATATTTCGGATGGTTACCATGGCAACCATAGCACAAATTACAAATAAATATTATTACAATTGCATGAGGGATGCAATCTATATTTGAAATAATATTATTTGAGTGTTCAATAATGAAATTTAAAATTTGATGGATTTGGGGGCCTAAAACAGGCAAAACCATACATTGTACATAGTCCTTTAGACACACAAGATTGTTTCATGATCCTGTTGCCTGGTCACGATCATAATCGGCCAGACCTCCATCGATCATGTACCTTGAAGTAGTAATTGCTCATGTATTTTAGCTAACTCCATGTGACCATGACCTTTTAAAACCTATGGCACAACTTAATTAATATCACTGTTGATACCATGTTGAATTTTTTTAATGTCTTTTGGATTCTTAATTACTTTTCAAATGTTAATGATAAATAGCTATATATATATCCATCCCAAATTAGTCTTTGATTACACATAAAATAAAGCTTAAATATCTTTTGTTCGAGACCAGCAGCTGGTGATTTGTATGTCTGCGTCATTAATTAGTACCTCCAAGATTTAATATAGAGGTAGTAATCCGACTTGACGTCACTGATCTCACAGGTGCTTAATGGACAAGAGACCCATGGGCCTTTACAGTCATCGGAGTTTTAATGTTCTTGTATTTACATTCAGTATGCGTGAAAGCATTGGCGAAAATTGTATTCATTTCTCATAACAACATTTGCCCCATCACATGCAAACAATGTGTTAGTAATAATACCTTGAAAAATAGTTGTAGTTCCTGAACAATATCTGAACAATATAAATGATTAAAAAATTTTAAAGTAAAATGTTTACAATTAAGAAAAAAATTTAATAAAAAAAATCCCATGAAAATACAGTGACAACAAATACTGTCATGTTTAGATTAAAACAGTAACAAATGCAAGCATTCTGCATGTGCGGCACCGGAATATGTCCAGAAGCCAATGTTGTTATGACCTCATGAATGTTGAAAAAATGAATTTCATTCCTTTAGTATACCCATAGCTTTTCTTGCTATTAACCCCTACCAATTAAGTTTGAGCTAGAACACTGGCCAGTCAGCAAGGGCACGGTTTAAGGCAATATATCTCCAATAAGAATCCCATTGGCCTTAACAGTCCTTTGACTATTAGTTAATTACAGTAAAGTTATTTATAGATATTAACCTATTTGACCCGTGTAACCTTGTAGGTTGGTTAATGAATCTTAGTATCCATCCATTCCAGCATGCTACCACCAAAATATCAGTACCCAAAAAGAGAGCTGTGTGTTCTTGTATCACTGGTAGGCACAAAAGGCCAAAGTATAATGCACCAATACATCCCCTCCAAAATTGCGAAATATGGCATATAACTAGGCGTAGGGAATACAGTAAACCTTAGGTCAGTTTGAATAGGCAGATAGTTCAAACACTCTGTTTGAGCAATAAAAAGTTTGTGATTGTCTCTTTATCCTTAGCAATTGTATATAGTTTTGGGTTGGGGATCTCAACGAAGCTGCTTGAAGATTTTCAGACATTTGATCCCTTTGACCTTAAAAGTGGGTCAAGATCAATCATTTGAACCAACTTGGCAGCCCTTCATCCCAGCATGCATCAGACCAAATATCAGTATCCCAAACCTTTTGGTTATTGAGAAGGAGTTTCTTGAACATTTTCAGACATTTGATACCTTTGACCTTGAAAGTGGGTCAAGGTTATTCATTTGAATAGACTTGGAAACCCTTCAACCCAGCATGCTATAGGCCAATATATCAACACTGGGCCTTTTGGGCATCGAGAAGAAGTTTCTTGAAGATTTAAGACATTTGACCCCCTTGACCTTGAAAGTAGGCCAGGGTCATTCACTTGGTTGCCCATCATCCCAGCATGCTACTGGTCAAAAGTCAATACCCAGGGTCATTTAAGGATGTGCCAAGTTTTGGAGGTAGAGGAAAGTCAGAGTACCTGGTGAAAAACAACCGACCTACGGTTAGTACCTGGCAACTGGCCACGTGGGATTCAAACTCGCAACCCAGAGGTGGAGGGCTAGCGGTAGACAGTTGGAACACCTTTAGGTAAGAAAGAAAGTTAAAGGACTGCTCCATGTTGGTATGTCAGAAAGAGATCAAATGGACTCATCCAAGTTAGTCAGAAAGAAATAAAGCTAATAGGCTGTTCCAAGTTGGTACTAATGTCTAAATCATGAAATTATAATACCTGGTATGTGTAAATATTATTTTCAAGAAAAATCGCGAAAAATTTGAGCCAGGCAGTCATTATAATCATTTTATTTTCAGTCCTTTTCTCATTTGACTGCAGAGGTCCCATGAGGTAGCAAAAAATATCTAAATGTGTTTTACCTCATTTTCCTGAATTTTTCGAAGACTAATCTTGAGTGTTGTTCTGTCTTGCGATGGGATTGGCTCTTGTCCCAGAAAGGCTTTAACGAAGTACCACAAGATATATCTTTTGTAAGTCCGAGCCAGCTTAAGTGATCCACACTCTAGAACGAAAAATGATAGACACATCTTATCATATAGGCCATTTTTTGTATATTACGATCCAAAAGGTTGAACCAGGTCGACCAGTGTGCTTTGTTTATGTAGTAAGGCTTGACCTACCATCAAGACTGGACCTTCCATCAAACCTCGAAATCTAGCAGTCAATGGGACCATACATGGCAAAACGTATCCGAGTTTATAATCCGAGTAATCGAGTAACACAAGTTTGAACGTTAGTGTAAAGCTTGGTAGGGACTGACAACATACTTTGAATTAAACAGGGTTCTCAAGTTACACGAGTTCAAGGTACAGTGCATTCCTCTTTATATCATGTTGCATTTGGTACAGTGCACTCCTCTTTATATCATGCTGCATTTGTCAGACAAAAACATGATATTAACAGGTATGTGACATTAAGAGAAAAACATGTTTTTTCCACTGAATCTTGTGCATTTCCAATCTCCATAACTAAAAGTAAGCCATTCAATGTCCATATGAAGATGTTTCAATACATAGATAACATTATTTCAATTAAAAACCATTTTTGGGGTTATTTTTTTTATTTTCTATGCAACATTTGGTACAAGTTGTAACTGAAATCAATGGAAATGACATCATTTTCTGGATATTTCATGTAATTGGATAAAAAAAACATGATATTAAGAGGAATTCACTTCAAAATACATGATATTAAACAAATAAAATTACTTAGATTATATATAGAGAGAAAAATGGTGCTTGGAGAAAACATGATATAAAGAGGAATGTGATATTAACAGGGGTGATATTAAGTGGAGTCCACTGTATTGAGATTTGACTGTATACTAGTTATCTGATGCTGTATGCTTTCCGGTGGGCCATGAAAAAGACTTGCATTATAAGGGCCTGCATTAACAATCATTCAACACAATACACCACTGAAATAATTTAAGATATATTCAGAATATTTGGAAATTTTATGACGGCAATTTTACCACCAGGTTTCCTGAAACAGTTAAGATGGGTATTACAACAAATGGTGACTGTATCAATTTTACCTCCAGCTTTTCCTTAAATTGTTCCACTTTTAACTTGAGGTCTTTCACTATTACAGGTAGCTCTCCATTGTCCACGTATACCCTGGTCTCTAGCTGGCCCAGTCTGTAACAAACAAACACGCATTTCACTACAGCACAGAATTGTTTGGCATTATTTGGCTTCAATGTGACTTCCATTCTATCAATATTACAAACTTCACAGATCTTGCTTGGTAGATCACTGTTTATTAATTAGCATCAGTCAAACCTGCTGATCTTTAAGCTAATTGACTGTTTTTTATAATTAATAGACAAGTATATCATAATGAAAATGATTTTATACATGCAACAGTTCTAAGAATAACAACATAAGGAATGAATTTGAAAAGAGATTTTTCATTGTCACATTGGTATGCAGTGAAACTTTACCTTTTATATCTTTCTCTTTTTTTTTTGCTTTTTACAAATGATTCATTAAAGGCCCAATATACATAACTTCAGGGAAATTTTCGTGATTCTGAAAAATTCTGAAAAAAATCCAGTTGATAACAATGCAAAAATAAGCCAAAAACAAAGTTAACCTGAGCGGTAACTAACAAGAAACTCTGGACAAAAAAATCAAAAGAATTGAAAATAATTCAGGTGGGGCCCACTTCAACAACAAACCGAAGGTAGAAGACGGTTCGAAATGGATGCATGTTTACAAATAGCGTGTTTCAACTGCTGCTGTATCGGTAACCGCAAAAGAATCCATCTTGAATATTGCTGATATCAGTTAATTTTAACTAAATCTATAAATATAATAAGTTACTAGGCTTGATTTTCGCTTCAAGGTTTGCCGAAAGTTACGTTATTGGGCCTTTAAAGATCTTTGTCAAGCAGACACAGTACTGAAGTATTTCCAGTTCATTTTATTTAGTTGCAATTTTCGATCAGCCCTATACCAAAACCCTTTAACACACAATCTTGACTGTGCAGCTTCTAAACTCTGAATTTCTATCAAGTCAGCAAAGCCATGGGCAAGTGCATGTTTTGAGAAATATTTTTTTTTCTAGTTTTGTGATGGAAGTAATTTCCAATTTTGAATTGCCATACACAGCAAGACCGCAGCTGTGATGAAGAAACCAGTACACACTACTGTCATTCAATCTGCACTTCATTATTAGGTCTCCTACGGCTTTGAAATCCCAGTTAAGATTTATTGACTACTAAAGAAGTGCAGCAGAAGTAATTTGTAACACAAGGCTTCCATGTTTACTTTACTTTCAAAAGTCCTTCTCACCAATTTAAAAGCAAATTATACTTTAGACAGCATATATACATCGCACATAATTAAGTGGTGTGGAATTTCTCTTATTGTCGAATCGCAGGTACAAATTATTGAGGTATTTTTTTTTTAATTTTACGAATGTCTCAGCATATTATTTTCCACTATGAACTTTAAAATAGCTATAGGTCCCTAATTCCAACTTAAGTATTCACAAAATAGCAAATTCTATGTTAGCAGATAGAGACGAATTCAACAACAAGAGTTCTAATGGGCCTGTATTGCTCATTTGGTATCATGTAAGCTCATGCTTGTTAATTGTAGTCCTAAAAGTAGACTAAAATAAAGTTACAGGCAAAATATCACTTTGATTCAAAACAACCTAAATCTCATCAACAAATTAGGCCACTTAAATTGTTTAAACATATTTGACCTTGAATGCGAGTAAAGGTCATACATTTGAACAAACTTAGTAGCCCTTCATCCTCAGTGTCCTACAGGCATGCCTGACCTTTCATCACCATAGGATTTCTGATTAGTTTTTCAGAAGAAGTTCTTTAAAAGTTTAACATATTTGACCTCTTTGACCTGGAATATAAGTCAAGGTCATACATTTGAACAAACTTAGTAGCCCTTCATCCTCAGTGTACTACGAGGCAACCTATCATCATCATAGGATTTCTGGTTAGATTTTCAGAAGTTGTTCAAAAGTTTAACATATTTGACCTCTTTGACCTTGAATATAAGTCAAGGTCATTCATTGGAATAACCTAGGTAGAGCTTAATCCCAGTATGCTACAGTCTCACTGTAAGTTGCCTGGGCTGTCTGGTTGTATAGAAGAATTTGTTTTAAGATTTCACCATGTTTAATTACTCACCTGGATTAATTAATACAGTCAATATAGGCCTGAAATTCTGATTATTGAGAATAAATTGTTTAAAGTACAAAGATTGCTCCAGATAAACAGCCTGGCAGACGCCATACTACAACATGACTTAATTCAATTGGCCCTTCAGGCTAAATGTCATTGTTAGAATAAATTGCATTCATATCCATTGTGAATGCCATGAATCACTTGCCAAGATCATCCTATTTATGACATCATAATTGTAACATTGGCTTTCTCTGACTACTTTAACCCATCCCTGACAACAGCATGTTCTATTCATCAACTCATTGACCCCTGAGATTTCATAATGAACTATTCTAACAATTGAATTGGGCCAGTTCAAATGTGTTTTAAGGGATGATTATAAACAATCAATATTCATTTGATCATTATGCTGAATTTGTTGAATAAATTTTATTGTGCTTATGAACAGAAATTTTTAATATTTTCAAATAAACAAATTTAACTGCTTTCAATTGGCATTCATAATCAATTATCAATGCCAACTGGAACGTGACATATTTAATAAAGGGTTTAAACCTTTTTGGACCCCAATTATCATGCATACACCTTTTGTCGTACCTTACTGGACCCCAATTCTTGTATATGTATAAATCTTTTACCTGAAGTCTGTATACATAATAATGTAATCAATCACGTGTCAATATTTTCTTCCAAGGAAACCAATGTTTACATGTAGTGTGGGTTTAAACACCATTGAATTTCCGTTATAATTGATGATATTGTTAAATAGCGATTAAAGACTTACTTCCACTCGATTTAAATTGACATCGGAATGACAGACAGAATGTGGGGTTTACTGAACTCAATGGAGGGAAATATCCACAGGATTTAAACATGTCTGACATACAATGAAAACCCTGAAGTCATAAATCTAAAACTACAGTCAGGTTTTAATGTATATATACCTATTATGAAGTCATGTATGAAAAGTAATTATACATTCTGATATACATAACAGCTATTTTCTGTTTCTGTGTATTTTAATTCTATTGTATATTTGTCGGTTCTGTCATGAATAAATGAACTAGAGATCGATTGAAATACAATTGTATGCTCCGGCTTTGATGGAAACAAGGATAACTCAAAGTCAAAAGGTATTGCACTTCAAAAATATAGGTCATAGTGACCTACATTTGCTATCACATGTACACAGGTGTAGAATTTGCATAATTTATATTTAAGATATATACAGCATTTACCAAGACTGCAGAGTTTCCAATATACAAATTTAATTTAATTAGGAGGTCATTTTGATGGTCAGATCATGAAAACACATAATGTATGCATATGCCTCTCCACAATAATTTGGATCAACCTAAAAATTAAAATTGGTCAGACCACTGTGACCTAAATCTTCTGTCAAATCACATGATAAACGATTAGGTACCAGGTAGTAGCTGACGATGATTTGAGATGAAGCCAATGTCAATTGCGGAAAGTTTAAATTTTATTAACACACCCGCCCCTCCTCCCTTTTTTAACCTCTTTCAATCGAATTGGTACAAAATTTAATTACTCTTCCCCAAGAAAGCTTCATGCACAATTTACTCAAAACAAATTTCTGTTATTTAGTTAAGAAAAAGTCAAGTAAACAGTTACCCGCTGTATTCCTGCTGAAATCCTGCTGTAGATCTATGAAGTAAACCAACTACTTTTTAAAGTTAAAAGAGGAGCAAAGATTCAGCAGGGTTCAGCGGTTATGTATCGGTGCTATATCCCTGCTAAAAACTTGCTGTAAACTCCACTGAAATCCTGCTAAAACTCCGCTAAAATCCTAATGTGTTTTGACTTGGGCTCCTTTTCTCCTACTAAAACTGGTTCATATGTATACTTTTGTCAGTTTAATGTGACTGGAGCGGTGAAAGGCTTATTTACAGTGCTAGGTGTTTTCACCGTGGTATTTCAGAGAAGTAGCACTTTTAAATTGTCATATCAGATCTGGACTATCAAAGAAAGCATTTACACCAACATACCCTGTCCCTCATAATTACACACACATACACAACTTGTGAAGGCACCTCTTTTACTTTCACCTCTGAAATTTCAAAAATGATCTATTCCAACATTCAAATTGGAACAGTTAAAATATTTCTTCAGGGATGAATGAGTTAAATAACCTTTACTGTTGAAAGAATGTTTTAAAACTCTAAACAACCAACCAATTTCCCCCATCTAGCTCTGCCCCCAGAGGAAGCCCCCCTCAGCCCCCTAGAAAAATACCATTTCCCTTTTTTGCAAAAATGATAACTGTTCTATCATGCTTTATACAACGTTAATAAACTTGCTTTATCTCGCACCAGGTTAGCTGTTTAAAACCATCATTGATCCAATACATAGTACAAATGTGTTCGTTCTTAATGTAGGCTAATTGGCTCATTTTGAGTTCTCATGAGGTTATATTAATTATCGAATTATCTGGTGTTACACAGCCATTGGTTTAATTTGACCTACTTTCACGGGGCAATTGGTAAAAGGCCTACTTTCTTTATTGAATTGACACTCACATTTATTTGCGTTTAATTGATTTAATCTATTCACTTCTGAAGACAAAATTTAACACTTCTAATTCAAAGGCTGGAATAGTTCATTATGAAATTTCTCACAGAAAGTTGTCTTTAATCAGCATTAAAAACATGTATGGAGATAGGCAAAACATATATTATAATATAGGTATGTTACCGTGCAGACATATAAATTAAATATACATGCAATAGTAATGATACATTAATTGTATGATAAATTCTAATTTCTAAGCAGCATAAATGTTTATAATGACCTGTGCTGTGTGACGCATGATTTAGGCAATATGACATGTATACATATCAAAATCTATCAATCATGCATATACACAACAGATTCCTTCAATACATTAAGAAGAAAGGGTGGATCGAAAACCTGCACAAAGTATACAATTCATCAGTTCACACGCTCTAAAACATTCATTTCATCCTTTAGCTTTTAACGATAAAAGTTCAAAGTCATACGATTCCCATTTGGGCTACGATTCATTTTAATATCGCTACACAAATTCCTTCAGAATTTTGCACCCCTGCATGTGTACTATACCTCTAATGAGAAAATGTCAACCAACCTCCGGGACATAAAAACCAAATAAGAGGAAATTGAATGCTATATAATGGCCGACAAATTTTTCTGTATTGATAGATAGGAATGTACGGTTTGACTTCTGTAAGTAATTTTAGGATAGACTTGTCTCCTTGAAAGCCAGTTTGTGTACATAACCTTAATGTATATTTATTTTAAAAAAAAATGTTTTTCTGTAGATTGCTGCCAATGTTTGCTTTAATGTCTATCCAGATCAAACTACAAGTCTTCTCTTATAATACAAGTGTATCTATTTTGTTGATCTGGTCAGAACATTTGTACCCAGTAAACGTAACTATTTTTAATATTACAGTTTAATATACATTTATAACAAATCAATGGAGACCAAAGAAACTTCTTTGTTATAATATACACTGTAAGCATAGTTTGATATACGTTTGTTTGTTTATTTTATCCAATTTATGTCCTAACAGCTAGGGTCAATTAAGGACGGCCTCCCGGTGTATGCGATGTGGGTGTTTGTGTTTTTGGAGGTATAGCGGTATGTTCATCCAAGCCTTCTTGCGATAGTTGGGATCTTATGCTAATTTTAAGTTCACACAGTTTGAAGTTATACACTACTAATTTTTTTTAAAAAGGGGGATTACGTACCCGACCCTTCTGCTTATACAATAGTTTAGAAATTTTGGATTCCAACCTTTTGGCCCCTAGCATCACTGAAAAGTCCTAGGAGGACGAAACAGCTGTGTGATGTAGAGGGACATTCATTTTTTGACATACTGTATCTATTACTAAATTCAAAAGGGAATATGTGTGTGTTACGTCATCTTTCATGATAGGGGATGGCAGACTGCTGGTGGATGTGTTGGGTTAATCTCCAAACTCATTTACCCCTGACGGACTATTTTAACCTTTGAATTGGAAGAGTTCAAATTTGTCTTCAGGGGTGAATGAGCCTAGTAGACCACTTAACAATGATCAGGGGGAGTCCATAATGGTAGGTAGGGGTGAAATTGTTATCATCTCACATATATACTTTATTTATTGTACAACAATTATGAAACAAAGTATCCAACTTATATTAATCACTCTTGTTGGCCCGGATATTAGCGCACAAGGGGTCTTATTGTGGGAGGAAACCGGAGTACCAGGAGAAAACCTAAGTGGTCGGGCAGGTGACCCCATACCTTTTCACGTCTGGTCGGGGAATCTTACCCCGGCCGCCTTGGTGAAAGGCAAGTGCGCTATCCACTGCACCATCCGACCACCCACTGCACCCACTGCGCTATCCACTGCACCACCATCTCACACACAACCTTCCTCAGTGTCGTTGACTTACCTTGATTCTATCATGCTGATGTCTACCCCTATCTGAGATCCATTTTGAGTTTCTGAAAAATAAACTAAAGTAGAAAATAGCACATTGTAAATTATAATCCATTGAAATATGATTTTAAAAAAAATTCACGCAAGGCCATACCAATTTGATTTACTGTTCGAGGGATTTACCGCTCCTGTTTTGGGAAAATAAAATAAAAGTAAAAGTAAAAAATTACCACTCCATTTTTTACGTCAATTAAAAATGATGAATCCAGATCCGGATATATTTTACAATGGTTCAAAATTTAGAAAGCGCCATTCCGGATCATTGGAATATTTGAAATGAAGGTAGAAATAGTATTTCAATCATGACTACTTCATGGTGATGCATTATATTAAGTGTCAAACACGTAATCTGACATTTAGCCTTATGAAAACACCTGCTCACTTGAAATTTTACAGAATTCAATTTTTTTTTTTAAACAAAAACATTTCGACCCCTTTCGCTCCAATTTTGAAATCTCATTTCCCGAAGAACAAAAAATCAAAATGGTATGGCCTGAGCCAAAAAATATAAAGTACAAACTGTATACTGGTAAATTTAGCCCAGTCTAACATTCAATCACCCTTTGCCCAAGAATTTTTTACCGAGTGTTTATTTCGCCTTCGTTGTTAAAATTAATCTATTATGTGTTATATTTTTTTATACTTAAATTTATTTGCAATACTGATACATTCAGCCAGACGAAAAAGCTAAAAAAGGTGAAAATCAAAACTGTGGCGAACCGATTTCTCGGTAAATACACATGTGAGGCTAAAATGAGATATTCTTAAAGTTATTCAGGTACAGTACACACATCAAAAGACCTACATAGAAATGATACACAGAATTCAGAAAACTTGTCTACTTCAGACAAACAGAAGAGAACTGCATATAACATGTTAAGACAATTCAGGTCGTATTTAAGAGTGACTGAATTTTGATCAATGCTGATCATCAGTGTTTTGACCTGGCCTCTTTTGCGTTTTTTTTTTTATATCAAAACTTTAGAGACACTATTGGTTTTGGTTTATCCCAATTATAAAAAAAAAATTTCATGAAATTTCTGAAAATGAAAATCACGAAGAAGGCTGGAAATAGGAAATATTTGTTCACTCAAAGAATTGTTGACAGGACACTTCAACAGAAAATGTAGTTGAAGCACCAAACTTTAAAAAATCTTAATGACAAGTTTTGGAGTAACGCCAAAACATCTGACATATTTTTTTGAAAATATTATATGGACTATGATCTGAATAGATCGACAATTTATTCCTGTGTCCAGAATTAACTATTTATTTAAACAAAGTTAATTAAAAGAATGTCAATTTTTATCACTGATATTTTGGGGGAATTTGTGGAACTAATGATAAGTGCACATATACTGTATACAAGGATTTTTTGTCAAATTTTCATTCTTAAAGGCCCAATACACGTAACTTCAGGGAAATTTTCGTGATTCTGAAAAATTCTGAAAAAAAATCCAGTTGATAACAATGCAAAAATAAGCCTAAAACGAAGTAAACCTGAGTGGTAACTAACAAGAAACTCTGGACAAAATCATCCGAAGAATTAAAAATAATTCAGGTGGGGCCCACTTCAACAACAAACCGAAGGTAGAAGACGGTTCGAAATGGACGCGTGTTTAAAAAAAAGCGTGTTTCAACTGCTGCTGTACCAGTAACCGCGAAAGAATTCATCTTGAATATTACTGATATCAGTTAATCTTAACTAAACCTATAAATATAATAAGTTATTAGGCTTGATTTTCGCTTCAAGTTTTGCTGAAAGTTACGTATATTGGGCCTTTAAACAAAATGATCAATATTCGCCCTCATTACTGCAGACACAAAAATGTGAAAATGAAACGGAAGCAAAATTGTATCCTTATTCAGCATCTGACATACACCAGGGTCCTCAATTCTAAATGTTGCATATACAGGTATACCTTCGCTACTGTAAATACCTTTTTATACTATAACCTTATCACATTGTTTCATACTATCCTTCCCAACCATCTATCCTGAAAAATCAATACCCTTGAATTTTATTCAGGAAATGAGCTATCCAGTCCACCAAGTACCATTGTTTGAAATTCCCTGTATAATAACAACACTGTGTCGAGTACGTATCTACGAGTATGTATCTACGAGTACGTATCTACGAGGAGCAACAATATAATGATTTGTGTACACTAACCATTACAATGTGTGGCGACCACCTCCAGCGTGTAGCGTGTGTCGGGAGTATTTTCGGTGAGTTTCGGAGAGATATTGAGGAGGTTTCCTTTTTTGTTGTACAGCTTCAGAATGTCCTCGGGCCCAGCTTCAGCAGCCGCTCGGAACGTCTCTGTAATAAACGAAACATACACGATAATGACAAGTGACAGACAAGTTACACCAAATTACGCTTAATTGGTAAGCTTTCTCAAACACAGACGGTATAGATGGACCCAGAGGGACCATCGTGCCGATTAGATCCCTCACGCTTCTGAAGGATCCGCAAACATTACTGCCTAACAAGAATACAAATACGGCACCTTTGTCATAAATAAACAGTAATTACACGTAACGATCATAGATTACCCAGATGTGTTCCAAGATTCATCAGTAATTCCCTTGATTACATCACATTGTTTGGATGTTTTTTTCAATACAGTGCACTCCTCTTTATATCATGTTGCATTGTCAGACAAAAACATGATATTAACAGGAATGTGACATTAACATGTTTTTTCCACTAAATATATAGCATTTCCAATCTCCATAACAAAAAGTAAGCTATTCAATGAACATAATTATGAAGATGTATTAATATATAGATGACATTATTTCAATTAAAAATGATTTTTGGGGTTATTTTTTATTTTCTATGCAACTTGTTTTACAAGTTGTATCTGAAATCAATGGAATGACATCATTTTCTTGATATTTTATGTGATTGGTTAAAAAAACATGATTTTAAGAGGAACTCACCTCAAAATACATGATATTAACCAAATAAAATTATATAGATTATATAGAGGGAAAAATGGTGCTTGGGAAAAACATGATATAAAGAGAAATGTGATATTAACAGGGGTGATATTAAATGGAATCCACTTTATTAAGTATTAAGGCTTGCATTTCCATTTAATAGAATTCAAATTCATTTTACTTCTCTTTTCACAAGTTATTGAAGGAATTGAAAGGCTTACATTTCCATTTAATTGAATTCAAATTCATTTTATTTCTATTTTCACAAGTTATTGAAAGAATTGATATGCTTTACGGCTTCTATCAGCAAAACAAAATTAACACATTATAAATATTGTGGTGTCTAGATCTCTAGTAAATTATAACTGTTTTACCTACATGTTTGGCATATTATTATACACTGTATATTAATATATTACTAAATTAAATGGAAGGTGGCTAGTCAAAGCAATAACCACAGAACAACTAAATTTCACAAAGATTATTATTAATTGAATGCTTTACATCCCATCAACAAAGGATAGGTAAACATATTATTATAGGTCCAGCAAATGGTCAACAAAAACAAATACAAAATTAAAACATGAAACAAACTTAACTTTAAGACTATGTCCATTTGTGAAAATTTCATTTAATAAAACAGTTTGAGATTATAGAAATTACTTTTTCAAAAGTGTAATTACAACATGAAACTTTATGGTTGAAAACACCCTTATTGGTCGCCTTGTATTGATATCCACATTGGTCGCCTCTTATTGGTATCCACATTAATTGCCTCTTATTGGTAACCACATTGGTTGCCTCTTATTGGTATCCACATTGGTCGCCTCTTATTGATAACCACATTGGTCACCTCTTATTGGTACCCAAATTAGTTGCCTCTTTTTGGTACCCACATTAGTTGCCTCTTATTGGTACCCACATTGGTCGCCTCTTATTGGTACCCACATTGGTCGCCTCTTATTGGTACCCACATTGGTCGCCTCTTATTGGTACCCACATTGGTCGCCTCTTATTGGTACCCACACTGGTCCCCTCTTATTGGTACCCTCTTATTGGCATCCATAATGTTCCCCTCTTATTGGTTCCCACATTGGTTGCCTCTTATTGGTACCCGCATTGGTCGACTCTTATTTGTACCCACATTGTTCCCCTCTTATTGGTACCCACATTGTTCCCCTCTTATTGGTACCCACATTGGTCCCCTCTTATTGGTACCCACATTGTTCCCCTCTTATTGGTACCCACATCGTTCCCCTCTTATTGGTACCCACATTGTTCCCCTCTTATTGGTACCCACATCGTTCCCCTCTTATTGGTTCCCACATTGTTCCCCTCTTATTGGTACCCACAACGTTCCCCTCTTATTGGTTCCCACATTGTTCCCCTCTTATTGGTACCCACATTGTTCCCCTCTTATTGGTTCCCACATTGTTCCCCTCTTATTTGTACCCACATTGGTCGCCTCTTATTTACTACCCACATTGGTCGCCTCTTATTGGTACCCACATTGGTCGCCTCTTATTGGTACCCACATTGTTCCCCTCTTATTGGTTCCCACATTGTTCCCCTCTTATTGGTACCCACATTGGTCGCCTCTTATTGGTACCCACATTGGTCGCCTCTTATTGGTGCCCACATTGGTCGCCTTTTATTGGTGCCCACATTGGTCGCCTTTTATTGGTGCCCACATTGGTCGCCTCTTATTGGTTCCCACATTGGTCGCCTCTTATTGGTTCCCACATTGGTCCTCTTATTGGTGCCCACATTGGTCGCCTCTGATTGGTGCCCACATTGGTCCCCTCTTATTGGTGCCCACATTGGTCGCCTCTTATTGGTGCCCACATTGGTCCACTCTTATTGGTGCCTACATTGGTCCACTCTTATTGGTATCCACATTGGTCCCCTCTTACTGGTACCCACATTGGTCCCCAGTCTTATTGGTACCCATACTGGTCCCCTCTTATTGGTACCCACATTGGTCCCCTCTTATTGGTACCCACAGTGCATGTTGGTTGCCTTTTATAAATAAACATTTGCCTCAATAGAGATATTAATATAAAAGCAATGTTAAATCAAAATAGTTTCAACAAAACAGAACCACAAATGTTTGCATGACTGTTTATAGGTCTGCAAGGTGACTATTTAGGTCAGTAAGAAGATTTCCTACACCAAAACAGATTTTATTTTCTTTGGGGGTGGGGGTAGGGGGGATTGAGGTGTTAACATCAATTCAATACACTGAAACTGAGATTTCTTGGGAGGTTTTGAACAGCTTGGAGCTGTCAGATACAAACTGTAAACATGCCGTTTCTCTAATCCTGCCTCTGTTCACTAGCAGCACCCAATTTACAGGATGGATGATGGGCCAGCAGTCAGCAACAGACAGACTTAATTTACACATTCAGCATCCCAAACGGACAGCCCGCTGTTCCTCACTTATATTACTGCAGGCCAAGTTTAATTACACTGTTATTGAATACTACTGAAATACCACCTGGATCTTCTCAAAATGGCAAATTGTCTACAGCAAAGATGCTGGTTATACACATAAAATCTGAATGTATAGCACAGGCTCTGATACACAAGCCTGATCTATGTGCTGTAGTACATCTTGTCAATAGGCTTGGAGTAGCAGGTTCCTGGTTTTCTAGTGTTTAACCGTTCTACCTTGTATATACAGTCTATGTACTTAAAGGTCAATTTTTTATTGTGTATCCTATATTTCTCTACAGTGGGTGATAACTTTTTTTATTTTGAAGTTTTTCATTTGTTTTATTTTCCTGGTTTAGAAAATCACAAAAAAAGCCAATTACAATGTGTACAAAGGAATTTTTTATTTCTCTCTCGCCTTCCTTCCTTCTACTAAAATATTTAATCAATAAGCATGGTTAGTTAACCATGTGCACAAAAACGAAAATCATTCTCGTAAATATACAAGGTATATTCAGACAGTGAGAATGAACCCACCAGCTGAACAACTATTTTGATGCAACAGATATATTTTGAGCATTTTATTTTTCAAACTAGAATTATTCCCTAGCATAAACAAGGTCATGAAGCAGCAGAATTCAGTGTTTAACTGTTCAGATTTTTGTTAAGACTGGCATTATTTTGGTGAAGTGGGACAAGGCTTGAATGATCATCTGCGACTAGTTACACTGTAGTTGGTAGAGCATCAGTCTAAAGCTCAGGTCCCAGGTTCGAGTCTCCATTTTTATGTCACAGTCATACAAGATGATGTGTTTTTGTACAAATATTCTGCGGTTCACTCAAAAAAACACTGCCACTGCGACTTAATATTATTATGTTAGAAACAGGTCACACAACTCAAGATTATTGTATGTGACCTCAATTTCACTCATTAACCCCTGAAATTTCATAATCAACAATTCCAACATTTGAATTGGGTTCTAATGTGTGAATTAGCTTAACATAGTATACACCAATATCCGATCTATCAAATTCATCTTCCAGCTCAATAACATTTGTCGTCCAAGAAATATCTAGCCTAATATTAATTCTTATGTTGAGGAATATTGTTATTGTAAAACAAATTGAAAATCTAGCCTTATTCTTATGTTGATAAATATTCTGTTATTGTAAAACAAATTGAAAATCTAGCCTTATATTCTTATGTTTAGAAATATTCTGTTATTGTAAAACAAATTGAAAATCTAGCCTTAGTCTTATGTTGAGAAATATTCTGTACGTTCCACGCTTATCATCCTGATGAAATATACAGATGTACATTCATTTTAAACCTGTAACAGTGACACCTTCCATGAATTTATGCATGTTAAATGAGGTTTTGTTCCAGTGGGCTTTCAGTGGAAACTTATATATAACGTATATAACGTAACATTCATGTAATATTTAATGCGAACTTAATACAAGGCTGAGCCTTCATTGACGGAATCTCTTGTTCTTTCTGTTGATGTTATGATAAAGATGATATTTGATCGATGTAATACACAATTTTCTGATATTAATACAGTGACACACACCCACAATCTAATGTAGACAACTAGAGATGATAGTGATGGTGTAATAAAGCGTGGAGAGAATTTCTTAATATACCTACATTTGTTTATGCAAATGACTGAATCATCTGAAATAAAGGGATGAATTAATTATATTTATTAAGTAATAACTTACATGTAAATTTTTCTTACACTCAGCCGTGAATAGGTGTATCGGTAGTTTCCCCAGTGTCATATATATATATATATTCCTGTGTCACGTACCCTCTAGGGTTGCATTGAGATGCTCAGGGATTCCCCAGAGATGCATATCAACGAAGGCACTCATAGCCCATAGCTAATCAATGTTGTATTATCAGCATATATATTGACAAGAGTCAACAAGGCAAGATTAAAAGAGAGGATACACAGAGGAAAAAACTTTTTTTACTACTTTCTTGCTGTTTTTACTGTCATTAATGCCTTGAAATAATAGAAAGTAAAATATGAGTCTGCCATTTTGTTGTGTTAAATTATCAACACGGACTGAACTTAACTGATAAAAACCTGCCAATTTCTGTAAATAAAACTACTAAAACATATAATTTAGCTTGTAATAAATAAAATCGAATATTTTCTATGTAAACTCCTTTCTACAAACACGTCAAACGAGTAAGAAACACAAACACCTTTTATGAGATCCAAGGCATCAAGAAGAATATGGGAACACTTTTTTATCAGTCTTCTTTTCAGAGTCCTTGGTCAAGAGACTGAAGATTGTATTGGCAGATCAGTGAGTTAATGAATTGATTAATAGGTTTTAATTAGTGTACCTATCCTCTTTCCCTGCAAAATGTGTGTGTGTGGGAGGGGGGGGGGGAGGGTCGGAGCTTATTACATTATTAAATACTGTGATAATTATATAACTGTCCTTACTTTGATAGGAAATATGATGATTGCATTATTACGATCATCAATATACCATTGTAAGAATTATTTCAGGTCATAATACCATTATATCCTCTTCATATTTATCCTACATGATTTTAATTAAAAGCTCTATCCAACAATAAGCCTATATGTCTGGTAATAAGCCCATCATTGTCTACAGCAATTCAGTGTTCATATCAGCAGGTCCAAGGTATACAAGTTAATATCAGCCTTCAAATCAGGGGAGAATTGGTCGAGTGGTATCACTCCTGCCTTCAAAGCAGGCGACCAGGGTTCGATCTGTGAAGCCGTCAAATGTATTGAATTATAAAGTGTTTTTCTCCTGCCTACAAAACTCCAACATCCCATCCCAGGTGGAGTATACAAAAATTGGGTGGGGTTTGGGTTTCCCTATCTGTCCTGTAGCATTAAAGTGAGTTGGCACTATAAAAGATGCTATTGGAAGCACAGTCTCACTACCAACAGAACACAATACATCTCAAGCATAAACACATACATACTCACATAGGGAGATACTAGCTAGATGGTATAGGACTAGTAGTAAGTGCCTGATAAGGCAGTAATTCCTGTGAACTCCTCAGAATTGTGTTAATTGTATTGATTGTACCAATGTACTATAAAGTGCTTTAGCGTAGAGTATATGTTTGCTAGATAGTTATAGGGCACTCCATTAAATGTTGTATTCATTTATTTATTTATTTATTTCACACATTCACGTGGTCATGGTGGCCAAGTAGTTAAGTATCCAACATTCTGCTAACATTAGCCCTCCATCCCTGGGTCGCGTGTTCAAGACCAGTATGTGGGGCAGTCGTAGGTTGATGTTTTTTCTCAGAGATCTCCAGATTTCCTTGACCACTAAAAACTTGCACTTCCTTGAATTATCAAAGCTTTAATTTAATTTGTACATCGTTGAAAAATGCATTGACATATGCAATATTTTCTAAATGCACATTTCTCGACTAAGTCCCCAAAAATACACTCTTCAATATAATATAAACTTTATTTATTTTACAACAATTATGAAACAAGTTATACAACTTATATTAATCACTCTTGTTGGCCCGGAGGTTAGCGCGTGAGGGGTCTTATTGTGGGAGGAAACCGGAGTACCTGGAGGAAACCCACGTGGTCGGGAAGGTGACCCCATACCTTTTCACGTCCGGTCAGGGAATCAAACCCCAGCCGCCTTGGTGAAAGGCAAGTGCGCTATCCACTGCACCACCCGACCACCCAAAAATACAGTCTTCAATTCATATTTGACACTGCTAGTACTCCTGTCCTAACACTTTTAAATCTCAGTTTTAATTTGCAATGTCAGATTAACATGTTGAAAGTGATCCAAATGCAGGAAGTCACACAATTTCATTTTATGGTACATAAACTATAGATACACTATATATAAAACAATTTGAATAAAATTGTCTTGATTTTATTAGCTTTTAAATACACCTTTTCCGGTGATGAAACTGATAGATATTCGGCTATTCATAGGTTTTAAATTTATTACAAGGGCTTAATGCACCAAATGTCTTTTTCACTGTTAACTTTAAGGAGCGTAGAACTCTAATCGATCCAAAATCAAAAGGTATATTTCTAATTAAAGCCATTAAATTTTTTTTACAATGTGATTTTGCATTTTTCATTCACACTATGCTAATAGTTGGTAGATATTATCGAATAAGGTGAATTAGGCGCTTTAAATCCATTATCCCCCTATCTTGACAAACTTTGGTAGCAAAAGCTTAAAAGGCATTAATACATAATGTACTATTAAAGAATATTATGTTGAATATGTTAAAAGCATAGACAAAACACCTAATTTCAGTATATTTGTGTTACTGCATCATCCAAACTGGTTCACATGCACGTAAATCTATAAAATTTAGCTAACACAGATGAAAGCATACACAAGGTGTCATCAACCTCGCCAATTAACTTATATATATTCACCCCTGAAATTTCATAATGAACTTTTTCAACCTTTGATTTGAAAGAGTTCAAATGTGTCATCAGGGGTGAATGGGTTAAAGGAAACATGATAAACAAGGGCTATAACTCTGTACAGCATGGGGTGCTTGATGTCAATATAACAATTCTCGCTTCCAACCAAGAGGTACATGTAAACAAGGGGCAATGGCGGGTGATCACAGTGTATGTCCTCGACAACATACTGTATAGCACAAATGGACGATTGGTTTCATTTGGTTCGTGTTAGCATCCTACTAACAGCTATGGTCATTGAATTTTAAGGATGTGCCTGGGCTATAGATTTTGGTTGTGGATGAAATTAAAAGCTGATGTTCCCGGAGAACAACCACCGCAAAGCCCAGTATCTGGTGATTCATGACTGCCCAATGTACAGGTCTCGAACCCGCCGCGAAGCGAACCAGTCACCGGGTACCAGTGCTCATGAACAGCTAGTGGGAGAAGCTAGGATGTCAGACACCTTAACCACTTAGCAGGTTATACAATCTAGATGGGACCATAATAGATCTATTTTTAGCCTATTTATTTCGGGAATCTCCAAGGACTATTCCATAACAGATACACTGTCCTTGACTTTTCATCCGTGTTATAAATTCGGGAATATTCATTCACCATGACAACACATTTTGAACTCCTTCAATTCAAACATTGACATAGCTCATTATGAAATATCAGGGATCATAGCTCATTATAAAATATCAGGGATCATAGCTCATTATAAAATATCAGGGATCATAGCTCATTATAAAATATCAGGGATCAAAGTTAATGTAAATTAAATAGGCCATTGTTTAACAAGCGGTTGAAAGTCCTTAATTTGTTTAATTTATGTTCATCAACTACCATGCTTAAAAGCACTTTAACAACCTATAACTCCCAATGCAGGTGACTGTCAATATGTTTCAAATCTTTCTGTAATATATCTAATAATAGGTAATTTCTATAACTGTAAGTACACTTTAGCTGGGCTGATTGATTATACATATATAGCTAAACTATTATAGAAGCCAATATTTTCATGCATGGAAATGTTTGCTTAGTCATTCTCCGAAGTGTTCCCAATGAGGAAATTTTCGCATCCTCAGTCACGTTTTTTTGTACTAATTAGACACTTTAGAGTTTGAATAGTGTTCCATATATTTGTGTGTGCACATATTTATTGCAAGCAAAATAAGTGAAAATGTCAACACAAAACATTCCACTTTAACAGTAATTAGACCTAATTATATAATCTGGCATTTAGATTTGAGGGCCTGGCTTAAGCTTTGAGACATAGACAATGAATTTTCCTTTCCTAGCTGTAATATACATGACATCATTATGAAGCTAACATAAAATACACAGGTATACACTCACGGAAAATAAAACTTCTTGAACATTTTTTCAGCTTTCTTCATTATTCCGGTGAAAGTTCCTTCAATGAAAGAACATTTCCAATTTAATTTCCAACATGAGAAAATCATTTGAGAAAAGAAGTGCTTTTCTGTTCAATGTAGGTTTTCATATAAATATGAACTGTTTTTTATCAATGATACAACATTTTACACAGAGTAATATAAGAGTTTCATGGTATGGACTTTAATTTTTTGCCCCGATTCCTTTAATGCTGTTTATAAGATGCCCATCAATGATTGTTTTGATCAACTAGACACTGAACGGCATAATTGCAATTCCCTAGAAAAAATATCATTAAATGTAGAACTATTCCGTTTGAGGTTATAATTATCTGTGTTTCCTCCTGTAATTGACATCAAACAGAAACAATCTATATACAGTCATATACTGTTACAGTGGGATTGTTGGCGGTGTGGAAATTTTCATTTATTTCGCTTGCATTAAATCTCCACGAATATATCCCACACGAACATAACACCACTCAAACTCTGCAGTGTATAATAGTATTATAAGTACACTGTAAAAAACAGCATGACAGCTGACTGCACCGCGAAAATTTTCACACCGCGAACAGTTTGCAGGCTGCATGTCTAAGCGAAAAAATCCACATGCAAGATATTGGCTTTTACATGCCACAATATTATGTATATCAGACATGCACAAGTGTAGTCTTTATGAAAGCATGTACATTAATACATATTTTAAGAGGAAGAACTACATTCTGTTGAATCGTGACCTTTCCGTTAATATCCCAGTACATAATTGTACATGTAATTAAGTTGTCCCTTTAAACATGACTTACATATAGTGAAGTATCAAGTTCTCTTCGTTTCATTTAAATAACAATACTTACGAACCTGTCATACAAATTACATATGTTCCGTGAATACCCATACATGAAGTACCCTTGACAGGTTCTCTCGACTTTTGTCAATATACGCGTACATCATTATCACTGTATAAAGTATTATTTTATACATGCAATTTTAAAGGTTAACATTCTAGGCATATAACATAGGAGTTTTATAAATCTATACCCAAAGTATATGTGTGCATGTGTGTAACAAAAGATCACAGCGGGATCTTAATTGGCATTCACAATTGTACAATTTTCAAAAGTTATACCTGCATGTACATGTAAGATTGCTAATATAGAATTTTTACTGTCTCTGATCTGTTCAAATGATTGCCAAATCAACAACAAAAGTTACAAGATTGTGCTAACTTTACATGGTATGTGCCCAAAGATTACTTTTCTATCACAATACCCTGTGTTATTGAACTCTCAGACCATTGTATAAACATGCTGACTGTTGGATAAATATATTTTATACAGTATACCACTAGTGGTTTATGACCTTCTGGACTTTTGATTGGTTGAGAAGTTGAACTTTGACCGGAAACCATGTGGTTCAAAGCAACGTGCTGATTGTTGACATGGTCATCGATTGTTGACGTCATCACAATTTGGCGGGAATATGTACGAGATAATGACTGTGTTTTCGTGCAAATATTCCATGGTTCACTCCAAAGAAAACACTGTCACCTCGATTTAATATTGTGGTAGAAACACTGGTCACACGACTCGTGGTTATTGGATATGGAATATATTTCACTCACGTTAACTATTATTTAAAAGCTACAAAAGACACGTCCTTTACGAGCTAAAGCTCGTGTCTTTTGTAACTTTAAAAAAATAATTAACTCGAGTGAAATATATTCTATATCCAACAACCACTCGTTGTGTAACCTCTTTATATGTAATACGTTGGCAATTTACTACAGTAAAGATTTAGCTTACAAATGGGGCAGTCAAAATGTTCCGCCGCAGGTCAGTGGTTTTTAACCAGGAAATCTGGTTTTCCTCTACAAACAAAACCTGGCACGTCCTTAAATGAAAAGGACATAAAACACAAACAAAACCAAACAGAGGCTGTCCTTTGACCTATGCTTATATATATAGTAATTACTAGTAAGTTTGGTACAGAACAAATAGAAGTTTTATTCTTGGCAGCCAGATTTGTTTTTTCTTCTGATACAATTCAATGCTATAGTTGGTTTGGTTTATTTTGTTTTACATCCTGTTTTAAACAGCCAGGGTCATTTAAGGACGTGCCAGATTTTGGGAGGTGGTGGAAAGCCGGAGTACCCAGAGAAAGACCACCAACCTAGAGTCAGTATATATGTACTTGGCAACTGTCCCACATCAGTTTCTATTTACTAGCAACTAAGAGGTTGAGGGCTAGTGGTAGAATGTTGAGACATCTTAACTATCCGGCCACTGCAGCCAATGCTATAGACTTTGAGGAAGAAAGGACCTTAATATATTATAAAACACTAAGGGTACCTGTGTAACAATTGAGGAAGATCACTGATTTCCTAAGTCCAATAGATTAATTGTATGAGCATGCAGTAAATTTTTCGTCAATGTGAATTTATTGGGTTTTTTTACAAACGATGCCACGAAATGGACTTTCATGTATATATGATGTTTATATTATTTAAGTGTATTTGTATTGGGGTTGTGAAGTACAGTTTTAACTGAATCCTCTTTCTGTTGGAAATTTCTTAATCATAACTGAAAGATGCAACACCCTTCAAGAGTATATATATGAGTAAATTAGTTCGTCTATGCATTAATTACCAAACAAACACTTTTTCTTCCCTAATGAAAAAGCAAACGTTTTTGTGTATCGGCTATGAAATAAGGCATATAGAAAACCGCTTTAACACCACGAATGTCAATATATGTTCACTCAAGTCAATAGGCTATTAATCCCATAGTGTATATTTGCTCTGTATAGATCCAAACGGAGAATGGGCCTGGTTCGAGACTGTTCAAAGTCGCACAGCATTATATTATGCGACATCGGCCACGAGCCAAGCCGAAGTAAACACGAAGGTTGACCTTTCTAATAACACTGTGTGCCATCGTCCTTCTGGGACCGACAAAAAATCAATGCAATTAGATACTAGAGTAGGGAGATAGATGGCAAGCCTCACCTTAATCAGACAGTTCATCTCTTAATCTCCATATCTAGATTCAATATCACAACTAACGATTTTTCTCATTTTATTTTTGTCAATACAAATTCTCTGTTCTATCCTTGTTGCTTCATTAATTAGCTAACCATCGAATTAACTCATACAATGAATCTGACCATTCATTATTTAAGGCTCACTTGATATGGAACTGACCATATATTAATAACTCAAACATAATAATCATGATTAAGCCTTTCATTAATTAGCTAACCATGGTATTCATATTTGACGTTTCATTATTCAAGGCTTACTTGTAATGGAACTGACCATATATTGGCAACTCAATCATAAACCATTAATTAGCTAACCATTAGATTCTGCGATTTGTCTATCTAGTACAATATTTGAACATTTATTTTTTTACGAGATTAAAACATTGTGATACTCCACTAATTATTTGTAAACAAGCTATATAATATAAGGTCATATATATGCCGGTTTCACTCCGAAGCTTGACCTAATCGGACTGCTTGATACTAGAGAAAGTTGTGACCTTTTCTGCACCCCACTTTCATCGTAACAAATATGACAGAAACATGTGTGTGAGTGTATGAGTTCACTGGTTGTATTGCCTTTATTTTGAATGTACATATAAGCAAGCAAGAAAACGATTTCATTGTAAAACATACTATCATTGGCTATAATATTGGTTTAATATATATAGTATACGTACAATGTATACCTCTGTATCTCTGTTAGGAGAACTTCGACCCTCTTTTTCAATGTGCACCGGTACTGTCCGCCATGTTTGGGTCACACTTCAGCTTGCTCGGATCACACGCTTGCACAGGGTAAGACTGGAGTGTGTTTTCGAAACATACCGGTAATATGAATTATATGGGATCAAATAATTATTTGACGGTATTTTAAAATAATTATTAGCGGCATTCGCTGCGACTTTCAATTTGTGCAATTAAGTGAAAGTGTAAGTTTTATGATAATTTTTTGGAAATGTTGCATTTCCAAGCAAGGCAAAATCTAAAATGTCTGCCATCGATTCCTTAGCAACCTGTTGGGGGCATCTAAGAAGCTTTCTAAAAAAAAACTTTGCCGTATATTTTTTTTGAGAATGAGAAAGTTTTTTAACTTGCATTGTCAGCTTTAAGCCCCCACTAGCCTGTATCGTATCACTATAGCTATAATGCCGTAACACAAATGTTCATGTGATATGTTTAAATTACAATCTAAGGAGACATCAATGTTTTGTTTGTTTCACCTCCAGTGATATCCATACCCGTTAACCCTCCCTCATTACGAGGGAGACTCCCTAATTTTAACCAAAATTTACCAATCTCCCTCAAGATCTCCCTCATCCAAGTCCAAACTCACACAAACTCAAAATCTTCATCCTGTGGTCAAATGATCTTCTAGTTACTGCAAAGTGTACATGTGTGTAATGACCATAACAGGTGTCTGGATCAAATGAATACTTTTTGGAGTTATTTTGATACATAAAATGGGAAAGACAAATTGAGCAATGCAGTTTCAGTCACATTTCACGCACTTTCTCCCTCATTGGAAATGTGGAATGAGGGAGATCTCCCTCATTAGAGGTTTCAAAGGTTAAATGTACACCTATGGATATCCTTGCAGCTTTTTATTTTTTGTGTCGCATAATGTTATATCAGAATTTTGTGTTAGCAAAGTATATGAATTACAAGCATTTATCGCTATATCCATATGTGTTGTGTTATTCATTATACCTAGCTATGATTAGTCTGGCGATGTTATTTTCTGGATCGTAATGTAAACAGTGACAGACTGAAAACATGGCTACCCATGTTATACCATCGTCAGGTTTATTCTAATCATTAACATGAAACATAAACCACTACATACTGCGGAAAGACATTGACGTCTTTAGCAACATACGTTAAGTTTTGATAGAAGGCTCGCGCAATTCTTCATCTGTTGTTAAGAAATCCAGACGCTATACATATGTATGTCTGAAATTTAAAATGTATGAAATCTGAAAAACTCTGTTCAAGAAGACGACAATGTGGGTTGCTTTATTTTTTTGTACAATATAATGTTTACCAACAGGTTACTAAGGAATGGCAGACATTTTAGGGGTTTTTTTCTTGTTTTTTTGAGGGGGGTTTTTATTGAAGATTGAGCCAAAACTTCATTAGATGCCAGACTTACCCGAAATGTAACCCATTCAACAGTGCACATTTAAACTGACCATGGGGTCCTATGTTTCAATATGATTTATGGAATAAACAAGTTTAACATGCCCACACATTTAATCAAAAAGACATATATGTTATCAAACATCCCCTGTTTCATAGAAAATTATTTTATTCTCTCATTTTTTCACAACCTAAAAACTTCTCTTTCCAAAAAATATTGTACAATTAGTGCTGTTTTTTTGGTCTTCCAATAAAAGTGAAATACATTATGTAATAATTACTGCTTCAATTTCATATCAATAATACCCCTTATTTAACTATTTCCATTTATTAGATGTACATGTGATAGCTTTATATTTATAGCGTTTTGGTTTATGAATGAAAATTAATTGATCAACAACAGGTCAATTTTACCCTGCTCACAACCGAACCTTGATCAAGAGTCTAGATCAAATGACAATTACTACATGTATTACAATATATAAGTCTTTGAAAACTTAATTACCTCACAAACCTCTAAAGATTGCTAACTGACCATAAATCATCACCATGCATGGTATAATGGTTGGTCATTTACCACTTACGACACAATTAAGCTCACTAAGACTTGGCCCAGGTGATCAGCTTAAACCTGTCCAATAATATATAACTTTATTATAGAATTACGTTTATTAAGTCAAATTTGTGAATTTCAACCTATATTTCAAATTTGAATGAAAAGTAATATTATTTTCAAAGAAATCATTTTGAAAAAAATGAGAATTGTCTATATTTTACCACAAAATATGTTTTAACATTCAAGTTCATGCATAACATATTATACAACAATCCTCTCAGACATTGGAATAATCTCAATGAACCAAAGTGCTAGAATCTTGAAACAGGCAAGATATGAATCGAGATGAGGGGGCCCATAGACTCTTACACAGGTATGATCAGGGCCTTAACAAAACCCATCTGATTTACCAGTTTGCTTGTCATCTCGCAACAATATTATAAGGGTTGATGCATATACACATGTATATGCAAGTACACTTTACAGCAGAATTTAACAAAACTGTCAGTGGGTCGGGATCATCTTCTGTATCTTTATACTTTAGTGTATACCAGGGTAAATTGTTTAAAGGCCATATCATTTCTTGTGATAATCTTTTTTCAAAAAAATGTACATGGGTTATAACCTCTGAAAGCTCCAATTAAGGAGATCTCCTTCATTCTACATTTCTAATGAGGGGGGAAACTGCGTAAAAATGTGACTAAAAGTACTGCATTGCTCAATTTGCCTTCCCCTTTATATGCATCACAATAACAAAAAGCATTCATTCAAGAGATTGGTAAATTTTGGTCAAAATGATGAAGTCTAGCTCCCTCCTTATGATCGTGGAGTTTGAACATATTTATGTATGGATGATCAAAAACGTTTTCAATGGCCCTTCAACCCTTGATTCTCTGCCTGCTCTTGAGTTATTAAAGTATAATTATATGTATCGATATATGTGTAAACATAAGTGTTGGTATATGTAACAATCCGATGTTTACCAGCCCTTGGTGAGAGGTGTGGGTTGTTAGTGGGGTATAGTACTAGTAGACAACTGACCTTAATCTTTATAAAATAACAGTATATTACTCATGTGTATCACCTTCCCAAATATTGATACAGCTATTAACTACCAAACAAACAAACAGAGAGCCAAGTTAAAGAATAGCTATAATTTAATAATCAATGTATTGATCATGAACACACACCAGAAATTGTATACAGGTACAAAATGTAGTTACTGTTGTCAATTGTATCAGGTACAAAATGTAGTTACTGTTGTCAATTGTATACAGGTACAAAATGTAGTTACTGTTGTCAATTGTATACAGGTACAAAATGTAGGTACTGTTGTTAATTTTATACAGGTACAAAATGTAGTTACTGTTGTCAATTGTATACAGGTACAAAATGTAGTTACTGTTGTTAATTTTATACAGGTACAAAATGTAGTTACTGTTGTTAATTGTATACAGGTACAAAATGTAGTTACTGTTGTCAATTGTATACAGGTACAAAATGTAGTTACTGTTGTCAATTGTATACAGGTACAAAATGTAGTTACTGATGTCAATTGTACACAGGTACAAAATGTAGTTACTGTTGTCAATTGTACACAGGTACAAAATGTAGGTACTGTTGTTAATTTTATACAGGTACAAAACGTAGTTACTGTTGTCAACTGTATACAGGTACAAAATGTAGTTACTGTTGTCAATGGTATACAGGTACAAAATGTAGTTACTGTTGTCAATTTTATACAGGTACAAAATGTAGTTACTGTTGTCAATTGTATACAGGTACAAAATGTAGTTACTGTTGTCAATTTTATACAGGTACAAAATGAAGTTATACTGTTGTCAATTGTATACAGGTACAAAATGTAGTTACTGTTATCAATTGTATACAGGTACAAAATGTAGTTACTGTTGTCAATTGTGTACAGGTACAAAATGTAGTTACTGTTGTCAATTGTATACAGGTACAAAATGTAGTTACTGTTGTCAATTGTATACAGGTACAAAATGTAGTTACTGTTATCAATTGTATACATGCAGGTACAAAATGTAGTTATAATTACTGTTGTCAATTGTATACAGGTACAAAATGTATATGTTTTGTCTTTTGAGAGAGAGAAAAAAATGATATATTTTATTTTCTTTTTTTTTCCAGTGAAATATCAGAAAATAACAGCTTGAAAAAACTTTTTTCATCACTGTTTATATCATCACTAGTAATGATATAAAAAAATCTTGTATCATCACTGGTTATGATATATAAGTTGCATGACATGTCAAACTGTAGATTTGAATATGAACATTTTTTTAAACATTTTCTTCAGATGGGAAAGTATAAACTACCAGCATGTACATTTTGTATGTATGTACATTTTCTTGGAAAATATGATATGCAATTTGCCCAATGCTTGAACTTAAACCTTAATACTAGTGATATTTTGGCAATAACAGCCAAGTCTGATCAGTATATTAAAGGGAACACACAATTAAATTTGGTATTGTAAAATTTCATTAAAACTTCCCCGACAATAACTGTCATCCAAGGAAAGCCTGTCTCCTGTAAGTAGGTTTACGAAATACCTGTAGACAATATCGGACACCTGGCTCAGGTAAATAAACATAACTCCTAATCTCCTTCGATAGTGACGTGTTTCCATAAAGAGCTTCCCAATCTCGATCAGCTTAAAAACTGTCTGTCATGACACTGGCACCATCAGGAAGGAATTTGTCCTGTATTTACCTTTATGGCCAGTGTAGTACACTATATGTACAAATCTATATTCTATCATCTCTTTAATGGGTAGCTTTAAGAATGTACCGAGGTCACAAACGCTGTAAAGAAAGTACATGTAATATTCTAAGGCTCCACAGTGTAGAGGATTCAATGTCTTTGCCTGGCTAATAAAATAATGTCATATTAACATATATACTTATCGTAATTATTTAGTAAATTTCAACCTCTCGCAATTTTTCAGAGAGAAAACAACCACCACTTTTACTTTCAGAAATTAAAAGCCCAGAAAAACAAACCTTAATATACTGTAAATGTGTTTCATATGTGTGTTTCGCTAAGCTACACTGTACTAGTAAAGATACTTTACATTTTTGCCTGTTTTTGCTTCCCATTTTTTTTATATACTATATATACAGCTAGCTAGGGTCTTTTAAGGAAATGCAAGGTTTTAGTGTAGGACAGGAAAACCGGATTACCTGGAGGAAAGAAATCGACTTGCAGCCAGCACCTGATAACTGTACATGGAACCAAGTGGCCTTGATCATGATCAGGAACTGTAACTGAGTCGTGGAGGGTAAATTTGAACCGACAAGATCAGTAGAAATTGGTAACATCTGAGTTGACATAATCATGTGAAATTGAAGATCAATTTCTTCAAGATAG
Source organism: Mimachlamys varia (assembly GCA_947623455.1). Classification (NCBI taxonomy): domain Eukaryota; kingdom Metazoa; phylum Mollusca; class Bivalvia; order Pectinida; family Pectinidae; genus Mimachlamys; species Mimachlamys varia. The sequence goes on from OX392542.1 coordinate 31,611,173, forward strand.
GAAAACCTGAGTACCTGAAATAAAACCCCACCGATTTAGCTTGCGGACAGCACCTGGTAACTGTAACTAAGTGGATTTGAATCGAACCTGCAACCAAGTCGTGAAGGACAAAATATAAGTCAATCGCGACATAATCAATTTCGAGTAAAATTGTCATTAAGAATAAACAGCAGGATAAAATGTAATCATCCGTTACATTTTAAAGTTTGCCCTGAATTTGACTTGACCTTCACTTATTATCAAAGGTATGCATATATATACATGTATATGATAATATCCAAAACAAAAAAGGTCTAAAGGCAATTTACATTGAGTAACGTACTTTTTTCTAATTCACATACACACTATACACTGTGTGTAGCTATTATGACGCAGTACTAGTCCAGTTCACCTGAATGCGGTAAATCTCTCTGGATCTGACACCTGACGTACTCCACCAAAGCCCGTAAATTGATATTATCGCTACAACTAATGAACATCGTAAAGGGATGGCCAACAGTCATTATCCAATATTGACTTTCCCGTAATTAGATCTGTATTACGCTGCACTTAAACACATAATAATACTTCGAGTGACGGCACAGATATGCATTGAACATCTGAGAGCGTTTGTTAGGTCACATGACATGATGACCTACATATATGTATTTAGGTACGGATTCAAAGTTTTATCATCGTACTCTAATATAATAACTTACTACACCAACATTCGCACACATTTATACTGATCGAGATTGAGATGATTGAGGGCGCTCTTTCCATCACACATCTAGCTATGACCAAAACGTCATCAAAACTATCATCAACACGTAGCTTAATTGAGTCATTTTGGTACAATTACAATACAACTGTACATACATTTAACTAACGTTAAGTTTAACTAAAATTGACTGCATGATTTTCACTCGAAAGCGTTTTACACTTGTATATATCGTATACAAAAACACTTTACTGGTCATTTAATTTGTCTGATTAAGGTAACATAATGTAATATAGTCATCAAAACGTCACATGAATTTGTTGTGTACAGGATATTTTTACATAAACCTGTTACCATAGTAATTTTACGACAATTTTATTTTCAAATGAATTTTCCAGTTCGCCATAAAACAAGAAACCAATACTGAAATGAATGTTGTGCGATGGGATAATAAATAATATAACTATTCCATTAGGGGAAGTTATAAACCAACATGTAAAACTTTATAAATGTACGTAGCACCATATTTCAGCAATGAACTGCTTTCAGTTGGCATTCATAGGCAATATGAATGCCAACTAGTACTGGACAAAGGCAAATCTAACCCAGTTAACCCTGAATGAAGATCAATACTATTAAAATGTTGGAATAGCTAGTTCATTATTAAATTCCAGACATGAATGAGTTAATTAAGCACCTGCTAGCACTTCATGTTGGATTTGCCTTTGTCCAGTTGGAATTCATATTGCCTTTGATTGCCAGCTGAAGTTGGAAGGGTTGTATAGAAGCAATGGTAAATAGATATATATATTGGTAGAATGTCACAATGCCTGGGTCAGCACTGAAGATAAGAAACAATTCACTGATGAATTTACTTATTGACCTCTCTGATATACATACTTGCCAACTTTTTGAAATTTCCATGGGGGAGATTACGTGTGCTAAGAATTGAAAACATAAATAATATGTATACATGTACATTAAAGAGGCATCACGGTAAAACTATATTTTTTTATGCTTATTTAGAATTATTGTATATATGAATCAAACGTATAATCTTATGGAAAATTCATGGGCGATTTACGCTGAAATATGTTCCCAAAAACTTTAATCAATAATTAAAAAAGGGAATCACTATTCGTTGATCAACGATTTGGACATGTAAATTTTTTTTCGTCACATATGATAACGCATGCGCATAACAAGCTACATCGGTAAACAAAAAATGGCGATCCGCGTGACCTACATGTAACTACCAAGCGAAAAGTGGCCGTATGGTCAAACTTCAACGTAAGGATTATATTACGGAAGCATGATGAGAGATGGGAAGTATTCAAGGGAGAAACTAACAGCCAAATTGTTTGCATGTTACAGTTTTCTTCTGGATAGTCGGTGACACAGTTTTGTTTTGGTTTTGGGGCCTCCCAAGGGATAACTCTTTCATTTCTCTGTTACATGAAATGCGTGTGTAAAACGTGAAAGCGTGTTTTGCAATATTCCCTTTATAATATTTCAGTAAAACGGCATAATTGAAATGTATTGCTGAAGAGAAAGACCTTTTCACATACAAGAAAACCCGTATGGGGGTGGGGGTTGGATGGGGGTGGTGGGTGGAGGGGGTTACGTTGTAAAACGCCGGCATAGGTGCGATTGAGTTTAATGTATAATTACATACAAGTTCAATTTGGACAAAATGAAAAAATGTATGTCATCCTGTGCGGATAAAAAAAATGCTTGTCATACCTAATCTATAAAATACGGATTGTACAAATAGTATCGGGTTTGGATCCCGGTATTGAATTTGATATGAATCAAAATATATGCAATATATAAGTGAAGTCATTAATTTATAAAAAAAAAAAATCATATATATGTCCCATGTCTGCAGTTGTGTTGAAAATGTTAACGAACCTTTAAATTTACATAAAAAAAAAAGTAAAATGAAAACGGAGCTATCATAACGTATACAAATGGATTAAGTATTGGACAATTATCTTCTCGACAAGTTCCAAATTTGATATATATATTATACATGTGTTCTACATGTTTAGTGCGTGGTGCGTCATATGAGTGCACGGACTTCCCTGATACATAATTGTAAGTGTTAAAGTATGTTGACGCTGAAAGTTGGATAGATTTTAGATGAATATATAGATAGTCTGAAAAAAAATCTTCAAGACATCGAGTTGTATAAAAAAAAAATCGGAATCATTTCATTTTATTTTTGTACTTTAAAATGCATGCACACCTTTTGTGAAATGGTTCTAAATGAGGATTCGTGAAGATAACTTTTTACAGAAATTAAGGTTTGCCCTATGGTTGTCATCGTCGGAAGCCCACATGACACTGTTAAACGTACAATGTAAGAGTGCAGTCTGGCGATGCATGGTTGTATCCAGGTACTGATGTCGATAAATGATGCATAGATGTCGACATACATTTCTTCATATGAATATCGTGTGTAATTAACGTCTGATTATTAATGTGAATATGATTCAAAAAATGTATACACGGATTTTGTGTCTGGTTCATCATCGGACCTATACATTACGCGTCCCCTCCCTTTGGGCCCCTCGTCGACTTGCGACAAAATGGTCACCTGACTGACGCGTGATCAGCGCTATTTTTATCGGGCTTTCCCGAGGAATGCAATTTTTCAAGTGGCTAATAAACACATTTTGAGTGGACTTTGAATATTGAAATAACAGGAAAATGTATCTGGTATTGCAGACAGCATGTATATTCAAGAACTTTATTGTAGACTTCCCCGGGATGCCCCTTTAAGAGGGAAAATAACACTTTTAAATGGCTTCTCTTGAGCTCTTCTTTCAAATGAAATCATTACATCTTTAAAAATAGGAACAGTTTAGCAGATTCCCAAGTTGAAAATGCAACATTTTAGGGTCCAAAATCGGGAGTCTCCCTCCTAAATAGGGAGGGTTGGCAAGTATGGATATATATTCATATCCAATTTTATTTAGGTTTTTCTCTTGAACATACAGTGTACCAATACTTCTTCACCTCCTGGTGTACATTCAAGGTCATGTAATAAAAGATGAAAATAGGCAAAAGTGATGTAATGATCGAAAGTCTTTAAAAATTCATGCATTTACCTAAATAAGGTCTCAAAATCTACTAACCAAATATATACATTCTTATATTAAATTCTATAACTATACTGTATAATACATGCTCCCACACTACGCCCTAGCCTCTTCGATTCCCACCTATAATATAAACACTTGGCACTTTTGTCAACAAGGATTAGCTCATTCTGAGAAAGTGACATATTATAATATAATAATATCAGATCACTGGTTCGAATCCGAGTCAAATCCTACAGAATTTTTACATTTGGAATCAATAATTTCATTTTTATCATTTTTCACAAAAGTCACAGATCTAGATGGTATGTCTTTCTTTCAGAAACAGTTTACCAAGGTAAAAAATAGTAGTTCTTGAAAATATTTTTCCATGCTTGTATTTTTATTTAGTTAGAGGCACAGCTTTTACAGAGTCAGGAGATCCTGAATATTATAAAACAATGAAATAATAACGCTTTTACTGTATAACAATGTTAAAAATTGTTGACTTGCCATTATTTACAACATTTCCAACAATGTTCAAAACAGACCTAAAATGTAATCATGCAGTTATTGGAGAGTTTCTTTGATTTATATAATTTTTGTAAAACAATTAATGTACTGTGTATATATACGATGTATACAATGTATACAATGTACATTGTATATATATAAAATGTATATTTTGTACAACAATGCACGTTTAACATGTCGTTGTATAATTGTAACCATCAAAAGTGATCATCACTTATATCGGTCATTACCACTAGCAGCTCAATACTAATAATTAATAAATTGGTTAAATTACTTATATAGTTTTCTATGTTGTAAGTTATGTTTTGTGGGGGGGGGGGGGGTAGTGTTGCATTGTTAACATCCTCTTCATTGTATGTTGTCATTTAGATACAATGTACATGTTAATTATAATTAGCACAAACATTTTAATTATATGCCTAATATGTAAATCACTTCCACGTAGAACAAACAACCTATGTTTGTACATTATAACACTTTTACAACAACTTTTTATAATACACATACATAACATTACTTAGTCCGTGCTTATATGTATCTACATTGTACACAGTCTGTGTGCGTGTGGTGTGAAGCTTCGGTATACGCACCCCTCCCCACTTCCTCCCCGGGAACAAGAACACGCACCTGCTAATACCGCTGAGACTACTGTATTAAAATTCGTCATAATTACACCGTATCCCCAATATCAGTTAGATTTATTGCATGGCGTGCCACTAATCGGCGAGTTAGCTACTAGTAAGGGAGATAAACTTGAGATCGTTCACGCATTTATAGTATATTCGACAATATATGAATGACAGCTCTTACCTTTCAAATCGTCCCGACTGTCATCGCTCCGGAATTCAGCCTGTTCCTTCTTCCCGTCGACGATGAAATAGACGACTTTCGTCGCCATTATGACTGTGTAACACTACACTGCTCTCACTTGATTCGATTTTGTCCCATTTAAAGTTGGTATGGAGTACAAACTTCTGCTAAAAATCCGACACACTTTTCCACTCTGTACGCACGAGATGTGGTGTATATATACAATACTTTCAATATGAGAAAACAGTGTTGTCTGCTAGAGAGACCCGTAAGGGGGAAAGAACACGACTTATACACACACACGCACACACTGTTGAGCGTATGCCTTGCCTACTTCCGAATAAACGTTCCTAAAAAGCACCAAAGTACATGTATGCGGTAAAATAGCAAAACATAGCAAGCAATACTGAACGTCATGAACGAGAAACAAGACTGGATCACCGTGTAGTCTTCGGGATCGTTCGGAATCGAAAACACGGTCACGTGACACGTGTAGAACGATGTCACACTTAGGTGTACTTTCGATCAATTAATCCATGTGATAAATAGAAGACAGGTGTTTTTATAGAGACCATCATTACTGTATATTCATAAGTAATTGTTACGTGTCCACAGCAGAGGGAGGCGTGTCAGGTCGTGACTAATAACGGCCAAGTTGTGATTGAGTCGGACTTTATGACAGTTTATTGTAGCGCGCGCCATGAGTTCAACAGCATATATATAGGCCTATATCGGAGGGCTTATTACTTAAAGGAATTTGAACAATATTGTAATACGTGGAAGTTGACGATAAACTCAAGAAAAACTAAAATTGTAATTTTCTCTAAAAGGAAATGCACAAGATCTCCCATTCTTACATTATGTAACGAGAAATTAGAAATACTTAAAGGTCAAGAGTGACCAATAAAACCTTATATCCTGCTGGCTTTTATAAAAACGCACGTTTATAAGTTTTGAAATGAAATCTGTCCACTGATCTGACTATAATGAACAAAATAGTTATGAACCATTAACAGAAATATTCTATAAATACAGAGAAGTATCATGTGTATGTTACCCGTATACGTCTCTGATGCGTAAGGAATACTTTTCCATTTCCCATTGTAAAATTATTAATTTAATTAAAAGTATTAATTAAAAATGAACACGTGATATTTAAATCCATCTTAGTTGCTGGAATACCTTCATAAATCATTATTTAGTAAACGAAATATTTGCCTCAATCAGAGACGTACCATATACATAATCAGTTGAAGTCTGTAGGGTAGTTTTATCTATTGAATACACGATGGTGATAAAATATTTCGGCCTCAATGTTCAATATTTTGTGAAGATTGAGTAAAGTATTCCAAATGCTCATTAACAGTACTGCCACTGGAAATAATTTAATAATGAAAAATAATAATTCACTTTTTTATTCTATTTCTATTTTTATTTTTAAATGCCACATATATATATATCAATTCACAATTTAACACTATTTCAAAAACAAATTATATATCGTGGTTTAAAACATGAATAAAAGAAGAACTTAGTTCTTCACATGTGATACGTGTTACTTGAGATAATAAATTTACTAGATAAATCAATTGTATAAAAAAAACATACCAAAACAAAGCTCGTTATTTTGGTCAGTCGTCTTCAATTGAAAATTTACTATTTCCACAAATTAAAAGAAAACTGCATGCGTCAGCAGGATTGTAAATGTGTTTTATTCTTTGGAAAATTACATCCCTAAGTTTATGAGATGGTCCCCCCCCCCCCCCCCCCCAAAAAAAAAAAAAATACCAATCCGTAAGAAATCATACAGGTACTGTTTTTTTTCTTTCGTTCGATTTCTGTAAAAGTCAGCATAAAACCGCGACATCTGCAATGTCGTTTTATCTTTAGGTTCAATTCAAACGTCAAAAGAATGAGTTTTATGTAAGTTGTCACAACTTACTAGGCCTCTTCTAACTGTATGATATACAGTTTTAATATAGAATGAGATAAAGCAACAAGACTAAAAAGAATTTGAGTGGAATGGCAGATTATTCTCGCCGTCCAATATTATGAGTGGTTATGGGTGGTGCAGTGGATATAGCGCATTTGCCTTTCAGGCCTCGAATTTAACATTTTATGTCAATTGCTAAAATCAGCAAGTGCCCTTAATTTGTACTTGCTAACTTTTGACTTGCTATAAAATCTCAATATTCAAATAATGCGTTTTGTTATGAATAAAGTGATTTATCATGTGGCTTACTTTGCTTCATTCATTATGAAAGTTGTATATTAAGAACAACATTAGTTTATTAAATGGTTCTGTAATTGTAACAGTTACATCTTATGCAGCCACTTGCTGAAAAAAAGCAAATACATATTATTTCTACATATACTTGCTATTCTCAGATATCTACTTGCAAACAGCAAGTAATATAGTGTTAAATTCGAGGGTAGCCTTTCGCCAAGGCGATCGGGTTTGGATTTCCTGACCGGTCGAGAAAAAGAAGGGGCTGGAGGTCACCTGCCCGACTAGATAGACTTTCTCAAGGTACTCTAGTTTATATTTACATGGAAGAGCATGAAGACGATAGATTATATCTCAATACCAAAATTAGCAACATATTCGCCAATTTTCACATTCTAAACGGAGAAAAAACATACTGATATGCATCTTCATTACCATCATCACAATTGCAAATAGCCTTGTTCTTTGCTTAGAATTTTTATTATGATAAATCAATATTTTGTCCAAAACAATTTTTACTGTAAAATATACGCTCTATTGAAATGACGTCAACATAATATTAAAACCGGATATGAACATTAATATTTCAATTAATTTATTCAAACATGTTTTATTTATTAACCAACGTGACTAAAGGAATATGTTCTTTCAAAATACTATGGCCTCGCCCCTCAGTGTAATATAAAAGAAGTTTAATAAAATATGATGACAGCATTTAAATATATTTGTATAAGGTTATTTAGAATGTGCAAAATAAATTAATAATATTAAAATCGGAGGAAAATCGATATGTTTTGAATTTGATAAGGGAATTATTTTGGAACTAAATGAAAAATTAATAACTTGGAAACTATAAGCTATTGAAATATATTCAGGATATTATTTTTTATATTTCTTTTAGCTTTATGCATGTACACTGTACATGTATATATAGCAAGCAAGAATAGTCCTATGAAGGATGAAAGCGAACTTTATGGTCTTATCTACACTTTACCTGGATATGTAACTAATTATGATATATAGACAATCTAAACCGTTGTAAATTGAAAAAAAGAATGTGAAACTAACATAAAATAATTAAAGAAAGGTAGCCCTTCAAAATTAATTATTACCTTTTCCCCCAACTAATCTCTATTTATAAAATAATAAGTTTATTATTAATAAGTAGTAAATAAATGTAAGGGCGAGGGATTTATATACGTTGTTCAGCACGTCTCCTAGTCTATTGCTGATTAAAATGAGCAATACAATGTGTTTGATAAAATTGAAATTAAAAGTTGTAAAACTGAACTTAGCTAAAACTCCCTTTTTTTAGGTTAAAGGTTTACAATCGATCAATTAATTTTTCAATCGAGCTATTTTGTATTTTGCCAAATATCACCCGAGACTTTTTTTATTATTATTTTTTTTTTTTTTTTTGGAAAATTAGCGTCCTGCATTAGCAAGTAATCGCCGAATTCGAATTATTCAATGGACCCAGATAGCAGCGGTTTGAATTTAAACTTCCGCCTTGGCTGGTCGAATTACACAGTGCATGCATATCGCATTTGTCTTTCACCTATGCGACCGAAGTTCGATTCCCAAAACGGACGTAAAAAGTTACGAGGTCTATCTCCTGCTCGACCGATTTCTGCCCGATACTTCATTTTCCAGGGTCAGCGCTAACATCCGGACCAACAAGTGTGATTTGCATAGTTGAAATAACGAACTTATATCATATTTGTTGTAAAATAGATAAGGTTGAAGTAATATATTTAAGTTACTTCATCAATAAATAACTTAGTTTATGGGAAAATTACATATGTAATACATATGCATGTAAATGAATTGAAGTTGAAATAAAAAAAAAAATCTGTCAAGCCGAAAATGACCAATAACGCCCAAGTCCTTTGATTTCTTCTTAGTAAATGTAATATTTTTAAGTGTATAGTATGAGTATTTTTGAGTATACCCGGTATATACTTCCATTCATTGTGCATTTTTATGCATTTTTTATGCGAAGAATCAGAAAAGATATGAAAAAAACCTCTTGTTTCGGTACTTCTGTAAAGTCTAGAATACGTGTTTGGAGAAATTCAATTTTAAGATACTTTCAAAAAATAATAAAATGTGAATAATTGTATTTCTTATAGTAGTAGTAATAATAATGAGTATTGTTGAGCATATATCCAATACATACTTACATTCATCGTGCGCTTTTTATGAGAATGAGAAAAAACTGAATACGTGTTTGGGGAAATTGAAGAAACTTTTTAAATTAGAATCTTTTCAAAATATTAATCGATCCTCACGAAATCAGAAAACCTTTATTTATAAGACCAGTCCGTCATATCGTCCCAATCCCTTTGTGGCCTCCTACATGTAGGATAGATACTCTATCACATATGCTATTAAAAACGTCGGCCAATATTTGACTATGTAAGTGTCGCCCTGTTTACATATATGGAGAATATTAAAACGAATTAAAGGTACAAACAACTTAAGAGACTATGTCAACAACCCTAGTTTACAAGACGGCCCTCTTCTCTTCACGGTCGGACATTTATGTGTTTGTAAATATTACCGAAGCTAACAACATGGCGGTTTAACGTCGTCATACTAGGACCAATAAAGCTGGGTTCCCTTTGATATACATGGATGCGTTAAATCTAAATGTCTAGAATCACGTGTTATTCACGTGGTTTCTTTTGATTGCGAGATTCCAGGTTTAATGTTCTGTTTAAGTATGAATGTGTACTATACTGGCTAGGTTGGTTTATAAAAGCTTAAGTGCCATTATTACGAAGTTTGAGAACGTAAAATTTTGCAATATCTTCGTTTCTGCATAGTTGAATTAAGTGTAGTCAATTTTCTTACATAATAATGTATGTTTTCACGACAATCAGAAAATCAAAGACAAGCTTTTCTTTGGTGTCTTCTTAACTAACGGGACGTTTAAGGGGTGAGGAGGAGGATGAACCCTTCTCTCTCACCCTAACTGAAATGGAACTCTTGAGATATATAAAACCTTTCTCTCTATTTAATTACTGATCTACCCCTATTAGCAGGTTCTTTCCTAGACATCCGTCTTTATTTATATTTGATCATAGCTGGGAGTGTTATCGAATCATAAGAACATTTGCTAAAATATTCATATTTTTATGGAGTAGTTATTTTTCATTTAGTTTCTTGAGCCGCAAATCAAGAGGTTAAAAACAACGAAAAGAATGATGTCACCATGGGCACGGTGACGTTACGATAGCAACTGTTGTTATGGTCCCATTAGAACAGTTGCCGTCACATACACAATGAACGTTTTAGCAATTTAAATGTTATTATGGTGTTATACCACCATTGCTATTGATGACAAACTAAATAAAGCCGATGGATAAGTAAGTTGTCATCAATAGAAATGTGTGTTTTAGGTCTGAAACAACATGTACTAAACTATGCATTATTTATATGTGCACTTTTATGGAGTAATGATTTTTTATTCAGTTATTTGGAACAGTTTTTGAACCGCAAATCAAGTGATATCGATAACAATGAAAATCATGACGTCACAATAGACTGGAAACCACATATATTGTTCTAGTCCCCTAACAACATTTGCCGTTACAATGCATTACAGTAAAAAGATGCAAATATAATAACTGTACCTACTGTATCCCACTAAATGATTACAGGAGGCGACTAATATTAGACCTCTGACAAAGTTGGGAGGGGCATGTATTTCTTCTGTTTAAGAGACCTTGAAGGAAGAACACACGATTCGTTGGCCTGTGTTTTACTCTTAGTATCTCTGTCTTAGTTCTCCCCCTATTTCAAGTGGTAGTTATGACAACGAGGAAACATAAACTGCAGAGTGCATTATGTAGATACATTTTATACATCGTACCTACATAATAACATGCGATAGCCACAATTCTTCTCTCGGTCGAAATGTTGTTGTTTTTGTCACTGACTTTCCCAAAAGCCAAAATCTAACATTTGAACGTTCTGTTTTGTTACATCAGTTAATATTACTCGTTAATTGCACGATACTAAAGAATAATGATTAATGAAAATGACTGGAAATAAAAGAAAGAAAGGAAATCAAAGTATAACGGGAAATATAAGCTTGACGGGAAATAACATATTACGGGAAGTAAATCACAACATAACGGGAAATAACGTATAACGGGAAGTAAATCACATTATGTAGGGAAACGAAATCATGATGGGAAATCAAAGCACGACGGGAAATCAAAGCATGGCGGGAAATATAAGCATGACTGGAAATCAAAGCACGACGGGAAATACAAGCATGACTGGAAATCAAAGCATGACGGGAAATCAAAACATGACGGGAAATACAAGCATGACTGGAAATCAAAGCACGAAGGGGAAATACAAGCATGACGGGAAATACAAGCACGAAGGGGAAATAAAAGCATGACGGGAAATACAAGCACGTCGGGAAATACAAGCATGACGGGAAATACAAGCACGACGGGAAATACAAGCATGAAGGGAAATTAAAGCATGGCGGGAAATACACGACGGGGTCCTAAACTATTCTTTAACAATACCAAAACAGTCTGTTTGCGGAATGTGCATTTGTGCCAGATTTTAGAAATCAGCACCAAAGAAGTCACCGCCCGAGAAATTTCCATTTAATCTGAAGATATATATGTTTATTCAGCAGGAATATTATTTCAATATCACTGTGAATGACCAATGAGCTCTGTTGCTATCTCGTGAACCTCATGTCCTCCAGATCAAGTGTTAAGAACCCCAGACGGCGCGATCGATGGTGTCGACTCTGTCGTGAGTAAGACTCCCAATCCTTGCCACGCGGATCCATCTCTCCAGTGAATTTTGATATAAACGGACTTGGTGTAGCGACATGAGGCTATACATAACTGGGTCGCTAGAAATACAGACCCAAAACGTTTACGCGCATGCATACACCAACTCTTACAAATATATTGAGGTACTAAGGCGGATGGCTGTATGTTCTGTGGTAAGGCTGTTTTCTTAGCCTTTTTATTGGTCGGTTGGGTGGCGATATGGATAGCGCATTCATCTTTCACAAATACAATGCAGGCATACATTCTCGAATGGGACCTTAGGCATTTGGGGGGGTCATCTGGCCAACCATTGTAGTTTCTCCCCAGATACTGATGTTTTCTCTCATATTAAGACCCCATGCGCCTTTCTATTCAAAGAATGTGTAGCGGATCTGGACCGGGTCGTAAGCGTGAAAAAAAAACGTGTTTTCATCGTACGTATTTCCTTGATAGTTAAATGTTGATTTCAGTCTGCGATATGTTTGAATACGTTTATTTCTAAACGTTTTCTTCGGGAAGTAAACTATAGATGTTTATAGATGTATATAATGATATATAAATTACAGATGGTTATTGATTCTTGGTACATAAACCATAAGTGTTTCTTATAAAGATTAGAAGCTCGAGAGGAGAGAGTGAATAAGAAGAACGAGGCCTCATGTGTGAGGTGACATGATGTAAGAGGGATTATCCCAGGACACCCCAACCCTGACATCCCTCCAAAAAAGCTAGAGGATTAAAATATCTTTTTGAACCTTTTTAGTTACGCTTTGTTTAACATTGTAAATCACTTATATTTCGCGCGGGAATTATTTTCGCGTTAATACTGTACGCGAGGAGAGTCTATCGCGAATTCAAATCCCTCGCGAATATTTGTAGGAAAATAACAATTCTGGATGACATTCATGTTTGTTCCGTCATTATCACAACTTGCTTATACAATATCATATAATGACAAACAAATCTGTCTATCCCACACATTTTCTTTAAACTCAGACATATTTATAACTCTGTACATTCACGTGTAAGTATATAGGTCAGAGGTCAGCGATCGAGCATGCGTGCCATATTAACAAGGCGGATTTACAATAGCAAGTGTTCATACTACTACTTAGCCATTGATGTGTGAGGGCCTTTGAGCCCCCTCGTCTCAATTCATATGTCCGATTGGTCGCAGTTTTAGCATCCGATTTTATTATATGCATTTTCATGCTTTTTCTGTTATGTGTTTCTTATCCTTCATTGACATTTTCTCGTGTCCTTCCTTAGAAACTGTTTTTTACCCGATGAAGGGTCCATTCCGGATTTGCGCTGTTTTTTATTGTCTTGACAATGTGGTTCTGTTTGTTGTATTTTGTCACGTTGTTTTGTGTTGTTTTTGTGACTATTACATCACATCCGCTGAGCAATGATCGAATGATGCTTAACTTCTAATAGTACAAAAGATGGTGAGATCTGGAGTTCAAAAATTGGTCTGTATGTGTTTTTTTTCTGTAGACCAATACCTCTTCGATTCCTTCTTCTTTCTTTACGCGGGGCCGTGGTGGCCGAGTGGTTAAGGTGTGCCGACATTCTACCACTAGCCCTCCACCTCTGGGCCGCGGTGGGCGAGTGGTTAAGGTGTTCCGACATTCTAACACTAGCCCCCCACCTCTGGGCCGTAGTGGTCGAGTGGTTAAGGTGTTCCGACATTCTACCACTAGCCCTCCACCTCTGGGCCGTGGTGGTCGAGTGGTTAAGGTGTTCCGACATTCTACCACTAGCCCTCCACCTCTGGGCCGTGGTGGTCGAGTGGTTAAGGTGTCCCGACATTCTACCACTAGCCACCACCTCTGGGTCGCGGGGGCCGAGTGGTTAAGGTGTCCCGACATTCTACCACTAGCCCTCTACCTCTGGGACATGGTGGCCGAGTGGTTAAGGTGTCCCGACAGTCTACCACTAGCCCCCCACCTCTGGGTAACGGTGGCCGAGTGGTTAAGGTGTCCCGACATTCTACCACTAGCCCCCCACCTCTGGGCCGTGGTGGCCGAGTGGTTAAGGTGTCCCGATATTCTACCACTAGCCCCCCACCTCTGGGCCGCGGTGGCTGAGTGGTTAAGGTGTCCCGACATTCTACCACTAGCCCTCTACCTCTGGGACATGGTGGCCGAGTGGTTAAGGTGTCCCGACATTCTACCACTAGCCCTCTACCTCTGGGACATGGTGGCCGAGTGGTTAAGGTGTCCCGACATTCTACCACTAGCCCCCCACCTCTGGGCCGCGGTGGGCGAGTGGTTAGGGTATTCCGACATTCTACCTTTAGCCTTCAACCTATGGGTTACGAGTTCGAAACCAACGTGGAACAGTTACCAGGTACTGGCCGTTGGTCGGTGGTTTTTCTTCGGGTACCCGGCTTTCCTCCACCTCTAAAACCTGGCACGTCCTTAAATGACCCTGACTTATAATATAACGTAAAACAAAATGAACCAAACCATTTTTTACCAGTAGGGAGTCTAGATACGGCATTCCGCCCTGAATTCTTGATTGATCAGTGGCTACGGCTTCTTCCTTCAGATGTTCCACGAGGGGCCGAAAAATATTGTAAGCTCAAAATCCGTCGAATCCACAATGTCCTGAATCTGGAAATTTAAGTGCATCATTAATGGATGTGTTGGTAGAGAGAGAGAGAGAGAGAGAGAAAACATCATTCGAACACTTACTGGTTGTGTACAAGAATATTGAACCAATCCTCTTCAAATATCGCTGTGAATAAATTCCGTCGTGTTATATTTTGTTGCGCATATCAGATGTGTCCTCTCGTAACACAAACGTATAGTGGAATAAAATTTAAAAACAAAATATGAAACCCGGGACTAATAATCTATCAACATAGGTATCAATATTGTATATTTTCTGTTATCTGAATTGCGCAGTGGCCAAGTGGTTGAGGTGTCCGACATTCAATAGCCCTCCACCGGTCACCGGTTCGAGGCCTATGTGGATCGGTGACCGCGGTTCGTGGGTTTTCTCCGGGTACTCCGGCTTTCTTCCGCTACTAAAACCTGACACCTCCTTAATTACATTCGTTGTCAACACCTTATACTGGCCGAAGGTCCGTTGGTTTTCTCTGGGTACTCCAGCTTTCCTCCGCTACCTGACACCTCCTTAATACCACTCGTTGTCAACAGGATGTAAACCGTAAACAAACCAAACTTTTACTTTGGTCAATCGTGAACGTTGACATTTTCCATAAATGAGGAAATATTACTGAAAGTGTCGACGGATCCCGATTGGCATTTTAGTGTCATTTCCCTGTTGTTAGATATTACAATATTAAATACTTCCTGAACACTTAACCAGCTGTTGATGCTTTCCGATTGATATTGTTAGATTCCGCGCCGTCGAGAATAGCATATTTTGGATTATTTGTGAGAACGGCGAACCTGCCGTCTGCCATTACTGTTGTTGTTGTCAATCAGTGCCAAGGTCTTTGGCGTTCTTGACGTTACGTCATATTTCTATTTTTAGAAACACCCGTTCAACCAGCCTTTTTACAAACTTTTTTTTTTGCACGACTGGTCAATATGACTTTTTGTCGGGAATCACGTGGCGCTATCTTAGCCAATCAGAAAGTGTAAAAAATATCAATTTATAATAATTATAACATTTTTACCAGTGAAATATCAGAAAATATCAACCCGATAAAAACATATATCATCACTGCTTATATATCATCACCAGTGATGATATAAGTTTCGGTCCGATATTATCACGCAGAACTTTTGTACATTTTTTCGTGATTCTAGAATCAAATCATATCAAGTAAGGAAATTGAAAACCTTTATAGAATTTTGGAAATTAATAAATATCTAATGGATTTTATTCATATGGTTTTGTATCTTTACTAATTTTCTATTTCTATATGTCAGGTGTTGAAACAAACATAAATGTCCCTGTGTTATTTGTAAGGTGTTGACACAAACAGGCATGTCCCTGTGCTATATATCAAGTGTTGACACAGACAGGCATGTCCCTGTGCTATATGTCAGGGGCCGACACAAACATGCAAGTTCCTGTGCTAAATGTCAGGTGTTGACACAAACAGGCATGTCCCTGTGCTATATGTCAGGTGTTGACACAAACAGGCATGTCCCTGTGCTATATATAAGTACCCGACACAGACAGGCATGTCCCTGTGCTATATGTCAGGTGTTGACACAAACAGGCATGTCCCTGTGCTATATGTCAGGGGCCGACACAAACATGCAAGTTCCTGTGCTATATGTCAGGTGTTGACACAAACAGGCATGTCCCTGTGCTAAATGTCAGGTGTTGGCACAAACTGGCAAGTCCCTGTGCTATATGTAAGTACCTGACACAAACAGACAAGTCCCTGTGCTATGTGTCAGGTGTTGGCACAAACAGGCAAGTCCCTGTGCTATATGTAAGTACCTGACACAAACAGGCAAGTCCCTGTGCTATGTGTCAGGTGTAGGCACAAACAGACAAGTCCCTGTGCTATATGTAAATACCTGACACAAACAGGCAAGTCCCTGTGCTATGTGTCAGGTGTAGGCACAAACAGGCAAGTCCCTGTGCTATATGTAAGAACCTGACACAAACAGGCAAGTCCCTGTGCTATGTGTCAGGTGTTGGCACAAACAGGCAAGTCCCTGTGCTATATGTAAAGTGTTGACACAAACTGGCATGTCCTTGTGCTACATGTAAGTACCAGACACAAACAGGCAAGTCCCTGTGCTATATATAAGTATCTGACACAAACAGGCAGGTCCCTGTGTTATATGTAAGTATCTGACACAAACAGGCAGGTCCCTGTGTTATATGTAAGTACCTGACACAAACAGACAAGTCCCTGTGCTATATGTAAGGTGTTGACACAAACATGCAAGTCCCTGTGTTATATGTAAGGTGTTGACACAAACAGACAGGTCCCTGTGCTATATGTAAGTATCTGACACAAACAGGCAAGTCCCTGTGCTATATGTAAGGTGTTGACACAAACAGGCAAGTCCCTGTGCTATATGTAAGTATCTGACACAAACAGGCAGGTCCCTGTGTTATATGTAAGTACCTGACACAAAAGACAAGTCCCTGTGCTATATGTAAGGTGTTGACACAAACAGGCAAGTCCCTGTGCTAT
Source organism: Mimachlamys varia (assembly GCA_947623455.1). Classification (NCBI taxonomy): domain Eukaryota; kingdom Metazoa; phylum Mollusca; class Bivalvia; order Pectinida; family Pectinidae; genus Mimachlamys; species Mimachlamys varia. The sequence goes on from OX392542.1 coordinate 31,628,478, forward strand.
ATGTAAGTACCTGACACAAACAGACAAGTCCCTGTGCTATATGTAAGGTATTGACACAAACAGGCAAGTCCCTGTGCTATATGTAATTTGTTGACACAAACAGACAGGTCCCTGTGCTATATGTAAGTATCTGACACAAACAGGCAGGTCCCTATGTTATATGTAAGTACCTGACACAAACAGACAAGTCCCTGTGCTATATGTCAGGTGTATGCACAAACAGACAAGTCCCTGTGCTATATGTAAGTACCTGACACAAACAGAAAATTCCCTGTGCTATATGTTATGTGTTGACACAAACAGGCAAGTCCCTGTGCTATATGTAATGTGTTGACACAAACAGACAGGTCCCTGTGCTATATGTAAGTATCTGACACAAACAGGCAGGTCCCTGTGTTATATGTAAGTACCTGACACAAACAGACAAGTTCCTGTGCTATATGTAAGGTGTTGACACAAACATGCAAGTCCCTGTGCTATATGTAAGGTGTTGACACAAACAGGCAAGTCCCTGTGCTATATGCCAGGTGCAGGCACAAACGGGCAAGTCCCTGTGCTATATGTCAGGTGCAGGCACAAACAGGCAAGTCCCTGTGCTATATGTCAGGTGCAGGCACAAACAGGCAAGTCCCTGTGCTATATGTAATGTGTTGACACAAACAGGCATGTCCCTGTGCTATATGTCAGGGGCCGACACAAACATGCAAGTTCCTGTGCTATATGTCAGGTGTTGACACAAACAGGCATGTCCCTGTGCTAAATGTCAGGTGTTGACACAAACAGGCAAGTCCCTGTGCTATATGTAAGTACCTGACACAAACAGACAAGTCCCTGTGCTATATGTAAGGTATTGACACAAACAGGCAAGTCCCTGTGCTATATGTAATTTGTTGACACAAACAGACAGGTCCCTGTGCTATATGTAAGTATCTGACACAAACAGGCAGGTCCCTGTGTTATATGTAAGTACCTGACACAAACAGACAAGTCCCTGTGCTATATGTCAGGTGTAGGCACAAACAAACAAGTCCCTGTGCTATATGTACATACCTGACACAAACAGGCAAGTTCCTGTGCTATATGTCAGGTGTTGACACAAACATGCAAGTCCCTGTGCTATATGTAATGTGTTGACACAAACAGACAGGTCCCTGTGCTATATGTAAGTATCTGACACAAACAGGCAAGTCCCTGTGCTATATGTAAGGTGTTGACACAAACAGGAAAGTCCCTGTGCTATATGTAAGAACCTGACACAAACAGACAAGTCCCTGTGCTATATGTAAGGTGTTGACACAAACAGTCAAGTCTCTGTGCTATATATAAGTACCTGACACAAACAGTCAAGTCTCTGTGCTATATATAAGTACCTGACACAAACAGGCAAGTCCCTGTGCTATATGTAAGGTGTTGGCACAAACAGGCAATTCCCTATGCTATATGTAAGTACCCGACACAGACAGGCAAGTCCCTGTGCTATATGTCAGGTGTTGACACAAACAGGCAAGTCCCTGTGCTATATATAAGTACCTGACACAAAAAGGCAAGTCCCTGTGCTATATGTAAGAACCTGACACAAACAGGCATGTCCTTGTGCTATATATAAGTACCTGACACAAAAAGGCAAGTCCCTGTGCTATATGTAAGAACCTGACACAAACAGGCAAGTCCCTGTGCTATATGTAAGGTGCTGACTCAAACAGGCAAGTCCCTGTGCTATATGTAAGGTGTTGACACAAACAGGCAAGTCCCTGTGCTATATGTAAGGTGCTGACTCAAACAGGCAAGTCCCTGTGCTATATGTAAGGTGCTGACTCAAACAGACAAGTCTCTGTGCTATATGTAAGGTGTTGGCACACACAGGCAAGTCCCTGTGCTATATATAAGTATCTGACACAAAAAGGCAGGTCCCTGTGTTATATGTAAGTATCTGACAGAAACAGGCAGGTCCCTGTGTTATATGTAAGTACCTGACACAAACAGACAAGTCCCTGTGCTATATGTAAGGTGTTGACACAAACATGCAAGTCCCTGTGTTATATGTAAGGTGTTGACACAAACAGACAGGTCCCTGTGCTATATGTAAGTATCTGACACAAACAGGCAAGTCCCTGTGCTATATGTAAGGTGTTGACACAAACAGGCAAGTCCCTGTGCTATATGTAAGTATCTGACACAAACAGGCAGGTCCCTGTGTTATATGTAAGTACCTGACACAAAAGACAAGTCCCTGTGCTATATGTAAGGTGTTGACACAAACAGGCAAGTCCCTGTGCTATATGTAAGTACCTGACACAAACAGACAAGTCCCTGTGCTATATGTAAGGTATTGACACAAACAGGCAAGTCCCTGTGCTATATGTAATTTGTTGACACAAACAGACAGGTCCCTGTGCTATATGTAAGTATCTGACACAAACAGGCAGGTCCCTGTGTTATATGTAAGTACCTGACACAAACAGACAAGTCCCTGTGCTATATGTCAGGTGTATGCACAAACAGACAAGTCCCTGTGCTATATGTAAATACCTGACACAAACAGGCAAGTTCCTGTGCTATATGTCAGGTGTTGACACAAACAGGCAAGTCCCTGTGCTATATGTAATGTGTTGACACAAACAGACAGGTCCCTGTGCTATATGTAAGTATCTGACACAAACAGGCAAGTCCCTGTGCTATATGTAAGGTGTTGACACAAACAGGCAAGTCCCTGTGCTATATGTATGGTGTTGACACAAACAGGCAAGTCCCTGTGCTATATGTAAGTATCTGACACAAACAGGCAGGTCCCTGTGCTATATGTAACGTGTTGACACAAACAGGCAAGTCCCTGTGCTATATGTAACGTGTTGACACAAACAGGCAGGTCCCTGTGCTATATGTAAGTACCTGACACAAACAGAAAATTCCCTGTGCTATATGTAACGTGTTGACACAAACAGGCAAGTCCCTGTGCTATATGTAATGTGTTGACACAAACAGACAGGTCCCTGTGCTATATGTAAGTATCTGACACAAACAGGCAGGTCCCTGTGTTATAGGTAAGTACCTGACACAAACAGACAAGTCCCTGTGCTATATGTAAGGTGTTGACACAAACATGCAAGTCCCTGTGCTATATGTAAGGTGTTGACACAAACAGGCAAGTCCCTGTGCTATATGTCAGGTGCAGGCACAAACGGGCAAGTCCCTGTGCTATATGTCAGGTGCAGGCACAAAAAGGCAAGTCCCTGTGCTATATGTAAGGTGTTGACACAAACAGACAAGTCCCTGTGCTATATGCAATGTGTTGACACAAACAGGCAAGTCCCTTTGCTATATGTTAGTACCTGACACAAACAGTCAAGTCTCTGTGCTATATATAAGTACCTGACACAAACAGACAAGTCCCTGTGCTATATATAAGTAAATGACACAAACAATCAAGTCTCTGTGCTATAAAATACCTGACACAAACAGACAAGTCCCTGTGCTATATGTAAGTATCTGACACAAACAGTCAAGTCCCTGTGCTAGATGTAAAGTGTTGACACAAACAGGCAAGTCTCTGTGCTATATAATACCTGACACAAACAGACAAGTCCCTGTGCTATATATAAGTACCCGACACAGACAGGCAAGTCCCTGTGCTATATGTCAGGTGTTGACACAAACAGGCAAGTCTCTGTGCTATATGTAAGGTATTGACACAAACAGACAAGTCCCTGTGCTATATGTAAGTATCTGAAACAAACATGCAAGTCTCTGTGCTATATGTAACGTGCTGACACAAACAGACAAGTCCCTGTGCTATATGTAAGTATCTGACATAAACAGGCAAGTCTCTGTGCTATATGTAAGGTGTTGACACAAACAGGCAAGTCCCTTGTATATGTAAGAACCTGACACAAACAGGCATGTCCTTGTGCTATATATAAGTACCTGACACAAAAAGGCAAGTCCCTGTGCTATATGTAAGAACCTGACACACACAGGCAAGTCCCTGTGCTATATGTAAGGTGCTGACTCAAACAGGCATGTCCCTGTGCTATATGTAAATACTTGACACAAACAGGCAATTCCCTATGCTATATGTAAGTACCCGACACAGACAGGCAAGTCCCTGTGCTATATTTAAGGTATTGACACAAACAGACAAGTACATGTGCTATATGTAAGTATCTGACACAAACATGCAAGTCTCTGTGCTATATGTAAGGTGCTGACACAAACAGGCAAGTCCCTGTGGTATATGTAATGTGTTGACACAGACAGGCAAGTTCCTGTGCTTTATGTAAGGTATTGACACAAACAGAAAAGTCCCTGTGCTATATGTAAGTATCTGACACAAACATTCAAGTCTCTGTGCTATATGCAAGGTGTTGACACAAACAGGCATGTCCTTGTGCTATATATAAGTACCTGACACAAACAGGCAAGTCCCTGTGCTATATGTAAGAACCTGACACAAACAGTCAAGTCCCTGTGCTATATGTAAGGTGTTGACACAAACAGGCAAGTCCCTGTGCTATATGTAAGGAGTTGACACAAACAGGCAAGTCCCTGTGCTATATGTAAGGTGTTGGCACAAACAGGCAAGTCCCTGTGTTATATGTAAAGTGTTGGCACAAACAGGCATGTCCCTGTGCTATATGTAAGTAGTTGACACAAACAGACAAGTCCCTGTGCTATATGTAAATACTTGACACAAACAGACATGTCCCTGTGCGATATGTAAGTACCTGACACAAACAGGCAAGTCTCTGTGCTATATGTAAGTACCTGACAAAATCAGGCAAGTCCCTGTGCTATCTGTAAGTACCAGACACAAACAAGCAAGTCCCAGTGCTATATGTAAGTACCTGACACAATCAGGCAAGTCCCTGTGCTATATGTAAGTACCAGACACAATCAGGCAAGTCCCTGTGCTATATGTAAGTACCAGACACAAACAGTCAAGTCCCTAAGCTATATGTAAGAACCTGACACAAACAGACAAGTCCCTGTGCTTTATGTAAGGTGTTGGCACAAACAGGCAAGTCCCTGTGCTATATGTAAGTACCTGACACAAACAGGCAACTCCCTGTGCTATATATAAGTACCTGACACAATCAGGCAAGTCCCTGTGCTATCTGTAAGTACCAGACACAAACAGTCAAGTCCCTGTGCTATATGTAAGTACCTGACACAATCAGGCAAGTCCCTGTGCTATATGTAAATACCTGACACAAAAAGACAAGTCCCTGTGCTATATGTAAATACTTGACACAAAACGGACATGTCCCTGTGCGATATGTAAGTACCTGACACAAACAGGCAAGTCTCTGTGCTATATGTAAGGTGTTGACACAATCAGGCAAGTCCCTGTGCTATATGTAAATACCTGACACAAACAGACAAGTCCTTGTGCTATATGTAAATACCTGACACAAACAGACATGTCCCTGTGCGATATGTAAGTATCTGACAGAAACAGACAAGTCTCTGTGCTATATGTAAATACCTGACACGAACAGACATGTCCCTGTGCTATATGTAAGTATCTGACACAAACAGGCAAGTCTCTGTGCTTTATGGAAGTTATTGACACAAACAGACAAGTCCCTGTGCTATATGTAAGTATCTGACACAAACAGGCAAGTCCCTGTGCTATATGTAATGTGTTGACACAAACAGACAAGTCCCTGTGCTATATGTAAGTACCTGACACAAACAGACAAGTCCCTGTGCTATATGTCAGGTGTTGGCACAAACAGGCAAGTCCCTGTGTTATATGTAAGGTGTTGGCACAAACAGGCATGTCCCTGTGCTATATGTAAGGTGTTGACACAAACAGGCAAGTCCCTATGCTATATGTAAGAACCTGACACAAACAGGCATGTCCTTGTGCTATATATAAGTACCTGACACAAACAGGCAAGTCCCTGTGCTATATGTAAGAACCTGACTCAAACAGACAAGTCCCAGTGCTATATGTAAGTACCTGACACAATCAGGCAAGTCCCTGTGCTATATGTAAGTACCAGACACAATCAGGCAAGTCCCTGTGCTATATGTAAGTACCAGACACAAACAGTCAAGTCCCTAAGCTATATGTAAGAACCTGACACAAACAGACAAGTCCCTGTGCTTTATGTAAGGTGTTGGCACAAACAGGCAAGTCCCTGTGCTATATGTAAGTACCTGACACAAACAGGCAACTCCCTGTGCTATATATAAGTACCTGACACAATCAGGCAAGTCCCTGTGCTATCTGTAAGTACCAGACACAAACAGTCAAGTCCCTGTGCTATATGTAGGTACCTGACACAATCAGGCAAGTCCCTGTGCTATATGTAAATACCTGACACAAACAGACAAGTCCCTGTGCTATATGTAAATACTTGACACAAAACGGACATGTCCCTGTGCGATATGTAAGTACCTGACACAAACAGGCAAGTATCTGTGCTATATGTAAGATGTTGACACAATCAGGCAAGTCCCTGTGCTATATGTAAATACCTGACACAAACAGACAAGTCCCTGTTATATGTAAATACCTGACACAAACAGACATGTCCCTGTGTTATATGTAAGTATCTGACACAAACAGGCAAGTCTCTGTGCTTTATGGAAGTTATTGACACAAACAGACAAGTCCCTGTGCTATATGTAAGTATCTGACACAAACAGGCAAGTCCCTGTGCTATATGTAATGTGTTGACACAAACAGACAAGTCCCTGTGCTATATGTAAGTACCTGACACAAACAGACAAGTCCCTGTGCTATATGTCAGGTGTTGGCACAAACAGGCAAGTCCCTGTGTTATATGTAAGGTGTTGGCACAAACAGGCATGTCCCTGTGCTATATGTAAGGTGTTGACACAAACAGGCAAGTCCCTATGCTATATGTAAGAACCTGACACAAACAGGCATGTCCTTGTGCTATATATAAGTACCTGACACAAACAGGCAAGTCCCTGTGCTATATGTAAGAACCTGACTCAAACAGACAAGTCCCAGTGCTATATGTAAGTACCTGACACAATCAGGCAAGTCCCTGTGCTATATGTAAGTACCAGACACAATCAGGCAAGTCCCTGTGCTATATGTAAGTACCAGACACAAACAGTCAAGTCCCTAAGCTATATGTAAGAACCTGACACAAACAGACAAGTCCCTGTGCTTTATGTAAGGTGTTGGCACAAACAGGCAAGTCCCTGTGCTATATGTAAGTACCTGACACAAACAGGCAACTCCCTGTGCTATATATAAGTACCTGACACAATCAGGCAAGTCCCTGTGCTATCTGTAAGTACCAGACACAAACAGTCAAGTCCCTGTGCTATATGTAGGTACCTGACACAATCAGGCAAGTCCCTGTGCTATATGTAAATACCTGACACAAACAGACAAGTCCCTGTGCTATATGTAAATACTTGACACAAAACGGACATGTCCCTGTGCGATATGTAAGTACCTGACACAAACAGGCAAGTATCTGTGCTATATGTAAGATGTTGACACAATCAGGCAAGTCCCTGTGCTATATGTAAATACCTGACACAAACAGACAAGTCCCTGTTATATGTAAATACCTGACACAAACAGACATGTCCCTGTGTTATATGTAAGTATCTGACAGAAACAGACAAGTCTCTGTGCTATATGTAAATACCTGACACGAACAGACATGTCCCTGTGCTATATGTAAGTATCTGACACAAACAGACAAGTCTCTGTGCTTTATGTAAGTTATTGACACAAACAGACAAGTCCCTGTGCTATATGTAAGTATCTGACACAAACAGGCAAGTCCCTGTGCTATATGTAATGTGTTGACACAAACAGACAAGTCCCTGTGCTATATGTTAGTACCTGACACAAACAGACAAGTCTCTGTGCTATATGTAAGGTGTTGACACAAACAGGCAAGTCCCTGTGCTATATGTAAGTGTCTGACACAAACAGGCAAGTCCCTGTGCTATATGTAAGTACCTGACACAAACATACAAGTCCCTGTGCTATATGTAAGGTGTTGACACAAACAGGCAAGTCTCTGTGCTATATGTAAGTACCTGACACAGTCAGGCAAGTCCCTGTGCTATATGTAAGGTGTTGACATAAACAGGCAAGTCCCTGTGCTATATGTAAGGTGTAGGCACAAACAGGCATGTCCCTATGCTATATGTAAGGTGTTGACACAAACAGACTTATCCTTTATCCATAGTACATAAGTAATTGCTAAATAAAAACCAGGGCTTGATGCTATAAATCATAGTTAGATTATATTACAGCTACATGCACGTAAAATAATCATTTTTGATTTATGGTTTAACTTTTAAAACCTAAAACGTGCTCATGTAATTTGGACCGTACTTTAAAACTTCATTGTCACGAGAATACATACAATAAAGAAAATATCAATATTTTTAGTGCAGTACATTAATACATACATTTATAAGCATAGCATAAACGACGAGTCAACCTTGAAACGTTGCGTCACGTTATTATGTACATTTCGCAGAAGCTCGACAAAGGGGCGAGTCGGTCTTGAATTACTATGACACATTAAATACTTCATTGCTTGATAAAGGGACGAGTCGGTCTTGAAATTTTTCGAAACGCTCAATAATTCATTGTTTGACCAAGGGACGAATCGGTTTTGAAATGTAACACAATATTCAATAATTCATTGTTTGACATAGGGACGAATCGGTTTTGAAATGTTTCGAAACGCTCAATAGTTCATTGCTTGATAAAGGGACGAGTCGATCTTGAATATTTTACAACAGTTCATTGATTGACGAAGGGACGAGTCGGTCTTGAGAATTTTACAACATTTCATTGTTTTACATAAGGACGAGTCAGTCTTTGCTTGCTATAAGTTCAATAGTTCATTGTTTGACCAAGGGACGAGTCGGTCTTGAAATCTTACATGTTTAAAAGGTCATTGTTTTACATAAGGACGAGTCGGTCATTGATTGTTACAAGTTCAATAGTTCATTGATTGACGAAGGTACGAGTCGGTCTTGAAATGTTACGACATGTTCAAAAGGTCATTGTCTAAAAAGGGACAAGTCAGTCTTGAAATGTTACATGTTCAAAAGGCCATTATCTAAAAAGGGACGAGTCAGTCTTTGCTGTTAAAGGCAGCAGTTTCCAAAAATACTCAAGTATCTTACCGTACAGCAAGGAACTCATACAACAAGTTCCATCAGCAAGTTCTCGGTAATGATAATCCCATTTTCCCCATTCCAGTCAGGAGGTTGGTTCAGTATATATCTTGGCTGTACGAACATGGGAAATCTGCGAACACCGTAGGTACCTATCTAGCAGGGTTAGCTTATGCGCACAAAATGAAAGGCTTGGAAGACCCTACACAATGTTTCCTTATTAAAAAGATTTTGAAGGGTGTTCAAAATTTAGCTGGAGGACCGGATGTCCGTCTCCCCATTACACCAACTATTTTGAGTAACCTGATCTCTGCTCTCGCGCATACATCACCAAATAGATATGACAGGACATTGTTGAGGGCCATGTTTACACTCAGTTTCTTTGGGTTTTTAAGGATTGGAGAGATCACAAAAGGGGCAGAGCGGAATATAATTCAGTCACAGAACGTGGCATTAGATACCACTCACAAAAAGCCTAAACACATGATAGTGTCACTTCGCTATTTCAAGCATCATACATCTCATAGGCCAGTACATCTGAAGATAGGTGCTCAAGATTGCAAGATCATTTGCCCAGTTCATGCTTTAAAGATCCATATAAAACTTAGAGGTACAAACTCAGGACCTCTATTCACATTTGGAGACAATAAACCCATCACACAATCTTATTATGCATCTAAATTGAAGCAAGTGTTAGCTTTTAGCGGGCTGGACGTTGAACACTACAAACCACATAGTTTCCGTATAGGGGCAGCTAGTACTGCATTCAGCTATCAAATACAAGAAGAAAACTGGAACTCGGATGCCGTTAAGCGGTATATCAGAATACCTGTGTTTGATGGGTTACAAATTAAAACTAATTAAAGTAGTTAACAGGGTTAAAAAATTCTGGAGAAAGATAAGGATGAAGCACCAGACAGGGTAGCTACGATACATTAAGAGGAAGGTTGTGTAATCTTGCTTCTTGTGAGACTGTCTGAGGCGGCTCACTACAAAAGTAGTTTTATTATCAACTTCAAGACATTGGTCATGGCCCAGTCTGTATTTGAAAACAATATTTATACATGTATATACATGTACCTGTGCACTTATGTAGTTGAGAGTGTTGTACTTTAATGTAAATTTATGTCATTGTAGATATTTTTTTTGTGTTTGTTTTTTTCAATGGAAAAGGTGATACTTAACTTTAAGTTTTTCACTATAGCAAGGGTTACACGTACATTGTACATGCGGAGCTTGAGTGCTATAGTTGAATTTCAACAAAGTGGATTGACTGTCTGAGGCGGCATGAAACTTTAGAAAGTTCTCGCTCAATTTGCTGTACATGGTGGTATGTAATGACGTGATAAAGTTGTTCACAATGTATGATAATGAAAAGGTTGATACGTGGACTGACTGTCTGAGGCGGCATGAAACTATCCCCTTTTTCTTTAATAATTCATTTATTGTTCGCTCATTGTTATGACACAATAATATAAGCAGTGTTCAACTGTTACAGTTAATATTTAATAGTGCTGATAAATATCAAAAGCATGTAAGTTGTGTAAAGAGTTTTTAGCAGGAGGGATTTGAATTTTTGTTACATAGGTGTTCTGTAAATGTTTTTGTCATTTTCCAATTTTTCTTAAATAGCACACACGTTTCCTCTGGGTTGGGGCACTTGAGTTGGCATTTTATACCAGTATATTACTCCCCACTCAAGTTTGTGGCGTTTATGATGATGATTTTAACCCAACCTTTTTTGCTTATGTAAAAACAAGTTTCATTTAATGTCAATAACAGAATTATGTTATCATTTTCAGTGGCATTTGAATAAATGCTCTTTTTCGACTAAAACGTTTTCTGAGTTTTTCCTTAGCAAATAACATAACAGAGTTTTTTCACGTGTGTTAGAATTAGTTTACTAGGTATATAACGTATTATAAACAACGATGATATAATGCTTGCTATAAGCTCAATAGTTCATTGTTTGACGAGTCGGACTTGAAATGTTACGACACCTTTAAACGTACGTGTACAAAGTGCTGACAAATTAATGAAGAGTCGAGCTTTGGGAGATATTTCGTTTTTGCTGTTCTTCCCGGGGATGTTTATCACAACTAGCAGGCCCGTCGCCTCGCTACAGGTATTGAGAAAAGTAATTAAATACACATCTGTAATTAAAGTGTTGAATCTACGTCATCTCATTTAACACATTCACCCCTGAAGACAAATTTTAACTCTATCAATTCAAAGATTGGATTAGTTCATTATGAATTTCCAAGGGAGAATAAGTTTATATATAATAAACTGTTGTCATCGTATATAGCATATCTCCCGCGAACTGTGCCAAACTGTCACACGAGAATACGTCAATAGGTTATTTATTTCAAACATCTGTCAAAAGGTTGAAAGTTCAACGATTGTTTTATTTCGAGCATTTGATTAAAACTGATGAACGAGGCATGTGGCGTTTCTTAGCAATTATATATACTGACTTAGCAATTATATATACTGTTATACCTCCTCAGAGAAGTCTCACATTTTCACGCATGACGTCGCGCCATGGCAACCGATCAATATTATATCAGTTTTAAAATAACTGTCATAAATAAGTCATATAACCCATTTTTTAGGTCCAATAAAGCAGCAATGGCAGATAATTCGGTACATTTTATTAACCCATATTATGCCGGCGAAAAATGGACAGAAATGAAAAGATAAAAAGAGAAGAAATAAAAAAAACTACATTATGAAAGAAGTAATTTCAATTTTAATGTTTAAGTATATCATATAGATTTTTCAATGAATTAAAATTTTCATCCATTTATTTCCTTTTCTCATGAAATTAATACAATGAAAATAGCTAAGCGGAGAAGGGAATATTAATGACAAGAACAATAACAGTTTATAGAGACGAAATGACAAGTAACCGAAAAGAATCCCCGATTGGAAAATATAAGTGTGCAATATGTAGAAGCATTGTAACAATATGCCACTTCTTTTCAAGAGCCTCTAACCAATTAAAACCTTCCGTAACAGATTTGACGTCAGCAGTGTTATCAATTTCGGTCTCTTTTCTTATCCTCTTCTTGTCCTCACTTTCGTTCCATTCCTATTGTAATATTGATTTTGTTTACAAGATACAAGAATTTTTATTTAAAGTCGCATATTTAAAACAATAAACATAACCACTGTAGTGCTATTATTGCGACAAACTAAATGGTACAAACTAATAGATAACATGACATGGATAACAAACATGCAAGTAAAGCAAGACCAGTAACAGTAAGCAGATATCACAGAAATTAGAAACTTTTGCTTAAGTTAGATGCTAAAAAGGAAAAGGAAAGATAGCAGCACATATATATAAGTTATCACAGATAGTAGTATTGAATATAAATGTATGAAAAGGAGGTAATAAATGGGTACTAGTATAGTTAAACACAAGTATTACTAACGATGCTAAAGCACTATGATAGTGTAATATACATACATGCTAATATAGCAAAGTGTAAAAATTGACCGGATATACACTTATATAGTGTATATTAAAAAGGGATGATGATATCAGTTATAAGTAAGAATATTGGAGCTAGAAACGTTTAATGTAAAAGGTGCTGCATGGTATTACAGTTAATATATTCATAAATAATGAATGAAATGTTTGATAATCATAGTTTTGTTATTGACATTTTATTGTAATATTTTTGTAGCAGGGGGTCATTATTATTTCAATGACCCCGCCAGGAGTCGAATCCGTAACCTTTGGCTACTAGTCTTACACTCAACCGGTCGAGCTAAAGAGAAGCTCTCTCTAGCCGAGCGGTACATTTACTGCAGCTAGTATTTACCAGGGTAACATACTCCCCCTCCAGGAAAAAAACTCGTCCCCAGTTTTTTTCCGGGGGTTATAGGGATTCCTTTGCAATTATCCCTAGTGTATTTCATTCCTGGGTCCCTACGTCGGCGCCGTATGTAGCAGAGGTCAATTATTATTTCTATGCCTCCGCCAGGAGTCAAACCCGGAACCCCTCGCTTCTAGTCTAAACAATCAACCGATCGAACTAAAGAGAAGATCTCTCTAGCCGAGCGGCATATTTCAGCTAGTATTAACCAGGGTTATAGTTTTTGTTAAAAGACAAATAGAGTCTGTTTTAATCTATGATTGACAATTTATTATGGATAAAATAAAGAAGGAGTAAAAACAACGTACAAAATGTACTGCTTGGTTGCTTTTGTAACATCTTCGTGGAGGTGAATCCATTTCTAGATATATAAATATTATGTAATAAACAGCCAATGTTTCTCCAAATGCATTTAACATGATAAAACCTTCACGTGAACTTTACAAGATTTTTTTTCACGTGAATTTTCTAAGATTTATTTCATTTGAAAACGCCGCCATTTTGACTCCAGTGTGTAAGTCAATGACGTCAAGATATCGTTCTAGACGTGACAGCCCAGTAAGAACAACAATCGGAAACCGTCGGCACTTTCCATAAACGAGAAAATACGTATATCAAGGCAATCATGTGATCATTACTCATAGACTCTTGATTGATAAACACGAAGAATTTAGCCCTTGTTTAGGACGCACGGTAGTCTAGTGGTAGGACGCCAGACTGGTGACTGAAGGGTTACAGGTTCGAGTGACGTCATGATAGTCTGATGGTAGGACGCCGGGCTCATGGCATAACGGTTGCGGGTTCGAGTGACGTCATGCATGGTAGTCTGGTGGCAGGGCGCCGGGCTCATGGCATAAGAGTTGCGGGTTCGAGTCACACCACGGTAGTCTAGTGGTAGGACGCCGGGCTGGTGACTGAAGGGCTGCGGATTGGAGTCACGACACTACATAGTCTAGTGGTGGGACGCCGGGCTGGTGACTGAAGGGCTGCGGGTTGGAGTCACGGCACTGTAGTCTAGTGGTGGGACGCCGGGCTGGTGACTGAAGGGTTGCGGGTTGGAGTCACGGCACTGTAGTCTAGTGGTGGGACGCCGGGCTGGTGACTGAAGGGTTGCGGGTTCGAGTCACGGCACGGTAGTCTAGTTGTGGGACGCCGGGCTGGTGACTGAAGGGTTGCGGGTTCGAGTCACGGCACGGTAGTCTAGTGGTAGGACGTCCGCGGGCTCATGACACAATGGTTGCGGGTTCGAGCACGCCGTTGGACGGTGCTAGATATTGTAAAATGCTAGCTGTAAGTACTGAAATGGCAGACCCGGCTGTATGCCCTATATAAAGTTGAGTATAATGACTCGAAATATTATCATTGTTTTGCGATGTAGTTGAAGCGAAAAACTCAAGCTGTTCTGAAAACCCAATGCACCTTTTTGCGACACCTTACTTCTATATATTACCAATTCACCAATGTCATAGGTTGGAAAAGCTAATTAAAAAAGGTCATCGTAGGATGAATTGAGGATGTGTTATATTTTAGTAGCAGAGAAAAGCCGCAGTTCATCGAGAAAAAAAACCGCCAGAGAAAAATATGCGAAGTAACTGGCCCCAATCCAAACTCACGTTCGAATTTAAAGTGGCCAATTTCAATGTCCCAACAACAAAGTGCGACTGTAAGAATGTTTTGCCTTTTGTTGGACTATTTCAAAGCTTTGTTTAAACTATCTTTCGTAAATGGCCGAGTTTATATTGACAAAACAATGTAAACAAAATTAAAGTTTTCTAGGTCAGAAGTCAACATTGAAGGTCATTTACATTTGACACCGATTCAGCGTGTGATTATTTTGCACGAGTTTGAAAGAGCATTGGTCATAGGAAGGTCGACATCTATTCAGCATTTGAAGGTCAGAAGGCTTGCCACGTCATTGGAGCAGCTAAATAAAGACTGCAGCACTACTAAATAAAGAAAAGGTTGAAAAAATATTGAACGGCATTGGGGTGTCTTTAAATGACCCTATCTGTTAGTAAGACGTAAAATAAAAGAAACCAAACGTGTTCAAGGGGAGTTTTTCAGTAACACGCTTCTGTTCAAGAATTAATCACAACTAGAACTGTAAGCCCATGGCTAATTTATACCCCTCGCCCCCAACCTTTGCAATGGAAACTTTTATAAGGCAATGTTGATGACGAACACATTTTTATTTGCAGATACATGTACACATCGTCCTTAACATCCCTTTGTAGTTTCATTGAAATTGGTTCACGGGTTTAAGAACATTTTCCAGCCGAAATTTTCCAAGAAAGACCTGTTTATCACGACAACCAAACGTCTGCAGAAAGTGATCTGCATCCATATCTACACATGGTCCATAACATTCATGTGAAACTTCATTGGATTTGGTTCAGTGGTTAGCAGGAGTTGTCTAGTCAAAAGTTTCCAACAAAAACCTGTGTATTTGACCTGGTTAACATGGCAACCTAAATGTATGTTAGAAAAAGAAATGGGCATGCATATGTATACATAGTTGCTTCAATTTCTATTTAGTTCTATTGAAATCGGTTCATTGGTTTAGATGGAGTTGTGCTGACAAATAAGTGTTTCAAGAGAATAAATCGATGTTCCGGGAGTGTAAGTATGTTCTTCATCATCAACGACACCCGCCATGTAAATCTTGGTCACATTCAAGTAGTTATAAGCGTCAAGTCCTCAAAGTGAGAACCGAGTCATCATTTTCAATCACAAGTAAGCACAATAATGAGCATATTCAAAAAGTTCATATCAGAAAAGTATACATGATATTTCTCAATGAGACAAAGATGGCGAATATAAAACTTGCTCATAGTTCTCGTCAACCTGCATCTCTCGAATCCTTGTGTGGTAAGTTTGTTTGTCAGCAGTTGACATCTATCACGAAAATTTCGATATTAAGAGCAATCCCATGGAATAACGAATAAACTTCGACATACCAACACCAAGGTTGGATGTTACTATCAAGAAAGGAAAAAATCACGGTCGGAAAAAGGAAATCATCACGTTTATCGTATAGCATAGTAGTAAGCTGTCCATGTTGGTCGTTGTTTAAGTAGAGATCGAGGTAAGCAGCTGAGGTAGAAGGGCCTGTTGTGTTATTTCTTCAGGTTCTGAAGGGTATACTAGTATACGATCGACGTGGTTAGCAAACGTCTTGTTGTTTATAGACAACAAAACGTCGACATATCTGAAAATGAAATTAGAAGATTTACCAACTTAATCTTGGAGCACTCTTAGATATGATGGTTTGAGGATGAAGTTCAAGGTTTTTCTCGTCCGATATCTTTACAATGAGTAAGAACGAGGATTTGATACAAACCATCAGTATTGCCATCTCTCTGGCTCATACAGACCTGTCTCTGTAAATCACGCTTCTCAACATATGATAACCCAATCAAACACAGCCTCGTCATGGTAAGTCATGTAGACTATAAAATAAACATTAAGAAACAACGGCTGTTTATTATTTCCGGAGTTGTGGAAGGTCAAAATCCTAAACTGGCCAAAGAAGTTCGTCCATCAGCAGTGCTCCGTCTGTTTCTCGTTTGGCAATGTTCAAATTGATATATGTCGAAAAAGTTTGGCTGGAAACAAAGTAATACAAAGTGTTTTTACTTTAGCGGAAAATATACACCGGGATTTTTTGTGTGTTTGTACAACATTTATTGCAATTGGTCAAAAACACATGTGATTCTTATTCGAATACCCTGTGTTAAACATATCTGTACAAGCTGGAAACACTAAAAAGTACGAATCGCATCACTAATATTAAAGGCCCAATATACGTAACTTCAGAACAAACTGTTCGTGATTCTGAAAAAAGAATCCAGTGGATAATCTTTCAAAAATAAGCCTAAAACGAAGTAAACCTGAGCGGTAACTATCAAGAAACTCTTGACAAAAAAATCCAAAGAATTGAAAATAATTAGGTGTGGCCCACTTAAACAACAAGCCGAAGTTAGAAGACAGTTCAAAATGGACGCGTGTTTACAAATACCGCGTGTCAGCTGCTGCTGTACCGGTAACCGCGTAAAAATTAATCTTGAATATTGCTGATATCAGTTTATCTTAACTAAATCGATAAATATAATAAGTTATTACGTTTGATTTTCGCTTCAGGTTTTGCCGAAAGGTACGTATACTGGGCCTTTAAAACCTCATAGGCCTACTTCAATTAATTTAACCATTTTTTTATTCCATCGTTGCTTAACACTCTTTGTCGGAGCTGACAATAAAAATGAACGTCCATATTTCTTAATATTTCTCGGAATCTCTCGATATGTCGTTGCCCCTTTTTTAGACGGTTTGACGCATAGCTGTCTTTTATTATTTGATATTTCAGTGAATACATTACGGCGGAATCGCATAACAATCGATATTAGAAAGGCGCTGAAGCGTGAACGATACGAGACATATTCAAATAAATAATTCATCAATTGGCTTGAATTTCGCGAAGTCAAATTTTTTATATTCCTGCTTAATTGAAGCTTGATTTGTGTTCATTTTAATTCAACGCCACATAAACCGATTCGGGTTTTATATTATTTAACGTTCTATCAACAGCTACGTAGATATATAAGACGTTAGGTTAAGTGTCGCCCATTGGAGGAAAGGTTTTGATTCTGTCCCCATGCCGAGACATACCAGAGCCTCTAACGATGGTAGCTACCACTTCCTGTTTGACGCTCAGCATTATGGGAGTGGAACGACCGGTTCAAACGTTGTTAGTATATGACCAGGTGAGGTGTTCTGCTGGGGGCCTTCGGCTGTATACTTCATTGCGGTAGCACTTTAAATCAGCAAAAGATCCGGACTATCGCAAGAAGGCTTACACGAACATACCGCAGCCTACCAAATACACACGCTCACAACACACACACACACACACATCGCATACATGAGAGGAGGCCGTACTAATGATAACCCTAATTGCTGATAGGACGTTAAACAAAATAAAACAATACCAAACAAGATCTTCCTCAACTGACGCCAATGTTGGATCATTTACATCATTGTGTACTTTGTGAGTGGGTATCAAAGCTACTATAGAACACTTAAGCCCCGTATGACAGGATTTTTGCATTAAGATCAATTACGACAGATCACAGTCATCATCATCATGTAAGCTGAAGGTCGACATGATAACACACCGACAGGCAGCTACATGACAAAAGTCAACACGTTCAAAAAGCATTGTTAACTTAACTGAGCATATACGATATTCATCCAACAAGGTCCTCATTGTTTATCGTGCCGTGCTACAACAAGTCTTCCACACCGCGGTCGCGAGTTGGGAGATCTACATTGGGTAGTGGCTACGCGAGGCTTGTTCTGGTTTTATTTTCTTTAATGTCCTATCAACAGCTATGCCATTTAAGGACGGGCTCCCAGTGTATGCCATGTGAGTGTATGCGTTGAATGCGTGTGTATTTGGGACGTCGCGGTATGATAGTAAGCTTTCTTGTGATAGTCCGGAAGTAGTAACGACAATTTTCTGCGTCTGGTAGGACAGATCACAATGCGTTTCTCGCAGGGCGAACACTCAACTAAAGGCCAAGAGGTGAACTAGTGTCAATGGAGCATTAGGAAGGAGAAAGTTGTTTGAAAAGAAGCGAAAAGATAATATAATAAATTTAGTCGCCTCTTACAAACATGAAGTGAGGATATAGCAGGTACAATACTCTTACGCCCTACCAGGAGGGCCGCAATACATAGCGAAGTGTTTAAATGATATTAGACAGTGAAAAGATGTTAAACGATATCAAACCAAGCCAAATTAATTATTAAGTTGCTTCATCATCTCAGGGTAGAGCTGTAAAGAAATAAGAGATAAACATACCCAATGGGGAGAGCAGGTCAATTTGTGTAACTCAAATTGCCCCTGGACATTCGACACCTGACAGACGACACCTAGGCAGAAAACACCTGGGTAGACGACACTTGGGCAGTCGACACCTGGGCAGTCGACACCTGGGTATTCGACACCTTGGTATTCGACACCTGGGCAGACGACACTTGGGCAGTCGACAACTGGACATTCGACAGCTGGACATTCGACACCTGGGCAATCGACAACTGGACATTCGACACCTGGGCAGTCGAAACCTGGGTAGACGACACCTGGCCAGACGACACCAGAACAGTCGACACCTTGGCAGACGACACTGAAGTAAAACGCCCACCTCTGCAGGGGCAATTGGTACAACAGACCGGGGTTTCCCTTGAAAATGCAAAGTGGCATCAATACATAAAGACTGGAATACAACTGTTCGTTTACATACAGGGTTATCGCAGCTCCCGGGAGCATTATTCTGGCGCATTAAGACGATAGGAAGCGCTATTTTAAATGTATCACCTGTGTGGATCGGCTGTTAGCTGACAACCTCTTAACCATAGCAATATTGATCTTTTCTATCTATTTTAACCCTTTTGTGTCAAATTGATCTAATCTGACTTGCTTCTTCCCGTCGACTGTCGGCCTTACTTCCCAGTTAACGCTAAAACATGTAAAGACTAATATTTCGGCGACGTTACACACGATAAAAGTGCACAAATCAGATTATGTCAGAATTTCCTCCATCACAGGAACACCTACGGGCGTCTATTGATTTTCCGGGAACGGTGACACTTTTTTGCATAATTAAAAGTCGATATTTTCATCCTTGTGTAGTAATTACAGCATGTCGAATCATTGCTTGACAGGTAGGCACCGCGACCAAGAAATGCTTCGTAAACCCTCGTTGCGTTAATGAGATACTGTATTAGGGTAAAACCTTTGGCAGCCTTTTACTTGGTGATTTACACAGACATTATAGGCATATTCTTTGATCATGATAATCCAATTAAATAATAAAACATGATCATATTGTCACAACAACTTCAGACATAAAGACTATTAAAATTTGATTTATACATGATACAGGTAAATTAGATGAAACACAATATGTTACCGGTCATATTTATAACTAACATTGACCTGTGTTATCATAATTACGAAAAGAAAAACCGGCAACAGATAGCAACGTCGATGAACACAATTTTGAGCCATTCCTCCATTCTGCAAATTAAAGCAAAAGTGCAATTGCAAGCTTCGAATTCACCCTTTTTTGATCGACAATATTGCTTCGGATCTTGTTTTCATTAAATTGTTCCCACATAAAATTGAGAAAACTAGATCAGCCTGCAAAAACAGAAAACTCCATCTAGGAACAGAGGCGCCGTTTAACCTAAATGAGAAACAGGCTGAAATGCCGTAATGAAAATAATTAACGTCGTTTACCGGCTCAAACATTTCTATTTCAGACACATAAAAATAAAATTTGACTGAAACGAATTGGAAACTATGTCGAGATAAATAAACTGAGTTAAGAGGAAAAGATGAAAAACCAGATGATATAATGACATCAAAAATACTGGCTACTCAAATACACAACGGGAATACGTGTATTCTATGTTTGATATTTACCTTATAGCTTAGAAGAGAGGGCATGTTGGTGTATTTGCCTGACTTTATAGTGCTACCTCACTGAAATACCATGCCGAAGGCACCAAACGCAAAGATTGATCACATGGTACTTACAACGGGTAAATCTGCTAATATCAAGGCACGTGCGCCGTTTGATAAAACTTGTATATTATCTTGAAAGCTCAAGATAAACCGATTTTGAGTTTAGACGATGGTTTTGTTCTCTAATATTTCTTTTAATATGTCCTTGTAGAGGACGTAAATGTATTGCATTCTTAATTTTGTTTCTACTCAAGGGAGACGAATTTTCTACTTTCTACTATACTGTAAAAGTCAATATTTTTGCGCGTGGACTTTTTTTCGCTTTGTCAGTGTAACGACTTGTTTGCCCGTTGTCATTATAATGTGACCGGGTGGGGTGTGCTGCTAGGGGCCTTCGGTAGTATACTTCAGTGTGACCGCACTATAAAGCGGCAAAGGTTACGGACGAACATACCGCGCGCGGCCTCCCAATTACACACGCCCTCGGCACACACACCAACTTCGCTTACACCGGGAGGCCGTCCTTAAATGACCATGACTGTTAATAGGACGTAAAAACAATCAAACAACCAACTAAAAAAATCAAAATATCTTGCTAGTTTGCAATGTGTGCATAAACTACTATTATACAATTTGAGCAGTGTTTAATATATTCATGTGTGGATATATTCGCGGAGATTCAATGTGAGTTCAATAAGTGAAAATACCACGCCTCGAACAATTCCTTTTATACAGTATTTGCGTGACATAATTATTGTTCTTCTTTTCTAACAGCATTTATTTAGTCCCTTCTAACTATATTTATCTACAGGCAGCGGTACACTGTTCTGGTAGTGACACGGACGAATGTCGCAAAAAGAAACCGTCGTTGTTAATGCTACATGATGTTTTTCGATGTGTATACACTACAATGTATATTTAAACGCAGTCAAACTTTAAAGGACCAATATACGTAACTTTCGGCAAAATTTGAAGCGAAAATTAAGCCTAATAACTTGTTATATTTATAGATTTAGTTAAGATTAACTGATATCAGCAATATTCAAGATGAATTCTTTCGCGGTTACCGGTACAGCAGCAGTTGAAACACGCTATTTGTAAACACGCTTCCCTTCCGAACCGTCCGCTACCTTCGGTTTGTTGTTGAAGTGGGCCCCATCTGAATTATTTTCAATTCCTTGGATTTTTTTTTTGTCCAGAGTTTCTTGTTAGTTACCGATCAGGTTTACTTCGTTTTAGGCTTATTTTTGCGTAGTTATCAACTGGATTTTTTTTTCAGAATTTTTCAGAATCACGAAAATTTCCCTGAAGTTACGTATATTGTGCCTTTAATAAACTGACCAAGTAAGAAATATTCACGATTACCACGCTGAGTAATCACGGATTATGCCATCATTCCTGAAATTGCAGTAGTTATATATAATCGCAGGTGTATAATTATAATAGTTATACGATTACCGGTACCTTAGATTAATACAAATGAATGATTACATGTTATGTAACATGTACATTTCAACAAACTCGTATATTTCTGTTCTAATTTCCTGTCGCTTGATAATTAATTTAAAACCAGTAATCCACGTTCACGTAAACAATAGCTATAGTGAACCAGCCATTCCTTGTGTAATCTACAAGATTAGAAACAGCGGGCTCCGTAATGGAACTCATCAGTGTTAGCATTGCTGATAAGGACTGTTATAGAATTATTAATAAGTTATCACGACAGCTAACATTTATAATTGGATATTGATGGACTACATAGGAAGATTGGTTTATACGCTTACGTAAGTACTTGTAAACACGTATCCTCATGTTGTTTAATAGGTTATAAAGTACACTTCTAAGTTTAGGAAATAATAGACCGGTATGTGCACGTATCGAGCGATTAAGGATCCCAGTAATGCTGTTGAAAACTTGATGTCTCGCGAGATGCAGGTTGATCAGAGATATGGGCAAGTTTTATGGTCGCCACCTTTGTCTTATTGAGAAATATTCTGTATCTTTAAGTGATATGAATATGGACGTTTTTGAGTTTGCTCATTAGTGTTTACTTGTTATGATTGACAATGATGACTCGGTTCTAATTTTCAGAACTTGATGTTTACTTGGATGGGACAAAGATTAACATTACGGGTGTCGTCGAGGAGAAAGAAGCATTTTACTATTGTACTGAAACAAGGGTCTCCATGTAATTTCCCTCCATATTTTGCCCCTGGTTTAATCGATTTTGGCTTCTGATTCTCGTTTTGTTGACGCTTCAGTATTCTCATTTTTTTATCTAATTGTAAACCTGTTTTCTGGCACGCCTATAGATCTGACGATCATTTCTTAAAGGAAACCATGCCATGTTGGAATTTAATGAGAAACGTAATAAAGATGAAAGAAAGCAAAAACAAACGAAATTTCCAATATTGAATAAAATGAAGCATGACCAAAACGAACAAGACGTTTACATAATTAATCGTACATCATATACACATTTTCGTAGTACACGATTTAAAATTATACAGAACTAGTTTGATTTTACTTCTAAATTCATAAATTAGAGGGGTTTTACGCACCTGACCCTTCTGCTTCTACATTAGTTTAGAAATTTTGGATTCCCACTCTTTGGCCCCTTGCATCACTGAAGAGTCCTAGCAGGACGAAACAGCTGCATGATGCAGTTTAATTCCTTTTTTCGGCATACTGTATCTATTACTAAATTTAAAAGGTGCAGCACATGCGTGTGTTACGTCATCTTTATAAATTGAGGCACTTCGCCAACAGTAATATCTATCTTTCCTCGAAAGCTCTTCGTATATACCATTATGTGAGAATGGGCAGTTATTAACTCGTTCACCCCTGAAAACATACGTAAACTACTCCATCTCAAAGGTTTGAGTAGTTCATTACGAAAGTATAGGGGTGCATTTTTTGAGTGGGTAAGTTTGATGTATGACGTTCAGCATCCCAAACAGCAAAGGTAATTGGCGGCTGCAAATGTAATTGATGGATGTGCCTGGGTGTGCGTGTGCCCGAGACAGGGTATGTTGGGTATCTTCCTCCTTGTGATAGCATAAATATGATGCTGACCTTATAGTTGCACGGTACATAATATACACATTTTTGTAGTATACGATTTGAAATTATACAGAACTAATTTAATTTTACTTCTAAATTCAGAAAATAAAGGGGTTTACGCACCTGACCCTTCTGCTTCTACATTAGTTTAGACATTTTGGATTCCCACCTTTTGGCTTCTAGCATCAATGAACAGTCCTAGAAGGACGAAACAGCTGTATGATGCAGTTAAATTCATTTTCTCGGCATATTGTATCTATATGTGTGTTACGTCATCTTTATAGTACTATTTCACTGCAAGTCATATACTTTCAACTGAGGAACAAGTTGTTGCTATTACCCATAACACTAAACATTAAGCAGGGATATAGATGTGAAAAAAAAATTATCCAGACAATGAAAATAACAATATTGATCTTCAACTCAACTGCAATCTTGTGTCTCCTCTTTACTATATATTTTCGGTGGTATCTCCCTTGTTACTCGTCCGCATAAGACCTCAGGTGCTAAATGGACAAGACATGAAAAAACCTAAAGCAATTCTTTGTGTTAATGCCCGCATTTCGGGAAGTGTTTCTGATGTTTACGAGCATTGATAGATCAGTATGTACAACTTTGCTATCGTAAACTCAACGTACGCGC
Source organism: Mimachlamys varia (assembly GCA_947623455.1). Classification (NCBI taxonomy): domain Eukaryota; kingdom Metazoa; phylum Mollusca; class Bivalvia; order Pectinida; family Pectinidae; genus Mimachlamys; species Mimachlamys varia. Next base: position 31,652,736 of record OX392542.1, read on the forward strand.
TAGCATTGAGGGGCTTCTGAAAGCAAAAACGGAAATTCACCTGTACGGATTGGTAAAACGGACTCTGAATATCTGATTGGCATTAAGGTTACATAACAAGGGTTATATTAACAGCCAGGGTCTTTTTAGGATGACCTCCCGACCAGTGTAAGCAATATGGGAGTGTGTTTAGAATGCATGTATGATTTTGAGGCTGCAGTTAAGTCGTGTAAGCCTCCTTGCGATAGTCCAGATATTTTGCAACTCAAAGTGCTACCACACTAAAGAATAATGCCGAATACCCCACCTGGTCACATGATACGGAAAACAGGCGAACCAGTCGTTCCACTTCTGTAATGCTGAGCATCAAACAGGGAATAGTAACTACCAATGTTAGAGACTCGGGTATGTCTCGGCCTGGAGACAGAACCCATAGCCTTCCTAATAGGGAGTAGTAATTACCATTGTTAGAGACTCAGGTATGTCTCGGTCTGGAGACAGACCCATAGCCTTCCTCACAGGGAGAAGTAACTACCATTGTTAGAGACTCTTGTATGTCTCGGTCTGGAGACAGACCCATAGCCTTCCTCACAGGGAGAAGTAACTACCATTGTTAGAGACTCTTGTATGTCTCGGTCTGGAGACAGACCCATAGCCTTCCTCACAGGGAGTAGTAACTACCAATGTAAGAGACTAAGATATGTCTCGGCCTGGAGACAGAACCCATAGCCTTCCTCACAGGGAGTAGTAACTACCATTGTTAGAGACTCTTGTATGTCTCGGTCTGGAGACAGACCCATAGCCTTCCTCACAGAGAGTAGTAACTACCAATGCAAGAGACTAAGGTATGTCTCGGCCTGGAGGCAGAACCCGTAGCCTTCCTCACAGGGAGTAGTAACTACCATTGTTAGAGTCTCGGGTATGTCTCTGCCTGGAGACAGAACCCATAGCCTTCCTAACACGGAGTAGTTACTACCATTGTTAGAGACTCGGGTATGTCTCGACATGGAGACAGAACCCATAGCCTTCCTAACAGGGAGTAGTAACTACCATTGTTAGAGACTCGGGTATGTCTCGACATGGAGACAGAACCCATAGCCTTCCTAACACGGAGTAGTAACTACCATTGTTAGAGACTCTGGTATGTCTCTGCCTGGAGACGGAACCCATAGCCTTAGCTTCCTCACAGGGAGTAGTAACTACCAATGTAAGAGACTAAGATATGTCTCGGCCTGGAGACAGAACCCATAGCCTTCCTAACAGGGAGTAGTAACTACCAATGTTAGAGACTCTGGTATGTCTTTGCCTGGAGACGGAACCCATAGCCTTCCTCACAGGGAGTAGTAACTACCAATGTAAGAGACTAAGATATGTCTCGGCCTGGAGACAGAACCCATACCTTCCTAACAGGGAGTAGTAACTACCATTGTTAGAGACTTTGGCATGTCTCGGCCTGGAGACGGAACCCATAGCCTTCCTCACAGGGGTGAACTCTTAGACTCGCATGTAGTATGATGATTAAACTGTAACGTGGCTTCATATATCGTGTGACGAAGTGTAAGGGTGGATTCATGGGTACATTCATGATTAAGCCGTAAATGGATTTATATCTGAGATGCTCGAACAATGCATAACGTTCCATAGGTAGAGCACGATATATTTGCGGTACCGGGGAAAAAGGTGTTTGGAAAATTAAGATTGTGTTGTGTTGATTTTGCTTATTTCTACCAGACATTCTCGAACGACTGGTAAGGTCTTACAGATCAAACGTATGTAAACTGTAAGAAAATACCCAACACTGCTCAGTGACCGATAGTTGAACCTTGTTAATCACACCCACACATCCAGTTGTATTTCTGTCTCACGTGTGCGTAACGAAGGGGATGGCACTTGTTAGGTTAACGGGCGAGTTTTATGGTAGCTTTTATGATTTCATTCAGAAACATGCTATTTTCATTTAAAGGGGCAATTTAGTGAGTTTTTTTAAAATTTTTTTTTTTTTATAAAATTGTAGCTTTGTAATCCTTGTGAACTATTCATTGCGATATTTTGACAAAACCCGATAATTTTTAGGTGTTTTTTAAAAATAAAAAATAAGGAAACCCATAACATACAGTCCATGCAAATGAGAAATCTCTGAGCGCTTTCACCCTTGCGATCACGCGCAGACCTGCCTTGAGAATGTAAACAAAAAATGGCTTCGAAACCGAAGAGCAGCCTGTCTTAAAAATATTTCTCTGAGTAAGCATATAAAACTTATCTAATTACATTTTATGTACATGGCGAATTACTGAATTTGTAGCACTTTTCACGACTCCTCTTTAGCTGAAATTCGTTACGATTATTATTTGTACGTAGCATCGTAAAAAGGAACACGTGCCCAGATTGTTAAATAACCCTTATTTATCATTTGTTTTTTGTTGTTTTTTTTTGGGGGGGGGGCTTTGTGCGTGGGCTTTCAATAATTCCATCTTTTCGTTTACATGAACTATAGCAACACCATTTCTCATGTTGTCCAATGACAATAATACATTTTTCATAATTGTTGGCAAAATATTTCGTAAATTTAACATACCTGGAAAGAAGTACGTGTGAAATCAATCTCTCTGTATCACCGCAACACACTCTGTTTCAGTTGTTTACAACACACTGTACACGTGCGCATGGCATGGGGCGCGGAGATTTCCCGCGTCGCTGTATTTGGCCCGGGCTTTCCCAATAATTAAAAGTGACAACCCGGGACAATTACATACGTGGTCTCTGTAATTATTAGATACAGATTCTTACATATTTTCGATTTAGTTGAACAAAATAATTTTCTTGTTGTCAACGCTTTTGAGTTCTTAATTGAATAATATAAGTTGCAGTTCTGACGTTTTTATTCATCTATAACGGACGTTAAAAACACGCATGGGTACAATGCTCTGGCAGTGACGCGGTCGAATGTCCCAACAGCAGGCCGCCATTTTGTCATTACCGTTGGATAATTTCGAATGTTCATCAATTGATCAACAAGTTTGTCAGTATCCTTTTCTTGTATCAAATATAATGGATTCAAGAAACGTTTCAAGAAGAAAACATACACGGTGCCACATTTGATACAGGTATTCTTCCCTCGAGCCTTCTTTATCAAACTCTAATTTTAACACAGGAAGAGTTTACTAAGCTAGAAAAGGGTAAATATAATACATTAAATACAGGTATTTTTTTTAAAATTTCTTAATCAATGAGAACTACCTCGTTGTTGAATATTTGACATTTCATTTTGTACATGGATATAGCATCTATTTACAAGATGGGAGTTGTCTATTAAGTAGAATACGCTTACCCTTCCGAAACGCATGATTATCCGTGTTCTTTTTTTTAAAGATCGGGAAGTGAAAGCTTTCTTTTGATAAAAGTTTGCCATACATCATGACTTCCATATTTTCTTCATACTGTAACGGTGAATCTACCCAGCTTTTGTGCTACAATTAAAAACACCAAGCCGGTACAGAATGCCACAAGTCTTTACTGTATAGAATAACATGTCCCTAACGAAACCCATCCTGCTTAGCTTGGAATAAAAACTTACCATTACTGAGTTAGACAATGGTCACTGGTTCAATCTCCGGTGTATCTAAAGAAAGAAAGAAAGAACAATAATGATAAAAAGTGACTGCCATGCCGAATTTACCGCTTCAACGAAGTCACGCACTAGTCAGGATGCTGATACAGTTTTGGAAACGACCCTGAAAAGAGCTTCCGTTTTCTATGGAAGTGTCAGGCGATCGTTGAATCGATACAGAATCCTAAGTAATGGAATATTTCCTAGTCTAAGACACGAACAGCGAACCTGTGATTAAAAGTCAGAGTTCCGAAACATGTCCCATTATAGATAACCCAATCGTAGAGTAGCGTCTCGCACGTTAATGGCTATTGCGCTATAGTGCTCTATCAAATTCCGATCACTTCCGGGGCATATAATATCCCTGGCGCAGTGTTGACCGATACTGTGCTGTACAAATCTGGCTGATAACAGTTGCTTTGTTGTTCGGAAGGATCCTCTATTAATTTTGTGGTCCAATCACGGCAATTTCGGCTTGTAAATGTTCTCCTATGGCCAAACATAAAGACCTTATTAGGGACTGAAGCGATTGCTTTGTGAAGAAGTTTACTAGGACACATTGATAGTGATACAGATAGTGTCGTCGCTTGGGCTCAAACCAACGACCCTTGGCTCTCCAGCTCGATGATGTATCGCTGAGCTAAAGGAAAATTCCCTTCAACAAACGGTTGTAAGACAACAATATCAATGCACATCATTTACAATAGTATACTGTGAACACGAATTTGAAATCCTGTCCAAATATTTGCAAATCACACACTCAGGTTTTTCTGAGGTACTACTTATAGGCTATCAAATGACCGTTACTGCATTGTACACTTCTTATAATCCTAAAGACCTCAATATCAGACGGGTCAAACGTAACATTGATCGAAAGTTGCGGCAAATGATATGAAAATTATTTTATCTCATTACCGTTTTATCACGTACAATAATGAACCTACAATTCACAATACACCGTAAATTTAAAGACGTTAAAAATATATATTGATAACACAAATTAAGTGGTTTGTTTTTGACATAAACTACTAGTAAAAACTCAATCAGATTGAAATACAGATCTTTGTTCTCACTCCGTTTTAAAAGGATCTGACAACATTCCATAAGAGGTCACGCTCAGATGACCTTTGTTGCCTCTTTACTTAACACTAAAATAATTTTCCAATGACCTGTCATCTTGCAGTAAGCCATTTCGTCACATTATTCCACATGAACTTTTTGGTGACGAAATGACTAAACGGGCAAATGGGATTATGCAAGCTTTGTCGCCTCAAAATTTCACTGTCAAGATTCTGACAGTAGTAATTTGATTGGCTAATACTAAAGGTCATCGGGACGTGACCCCCTATGGGATTTTATCAGATCTTAACACAGCAGAGAGAAGTTTACGGAACGCCGCGGAGATCAAGATATGATTTTAATCAGATTGTTTTGGCGCGCATTTTAATGATTTTAATTGTTGACACACAATTTAGAATTAAGGCTGCTTTCTAGCTCCGTGTAGGCAGGAATATCCGTCTTAAGAACTTGGATACCGAGGGTTCGATCCCCGGTGGAAGAACACTATTCTCCTTCTTGTGACAAATGGTGTCCATACGCATCCCTTTGGTAACAGGAAGGTAACACCTTGGTATTTGACACATGGAAAAGGTCGAGTAGTGTGGCAGATCTTTATTGTGCATACAAGTCGCCTTACTTCGAGCCAGAAGGAAATTCCATTTAGTTCAGAGCGTCTGACAAGGAACCTGGGAGTCAAGGGTTCGATCCCCGGCAGAAGAACACTTTTCTCTTACACAATTATTGCAAGATAAATTGCAAAAATAAGAAAAGTGATGCTAATTCAAAATGGCACAAAACTTGTTGTTTTCCTCAACTATAATTTGCAAATACCTTCAATTAGTAATTTAATTTGGTAGTCTTGGTTTGGTAGGAAAAGTCATGCCAGGTGATACATTTAAAGTGCATGTTTTCTTTTTTTACGGTAACATCCTTGTGTTTTTGGTTCTTGCTATATATTTTGTATTATGTGTAACTATGCTTGCATTGCACTGATATAACGGCATATTACAAATGATGTGATTTAAATCGTCCTGTACCTTCGGTCCGGATAAGCCTGGTACTAGCATGGTAATCAGAAAAAACACATTCTTAGAAAACCGAACATAGAGATCTGTCACACTGACGTTAAGTTTAACCAATTCGTTGTGCAAACAAGCTACTGCAAATGTCAGCGTCGCTCACCCCAATTTATCTGAAATTGCTTGGTCCGGAACCATACATACTAATATGTTACTTTCAGTCCACATGCTTATAGGTCTGTCACACGGCATTAAACGTATTTATGGTAAAGTGATGTCCGCCGACAGCCAGATTGCCATCCAAATTAGGACCAGCATGTAGACAAGTATAGCATCGACGCGAAGCTTAGACTGTGGAACGGATTAGTCTGTTGTCTTATGAACAGAAAGCTTCTATACTCATACCCAGAGAGGTTAATGCACTTCCTGACACTGCACATATATCTAAATCTTTAGTTAGTAGGAACCCTTAGGAATGACGTAACTTACTTGCAAAGTTGTGATACATGCAAATATATCTTAATCTTCAATTATTTCGAACTTAATTAAAGGTTAGGCACTTCTTTAGATCACTGTCAAACTGAACTTTTACCAACGAGGGTAAAGAACTTATATAAATAAACTTATGTTATTTGCCTTGCGAACAGTCAAATGATAATTCGAACCTGATAGTAGAATCCTTTATCAAAATCAATTAAACTGTCAAAAAGTATGAGAAATGGATAGATGTTAACACGAACACCCTTGAACAAGTACAAGAGAACAAGACTCGGTTTACCGAGAAAATAAATGTATTCTTCTTCATCGACGACACCTGTCATGTAAATCTTGGTTCCATCCAAGTAAATTTTACGTCCTCAAAGAGAGAACAGAGTTATTTGCGGCTACATATCGTGATTATACAGTTGCAAAATGAAATTTACAGGGAATGCGGAGTGGAGACCGTAAAACCGATATTTGCGATATTTGCAACAGCATTTCGAATTATAGTAAGGTTATTCCCATTCTCATTCATATCGATCAAAAATCACAAAATGAAACGCCGATTTCAAGACATTTTTGAATGTTTTCATCACATTTAGGTCACTCTGATTATATATTGGTTCGTCAGTAATATTCCAAGTTAGACGGAATCAATGACCTTTTGAGGTTACAATAACGATCGGCAACTTGATGACGTGTCGAGGTTATCGGGTTTACTGAAAATCTTCACACTCTATATGCAAATGAACGTTTTGTAGACGGTTTATCTTGGTTATGGTATCACAAACTATTTTGATCTACCAATCAAATACCGTTTTACATCTCAAATGAATTTGAATTTGATTTCTATTCCAGATATTCGGGATAAATGCATTCCGCGTATTGCTTACAAAACTCTGACAGGAAAATTGATCACGTCATATTGACACAATGAACGAAGGTTTCATGCCACATCAGCAAACCGTTTAGACGCGAATCTCTGTCCCGTCACATAAATGACAAATTTGCTGGATCTGACATTTTGACAAATTGTATAACAGAAATGGCTGCCATGCAGCAAATCATTGTGTGGAGGGAACTTGGCTTATGATCAATAACTGTGACAAAATCACTTTTGTCATGATCCGAAATTGTGACAATATATTTTGCCTTATAATTAAACCTCTGTGACGAGGTATCTTTTTATAACAAGGTTGAAACCAAACACGACACCTTTCTGTGCATCTTCCTATTTGATGGAAAATAATCACGAGATAACTTGCTTCACGATAAGTGCGCATGTTTCATGGTCGTCATCTTAGTCTCATTGAGAAAAACAATTTATACACTTGTATGATATAAAGTGGATGCTTTTGAATATGCTCATTAGTGTGCTTACTTGGTGTGATTGAAAATGTTGACTCAGTTCTCACTTTGAGGGCTTGACGTTTACTTGGATGTGACAAAGATTTAAATGGCGGGTGACGTCAATGAAACCTTTACTCTTCCGAAACACATAGGCTTATTATCTTGTAATGGTTTTCTTGTAAATATGTCATATGTCCATATTTTGCCCCTAGTTTAATCGATTTTGATTTCGGATTATGGTTTTGTTGACGCTTCGGTATTCTCTTGACATTTCTGTCGCAATAGCGTTCCTTTAGTTCAAATATATGTAACAAAATCCTCATTCGATTATGTCTTGTATTATATCAGCCAACTTGAATTCGATATTTCGTATATTACCTGTAATGTATGTGTGACTTTCTCCAAATTTAAGTAAACTACCCTTAATTAAACAAATTTTATTATTTTAACATCATGAAGATGAACAAGAACATTTGACATACAGTGAAATAACTTATTTCGTTTATTTCTTGGGAGACTTTCATCCACACGAAGTTATTACATAATTAAAATATAGCTATTCTTCTTATGAAAGGTCACTTGTAGGTCATATTATATTATATCTACGAATGGTTGTTTTCGGAAAACCAGGAGTTTAGGGTTGCGCACAAATATTATTTTACAGTACATGTTTATTGTCACAAGTATAATTTAACATCCCTACGAATCGGTCGACTAGACAAAAAGTACATATCAAACATATATCATGTTTATAATGTTCATTAGTAATGAAAATAAATAAGAGAATACCGAAGCGTTAACAAAATTCTGATCCAAACTCAAAATCGATTAAACCAGGGGCAAACTATGAACAAAGGAAAGATTTACATGGAGAATCTTGTAAAATTACAAGAGAATAAGACCAGGTGTTCCGGAAGAGTAAGCGTCTTCTGCTTCATTGACGACACCCGCCACGTAAATCTTTGTCACATCCATGTAAACATCAAGTTCTCAAAATGAGAACCGAGTATCATTGTCAATCACAACAAGTAAACACACTAATGAGCATACTCAAAAACGTCCATCTTCATATCACTTAAAAGATTATTTCTCAATGAGACAAAAATGGCGACCATAAAACTTGCGCATAGTTCCGCTCAACCTGCATCTCTCGAATTCTTGTGTTGTTAGTTGTCAGTAAAAGTGAATATTTAGTATATATTAACATGTTTATAGTATCCTTTAGAAATTACAGTAAATATTATGTATATAGTACTCAATTTAACTGAAATCATAAATTAAAGGGATTTACGCACTTTATCCTTCTGCTTCTACATTAATTTAGAAATTTGAATTCCCACCTTTTGGTCTCAAGCATCACTGAAGAGTCCTAGGAGGACGAATGGTGCAGTTTAAATTATTTTTCGGTATACTGCATTCATTATCTGATGTCTGTTACGTCGTCATTAACATGTTTATATTGTCCTTTAGTAAATACAAAAAATAACTAGTATATAATGACCTGTTTATAGTATCCATTAGCAAGTACAGAAAATATTTAGTATACATTAACATTCAAACATGTTAACATGTTAATATATACTTAATATTATCTGTACTTGCTTAAGGACAATATCAACATGTTAATATATACTAAATATTTTCTTGATTCACTTATGTATACTATAAAACATGTTTATATAGTCTTTTAGTAAGTACAGTAAATATTTAGCGTATATTAACATGTTTTTGTTACAATATAACCAGAACTACTATATTTGGCAATGTCAACAGCCGACACCGAACTGCATCGCCCAAAAAATCAATACGGATGAATATAAAATCATTATACTCCGGTACACGGCTACAAGACATCAGACGAGATACTAAATTAAAAGAACAGCATGATATATAACAAGAAATGAAATAGTGTTCTATTCTTAATTGAGGTAATAAAAACAGCTGTTGCATTACCATTTGTTTTGAAATGATCATATCGTTCAATCAACCAACCAATCAATCAATCAATCAATAAATCAATCAATAGATGAATCTATCAATTAACCAACCAATTAATAACTCATATCAGCAACGTTAATGGTAAAATAAGATTGCACCAAGTGTTACTGCAACAGCAAAGTAACTCAGCAAACAAGAATCGATTTATTTGTCAACTGTCTTTACGGGATATCAAACTCATCATATTAGCTTCAATTTAGCAGCCTATTAGGGAAGGCAGGATAAAAAGCAATGACAAATTTTAATTAGAAAATAAATTTTCTCGCTACTAAGCCTGAAAATATCTGGAGAATATTTTTATTACCGTAATCTCATTTAAGTAACCCAGGGACACCTAATCTACTTCATCGTCATATATTCCGCGTGATGAAAACCGCGAGCGGAGATGCGACCGACTTGTCAAGCTGGTTACATTATCCTACAGAGAAAAAGATGCTAGCTGATTCAGTCAGACGCCTATAATCAAATTATGTCAGAGGGTATATGCCCTAAATCAATCAATTGCTAAGGAAAATAAGTCAAACTAGGAGATGCAATTTCGATGACAAATATCAATTTCTCGTGTGTTGATAAAATATCTTCTCATGAGTAGAAAATCAATAATACATAAATGTTACGTTGAAGGTGGAGTAATTGGCAACGTCCGTGTACCGAGGGGATTTGGAGATTCTTGGTCCTTGGTTGACAAGCAGATGTTGTAGCCTACCTCTAAGATCCTCAACAAACAACATCTAATGGTACTTTAGGTAGGGACACATGTCGAGGATGGGAATCCAATTACGTTTCCCCCTTTGTCCCCAGCTTACAACTTGTGTCTAAAAGTACTTTTTATATTTTTGAGCTCGGATTATGCTTTTGTTGACGCTTCGGTATTTCCAGATTTTTTAAAAAAGCTATTGTTGTTTTTATGTTCTCCGTTCTGAACTCTCTGCACCTAGCTCGTACTGTAACTGCAAATGTGTGTGTTTATGTTCTATTGATTCATTTTCAACATTTATTTGCAAAACAACAAACATATTTTGTCCATTATCACAAACTGGTTGTTCGAACAACCCATGCTTTTCTGTAATAACTTTGAGGGAGTTTGTTATATAAATATTATGGACTGCCTAAGAGATTGTTTTTACGTTACATTACACTCGAGTTAACCTCTATCAGCATTTCGGGGTACGCTGATTAATTGGAATATGCTTACCAGGGTATCCATTCGAAACACTTGTCCCCATGATCATGAAAAAAATTAAATCTGAATTAGTGTTGTTAGGGCTTGATTTAGATATCGAGATTTTCGTTATAGATGTTAGCTGCTGACGAACAACCGTGCGGCACAGGGATTCGAGAGATGCAGGTTGATGTAGAATTGTATGATGGATGTCTTCGATTAATCAGAAGATACTTACTCGTCCGGAACACCTGTTCTTATTCTGTTGTACTTTTCAAGAGTCTCCATGTACATGTTTTTTTATTTATATCCCGCTCCTCCCCCTGATTAATAATCGATTTTGAGTTTGGACTTTTGTTGAAGCTTTGAAATTCTCCGACTGCAACTGGGACTGTAAAATACGTTTTTTTTGCATTTGTCGAGAATGTCAGAAATACTTCAATCGTTCATTACTGGTAATGGTATTTGTTACACGTTACAAATGAACTAGGTAATCAAAATGTCACGCCCGTAAGGATGCAACTTGTGACGTTAAATGAGTTTGATTTCGAACGAGGTTTTGTTTTTTCTTAGCTAGCGCATGTTTAATCAATCAGGGACCAATGATCAATGATTCCTTTTTGAAATTTAAACACTTTTAATTTGATTGCAGTCGCCAATATGTATTTTTGCAAGGCTAGACTAAATTAGTATTTCCAATTTTGATCCAACCATTGCAACAATTGTGCGGCAAGCACATAACATGTCTACATATTAATCTGCTGGCGTGTTTTTAGTCTCCAAGATTAGCTAGAGCCTCCATAGCCACATTTACATAAATGTATTCCATTTGAGTAGTGACATGGTGCATAATATATACATTTTTGTAGTACACGATTTGAAATTATACAAAACTTGTTGACTTTACTTCTAAATTCATGAAATAAAGGGATTCCAACCTTTTGACCTCTAGCATCACTGAAGAGTCCTATGAGGACGAAACAACTGTATGCTGCAGTTTAATTTATTTTTTCGGCATACTGTATAAATAACGAAATAAAAGAAGCAGAATACGTGTGTTACGTCATCTTTCATGATAGGGGTGGCCGACTATGCTGGAGGATTTTTTAGTGCCCGAGGTTTACTGGAGCCTCTATAGCCACAGTTATCTCATTTGAGTAATGGCATGGTACATAAAATACAGTTTTGTAGTACACGATTTGAAATTATACAGAACTGGTTTTACTTCCAAATTCATGAAATAATCGGGTGTTACGCACATTACCCTTCCGCTTCTTTATTTTTTAAAAATTTTGGAGCACAACCTTTTGACCCCTAGCATCACTGAAGAGTCCTAGGAGGTACATTATACCACTGCTGAGCTTCAATCATTAATACATCAAGTCCGTATTATCGTTTGTCTCTAGTATCACGCATGATCCTTGATAACGGTTACCAGGGCCCTTGTGTAATTTAAGCTACATAGATAATTTGTACTGTTGTTTTGGTCTCTTTCTTTAAAGCAATGTACTTCTATTGTTAACTACCCATTACATTGGAATGAAAATAAAGATTTTCATGTCTACCATTGATTAGCTTTAGGTAGGGTTCGCTACCGTGAACATTCGGAGACTTGCTGAATCACGCTCAATGCTTCTTTCTAGTACGTAACCAAAATCTCCAATGTAGGTCGGGACTACAGAAAAGAATACCCCTATTGTTACCACTGCATGTAGCATAAGAGGCGACTAATTGCCTTAGCTGCAAATTGAACGTCAACGTTATACAAATCAAATAAGCCTTCGACTCTCCTCGTTGGTATTTCTCTGACAGCAGTCTACAAGTGATATCTGATGTTTAGAGGCTATTGAACATGTTTACATCTCACATGTTCCTAGGCTTATCTGCGAAAATCCTTATCACCTAGCCGATGTCTTAATAATACGGCAACATCTCCATGAAGTTTTGTCCTGGGTGTATGTGTCAAGTACGGTGGCCCTTCGGCAGTATACTTCAGTGAGGTAGCACTATTAAGTTGGCATCAGTTCTGCACTATGGCAATGCTACTTAACACATCCATGTACACTCACATCGCATACACAAGTAGGTTGTTCTGTAATTACCTTATATGTTTATAGGACTTGAAACAGCATAAACTCAAACCATACTATATATATATCAATTTTAGATAAAGCGTTTTGTAGCATTTAGTTGGCTTAAAAATGAATTAAATCTATAAATCAGGTGAAATATTTCCATGAATGCATCAGACTAGTAACTTATTATATATTAACTTCGTTTAAACTGCTATGCAACACTTTGAGCAATAATGTAGAAATTTAATTATCGTGACTATGTATGTTGGTGTATTTATCACATTGTGAAGTGCGATATAAAGATCATGTCAAAGTCACCAAGCAAATACATAAATGTTCATTAGTACGCCTTGATATGTAATCGTTGTCTCAATTCTGCCTGTACGCCATGAAATTACTTGATGTTAATATAAAATTGAATAACGAGTTTTGTAGAAAAGGTAGAATATGCCTGAAAAATGCAATTATAGGAATACGTTTTATTTACGAAACGAAAACGTGCAGTGATTCGAATAAACAACGCAGAAAGAAATGGAAAACATACATGAGCAATATATGGTTGCTTCAATATAAATTAATGTAAAAAAGCAGAACAAACGGTTACTTGTCATTTCAAAAGTGCATACCTCGTTTGTTCCGAAATTGCATCCTATGTGAATAAGATGTAATTCACTAATTGCTATTTTATTGCTTCACAAATAAAAGGAAATTCTAACACTGTTCTAAGAAAACGTGTTGACTATCCCGCTGTGTTTTAGCGTTAGAATTTATTGTATGTGCTGTGTTCTCGAATCAATGAATTGAGCGATCACACCAAGAACACGGGAAAGCAATTACAGATTCAGTAGCTATGGATGTGTGACATAGGTAAGTAATTGCTATTGGAGTAACTTGTGAGTCTATTTATATCATTCTTGTGAAACACACTCCTAAGTGCTTTGATCCTTATCACAAACTACGCTTACTTTCTGCGATTGATATCACAAAGTAACTTTGACGAGCTTTCAAAGCAGTTAAAAAATGATTGATTAAAGCTTTAGTCAACTTGCTAAACAAAGACATCTTTTTCTCAATCTAAGGACAAAGCATTGTCCAAACTAACAAAGCTACGATTCAGAAAGCTACGGGCAAGTTTTTGATTTAGTGAAACTGCACAATATTCACCTTTTTTATTGCAATGGATACAATGGTAAAGGAAATGGACGATTCTTCAGCAGTGTGAGGTTCGGAAATTCTGAAAACATCCCAATCAATTATGTAACGCAACAATTCTTAGAAAGATGTGGCAACTGAAAGTATAGTCAAGTGTTTTCAAAACACTGAATTTAACCGGAATATTTAGAAAAGGTTTTTGACATAGAATATGAAGATTATGATGACAACGATGATGTGCCAATCGCAAAAACGAGACTTTCCCGAAAAATTCTTTTTCATTGCGAGTTTCGTGAACTTGGACATATCGATAAAGAGGGATGCACATGAGACACGGATATGGAAGATTGGGATATTAAATGTGCTTCAGAGTTATTGAATGATTTTAATAATGATGATTAAAGTATCAGGAAAATTGTTTAGTTTAATGTAGGTTTAGTTTGCTTTGACTGTTTTTACGCCCTGTTAATAGCCAGGGTCGTTAAAGGACGGCATACCAGTATATTCGATGTGGATGCGCGTGTTGGGTGCGTGTGTATTTGGGAGGCTGCGGTATCTTCCGGTAAGCCTCCTTGCGATAGTCCGGATTTTCTGCCAATTTAAAGTGCTACCACACTGAAGTATACTGTCAAAGGCCCACAGCAGCAAACCATACTCGGTCACATTATATGGATCTTGCGATAGCCACACATTCCCAAATATATGTAACTTGCAAAGCCAATATTGGCCAATACCACAGCATATGATGACTCTTTTGTTTATCAAACACGATGCAGTATTAGGCCTATTTTCATGGTTTTCCAACATCTTTGATTATCCTTAGCGATAACAAATAGCCGTGTTTTAGATATGAACCAATAAATAAATCCCAACCATCAAAGCACGAAAGATTAAAATGATTCTCAGCTACAGTTTTCAAAATGTAAGTTAAATGTGTTAGGAGAAAAAGGGTGTACCAAAGTTTCATAACCGACATAGCATAGGGCAAAATATTGATTTATTGCATGCTACTTTGGTGTCTCTGATGTTTGGTATTATACGTGACAGTAACTAAGTCACTGCCTTGCATCAGACATATTAAAACGACTGCAGGCTTTTAACTGCTATTTTGCACATGCAGTTTATTGGTTTGAACGCATTACGTTCGAGTAAAGTAGTTTAACGTCATATTAACAGTCAGGGTCATTTAAGGACAGCGATTTTGGTGCACGTGTTGAGTGCACGTGTACTTAGGGGGCTGCCGCGTGTCCGTATAGTGTGATAGTGCAGAACTAATGCCGACTTCCATAGTGCTATCACATTGATTTTTTCTGCCGAACAGAAAACCATACCTGGTCACATTTTACTTAAAACGGATGAACCGGTATAGGTTTAAATGGCGTTTTTACCAAAACTTGTTATTTTTCTAAATACTGCAATATACATGACCATGGAGAATCGATAATTCCAACCATATTTTGGTACGTTTGGTGTTTTTTCTGATATTTTGTTATATGCCCAAAAGACGCGTGCACGTTTGTAGAATACTGCGAAAGATAATAAAAAGGAATGGATATCATTTTTTTTGTTTCTTTAATACACACAGAATGATAAACGATCCTTCGACTTTTTAATAAATCTCTCTTTCAATTGAAAACTGCAGAAGAAGAGAACGTACTCATCACAAGAACGGCAACTTATGAACATTCTGAACACCGATCACATCTTGATCAAATTTTTAAATTCCATCGCCGATCGGCAAAATTATGTGGTAAGCCACATTGCCAAAACAAAAATCTTACCGCCTGCGGTATGACGAGTTATGACATAATGTCAGATCTCTTAAATCAAACATCTTCCCGTAGCATGTAGGTAAATATACTCATCTGCCCCCCATTTTGAATTATTTACCTTTTTTAGATATTCATACGCCTGGATTAGAAGGAACATTTTGATTAAATTGGATTCAAGCATGCAGTAAAGGTAAATGTTACGTGGTATATCGTCACAAAGCAAAACATGACCTTTTCTTTCACGATAAATTGGTTTTAGCGATTTCTTTTTTGGGCGAATGTACAACACGTGAAAAGATGTTTTTCGGCACTTCCGGCAGT
Organism: Mimachlamys varia; assembly: GCA_947623455.1. NCBI lineage: Eukaryota > Metazoa > Mollusca > Bivalvia > Pectinida > Pectinidae > Mimachlamys > Mimachlamys varia. The sequence continues at coordinate 31,668,710 of OX392542.1, forward strand.
GTTTTTTTTTAGGTAATTTAATGATTTTGAAAGAATTGTCAACAAAGCTTAATTTGTGTTGTATATATTCTGATGGAATTCGTATATATTATACACTTCCGCGTGGATCGGACAGTATTAACTCGCTGATTATACCGATTCGTTCTCGGCTTCGCACCTCTCAAACATCACTAGCGTAAATTGTTGCCATTGTAAACATGTGTGGTAGTTGAGGCACATGGGTGTCAAAATACATTTCTCAAACTTAATAAGTAATTAGGCAACCGTATTTTAAATGTAAATTACGTTATGTCGATGTTATTATTTTAATTTGATACATTTACATGACAAATGACCCATTGTTATATCAAGTAACGCCCCGATATTGCCTCCACGTCACGAGATACAGGTGACTACTTTTACCTGAACTGAAAATAGCATGCAATGGACGATATTTTTTTAGAGGGGTACCTGTGTATTTTTCCTTGATACTCTGATTTATAGACCAATATCGAAATATTAACACTCGGTTATCGTTCTATGAACATTGCAGTAACTTGGTATTATTTTTTGAAATGTTTCAAATAACTATATGAAAAAACTCCCATTTGGTTATTATTTTCTGAATATATTTTCCTAAGTACATATTTTTTTTAACTTTGGCGTCTGAAGTGCATTTTTTATCAATATTAAACATAAGCTTATGCCATATATTTGAAGGAAACATTAAAATTTCAATATTACCATTTTCAACCAATATGGCTGTAATTAGTCCTTAAATCGATTTCTCGCAATACACCAGTAACTTCCTAAAACGATTTGTCGGTATCACACAGATGCCCCCAATGACACCAAAAAACAGAAAACATTTCCACTGGTGTTCGACAAGGGTCTCAATTGTCATCTCGGTCATCATACAATTTTACTAAAAATGTTATAGTTGAATTTCGCCATTAAAAGAAGATGGATCGTCACCAAATCACAACCTCATCTGCATCTTATCAATATACAACTACGCACTGAATTGCCTGTTCATAGCTCTATTCATTAAAGAAACAACGCAAATGCAATTTTGACGGAATGACGGCCAAGGGTAAGATTATAAAACCGAGCTACGTCAGGGCGATGGTATAAAATACATGACTTCATGAAACATCAAAGTTATAACAAATCCTTCCATCCCATCAGTCACTTAGTAGCTGTCTGTATTGTATGGTTTCTAAGCGGTCGGTGTCCAGTGTCGTATGGATTCCAGATGTAAGCTACGTATTGAAGACGCAATCTTACTAATGCTTACTAATGGTTCTCAAAAAGCGTATTGATATGTGAAGGTCATTCTAACGAGCACCAGTAAGTTGTATTTCTTGTGAAATCCTGCAAAACATATGATTCTGTCGAGAAACGCATCGTTCTTCTTTTGTTACTTTGTATAGTATCACCAATGTTACCCTCATATCTCGCCATGTTGGATAGTTTAATGTTTCCCTTGTTCATATTATGCTCCTGGTTTAACCGAATTTGAGTTCGGATTATGATTTTGTTAAGGCTTCGGTATTCTGTGTGTTTACTTGTTGGGATGACAATGATGACTCGGTTCTCATTTTGAGGATTTATGCTTACTTGGATGTGACCAAGATTTACATGGCGGGTGTCGTCGATGACGCAGAAGACGTTTACTCTTCCGGAACACCTAGTCTTATTATCTTGTGCTTTTACGAGAGTCGCCATGTTAATGTTTCTTTGTTCCTATTTTGCCCCTGGTTTTATCGATTTTGAGTTCGGATTATGGTTTTGTTGACGCTTTGGTATTCTCTGATTTTGTTTTATTTTTGCCCCTGTAAGAAAGCTATGTATTAAAGTGTTTCTCTCATTTCTAAATTTGTAAGACTGGTCTCTCTAGGGCAATACATCTATGATCGCTGTAATTATATACTACAAATAGACCACTAGCAGACCATCATTAACCCAATTTTACCTTTTCGCTGAAAATATTTCCTGTTCAGTTTTATATGTAGTACTGGCCGGAGAATGAGTATACTTTTACACCCATTAACTATACAATTTGTTAAATAATATAAAGTTTCAAAGCACGTTCACTCTTTTCATATCTCTTCCAGTTATATGTGGCAACCAACATAGATATACATGGTCATTCCATTAACCATTAGAACTATTAAGATGTATTAAAGGACGAAATCGGGATTGTTTCTGTTTCGATTATAAAAAAGCCAAAGAAAACATGGAATATATGGCAATGTAAATTACGCTAGAAAAACGCATTCATCAACAGATTATTAAAAAGTTGTATAATAGTTCATTTACATTGAATATAATTTGTTTTGTTGAAAGATAATTTTAGTTCAACATAGACATGATGCAAAATGACTACTTTAAGTTTATCCTGTCTACCAAAATAATCATGGTCTGTAGTCACGTTTTGATATAGAAATTCGTGTGGTGAATTAATTAACATATCCAAACAAAACTATTTTTATAGACTATGTCAATACTATATATATATATAGAATGAATAACAAAACCACTGGCAACGGAAAACTTTTCACATGCGATGTGAGGGGTAAAACCACAACGTAAAAACTTTAACTCACGAAAAATCTACTATTACAGTATGTGAAATATGCTAAAATTTAAACTCACGAAATATCTATTTGTTCCTTATGTGAAGGATAGATAACACCATAGAGTATAGCATAATGGTGCATTGCGCTTTTTCGTTAGACAGAAACACATACCAGTAAAGCATACTACCTTGTCTGTTCTTTGTTTCTGATGGGTCGTAAATATAGTGCTAGGTAATCAAGTATAGCAAAAATCATATATCTTCGTTCAATCGCTTCTAGACAGTGTTGATAGATATGTCAAGTCTCGTAATGGGGGACAAGTCGTGTGTTAGAAAATATACATTATTGCCAATTCTGAAGACAAAATCCATTAGCGATTTATTATGATTGAGTGACAGCAACTCATAACGAGGCTCTGACGGTCTAACATCACGAGACGGATTTCCGGTGGCTGTAGACTAATAATACAGGTAAAAGCAAGCCGTTCACGTCAGAGCAAACTCCCGTTATAAAACACATTTCCAGACCTGATCATATTGTTCTTCTAGGAACTCTTAATATTTGTTCAGACGGTAGGACGAAATGTGACCAATTACAACCATATTTAGATGATATGACATTTTCCCAGGCGGAATCGTGCTTGAAAAATGGTTTATATTTGGAAAAAAACATTACAAAATACAAATCAAATCATTGGTTATATGCACTGATGCGAAATACAAGTTTCGAGAATCGATTAGAATTGCTCACAGTATTGACGCACCATACTGATCTAATAAATACTAACGCCAAACTAAATATAACACTGGCATATATATCATTTATAAAATAATCTAGAAATTTACAAAACATTTGCAAGACGACGGGAATATAATTTTGACAGAACGTCTATCTGGTTTTCTATGGCCTCGAATATCTTTTTCATTTATAATAATTTAATGCCTCATTAGCTGATAAACGGATCTGTGAAAATCCGAAGATGTTGATTTTTAGAAGTTTTAGAAGGTGTTTCAGACACGTTGATATGCTTACATAGGGTTAATCCTACACGTTACCCTGTCAACACAGGGTTAATCCTACACGTTACCCTGTCAACACAGGGTTAATCCTACACGTTACCCTGTCAACACAGGGTTAATCCTACACATTGCCCTGTCAACACAGGGTTAAACCTACACATTGCCCTGTCAACACAGGGTCAATCCTACACGTTGCCTTGTCAACACAGGGTTAAACCTACACATTGCCCTGTCAACACAGGGTTAAACCTACACATTGCCCTGTCAACAGGGTTAAAACTACACATTGCCCTGTCAACACAGGGTCAAACCTACACATTGCCCTGTCAACACAGCGTCAATCCTACACGTTGCTTTGTCAACACAGGGTCTATCCTACACATTGCCCTGTAAACACAGGGTCAATCCTACACGTTACCATGTCAACATAGGGTCAATCCTACACGTTGCCTTGTCAACACAGGGTCAATCCTACACGTCTTGCTATTATAGGGTTAATCTAACTCGTTAACTTGTCAAAACGGGCTTAATTTGACAGGTTGCCCTACTTACAAGGGCTTAACGGTATCAAAATGAGTGTACAAAGATGGATAGGGGTTGATAAATTTAAGTTTTAATGATGCCCGTACCGATAATGAATATATCCTTAATATAATCATTTTGCATTTTTCTTGTTTGACAATATTTTTATTTTGATATTATCTGCAACGCTTTTCCGAAATTAGAAAAGGAAGAACCAAAACAAAACCAGGAACAGTCGTAGACTTTAAATGCAACACGAACAAAGGTTGTTTGCAATGCGATCGTCCTCACAAAATTACCATAGTTACCCGATCGGCATAAAATAGTCTGCCAATTCCTAAAAACTTTTATCCAAGCAGTATTTAGCGGTCCGGTGTTTGGCTATCAGTTGATTTGAAATAATACAAAACTGGTTTAACTTTACTTCTTACTTCATAAATTAAAGGGGGTTTACGCACCTGACCCTTCTGCTTCTACCATAGTTTAGAAATTTTGGATTCCCACATTTTGACCCCTAGCATCACTGAAGAGTCCTAGGAGGACGAAACAGCTGTATGATGCAGTTTGATTCATTTTTCGACAAACTGTATCTATTACTATGTTTAAAATGTGCAGCATATGTGTATTACGTCATCTTTAATGACAGGGGGTGGCAGACTCTGCTGGTAGATTTTTTATTTGCATTTTTATGCATATGTGGTACGTCATCTTTAGTACCCGAGGTTTGCTGGAGCTTCCATAACCAAGGTAATCTCATTTGAGTAGTGGCACGATACATAATATACACATTTTCGTAATACGCGATTTGAAATTATACAGAACTAGTTAAGTTTACTGCTAAATTCATAAATTAAAGGGTTTTACGCACCTGACCCTTCTGCTTCTACATTAGTTTAGAGATTTTGGATTCCCACCTTTTGGCCACTAACATCACTGAAGAGTCCAAGGAGGACGGAACAGCTGTATGATGCTGTTTAATTCATTTCACTGTATCATCAGCACTGACTAGTATAAACCTATACGTATCAACATTCATTGTTGTTGGGCAAATACCTAGAACAACCCGAAATAGTGCACCTTGCGTTAATTAAGAAAAGGCTGTAGATGGTTTCGTTTGATTGTTTCATTTCAGAATGGCCTACATGTACATGTGTATACGATGTGGATCCGTTTGTTCAGTGTGTGATGATAGTCCGGATATGTTGTTTTTGTCAATCTAAACTGCTTCCACATTAAAGTATACCGCCGAAGGCCCCTAGCGGAAAACTCAAACCGATCACAATACACTGACAACGGGTGAACCAGCCGTTCCACTCACATAATGCTGAGCGTCAAGCAGGGAGTAGCAACTACCATTGTTAGAGTCTTGTATGTCTCGGCTTGGGGACAAAAAATAAAGCCTTCTCCCTGACGATCTCATAAATCAATAGGACAAATGTTTAACGTTCTATCAGCGACAATGAAGGAACATCTACGGTGTATGTTGTATATGCGTTATAAGGTGTACGTAGGAGCATGGCATGTTGAACACATAGCGTTGTCATTATAATAGCGTTGATCTGATGCCGAGTTTATAGCGCTATCTCACTGAAATATCATGTTCTAGGCACCAACGACATTATCCCGCCTGGCCACATTATACAGACAGCTGGTGAACCAGGTGTCATAAGAATATGTTCTTATTGATGTTTTCTTTGAAAAAGATAGCAATTTCCCTATTTTGTATCCCTGGTGATGAAAGACTTTTATAATCTTTGTAAATTAAATTGTTATATACTTAGGTTTTAACCGCTCTGAAAGAAACGTGTTTGTAGCATTTGTACATATAGGATTTCTTTGGATATTTTAACGGCATGTCTAAATTGTACAGTTAGAAAACTTTGGTGTTTCTTCCTTGCTTCTGTCATTTATATACCAGTACTGCTACGGGCAACAGTGTGTAATAATACTTTTCTATATCGCCTGACCTCATTATACTGACGACTGGTGAACCAGGTTTCATAAGAATATGTTCTTAATTGCTGTTTTCTTTGAAAAGATAGCAATGTATAATATCTCTTTGTTCATTCCCTAGGAAGTTTCGTTCATTGTCTCGTTTGAATTCTTCACTTGGGTTCTTTTGTATACAGGCTTGACAGAAGAAACCCAATGTATAAGAAATGAAAAACAGAATGATAAATGGCAATTAATTGCATTTTCCAATGGTTGTTTTCGTTTGCATGGATAACAAAAGAACCTAGTGCATATGATCTGAAACTACAAACGTTGCAGAACAAACAGATTGCCACGAATATTAAAACTGTGAAATGTCGGTACTTAGGCATACGTTCAAAGACCGAGATATCAATCCTTCAGTACTAAAACTGTCATTATTTAAACGACAAACAGATTATTCATTGTAGCAATACAGAAACAAATTATGCTTGTTGTCTTTGTGCGAGTTACAAAGGAACATCAGATGTTTGAACTTAAACCAAACAAGCGCACTACATTGATGCTGGAACTACTAAACGTGTGTTGATCCTAAGTAGAAATGCATCAACAAATGTTTCTATGTTCCTATTACACAAATTTATATTCATTACTTGCATTTACATTTTAGGTCACCTGAGACGAAGTCTGAAGTGACCTTTTCTAATTGTCTTTTGTCCGTCGTGCATCGTCTGACCGTAAACAATTTACATTTGCAACTTCTCGAAAACCCATGAACCAATTTGAATGAAAGTTGGCAGGAACCTTCCCTAAGACGCACCAAAATTGTGAATTACATGGTCCTAACTCCCTAGGGACCGCGGAAGGGGCTGGAAATTGTTAAAAAGTTCAAAATATTTCTTCCCCAACAATGTTCCCCAGACCCAGATTTGCTGGAATCAAATACTCTTCAGAAATGCCAAATGGAAAGGTCTTAGGTGCAGGTGCTTTATCAAAATTGTGAATTTGATGCCCCGGACTTCACATTCCCCCTGGGGAGGGGGTGAAATTTACTATAGTTTATATGGGAACATGACATTTTTGGATATATTTTGTTCATTTTCATTTGGATATAATTGAAACTTGGTTGGAATAATAACCTTGATATTTCGGTTTGATATTGGGCAAACTGTGACTCTGGCTTACCCCGGGGCAATGGGGAGGGGCTCAATTGGCTAAAATTTGAACAAGCTTCTTCCTTCTCCAGACCCAGATATGTTGGAATCAAATACTCTTCATAAATGGAAAGGTCTTGAGGTGCTTAATAAAAATTGTTTTCAGTCCTTCAGATTTCAGATTCCCCCCTGGGAAAGGATGAATTTTACTACAGCTTATATTTGCTTCATTTTCAGTTGGAGATACTTGAAACGTGGTTGGAATAATGACCAGGAGATGATTGTTTGACGTTGAAAGAATTTTGATTCTGGCCCATCCCCGGGGCAGTTGGGAGAGGCTCAGAAGGGCCAAATTGGCTAAAACCTCAACAATGTTCTTCTCCAGACTCTATTTAATTATCATGAACAGCTTTTGACCCGCAAATGAAAGGTTGAAATTAATGAAAATGATGACGTCACAATAGTAATTGGTGTAGGTAAGGCATAAGAATGTATCCGATGCCCTGATTGCGTGATCTTTTTTGCCTTTTGGCCTTTAGTGGAGCGTCCGCCCTATGAGGAAGGCTATGGATTCTGTTCCCAGGCCGAGACATACCAGAGTCTCTTACAATGGTAGTTACTACTCCCTGCTTGACGCTCAGCATTAGGGGAATGAAACGCCTGGTTCACTCGTAGTCAGTATAATGTGTTCTGCTGGGGGCCTTCGGCAGTATACTTCAGTGTGGTAGCACTTTAAATCGGCAAAAGATCCGGACTATCGTAAGAAGGCTTACACGAACATACCGCAACCTCCCAAATACCTACGCTCTCAACACACACACACCTACATTGCATACACCGAGAGGCCGTCTTTAAATCCTAAATTCGGGATCTTATCTTTTCTCTTCTTTCTTTTCAACTTTTTCCTTTATACATTCTGCATTGACGCTCAGCACTATGGAAGTATCTCAAATCGGCAAAAGATCAAGACTATCTCAGGGAGTCTTACACATGCATTCAAAACACCCATTCACATCGCATACACCGAGGACGAGTATCGGTAGGTTTTTGTTTGGTTTGAAAAAAAGATTTTCCTAAAGCAAGATTATTTTTTTCATTTGTTTTTCAAATCCGAAAACTAGTCTATTTTTAATTATTGTATAAACCGCCAAAGCGTTATCAAAAACAATGATCTTTTGACAGCTTTCTTAATATTGGCTTGATTTGAAGGGTTAATTTGCTGTATTCAATTTAACAACATAAAGTTACAAACGACCATCGAGAGTCATTACCCAATGGTTGTATGCACAGCATAAGTAGGATTCATTGGCATTTTACGTCCTCGCGATCTGTGATGAGGGAGATTATTACTACAACACACAGACGTCTATGAACGAGCCTGATTGCTGATGAAGGATAACTGAATTCGTAGCGGTAAATAACCCTTGGGACCATTTTCTTGTAGACAGAATTTGCTATTATCTGGATGGCCTTGTATGGCTAACGTTTCATATCCAACGATAATCAAAAGATAATAGCTGTACAAGATATCTCATTTCCGGTCTTATTTCGACGTCTTCTTCAGTAATAAAGATTTTTCAAAGAGCTTCTCCTAACCTTAAGGATATATAAGACGTAATTAAAACCTTTATGTTTGTAGGGTCATGTAGAACAATAGGATATGTCATAAAAGACTGCAGTTTATGCCAAAGAAACTAATGGTTAGATCATAAAGGCCAAACAAGTTCAGTCGTCAAAGGGCAGTTACGATGTAATAGGTAATATACCTCTTGTTAATGGGACTAAATGGATAAAAATTACTGTTAAAAATCTTATTAAACGCCAGAAACTATATCATAAAACTTACACTTTCACTTAATTACACATATGGAAAGTTTCAGCAAACGCTGCTAAATATTGCTTTTAAGTATCGCCAAAGAATTATTCGATCGGTTGTAATTCATATATTATCTTTCTAAACACGCCTCTGTCTCATCTTGCGCATAACGGACGGTACGTACCGGTACACGAAAGAGACGAGGGCCGAAGTCCTCTTAACCGCGATGCACTATATGAAAACGATATTATGGACAATGACAGCAAGTTTTACAATGGAAATTTGTTGATTCAACAATAAACAGTCATTTCTTGTTTGCCTAAATCCAAAATAAAGGTGAACAACCAGTGAAATCATACTCACACACACGTGTTTCAGTCATACTAATTATTATGATGGTAGTGGAATATGGAAACGGTCACTTGGAGGATCGCCTGATATAATCGGCAAGCTACGGGATGAAACGACATGGCGTTGTTTACAATAATTAGACGAGTAACGCATTGCTCCAATCTAATAAACAGATACGTATACACCAAAGCTGGTGTTGAGAGCGTGTGTAATTGGGAGGCTTCGATATTTTCGTGTAAGCCTTCTTGCGATATTCCGGATCTTTTGCCGATTTAAAGTGCTATCGCACTGAAGTATACTGCCGAAGGCCCCCCAGCAACACACCCCACCCGGTAACATTATACTGACAACGGGCGAACCAGGCGTTCCACTCCCATAATGCTGAGTGTAGGCAGTACCATTGTTAGAGTAATAACTACCATTGTTAGAGTAATAACTACCATTGTTATAGTAATAACTACCATTGTTAGAGTAATAACTACCATTGTTAGAGTAATAACTACCATTGTTAGAGACTCTGGTAAGTCTCAACAAGGGGACAGAACCCAAAGCGTTCCTTACAGGGGCGAACGCTCAACTAAATGCCAAAAGGTTGTGTCAAGGGAGATATTAGGTAGGAGAAACATGTTGAATTGGGTCAGCAGATCAATTTTAATTATTCTGTGGGAGTTTACCAATGTGAGGAAAGCTATGGGTTGTTTCCCTTTGTCGACAGTTTATGGATTTAGTAGTTATTCTTCCCTACGTAACGTTCAACATAAACAACAGTTTAACATGTTGTTCCGTATAATGTGAACGCGTTGTGCTGGGTGCCTTCCTTTTGGTGTTTCAATGACATTGCTCATCAGATCTGTGTTATTTCCAGAGGGAAATACAACAATATACCTTGCCTCAATCATACATACCTAAACAACACAAATGGAGGTATAGGACTTTAAACTCTCCGCCAAGTCCCCTAAATAGAACTGAAAAGGAAGAAAGCATCTCCGATTCAACAGGGTCCAACATTCCTCTCCTCTTTTTATCATGCACCGTGATACATTCTGATTACGAAACAAATAACGAAAAAGAGAAGACCAATAGCAAAGTCATGTGCGCAGTACGCATAATAAATCCCTTAAAAAGTCAAGAGTGGCTTCTGATTGATATGTTGAACCCTAAATGATACACAAGCCCATAGCATGCACTTGATTAACATCAGGTAAGTAGCATTGCCTTGTCAGGTAGGTCGAATTGTCCTCACATAAATCAAATTGAATAAAGGAGAAAAAATGTAACTTGCTTGTGACATTTCTTTTATAGAATTCAAACTTTACAACGGGGAATATTCAATCATTATATAATTGAACAGGCAAATAAAGTTGACAAAGGATGTTGAGCTCAGGGAGGATACGTATTATGCCAAGACAATATGTATATGTCAGGTAATCCGACCGACCCTACGTTTTACTGCCGACATTTGCTATTTTATCACTATATTGTATCTAAGATTAATTTATGAGCCTGACAAAGTTCACAGCAACTCAATGAAATGTGCTTTTTAATTGCCACTGAAATGTGTAGAAATGTACTGTAATTTTTGAAATGAACCATAATAATAAATAAAAAAGGGGATTTACCTACCGACCTACCCTATGTTTTAAGGCGGGTTACCCGAATCATACGTATTTAATTTGCCTTGGTATTCGTTAATGAAAACAACTGACAGACACTTTGGATAAACAGGATGGGTGATCTCGTCAGACGCATAGAGTGTACATGTAATTGCGTTTGCATCAATCACATTCATAGAATTTAACTTCTTTTGGACCGTTATATCGACAGTGTCCGGTGAGATTTGTCGAACACACAAATAAGGACGAAACTAGTTGCTTCATTCCCAGAAGTCAAAATTTACGCTATACTGGGAAGCTTGCAAGGTTGAGATAAAAAGCCAATTGAATGACGATAGTCATCTGAATTTGTTTGACAGTAACTTCATTTTACAGAGTCGTAACACGTTCAATTATGTTCAAAAGGTTGTTTGGTATTTGCACATAAATACAAGCCATGTATACGTTGTTTGATCTGAAGCTAAGCTCATGAAACCTTTTCTTCCGGGACGACCTTTGGATATAGGAACAACCTTTATCTAACTGCGGCGTCCATCACCGTCAACAGAGATTAGAGTCTGAATGAATCTCCACACCAAAGCTAATGCCACAATCTCTAACGATTTGATCAGATACGATAGGACGCCGGCTGCCACTATTCTGGTGACGAGTTGAGAACTTAATGTGGCGCTCGTTATTAGTCGTATTGACATTTTAGTTAAACATGACAGTGCTCGACAAATGATTGAATACAGGCATGTATTTCCACATATGGACATCCTCAATACAAGAATCGGCAGATGTTCCGCACTGAAGAAAGGATAATCTAGTAGGTTGCAAGGTTAATACAAATTGAAAAAAATAATCAATATAAAGAAATGAAACGAAACGAAGCGAATATTTTACTGCACAATGTGTCATTTGAAATTCAGTTTGGTAACTCTCTGTAATATTAAGCTATTGATCTTTTTGATAAATAAAGGTCACTATCGTCACTTTCAATATTCAAATTGACATTGTCTTTTACCTTTGAGTTTGTTTTGCGCTAAGCGTGCACAGTAGAAAACAATATAAATAGTTCACAAATGGTACTGAAGGCAGGTGTAAAGAAAATAACAAAATCTTAGTGATCGCACCGCAACAGGCTAGGAATTAAAATGTATGATTAAAAAGAGACTGATGCGGGAAACACCTTTTTTCCTGTCTTCGGCTTTAATCTCGAATTTTCGCCCAGGTGAGCAAGGCAATGGGTTCTGTACCCAGGTTCGGACATACCAAATTTCTTAAAAATAATATCTATGTTTCTTGGCATAACGTTCAGCATTAAGGGCAGTGATAACAACAATCCTTTGAAACGAAACAATATATATCATGTTTTGAAGTATTGAAAGAATGTAAGACTGAATAAAAGTATTGATGAGTATCATTTTTAGTTTGAATAGAACGCTTAAATGTAGAAACTAAAACTGTCGCCAGCTTGGCCGACAAAAACCCCCGCAATCCGCATGACAATAAAACCCCGTTAAAAGTGACCAGTTAACATGGCAACCAAAAATAAAATCATGACCACTTACCATGGCAACACATTTTTTTGGAATTTGAACAGCTGCATGCACATCTGCACATTCATGTTCCCTAACATACCAGTGACGTTCTGTGAAATCGATTAGCAAATAAAAGAGGAGTTATGCGGACAAGATGTGTCTACGGACAGACAGATGGATAGACAACCTGATTCCAACATACCCCCTAACTTCGTTGCGGGGATATAACCAAACTACTCAGGTTGTAAACGTGTTGTTTTATATCTTCAACAAATCTTTACAAATGTTAAATAAAATATTGAATGGGTAATTAAATATACTGGGCGATCTGGGCGAAAAAAAATCAGCTAATTATCTGATTTTGATGACGTCGCAATGACAACCAATCTGATTAAGATACAGATCCTTGTTCTGACTTTTTTACGAGGATCTGACAACATCATATAAGAGGTCACATTCAGATGACCTTTGTCGCCTCTTTACTTAACACTAAAGTAATTTTTCAATAACCTGTCATCTTGCAGCAAGCCATTTCCTCGCATTATTCCACATGAACGTTTTGGTGACGAAATGACTAAACGGACAAGTGCAATCATGCAAAATTTTACTGTCAATATTCTGAAAGTAGTAATTTGATTGGCTAATGCAAAAGGTCCTATGGGATTTTCTCAGATCTTGACGCAGCAGAGAGAAGTTTACAGAAAGGCGCGGAGATCAAGATATGATTTTAATCAGATTGAATGACATCAAACAAGCAAAAATGACATCATTATGTTGTGCTCAGGTGAAACAAATTATGAATACCTATTCTCACAAATGCAATTGACAGTTTGTAATTATCTTATCAAGGGGCATATATCATGTTAGCTCATGCGAATAAGTACACATTTAACGAGACTACCAACGCCACTCGCCTATGTGTATGCTTATTGATCTATACGATTGACATGATCTATGCCTTTCAGATGTCATAGGAAGGCGACAGGTGTCAAAAAGTACCAGACAGTGAGCAATATCAAACATATTTGATATAGGCATGACGGAGTTATTCCCCTTCAATGTATTTTATTCAGGTACAAGAAAACCGATTTATTTGCATGTTGTAAGCCATTCAAAATAGATGTTTTAATATTTTGAATAAAAACTGTTCCATTTCATTATTTGAGGGGTCAGTACCACATAAGAGTTATTCCCTTTCAATGTTTCCTATTCATGAAAACCTATACAGGAAAACCGATTCATTGGCATGTTGTAAGCTATTCAATATATATATTTTAATATTTCAAATAAAAGATGTTTCTAATTCATTATTTGAGCAGTCAGTGCCAGGTAATCAGGAAACCTATGCCTTCCAGGTAGGGCGAACGAATAGCACCTGTTACAAATGTACCCCCATTGCATTATTGGTAAGGGACGGCTAAATCTGGGATCATATCATTTCTCTTCTTTCTGCACTTTTCCCTTCGTGACATTTCCTTAAAGGCCCAATACACGTAACTTTCGGCAAAACTTGAAGCGAAAATCAAGCCTAATAACTAATTATATTTATAGATTTAGTTAAAATTAACTGATATCAGCAATATTCAAGATGAATTCTTTCGCGGTTACCGGTACAGCAGCATTTGAAACACGCTATTTGTAAACACGCGTCCATTTCGAACCGTCATCTACCTTCGGTTTGTTGTTGAAGTAGGCCCCACCTGAATTATTTTCGATTCTTTGGATTTTTTTGTCAAGAGTTTCTTGCTAGTAACCGCTCAGGTTTACTTCGTTTTAGACTTATTTTTGCATGGTTATCAACTGGATTTTTTTCAGAATTTTTCAGAATCACGAAAATTTCCCTGAAGTTACGTACATATGTATATTGGGCCTTTAATTTAGACTTTGGTTGAGCATTCTCCACTACAAGGAAGGCTACGATTCTGTCTCTTGGCCGAGACATTAGTTCAACAAGCCCCCTAAAATATGTAAAAGTCGCCCTATATTTCAACCCTCTGGTTAGTTATATTCAGGGACCTTTATCAAAAATAGAAATGCATGTATCTCTATGTAATTTATAGTAAAACTTCGATGTTTCGTATATACTGAACTTGTGTATAGGCCATTAAAAAGGTATTTAACTAGGCTGACGTAGTCAGTAATCAGGCATTAAGTCTTCATTAAATTAGCTCACCGGTCAGGTCACTATCTTCAGCGACAACTTATTTAAAGTTAAATTTATATACCAAGGTCATGCGGAGCATGATTGATCATAAACTAGACGTGGCAAGGCATCCCGGCGTAAAGAATAGAAGATGGTGTGGATAAAAGAATGTGCAATTATTATTGTAAAACGCCATATGAATATATTCTACTGATTTCATAAGTGCAAAACCATAGACCTACGCCAATAAAAACTACTTAAGCTTTATATACAGTTTTTCTTAACCTTTAATGTTGTTAACAGAAAGCTAGCCATGCTATACACATTATAGTACATTTCAGTTTAAAAGATTGAAATACGTCTAGCACTTTCATAATATCACTTAATGTTATCATATAGCATATTGTTGAGTTCATTTATCGATAAATGAGTTTAAACAGTTAGGCACGTGACATATTATTACATTTTGTCAACAAGCCCATGTCATGTATCATGTAATTAGTTTGGAGTGATGTAATGAGGTAATATTTAAACTATAAGATGACAGATTGGCATTTAAAAATAGTACAATGTGCGTCATCTTTAACCATCCGACGTACAATGTTCAATATGTCCATATAAAAATCCGACTTGCATACTAAAATGCTAATTAGTGTTGTTTATGTTTCATATTCTTATTTGTAGACATACGATCAATATAAACGTAAATAAATTTAAATATTATTTTTTGAAGTTTGTTCTTATTATGAATTGATAAACACATTTTCGTAGTACACGATTTGAAATTATACAAAACTAATTGATGTTACTTCTAAATTCATAAATTAAAGGGGTTTTACGCACCTGACCCTTCTGCTTCTACATTAGTTTAGAAAGTTTGTATTCCCACCTTTTGGCCCCAAGCATCACTGAAGAGTCAGTCCTAGGAGAACGAAACAGCTGTATGATGCAGTTTAATTCCTTTTTATCGGCTTACTGTATCTATTACTAAATTTAAGAGGTGCAGCATATGCTAAGGGCCAAAAGGTGGGAATCCAAACTTTCTAAACTAATGTAGAAGCAGAAGGGTCAGGTGCGTAAAACCCCTTTAATTTATGAATTTAGAAATAAAATTAATTAGTTATTAAACCTACAAACTTATCATTCTGATATATAGAAAGGCATAACGAAACGAAATTTGGCTGGTATCTTTTGGGGAAAAAGAGCCAAACATTTTTTTTCAAGCAAAAAGAATTTGATAGTGTTGAAAAAACTTCAAAAAACCTTTTACCTGAAGCTTTCTCGGAAGGGACAAAATAAAGTTTACAAATAAAAACATTAAGTAGACGATTGAATACCACAAAGATTTACACTTGTTTTCATTCTGTCCCGAACGAAGGGAGGGGGGAATATCGTGTTTGCTCCATTTCTTCCAACGAGGGAGTTGTAATTTTTTTCGAAAACCATAATTCAAAATTCAATTTAACTTTATAATTTTGTATGACTACGATGAGGTGTCCAAACATTTCTCTGACTTGTTTCTGACATCCATCATTGCTGCAACGGCTCCTTTTAATTGAACACATCTACAGGTGTACGTCAAGGTTCCACACTAGTCCCCAATATATTTCCAATAATAATATATTTTAGCATTGTGAACGGAAATGCGGGTATTTGAGGGACATGTGTAATGGTCTCCTATAACAGTCGAAACTTGACTCATGTAGGATTGATGAAACTCGTTATATTTTATTTCATTTAAACTCGTTTCATAAATCTAATATAAAATGGAAACTCATGTAAGATATTATAATTCATATTTTGCAATGACATAAATATTATAGAAAAGCAGTCGAGTGCAAAATGCGTTCGTGGTATTCCGTTATTTGTCCTTAAATAATGTTTGTTTCTTGAAAAGAAGAGACGAATTTATCACAGTTTTCTTGTTGTACCCTTTGGATCTTGAGAAAAATTACACTGAAAGGCGGCTATCCATCAGAAGTGGCCTCGACGTCCTCTAAGTGGTAACATTAAAAATCTGTCGAGAGTGGTCTGCCCTTGGCTCAGCGATGGGCGCATTTCAGCGAGGCTCCGAATAATTTACAAAATTTCCAATTGTTCTGTGGATATATTCGTTAACATCAAGTGGTGTGCGCTAGTGTTAATTCCAACTTTGTGGAATAATACTGGACAATGGACGGCTGTAATGCCTTGTTTAGACATATTAGTGACTACTTTGTAGAAGCGTGAGAAGTTTTTACTGAGATATTTTGTTTGTAATGTCTTATTGCTTATGTTAACCACCATGGCCACTTTACAAAGGAACCTACCGTCCATTTCTATAACAAATTAAATTTCTGAAAGGGATTGACCACTGCAGTGGAAAAAAAGTTCAGAGGAAACAAATTCGATCGATTCAAATTACAGAGAAAGAAGTAATTGGTTCGATGGCGGACACTGATTCCAAATCGCAGTTACTTGTAAGAGGAATTGAAGTGAAAGATAGAGGAGTGAATCTGTAGAAGTTGGAAAAAAAATACAAATGTAACAATCAAAGACGTGAAATGGCTGACAACGTTGTAGCTACGTATGTGTCGCGATTTGGAGATGTGGTACACAATAGTATGAAACGTGGAACAATTAAAGGAATTGATATCTAGACTGGCACGAGATATGTTCAGTTACTGAACGCCGCCCCTCTGATACCTGTTTCTACAAAATTCGGTTAGTTTGATGTGAGGCTGTTCACTGACAATGATAGGACGCCATGTTACCATTGCCAGGAAACAGACTACATGTCCTACATATGTGCAAACAAACCGAGAAAGAAAAAAGTCTGCTATAGATGCCAAAGTAATGCCATCTCATAAAAGACTGTCCGGAACCGGAAACATGCCACAATTGCGGCCAGTCGGGCCATAAAAAGAAAGACTGTCGACTGGAAAAGTTCGGCAAATACGCTGCAAAAATCGAAAATTAGGAGGAGGAGGATGTGGACGCGGACGATGAGAACGAAAAAGAACTATATACGGAAGAAAACGATGTTAATGATAACCAGATAAAGCTAATTATCGGTCATCAAACTGTGCACAATTAGAAACAACTGACACAAATACTATTAACGCGTCCAAGTCGGGGGCATTGTTAGCAAATATCAATGATGCCTTGGATAACGCCAGGCTACTAGTCACAGACGGATCTGCTGTTGAGAGGGTTATATTATACATTTATTGCCCTGTTTGTAGGGAGACATGACGATTTGTTTACCCAAGGCATGTCATATTTTGACTATATGACTTGCCGCGGGTAAACTAATCGTCATGTCTCCCTACAACCAGGGCAATGAATTGTTTACTTTACCGAAATACAGCATCAATGAAGACTATATTCATATGATTCACAAACAATTCATTTATTCAATACTAATATGTAGAAATAAAGAGTTCAATTTAAAAAAAATGAAATTATATTAATCTTCTTTCTGTTTAACTTTGGCCCGGTGTCACTGTGTATAATCATTTTGAGGCCCGTTTTGTGTTTTCCGCGTCCTTTGCCTGCAGAATATTGTTGATTTCATTGGCGTCTGCTAAATGAAAACGTCTGTCATGTTGTTTATCGGAACACCTCGGAATGTTCTGTACAACGTACGACAACTCTCTAGAGAATCTCGCGAGGGGCTCTGCATGGGGGAGACATGAGAAATTGGACATGATGCACACGAGGGAGACATGAAGTGTAGTCTCCCTGACACGTGACGGCTCTCGACCAATCCCTGACTGTGTTATATAATAGAGGTACAATTATATCTTTTGGTACAAACGACGTAACGCGTAATGTCAACGAGGCGCAGCTATCCCTCAGTCTGACTGCCGCGATTACAAAAATCAAATCAGAATATCCAACAGCCACGATCGGAGTTTGTAACATTTGGCCTCGCAATGGTGCAACCTAGAATATCGAGGATATAAATTTATCACATAGTCGATAAACAAATACATCGGGAAATTGTGCAAAACCGATGGCGAGTTGAACTTGGTGGAAATTTACAAACAGTTTGTAAAAATCGAAACTGGAAACTGTCTCAAAGGTTCGTTCGATCCGACGGATCAGAGCGGTGTACATTTGAACCGGTCAGATACAAACATATTCGTGGATTGTTTCAACATATTTCTAAATGCAGAAACAACCCAAATGACCACGCCCTAATTCCGTACACGACAAAGAAGTGAGATAGCATGGCTTTGTCTTTTAGCCGCAACAAAACATACAAATTGTGTCTTTTCTACAATCTTTGATGGTAGACACTGCTGGTGGACTTTTCACAAAAGTTTGTAGGGATTGTCGAAACCAGCATGCCACCGTTAAATTCACATTTACATAGTGTCATGGTTCAGAATATACACTTGCACATTATAATCATTCGAAGTTATTCAATATTTGAAAATTACTATTTTTAATCATAGGGCAAGTGCACCTCCCTATCTGTATTTAGACATTTCTGCTCGCGGCTCGCCAGTTTTGTTTCCTCAGCCGCCTACTGGGTTTCACTTTTATACATATACTTTCAAAAGGGTTTGGTTTTGATTTGGGTAGCTAATATATCAGTCACAATAGACCAAATGTAATAAAAGGAACTTTTTTGGAAGATTTTATGGACACTCATATATTTTACCGTGAATTATTAAAAAAAAACGACAAAAACACATTTATTTTCAAACATTATTATTTATGTGCATGAAAACCATGAATCATATCCACATATGACATAATTATGAATTGATATACATGTAGTCAGAACTAAACTAATGGTAATATTTGAAAACACATACTTACATTGTTGAAGACTTGCAGATCATCAGTCAGCGGTACACGTACGGAAATTCAATATAACGAGTTGGCCATATATCCGTCCCATTTATGCCCCAAACCAAATAAATCGTTTTTATAAACATGGCGTCAAATATTAATAACTCGACTGCTCTCGTTACCTTTCAATCTTGTTTCAAGTTACAAAGCATAAATTTAATATAACATTCATTTGTATTGTTGTTTTACTGCACCAACCCAAATTACAATTGCACAACATAGCTTTACATAGAACAGTATCTTGAACAAATTCAAGTAAACCCTAAATCAGTCAAATTTACAGTGAAGTTGTCTTTACCACTGTTGCAAAATTGGCGAGTTTGCCGACCCCTGTCAAACTTTGGTCGTCGGGCGAGGAAAGAAGAAAATAATTCAAATTTCCCGCGTTTCGGAGAATAGCGGGAAACATTTGTCCTATAGGTTCGCGGGTATACGTGTCGGTCGTATAGATCGGGTAGTACGTGCAGTTTGTATTGACCAATGAGATTGTTTCAGAAGTGCGGGCTGTGGTAAGGCGGTTTTGTAAGTCATTCTAGCTTTTGGTCAGCAAGGGAACGTACCTCTAAAATTTCAATAAATTTAGTCAATTGCAGGATAAGTAACTATGTGTCGTTAATTTTATTCGTTTTTAAGACGAGCGCACTCATAAGCCGTTTCGTGTTATTATTAGTATGTGTGATGATCGTGGTTATACTATACGGTTAGAAATCCCAGCAGATACAAACCTTAAGCATAGGGCTGGTGCACCTCCTGTACGTTTTTCAGGTTAGGTGGCAGGCTTGGTTTTACAGGGCAATCACGGTCTGAGAGGGGGAGTTGGTCGAGTGTGAATTCAATGTACATTATATGTATATGCATTCAGAATTGATATTTTGAAAAATTAAACGCCGACTCAGTCGTTCCAAGGCCGAGCAGCTAATCGCATATAAGGAGTTTGTTGTTTATTAGGCATGTATCGAGTATATAGAGGACTGGATGAAAATTAATGGAGCGGAACTGGACTGGAGTGTCCTGCAAGAGTTCTGGAGGTCACGGATTCGAACACCGGTCTAGCCGACACATTTTCTCTTTTGTCTCTTACAAAATTTGAACTGGCTTACAACATAGACATTTATAAAGAAATTGTCTGTATAAAAAGGCGATCAGGTAGCTCAGTGGTAGAGTGTTCTTCTATAGATAGGAAGGTCCCGCGTTCGAACCCCGGTCTGGCCACTACATTTTCTCATTTGAAAAATTTGAACTGGCTTACAACATTAACGTATATAAAAAAAACAGAGAATACCAAAGCGTCAACAAAATATATACTAGACTGCCTTTGTCAACAACCCATGCCAATTACAACCTTGGATCTACAGGCCTCTGGTTTAATGCACTGATTTTAATTACATCACATTTCAAAATATCAACTATCAGTCATACAAAGTACTCTCTCTATTTTCATATAACCACACATTCATTACAGCAGAAGTCCATAACTTACAAATGTTTTCACTGAAAGATATGGGTAATAGCGTTCGATTAAAGGCCCAATATACTAATAAAACTTGAAGCGAAAATCAAGCCCAATAACTTATTATATTTATAGATTTAGTTAAGATAAAACGATATCAGCAATATTCAAGATTAATTCTTTCGCGGTTACCGGCACAGCAGCAGTTGAAACACGCTATTTGTAAACACGCGTCCATTTCGAACAGTCTTCTACCTTGGGTTTGTTGTTGAAGTGGGCCCCACCTGAATTATTTTCAATTCTTTGGATTTTTTTGTCCAGAGTTTCTTGTTAGTTACCGCTCAAGATTACTTCGTTTTAGGCTTATTTTTGCATGGTTATCAACTGGATTATTTTCAGAATTTTTCAGAATCACGAAAATTTCCCTGAAGTTACGTATATTGGGCCTTTAATGTTAAAACCTGAGAATATCTTGTATGAAATCATTTAAATAACGCATATAAATTTTAACAAAAACATTAACTGTACATGTATAACGATTCAAATCAAATAACACATTTGTAGATTTGACGGATCAAGCACGAATTATGGATTTTATTTTAACAATACGTCCAACAAGAGTACATTCGTTTCCTTTCCTTATGGTTACATTACGATCGATACATAATACCCCAATGTCACAACCATCCAAAAATACACACATGTCTTCATCCGCGTTGTGTATAAAGGAACCAAAGATTTGTTTACTTGTCTTTTAAAACAAATATCCCATCATCTGGAGCAAATATTAATGAAAATGTCAAATTGTATTTGTATACGGCCAGGTCACATGTGACAGTCACGTTTTGTTTTCTACAGTGAAACAATCTAATAATTAAACATCACTTTCTATTTAAAATGACCTGACTTGCTTAAACGTAGTCAGGTGACCGTGTAATTAATCCAGATATTTTCAAGATATTGTAGCACAGGGGCAATAACTCAAAGGAAATCGCTTGTTTTTAGTTTTGTTCGATTTAATGATTTATAACATGTGCCCTCTGCGCCCTCTGAAAAATTAACCCTTCCCAGGGAGACATTTCAGAATGTATCCGGACACAAAGGGAAATACTTCTTAAAAAAAAACTTGAAGCAAAAAATAATTATAAAGTACCCTCGGAAAAGATCTTGACAAAATTTAGGGTCCGATTTATTTATAATAATAATAATAATAAACTTTATTTATTGAGGATAAAAACCTGTTTAGCAAAGCTAATCTTCCACAGGGTCCTCTGTTAGTACAATACGTTAGTTGCACATAAATATTACAGTTATAATGTACATAAAATTATGATCAAACATATAAAGGATTGAACTTTATATACTGAGATTGTTTCTTTGTACACAAACAGGAATTGAAAACTTAATTTGCGAGCTTTCGAAAACGTCTGCTTCCTTTGTCATGCAAAGAGTACAATAGCCGAGTGTCGGTGTTCTGACCGCTGAAATCAGCTGACTACCCAAACTAGGGCGAGTTGGAGATGTCAGCTGTCCCCATTTTTGCATCGATATTTCCCTCACAACACGAAGTTTACATACAGAACTCACTTTCCAGCAACTTATTATATCATAATGTGATTAAAGGTGAAAAGGTATACTACACAAAGTTTTATTTGAACCGCAGGAAAAACTTAATATTTCTCCGTGCTGAATCTTATTCCATTTATATATAGATGGAAATAACTTGTTTCACATGTGATCTTGTTTGACGACGCAGTGGGAGGAACATCAATCCCAATTGTAATTTTGTTGTTGCATTTCAAGTTTGTACGGTTGCTGACGTATAATTATGTCGACGCAGTAGTCAGTTGACCTAATCTAGGTTGCCGACGTAGCAGTCAGTTGACCTGATCTAGGTTGCCGACTTACCAGTCAGTTGACCAAATCTAGGCTGCCGACGCAGCAGTCAGTTGACCTGATCTAGGTTGCCGACTTAACAGTCAGTTGACCAAATCTAGGTTGCCGACGCAGCAGTCAGTTGACCTGATCTAGGTTGCCGACTTAACAGTCAGTTGACCAAAACTAGGTTGCCGACGTAGCAGTCAGTTGACCTGATTTAGGTTGCCGACGCAGCAGTCAGTTGACCTGATCTAGGTTGCCGACTTAACAGTCAGTTGACCAAATCTAGGTTGCCGACGCAGCAGTCAGTTGACCTGATCTAGGTTGCCGACATAACAGTCAGTTGACCGACGCTGTAGTTAACGCAGTGATCTTCTCGTCAGTGGGACCTGGGAATATCATTTGGAGGTAGTGCCACTTGTTATCTTGGTCGTCGACTTTGCCCAGCAACTGTCCTATCAGAGGGCTCAGCGTGTATCTTATTTGAACATCGCTTCACACGTGACTTAGGCCGTCGACAAAGCAGGCGGCGCACGGATCTTCTTATCAAGTTGATTTGGGTGCAAAGGACTGGAAAATCACAGGTAACGATAACTGCGACGACCGAAAGGAGAACAAGAATAGCTATAGTGCCCATACTAACTGACAAAGGGCGATGGTCAGCAATACTGTGTAACTTCCGCTGATATTTATTTGTCTGCTTCGTATCAATTTTCAAGTCCGCAATCACGTCAGTAAATGATGTTCCGAGTGAGCTTGTTGTAGGTGCCGCTTGGGCATAGCAACAGGAAAGACAACTCGTGAGAACAGACGAGTAACATACGCTATTTGACGAGGTCTGAACACTCCGTTCACTCGAGGATACTGTGCTTGTAGGAGCAGTTGCTGTATTGCTTGAAACTGTCGTGCTACTACCCGAACTACTGCCTGTCACAACATTTCCGGAACAAGTGTTTGGGTTGCTCGGATCTGAAACAAAAGTTTCGAGTAAAAATTAAAGCTGGTTCTTTGGTCAATGATTTGTTTTAAATCGAGGTGCTGATTTAAAGACTTGCCCCGTTTCACCTACGCACAAATGCACGTTTATGTATAATTAGATTACACACATAAATGCCCGTCCTTAAATGACATCATGCTGTAAATAGGATTTTAGGATTTTTAAAAAAATCAGAGAATAACGAAGCGTCAATAAAACCATAGATCGATCTTGGAATCGATTAAACTGAACGCAATAACAATTTAAACAAACCATTACCTTCACACGTGTTTTGATTGAAGCTATTCATACTTCTATCCAAAAACGTTAACCTTTAAATCATACAATGATACAGAGAATCTGTCAATGAGACCAAGATGGCGACTACAAAACTTACTCCTAGTTTTCATCAACCTACATCTCTCGAATTTCGTTTGTCATTAGCCGACATTTGTCATGAACATATAGGTATTGGGTGCAAACCCTAGATTAAGGAATCAACTGCGAGCCTAGCTGTAGTCATATGCTTTATGTTTACACAATGCTTGAGTTCTATGACGAACACACCGCCGCCTCCGAAATACACAGGCACTCACAACACAAACATCTCATATCGCACACAATGGCAGACCGTCCTTAAATGACATTGGCGGCTGTTCACAGGACAAAAAAACGATCAAACCAAACCTTACCTATAACACAGTAACATACAGCTAGTAAATGGGTGTTACAGTGCGTAGTATGCCACGCGTGCGTAGTGTGGTCCATGTAGACACACCATTGGTAAGAGATTGGTTCAGAAGCACCCCAGTTGGTGTACGTCAGAGCGTCCCCAGCCCACGTCTGGAAATTCCCGGTATTGCCCACATCCCTAACACCAATATAAGCATCAAGTGTGGCACTGCAACACAAAAGAACGTGGTTAAGTAGTATGTTCAATAATGATTCATTCTCATATGCTGCAACCGTAAAAAATATATCATTGATTTTGCTCATTTAAACCCCTGATTCGCAAAATATTGGGTAAGAACAAGTATCATTCAAAAAACTTTTGCCACTATAAATATAGAGAACTAGAAATGTCTGTGAGACATAAATTCCCCGTTCTTCATATGAAACTAGTTCTTCATGCTTATTACGAATGCAAAGTTTGATGACAATTGGATCAGTAGTTTTTTTAAATAAGCTGGTTATATTACCATGGGACTGGATGCGATGCGACGGGACAGGACGCGACGCGACGGACATGAGTAATACTATATGCCCCCACCCCCTATTTCATGGCGGGGGCTTCAAACTTTTTCATAAGAAGTAAGATTCTATCTATTTCATATAATATTTGTAGGATGATATGATATATAATTCTCTAAAAAGGAATAATGATACTAAAAACAATACAATGTAGATGAATGTATAAATACTAATTAATCTGTATCTGGTTGATATATTTACTGTTAAGGGTTTAATAGATTATAGAATCTATTGACCTTCAACCACAAGAGTACTTTTATAGTAATATGGCAGATCTAAAATATCTTTTCGAACAAGTATATTTTATATCTCTACAACTTCAATCCAATGTTAATCTGTTGATCTGTATAATCTGATTAAAATACAGATCCTTGTTCTACAAGGCAGCAGAGAGAAGTTAACGGAATCAAGATATGATTTTAATCAAATTGTTGATCTGTACAAAACGATTTAACTAACCATGGCCACAGCTACTTGTTCTTTTCATCTTTTTTACTCTGTCATTTGTATGATGTCACTGTATGACGTGATAACCCTGACGTAAGGGCGTAGATAACAAGTTATACCTGCTGCCGTGATCCATAAGAGTTCACAAACTTTTGGATGACGTAACACACACATATGCTGCACCTCTTAAATCTAGTAATAGATACAGTATGCCGAAAAATTGAATAAAACTGCATCATACAGCTGTTTCGTCCTTCTAGGACTCTTCAGTGATGCTAGGGGCCAAAAGGTGGGAATCCAAAATTTCTAAACTAATATAGAAGCAGAAGGGCACAGGTGCGTAAAACCCCTTTAATTAATGAATTTAGAAGAAAAATTAGACTAGTTCTGTATAATTTAAAATCGTGTACTACGAAAATGTGTTTATTATGTACCGTGACACTACTCAAATGAGATTACTAATATTTTCTCTTTTCGTAAAAATATCCTCTTTTCTGATTTCTCTTGACAGTGCTTCACTTTTGGTCTTTAGTTGTGCGTTCGTCCCTGTAAGAAACGTTATTCGTTCTGTCCCCCTAACTGAGTCTCAAAAATGGTAGTTACTACTCCCTGCTTGACGCTCAGCAGTAGCAGTATGGAAGTTGAACGTCTGCTTCAGCCGTTGTCAGAATAACCTGATAACGGGATCCTGTGCTGGATACCTTTGACATAGTAATTTCAGATGGATATCACTTAAAATTCGGTATCAGATCCGCACTGTTACAAAGAGGCAAGTACACAACATACTCCATCTCTAAGCACGCAAATACGCAGTTCCTGATTGTCCTGTTGGCGTTAAGTTTGTTTAAACGAAAGCAAATTTTTCACATGTTGTGTCTCCTTTTATTGGCCATACTAACCACCTTTTGTGCT
The DNA here is from genome assembly GCA_947623455.1 of Mimachlamys varia. Lineage (NCBI taxonomy): Eukaryota > Metazoa > Mollusca > Bivalvia > Pectinida > Pectinidae > Mimachlamys > Mimachlamys varia. The sequence goes on from OX392542.1 coordinate 31,695,103, forward strand.
TGTTGTATACCAGCAACTGAAAGTGTTTAATGCTTTTGCAAGTCACACGACCGCTTAAATCTACCTTCTCGATAAAAACAGTTCTTACATCCCACAAACAAATCAAAAGAGGACACCTATACTTACCTCCAAATGGAATCCAACGCGGTTGTCACCGCTGCCTCATGAGATGCTGATGGTAAATTAGCCAATGTACCGCCATTTTCAGCACACTTCAGCTGCTGCCAGATGGAATCCTGGGTCGAACTCTTCAACCAATAACACCAAGTGGCGCCGTCATTATTCAAATATGAAATCGCAGTCGGGGTGACGTCAGGGCAGCCGATTATAGACGATCCAGCTAGAAAACAAAATGAGTGATAAAAAGTATCGGATGATCGGATGGCGTAGAGGATAGTACATTTGTCGTTGAACAAAGCTGCCGGGCTTCGATACCCGGTGCTCACTCTAGCCATTAGCATTTTCGTTATTAACGAAATGAGATGGTTAGTTGCTAAAAGAAAATATATACTTTTAGGTACTATTTATGCCCCCGCCATGAAATAGGGAGGAGGGCATATAGTGTTACCCATGTCCGCCCCATCCTATTGTAATGTAACCAGCTTATTTAAATAACTACTGATCCGATTGTCATCAAACTTCGCATAAGTAATAAGTATGAAGAACTAATGTCATATGGGGGATTGGGGCATTTATGTCTCACGGTTATTTCTAGTTAGTTATAGATATTTTGATGTGAAGTGAAGCAACATTGAATTTTAAAGCCTTCTAAAGTTTAAATACAAAAAGGGTGCATACATTTGATATATTATATAGCGTTTGATGATAGAATCGAATAAATGCAATTAGCCAGTACTTGTTTCTAAAAGAAGACCAGAAACTGAAGGTCAAAAGGACGATCTTGACCGAGAGCGTTTTCGCTAACGAAATAAATATTGAAATCTCGGTTTTTTAAAGTTGATATTAAATGCACATTATGTTTTTTTAAATTTTATTAATGGTAATGATCTGCTATTAAAAGCGCAAGTAACGTGTACATATTTCTTAAAGATAGCCAGAAAGCGGAAGATTGGTCAGATGGACGTTCAGGTGACACAAGACGTCCGGCAAAGGCCAAGCAGGTAAGAGGATAACAGTGTAATGGTTTGTAATTTCTTAGAGTAGGTGCTCTCCAGGAAAGCAGTCTATGTAAAGCATGTCTTAATTTCAATACTTAACGATTCGTTTTCATTTTTCAGTTCAGACAAAAGCGGGGGTACCCTTTGCTGGATTGTGACAGAATAGTTGAAAATATCCCACGACATCTTCAGCAGGTATGTTATCACATGTGACAACAATTAACAAGAACAACAAAAAATGAGAGGTATTCATTATTTGCGTCGACAGACATCTTAGGATACCAAATAATCGTTGTATCTACCTGAATAAAATTAGGCAATACTGTCGGTAATTTCATTTCAATCATTGAACACATTCTTTTTGAAACTTATTAAACACGTTCAATTATACGAAACCTTGATTATCTAATAAAATTATGACATCAAATGCATTGAGGACATTATCTCAGGTAGACAGATCGTGATCCGTTTAATGGATCATTTTACAGGTCGTCAGTTCGTGATCCATTTTATGGGTCATTTTACAGGTAGACAGATCATGATCCGTTTAATGGATCATTTTACAGGTCGACAGATCGTGATCCGTTTTATGGATCATTTTACAGGTCGACAGTTCGTGATCCGTTTTATGGATCATTTTACAGGTCGACAGATTGTGATCCGTTTTATGGATCATTTTACAGGTCGACAGTTCGTGATCTGTTTGATGGACCATTTTACAGTTCCGACAGTTCGTGATCCAATTTATGGGACCAAACAGACGTTCACATCTACTTGAAAGATCTTGGGCAATGCTGTCCGTGATTTCATTTCAAACAACGTTCTGGATTTCTTCAATGTAATTAAAACATAGAGCATATTATCTCAGGTCGACAGATCGTGATCCGTTCTATGGACCATTTTCCAGGTCGACATAACGTGATCCATTTTATGAGACCAAAGAGACTTACTGAAGCTGTTGTAAATAAAAACAAAATGTAAGTCTCTCTGGTCTCATACAATGGATCACGGTATGTCGACCTGGAAAATGGTCCATAGAAAGACATCCTACATTTCCACACAGGTCTAAAAGACGACTATTTTCCCGCTGGCGAAAACGCAGAGGAAAAACAACAGGAAAACTGGCTTGTCCGCTGGTCACCATGGACCTGTGGGAGTATGCGCTAGTCGAGTGCGAGAGAGACAATAGAATACTATAAAATAGCTTTTTGTTAGCATCAGTGTTTAGTTTCTAAGATGTTATGCTCTTCATGCAATGACCCTTTTGAATATTCGCAGGCGCTACAGCCGAAACCGAATCACAGGTCGTAAACGGAGCGACACAACGGGTAAAAAAGCAACGCATTAGACCGAGATCCGGACGCTGCTCCAGCAGGGCCTATCAAAAGCAACCGTTCTTGTCATGAAGGACATATAGGAGGACGGTGGCTTAATTGACAATCTATTAAAGCAGTATTTATTTTATCAATAAATGAGGCGTTTACATTTTCTATCACGAATTCAAATCATCGTGATACGTATATACTATATAGTCATTCTATTTTTCAGACAAAAGATTTATATAACATTTCACTTATTTCAGTTTTAAGCCAGAGGCAGTGAAAATAAACCTATATTCTGTGGGGAAATGTCTAGTTTCTCGCTGGATCCTTCGATTGTCATGGCCAGTTTGGGATCGGGACAGACGCTCTACAGACTATAAAAATTCCTTGAAGAACATAAGGCTATCTTTGGAGGATAAGGTCTACATGGCGGCGGTGCAGAGATAATTACTTCTGGAGCTGGCGCTATGAATGTATTAGTTGATCGTCACCAAAACAATACCTGACCTGCATTTTGTCATGATAAACCAACATACCAAATTACATTTCAATATCTGTATTCATTCATTTAATTGATGAGTAAATGTGTGGAAATATGCTTCGAATCCTTCGATTGACATTTGAATCAATGGAAAGAGTCTTTATATCGATTTTTTATGGTTTTAAACGTATTCCCCAGCCCAAAATACCACTAAATAAAAACAAAATTTACAAAAACCTCTCAAGAAATAGCCGAGGTATGACCAGTATGGATTCTCGCATTAATGGAAGCATTTGGGGCATGCTGGGGAAAAAAATCTATAAGGATTTGGAGCGAGAACCCAAAATTTTATTTTGAAGCCTAGAACTTACACTTCCATAAAAAAATTGTTTCTCCCTATACATATAAATGCATACAACTCATGTCCAGCCCCTAGAGTAAATTATGTTTTGATAACATAGGGTCCAGCACCACATAGAAAATTCATGAGCCATTTGTGGAGTTACATAGGTCGAAGTGATAAGGATAATTGACAGTCACACTTGCGTACTTTGTTCACGTCGTTATGTTTACATGTGCGTTTCTGTTCTCAATACAGGAAACGGAAGGAAGGAGCTGGGCTCCAACATACCGCCAAGACTTTTGAAAGTATCTGAACGGTGACAGAGCGAGGCGACTTGCCGCCCTATTGAAGAATAATTGGCCACTCTCCCGGCCAAGGCGCGAGACGGACTGCTTACGCAGTTATTCATAAGCAATGGTAAGCGGGCTAATGACCTTGCCAATCTCGAGAGATCAGAGATCAACAAGGCCAACCCAGCTGGGGACAGTTTCCTGACCGAGCTGAAGATGAATTTTAAAATGTTTTAAAACCTTTGTCATGTCACGTTTTTAGGTCATGGTATTGTAGCTCGACGTTTATATACATTTAATGTTTGTTTAACAAAAATAAATAAAATCTTCTAAAGACTGAATTGATATTGTTTTCCTGGAAGATCAACAAACATAAGGAGGCTCGGTCGGGGAAGGAGTGTCCTTTGCTTGTCAAACCGTCCCTCTCGAAAGATCTGAAAGAGTACGTGACCAAGGGGGCTGTGGGGTTGGTCAAACCAAATCAATAACGTTTGTGAATTATAGTGCGGTTCAGGTACTTTTCATGGGAGAGACCGTTTGCATTCAACTCTTTATAACCAACACCCTAACCTTTCTATAATATAAAATGTTGCTATCCACATCATACAAAGAATTAATAATTAATAGTTCCACAAGCACATGTTAGTTAAAGAAGCAGGTATAAAGAATGTTTCAATTATTTATCAATTTTTCAAATGGAGTTTATACGGGATGTGTTATGCTATAGCTTTGATCCGAGTTGTTAAATCGTCGAACGTGATTTAATTGTTTAACTGGTTTTGTAGCGGGAGAATCAATAACTTATATACACATTAAAAAAAACATATATACGTAAGCGTTATTTCAACAATTATTTATAAACCGTTCACACAATGAAGTATCGATCGGCCAGACTTAGAGCAGAAGTACCTTTAGCGAATTATTTAACATACCACGGTTTCGAGTTACAAAATCAACTCAGCTGTTATATGTAGGTGACCTGATGCTACACGGCCTTAGCTGACTTTTATTTGACGCAAATAGAAAAATAAGTAAATAGGTAAATGAATAGATAAATACATGCACTTGGTAATCATAAGGTCGGGTCGTTTGGAAAAAAGTGGATAATAAAGGGGTATAGGACATTTGTTATATTACACCCCATTTCATGTGACGTGACAATAGCTGAAAAGACATAACGTCACGAATGCGCATGCCCTATTGCGGCAAAGGCGATCATAGATGTAATGAAATTAAAATATTTTAACATTAGAAAGTTTAGTTCTTATGTGCAAACAATGTTGGCAAAAATGGATCGAGTATGCTTAATTTTGCTGAGTCAAATCTAAGAAAAGTTGATATTTTCAAAATTGTAACCAATTCAACCGCCTTTTAGAATAGAAGAAAAATACTCTTTCAGGATCAAAGGTGCAATTAAATAAACACCATCCTTGGCATTATTAAATATGACATAACCCCTCCACAAAGTGTCGTGTTTCACCAAATTCGCAATCCCCTCGGATGGAATCGACTTTTGTTGCATACTTTGGCATTAAATAAGTGTATACTCTCTTAGCGTTAATTAACTTATACTGTTACAGAAAATGGAATTTTCTCCAAAAGATCTTCAAACTATTATTCCACATAAAGGGATGTAACTCCCTTAAAAGAAGTCGAACTCTGAAATAAAATGCCGATGCACAACTACATGATATACTGATCATCCATGTGAAGCTTCAATGAAATGATGATGGCCTGTAAGTGAAGACAGATTTTCTGGACAAGTTATTTTTCATCAAAGGACATAATTATCTCATAAATATCAGTTGAAATATGAACAGGATATCAGAATTACATGAATGCTCCAACTGACATCCAAAGATAATTGAACTTTTTGGATTTTTTTAAATGTCAACTGGTGTTAGATAAGGGTCTGCATTGTCGGCCATACCATTTAAATGAAATTTTCAAAGTCAAATTGCACTGGCAGTGAAAGGGAAAATCATGACACCATATGAAGAAAATGCCGTTGCACAACTACATGACAAAGTGATCATTCATGTTAAATCCATCAATCCTTTCTTAAGTTATCATCTGGAAACCAAGATTTGACAAACAATATCTATGTTTTGTAAAATTTTGGTTTCGATCTCAAATTAAATACCACTCTGTATTACCTCATACCTAACATTGTATGAAGTTCCAACCAAATCCACCAATCTTTTCTTAAGTTATCATCTAGAAACGAAGATTTGACAACAATATCTATTTTTAGAAACAGTGACCTTTGTTGTTGACCTTTCTATCCCAAATTCAATCCCAGCCCTGTATTACCTCATAAGCTATTTTTCACATTTCTTGAAATCACAACATTATATGAAATTTCATCCAAATTCATCAATCATTTCTCAGGTTATCGTCTGGCAACCAAGATTTGAAAAAAAGTAATATATTTTTAGCAATAGTGACCTGTGTAGTTGACCTTTCGATTCAAATATCATGTCCACTGGGTACTACCCCATAATCTATCATTGCATGAAGTTTAAACCAAATCCATTAATCCTTTCTAAAGCTATCGTCTGGAAACCAACATCCGGACAGACAGACAGGCAGACGAAGACAAACACTATAGTCCCCACCGGTTTCAACGGCAATGGACTTAAAATAGCATTATTGTTGGCGGTTGACGAAGTACCCTAATTAAAGTGAATGCCTTTGCCATACCTTGAAAAAAAACCAACAAATTTTGGAACTTACCGTTTTGAAAATACCAGAATGGGATAAGCAACTGAAGAACCTAAAATTGAAAATAAAACCAAATATATTATTGCTTTGACTACATTTGACTTGACGTTCAATGTTTGTTTCCTTATTTTTGTATCCAAAATCTACAATAACAACTGAAATATTTCAGATTTTCGACGGGGAACATTTTAGTTTTCGACTTATGATATATTCCAAACGCAATAAAAACATAATCTTTTCGTTTTCTACTTTTAAGACACCTGGTCTTATTCGTTTGTTCTTTAGCGAGGGTCGCCATATAGATATTTCCTTTGTTCATATGTTGCCTCTAGTATAATCGACTTCGGATTATGATTTTGTTGACGCTTTGGTATTCTCTAATTGTTTTAATATCAGGCACTTTCCCTATATCTTCATGTATATTTTATCATTATGATTTTATATCTTATAGTTGAATTTTAACTTAATATAAGCAGTAGGCAATTCATTCCCGTGTATTTAAAAGCCTAGGGCATATGTTTGCGACCGAGAAAATTATGTTTTTAAGCTTGATTAAAGGCCCAATATACGTAACTTTCGGCAAAACATGAAGCGAAAATCAAGCCTAATAAAGTATTATCTTTATAGATTTAGTTAAGATTAACTGAAATCAACATTATTCAAGATGAATTCTTTCGCGGTTACCGGTACAGCAGCAGTTGAAACACGTTGTTTGTAAACATGTGTCCGTTTCGAACCGTCGGTTTGTTGTTGAAGTGGGCCCCACCTGAATTATTTTCAATTCTTTGGATTTTTTTGTCAAAAGTTTCTTGTTAGTTACCGCTCAGGTTTACTTCGTTTGAGGCTTATTTTTGCATTGTTATCAACTGGATTTTTTTTTAGAATTTTTCAGAATCACGAATATTTCCCCGAAGTTACGTATATTGGGCCTTTAAAAGAATCAATAATATACTAACATAACATCATGTAAAGACATTTTCAAAACATGGTTTAAAGCAGGAAAAAGCAAAACATACATACGTGTGACAACATTACAGCAGACATGTCGCCTGGCGGAGTCCGTGGACGCTGTGTGGGCTCTGATGTCTATGTATTCCCACTTTGCCAGGTAAATAAAATCACATTGGCTTTTAGCCCGGGCTACAATTAAATAGGCGGAGTTCGGGTATTGTTCAGTCTATGACAGCATTAATAGTAGGTTACACCAGCAAAATGACGATTCCCCTGTTTATTGGCAACGACAATTTACTGCTTAAAATTGATTACGTTTAGTATGATGTGGGTTGTTTTGTCTGTGGGTGGATAAATTTAGATAAGAGAGTATATTTTGTATTGAGCTGAATTTTAAACAATTCAACTGATTTAAATAACATTGTGATGCAATGTTTAACAAATTGTGGTTTGAAACAGCACGATCAATTGATTTAAGTAGCAATGCGCTGCAGTAGGCGAATGCTAACAACTCCGGATTTTGTCTGTTGAGATTCCATTTATTCTAATCAATACCGAGTAATATAAATGGTATTACATCTGTTGAATCAGATAAAACAATTGAAAAATGAGTGTTTACTCTAAAAACTTGGTTTATTGGATTAAACATCCAATTGACATTAAGGTCATTTACGCACATGTCTTTATTTGTGTAAATATGAGTATTGAATGGAGGCAGTATGTTTGTGTATTTGCCAACTTGCATTAAGTTGATGTCGACTTTTACAGTAGAACTCTTTAAAAGGGCACCCATAAACGGTTACAATACACGTATTTATGAGGCACGGTGGTCTAGTGGTAAAACGCCGGGCTCGTGATCGAAGGGTTGCGAGTTCGAGTGCCTGTCACGGCACTTTTGTTGTATATTTGAGTAAGATACCTACTCTGCCTGTTTCAGTCTACTCAGCTGTAAATGAGTACGTTGTTTGGTAGTGCAAGAAATAGTAGAATTCTAACTGTGAGCGTCGAAATGGCAACGTTCGTTGTATGCTCCTCAGGTAGTTGAGAGCAATATATGAATTCAGGATAATGTCTTCAATAATGATAAATAAGAGAATACCGAAGCGTTAACATAATCATAATCCAAGCTCAAAATCGATTAAACCAGGGGCAAAATATGAACAAAGGAAAGTTTCACAAGGAGACCATTGCAAAAGTACAAGAGAATAAGACCATGTGTTCCGGAATAGTAAGCGTCTTCTGCTTCATCGACGACACCCGCCATGTAAATCTTTGTCAAAATATGGAGCATTTTCGGGTAAAGGGGAATTCAATTTAGAATATAAACGTTAGGACAATTTGTTGTAGCACAGTGATAATCGTACAACGTGTTGCAGGATTACAGCCTATTTGTACACAATGTTAAATGTTCACTGCTGGTATGACCTAGTAATTTTTAATGTCTTTCGCAAAATGTAAGCTTCTGAAATAGTCTCAGTTGAATATTGAAAATTAAAGTTTTATAAATATCGTGTTTTCATTCCCAGTTTGTATCTCAATACAAGCCTATGACTAGTATAGAACCCATATTAAGTAACTAATTCAGAGTTTAAAAGTAGCCACGTGTGTATGTTATTGATATTTTACAACAATTTTATGAGACATGCCCCACGTTTATTGCAAAAGCTTCTTGAATAATACATGAATATTCTACCCATTTGCAAGTGGTAAGATGTACTTTGATAGCGGTCGACAACTGAAATGAACAACTGCATAATATACTGAACATCTATGTGAAGCTTCAATGAAATGATGATGGCATTTAAGTTAAGACAGATTTTCTGGACAAGTTGTGTTGTTTTGCATCAATGGATATTTCTCTTATGAACCGGATGTAAGTGTGCCGTTAATGCTGCAACTGACATCCAAAGACAATTAAACATTTTTGGGTTGTATTTTAATGTGCACTGGTGTTAGACAAGGGTCTGCAATGTTGGTTATACCAGTTAATTGAAAGTTTCAAAGTCAAATTGCACTGTAAGTGTGGGGGAAACAGTCATAACTCCCTTAAAAGGGGTAAGTCGAAATATCAAATAAAAAGGCCGATGCACAAGTACACGACATACTGATCATTCTTGTGTAGTTTCATCGAAATCTGTCTGTTAGTTAAGTAGGAGATCTCCGGACAAGTTACTGCGGACATCTCTAGACAGGGTGATTCAAGCATACCCCCTAACTTCGTTGCGGGAGGGGAAATAATAAAAACACGCTTGCAGGTTTGAGATATGAACCCTTCTGTAGTGGCAAGTACTTCACTGTGTATGTGTGTGTTGGAGATGTATTGTTTCATGTCCGGTTCCTAAGCGTTAATTGTTTCTGCGGTCTCGCCGTGAAGTGTTGTCGTCCTTTTGCTTTTACATCATGTTATAATCGTGAATTTCACTTATCATAACTGTGATAGATTTAAATTTCTCAGTCGTTCTTCATCAGCAAGCAAAAATACTGTGAAATAAAAGTTCTATCGTAGAGCTTTCCTGGTGGCATTTATCTGAAAGACATATCCGTTATCGCAGTGCTTGTTGTAGATGACCTTTTCGAATTCCCATTTGACTTTTGCCTTCGCTACTTCAAATATTTACATTTACTCAGAACTCAAACGTTTTTCGCTGATATGTACAGCTCTCTTTTACAATTATCAAAACAAATATGTTACTTAAACAACTGTGATTATCGATTGTTTGCTCTCCGTATATGTTATCTTATTCTTAAACCTAGAAGACTGAACTTTCTTTGTGAAGTGTCCAACATTGGAGTAAGATATCAATAACTTTGAAACAATGTTTGCAATTGCTATTTGATTGAATTTAATGAGCTGGTGACAGATACAATATAAGTGTGCGGATAAATAAACAAATGTAATATAATCCAATAAAATAAATATTGAAATACATTAAAAGAATTAATAATGGAAAGGGCAAGCGTACTAATAATATTCTATCGTATGACTGCCTAAGCGTGTAAGAATTTTGGGTGTAAGCGAAAGTGATGGCAATGGTCTTTCTATCTTAAGTTCGTTTGTTCCAGTATCTAGAAACTGGTTTCTATTATGTTACGTCAGAGTATATATATGCACAATGTCGGATGAACTACAAAATATCATGAAAACGCTTTTGTCCCAAGTATCAACCGATAATCAACTACCATGGAGTAGGCCTACCTATTTGTAATCAACGAAAGTGTTACCGGTAATGACGTCTTACGAATATTGACCCAAAATCATTGATTTCCTGAATACTCCATCGATTGAGCAGGTAGGGCCTAAAGGAGCATCCTGCGAAAGCCTAAACGCCAGTTCTTGAATGGACATTGTGTCTGCACTACTAATGATATTTTTCTACTATTTCAACATTCAATTTCCGTTCAAAATGTCCATGATGACCACTTGAAAAGTTGCATTCCTCGAGAAAGCCCCGATAAAAATAGCGGTGATGATGCACTGTGACAGTTTAGCTGCCCGATTAGCGACGAGGCCGTAAAGGAGGGGACGCGTTATGTTTAAGTCTAATGAAACAAGATTAAGTTCGTGTATAAACTTATTGAATCACATTCCCATTAATAATAAGACATTAATTGCACACATACTTATATCAAAATGATGAAATATTTGTCGGCATCTCGACATCTGTTATCGAAACCAGGAATTACATTACAATCATCGTATCTATATACCTGACTGAGACCGGTACAAATGTTACAAATATTAATTTCTGTAAAGCGTAATATTATTTAACAAATCCTACTTTTCGGAGGAAAGATTTTCCAGCAGACTGTTGGCATTCCCATGGGAACAAAGTTGTCCCACTCTTAGCTGACTTGTTTTTGTTTTCAAACGAGGCTGAATTTGTGGTCACTTTCAGATATATTGACGATGTGTTGTCTAAAAACAACAAGAAGTTTGCTGACCAAGTCGATCGTATACACCCTTCTGAACTTGAAATAAAGGGCACAACAGACTCTTCTACATCAGCTGCTTACCTCGATCTCTACTTAAACTACGACCAACATGGACAGCTTAATACTAAGCTATACGATAAACGTGATGATTTCCATTTTCCGATCGTTAACTTTCCATTTCTTGATATTAACATCCCTGTTTCTCCAATCTATGGTGTTTACATGTCGCAGTTGATTTGATATTTCAGGGCTTGCTCTAAATATCGGGATTTTCGTGATCGATGTCGACTGCTGACAAACAAACTTACAACACAAGGATTCAAGAGATGCAGGTTGATCGAATTATGGGCAAGTTTTATGGTCGCCATCTTTGTCTAATTGAGAAATATTCTGTATCTTTAAGTGATATGAAGATGGACGTTTTTGAGTATGCTTATTAGTGTGTTTATTTGTTGTGATTGACAATGATTCTTGGTTCTCATTTTGAGAACTTGATGTTTACTTGGATGTGACAAAGATTTACAAGGCGGGTATCGTCGATGAAGCAGAAGACGCTTACTCTTCGGAAAACCTGGTCTTATTCTCTTGTGCTGTTACGATAGTCTCCATATAAATCTTTCTTTTGTTCCTATTTGCCTCTAGTTTAATCGATTTTTATTACGGATTAATGTTTTGTTGACGCTTTGGTATTTTCTGATTTTTGTTCTGCTACCACTAGTCCGACGCCATCTTTGGGTTAGGGGTTTGAGGCCCGCTGGAACAGTCGCCATGTATCGCCCATTGGTTTGTATTTTTCTCTGGGAACTGCGACTTTCGACTTTCCTCTAGCCCTTAAACCTGACGCGTCCCGAAATGACAATGGCATATAAACAAACCAAACTGCATACACGATTTTTTTTGAACTCGCATGGATTCAGTTTTCTGTTTAGTATTGTATAACCTTGTAAATTATGATTCAATAGTGACACTATTTAAAGTATTGATGTTATGTAAGGGTTGTTGTTTCGGTACTAGATGCGATCAATTTTGTCGCTTGTGTGTCATAGTCTGGCTTTATATATAAAGTCGACAATGAAAAAGGTTTTTGATAAAAATCAAAGGGAATGCAATCCATACCACAACAAACTGGTATAACGTAAAGCTCCTTTAAAAGGTTTTCAGTCGTATATTTCATACCAAGGTCACAGTTAGATAAGTTCAATAATAGCTTAAATTTGCGCGGCCATACTGTCAACTTCAATAAATTTCATAGTTACCCGTATCGTAACGTAGGCATGTCAATTAGAAGTCATTGTTTATATCAAAACTCCGTGAACCAACACACGATTCCTTCATTACAACGGCAAGTCACCGGAACCATTTGTTATTTTTAGGACATACTGTTGTGTCCTTGTACAGTTGTACATAGGCATCTTTTGTCCAAGTCTTTGTAGCCGCCCACCAAGCCATCACCTTTGCTTTCCTCTTGATACCAACTTATCTCCACAATATACTCGATGGTGCTCTAAATCATCACCTCTGAAATTTCGTTTTCCTGATTAATAAAAACAATGGTAACGTTTTAAGTTGAATTGAGTACTTGGTTTTTTTATCAAAATACGAAACAAGATAAAAATCGCGAGGACATTAGACTGGAACTGTATTGCAGGATTAAATCCAGTTTTAATAAACAGGGGTGGCTCCGGATGGTGATGTTGTTGCATTGATCTGAATAGTACCTTTGCTCCCAGTTAAACAATCAGTAATGACATAATGGGATGTTATAACACGAGGCAAGATAGATCCGTTTCATATATAGTATCCATAATAGACGAACACTGGTGTTTTTTTATCAACAAGTTAACAACTTAAAAACCATACGAATAAAGCACTCTGCTTCATTAGCCATGCCTCTGGATTGTACTGTAGAGTCATCTATATACTCTTGACATTGACACTATCTTTGAAATTAAGAATCGGCCAAATGTTTTGTTAACTTGATAATATTGTGCTCTAGAACAATATTCTTTTCAGTTACCTTGTTGACATGTATTTCGATGTAGTTTTTGAGAGGCACTCTTTTCTAAATATATTTTCTAAATATTTCTTCAGAAATCCAAAAGAGTGTATTTCCTGCACATTCCTGCAGTTACATTTCGGTTTCATCCTGAAAAAGTACAAATTGTGTCAAATTTTAAGGAGACGGGTTTTTTTTAACTTTAATATTTTTAATCGTATAATTGCGTTTTATAACTTTTTATTGAGCATTCGCCCCTGTGAGGCAGGCTATGGATTCTGTCCCCAGGCCGAAACATACCAGAGTCTCTAACAATGGTAGTTACTACTTCCTGCTGACGTCCAGCACGTATCGTGTGACCAGGTGGGATGTTCTGCTGGGGGCCTTCGGCTGTATACTTCAGTGTGGTAGCACTTTAAATCAGCAAAATATCCGGGCAATCACAAAAAGACTTACACTTAGATACCACGGCTCCCAAATACACACGCTCTCACCACACACCCGCATCGCATACACTTGGAGGCCGTCCTTAAATGACCCTGGTTGTTTATAGGACGTAAAAACAACTAACCAACAATAACTTTTAATCAAAAAGTCACCAATGAATTTCGAAGAATTGATATATACGTCAAATATTGGCAGCCATACATATTTTATTCAATTTCATATCCGGCTCTATTAACAAGCCTTTGTTGCACACTTCGTTTCTGTTCACTTCCGGTGACTTGCAGCTGTAATAAAGATATCGTTCTTTTGGTTGACGGAGATTCCGTACAAACACAGACGCTTATTCGAGTCTGCAGAGCGTTAAATAGACACAACTATGTAACGATACGGGTAAAAATATACATATTAAGCATGATATTCAAAATTCCGGAGTATGCGCATTTGGGAGGCTGGGTTATGTTGGGGTAAGCCGTCTTGTGCTACCAAACTGAAGTATATACTTCCGAACGCCCCCACCAGAAAAACCCGCCCAGTCACATTATTCTGACAACGGGTGAACCAGTCGTTCAACTCTATAATACTAACGTCAAGCAGGGAGCAGTACCAGAGACTAATCTGACAATAACGATACACATAATAAGGAACACCCTTGCCTTATGCCAGTAACATAAAGAAAATAAATTGGTCATACGACAAGAATGCATAATGTAGTTAATGGGAAAACGGTTGTCTTGTGCCTGCAGTATGAGGGATATACATTTATGAAACATATGATGAAAATGACCTACAAAAGTACTAGTCCGACGCCACCTCTGGGCGCCCACTTGGACAGTCAACATGTATCGGCCATTGATTGGGGTTTTTTTCTCTCTGAGAACTGCGACTTTCGGCTTTCATCCACCACTTCGTCTCGGCCTGAAAACAGAACACATAGCCTTCCTCACAGGGGCGTAAATATAAAATTATGGTCTGTCCTTATATAATGGGTTGCAGTGTAAATGATGTTATTATTTATGTTATTCACCAATTTTTTTTTTTTTCTAGTCAATTTATCTTTCCAAAAAATAGGAAAATGAACACAAGAACAATGTTACACTAATAACGCAATATTCCTTTATAATGTCGAATTGATCTCCAAAAAGCGTCAACAGTCCTAGGTGGAAATCTGCTTCCTGAGTGAATTCATACGGGAAACAAACATATCTGGACCAAGTACGTTCTATTGTGAAATGACGAACTTGAAAAAGTAATTTCAACAAAAAATCGAAATGAAGCGTTGAGCTTTGTTTAACCCCCATACCAAATGTTCCTGGAATGAATGGAGTCCGTTATTTTTACCCACATGCTATTGTACTGAGTATGTTAAAATCGATTTATCCCTGAGATGGTTTAATCTACATTTCGGACTTCAATTCAACATTTTTTTATGAAATTGACATAATTGCATCATTAAACAAGTAAATCAATACCTATGTAGATATACTTGGTCATCGACACGCTTTGAAAGCGATTCGGTACTCGTGTAATACTCTCGTCATCATGTTCTTGTCGGATGATATTAGTCTAAATATTGACCACAAAAAGCCGTTTTTGATTCTCGTTGAAATTTCATCGATTTATGTCTGAATATGATATGAAAAAATTGCAAGGTAAACATCAACAGCTATTGTGGGTGAAAATACAAATAAAAGCTCCCTTTTTAAATTGAAAACAGTACTTTATTATAGCATGAGTATTAACTACCAACAAAATAATCAATCTGGGTGTACCACAGCACTGTTTTATTTTGCAGGGACATTATTGGCATTTTCTCGATCATTGTTCCAATAATGTCATTACACAACTGAGAATAAACATTATTAATACCAGCATCGCCGTACACTCTATATCACTGTCATACACTATTATCGCCGTAAACTCGATAAGTCTAAACAAAACTTCTTGTTACAGTTATAAACCTTGATTAACCCCCCTCCCTCGTTTAATATGACATCACCTTACCCCAAATCTATTTCAAGATAAATTCCAAGATACCTTTTCCTCTTCTTGAACAACAGCGTTTCACGTTTTCTTTCAATGAAATTTCAACTTCAGGAAATTTTTCGTGATTCTGAAAAATTCTGTAAAAAAAATCTATTTGATAACCATGCAAAAATAAGCCAAAAACGAAGTAAACCAGAGTCGTAACTAACAAGAAAAATCCAAAGAATTGAAAATAACTCAGGTGGGGCCCACTTCATCAACAAGCCGAAGGTAAAAGACCGTTCGAAATGGACGCGCGTTTACAAATACCGATTTTTAACTACTACCGTGCCGGTAACCGCGTAAGAATTCATCTTGAATATTGCTGATATCATTTAATCTTAACTAAATTTATAAATACAAAAAAGTTATTAGGCTTGATTTTCGCTTCAAGTTTTGCCGAAAGTTACGTATATTGGGCCTTTAACTGCGTGTTAGATGATTTGGCACTCAGTCGGCCACGGAACGACATTTCCCCTTACCTGTCGTTCGTAGCTGCGGGATGACCGCCGTTGAGACTCCGGCTGTCAAGGTAAGATAAGATAAGATAAGCTGGCCTTGCGTTTGGTTTTACGTCTTGGGTCATTTAAAAATCGCCTCCCGGTGAATGCATATGTATTTGGAAGGCTGCGGTTGTTTGTGTATGCCACTTTGTGCTAGTCCAGATTTTTTGCCAATTTAATAGTGTTGGCCGGCTCTCTGCGAGAATCCCGCAATAATATGTGATGGGGATTAAGAATATTAAAGAAAATTTGTACTTTTATAAGAATAATTTAATAACAATATTTGTCCTTGATATGAGTTTATGTATTTGTATTATCCACTCATAGTGTGTACTACCGATTAGGAACACTATCATAATTGTATATTATATTGAACATTTGTTTCTGTTTACATTGTGTTTTGAAGTGAAAGAGAATAAAATTGAATGTAATTACATGGTCTTTGCGTTTGACGATGTTCAACGTATGGTGCTACTGCAATTTCGCAAGCGGAAACAATTAACGGGTAAAACAATGTTACGCTTGTGTTGGATTTAGATTCTTTTTGATCGATGACAACAAACATTTTATCAGGTGTAGCCATTCACTGTATGATGGTATGGTGTGAATATGAACCAAATATGACCAAGGGTTCATGAGATATATCTTACACAAGTCCCTTACCTAAGTCGTGGTTATAATGAAGCATGTCACACAAGATATATTTCAAACCCCCATTCCTGTCTTATAGGCCTATTGTAAGAAAGATTTCGTATTGACCAGATGGTAGGGGCATGATTTATAATGCGCATGTATCAACCTACATGTATTTGATAAGTTCACAATCCACATTAACAAAGATAACACTACACACACAAGTGCTGCACCTTTTAGATACAGTATGGTGCAGTTTAATTCATTTTTTCCGGCATACTGTATCTATTGCTAAATTCAAAAGGTGCAGCATATGTGTGTGGGGCGTCATCTTACAGCATTCGCCAAGGAATTATGCTAATCTTTCTTTTTTTGTTGAGTAGATATTGACAATACATTTAACTTCTGGGTATTTCGAGTATTACAAAAATACCATATAAACTATATCGCTTATCCAATAATCGTTTCTGAATTTCGCGTTGCCTGAAATGTCGGTGACGTCATTCATCATCGTCGGTTGCGTATGCAGAAGAAAGGTTTCTGTGAACTAATAACTTGAGTTCCCTTTGGTCTGTCAAACTCTTTATGTCATACCATGCTTCCTTAATTAACGGTCTTACTTGGAATTGCTTTTCAGATTTGAAGATCAAAGATTAAGGTCACTGTTACTGTAAATAGAACGCACATTCCAAACTCGAACTTCATACATTGCCTTCGTTCTTGTTACAATTGGTTTTTTGTTGGCCATACAGACGACATATCAACTTCTGTTAAATTCTTGCATATTGAAAAATTTATATCTGTTGCTGTCATTGTATGATCAGACATTCAAATTCTGGTACATTTGTGCCCTTTTACTAGGGCAATGGTATACATGCAAATGTTCTTAGTCTGCACGTTTTATCTTTAATTTTTAAGTGGGACGAATGATTCTTTTTTATTGTTTTGGGTATTCGGTAATCTGGCTTGTCTTGGCAATATTTAAGTTCGATATCGGTAGGGCTTTTTATAGTTAGTCCGACAAACGGATTCGGATTATAGTTTAATAATTTATTTAATAATTACTGGATATTTGTTTCATAAAGAATTTTATGAAAAATAGTGCTATTAGAACATTTAATTGAATTTGATCCTTTTCATTATTTTAAATTTCTACCTGCAAACTTTTCGTAACTTAATTTGAGGTTTTTTAGGTAAAACCAATTTTCATGATGTAATACTTACCATAACTTTAGTATGCAATATATAGTACCTACACCCATCTTTGTAGCCCAAAACAAAATATTCAAATCTCCCGCCTTCCCCCAACTATGACAGAGCCATAGAGTGATCTCCCTTCCTCAAAAACCTTTTATGGTGCCAAAAGACAACCAAGGATGAGGAGGCAAGGGGAGGAATATAGGGTGGGACGCCATGGTAAGTATTACATCATGAAAATTGGTTTTACCTAAAAAACCTCAATTTCATTTCAGTAATAATTACCATAACTTTAGTATGCGAATTCGTCTTACCGCAGTGGTGACTACGAATCCAGAAAACCAGGCTGATGGAGGAACTCGAGACATGCTCAAGGAGAGGGAAGGCCAAAAGGACAACCCCCAAAACACCCCATCACTAAAAAGTGGTAAAATGGTACCTCAACGTGAAACGGAGAGGTGAACCACCGTGATGCCTGACAGCATACTGATAACAAAGGATAATCACCTAATTACTGTGGAGGCACCGCACCAGACTGTGCCACCACAACCGGCCCCAAGGAATACACCCCATCAGAATGGGATGATAAAGACCGCAGGTAAAAGTCCGTAAAGGCAGTCTGTCCCCGCCAAAAAGCCGCAGACATGACTTCCTGAAAGGAGCAGCCATTGAGGAGGGCCCATGATGCAGCAAGGGCCCTTACCTCTTGAGCTCTAACCTTATACAGCGCCCGAACCTGATCATCAGAGTGATCATAGGCATACCTAATTACCTGACAAATCCACCTTGACACTGACTGAGAGGAGATATCCTGCTGACCCTGCTTAATGGGCACAAACAGTCGAGATCGAGGACCCCGCCCCCCCCCCCCCCCTTGGTTTTATCGAGATAAAACCTAAGAGCCCTACAGGGATCAAGCAACCTATCTCTCTCTTCTGAGCCAACAAAGGAGGTCAATGATGGGATTATGATAGGTTCGGGCGAAAAGTCGGGCACCTGATTCTTAGCCATAAAGGCTGGATCGGTGAGAAGAGTTACAGCAGCGTAATTCCTAGACCATCGTAAACATGAAGGGTGAGAGGACAACACTTGAATCTCACTCCTCCTACGAACTGAGGCCAGGGGTATTAAAAACACTACCTAGAAAGTGACAAACTTCAAGGAAGCGAAGTCTAATGGCTTGTATGGTGTACGCATCAACGCCTCGAGCACCAGCACAAGGTTCCACTACGGAGCCAACTGCCGAACCCTAGGCCTATCCAGACCAAACCCTCTGATCAAGGCAGAAAGGGATGGGGGTGAGCCCATCTCTGATCTGCCATGAAAGGACAGAAATAGCTGTACAATAGCCAGCTATAGTACCAGGGCAAGATTGCGATCCTTGAACAACCATAGCAGGAAGTCTGCAATCAACTGGATAGAGGCCTTGACCAGATCAACCTTCCTCTGCTGAAGGAGGTTTGACCTGACAGAAAGAGCCAGTGGCTCTTCTAACAGGAGCTACAACAACCCTGGAAACCAAGGCTGCCTCGGTCACATGGGTGCTATCAGAATGAAGGAGCATTGATGCTCCCGGAAACTCTGTAGGACCCTGCCCACCAGGTTGAAGGGAGGAAAGGCATATGCATGCATTCCCTCCCAGTCCAGAGACAGAGCGTCCACGGCCCAAGCCCTCGGATCTGGAACCGGAGAGACAAAGGTTGGCAGTTGATTGTTCAGGGAGGTGGCGAAAAGGTCTACGTGAGGCCTGTCCCACACCTGACACACACCCTCAAAATTGAGGAGTTCAGTTGCCCTTCTGTCAACACCGGCTGGCGGCGCCTGGAAAGAGAATCTGCCAGAACATTCAAGTTGCCAGGAAGATGCTTGACCTATATGGTCAGCTGCATCTCTTGACACCGAAGAAGAACACAAATAGCAAGGGCACACAGGATGAAAGACCTGGTCCCTCCCTCTCTCTCCAGATACGCAACAACTGTAGAGTTGTTCGTAGCCACACAAACCACCTTGGACTGCAGGATCTCTCATAGAAAAGACTGCAGAGCTTACAGAACAGCTCTCATCTCGAGCACATTGATATGCTCCGAGAGCTGTTCCTCAGACCACTCCCCCAACTGGCAATGACATTCGAGGTAAGCCCGCCACCCTGTCAAGGAAACATCCGTATACAGAGTCATAGTGGGGGCTGGCTTGGACAGAGGAACCCCTTGGAGGACATTTTCCTGAATGGTCCACCACCGAGCGAACTCCTTGACAGACTGGGTCAGAGGAAGCCAGGCTTCTCAATCCCTAAATGGGAACCAGTTGGAAAGGAGAAACATCTAAAGAGGCCTGATGTGAAGTCTCCCTAAGGGGACCTCATCTGCCAGGGCGTTGAGATAACCCCAAAAAACTGAGGAACCAACGCACCTGGATGTGAGACCTGCCGATGAAGGTCAGGGACATATCCCTGGCTTTCTCGAACTTCTCTAGTGGTGAAAGGGCGATACCCTGAACTGTATTGAAACAGTTCCCCAGGAAGATGAAATCCTGAGTAGGGGAAACCTCCGACTTTTCTCTGGACGGAATGAAGCCGACTCTGAGCAAAAGTTTCAGGACCAGACGGGCATCCTGCACCAAAGATTCCCTCACAAGGTGGAGTATGAGAGAATCGTCGAAATAGATGTGCACATCTATTCCCCTAGAGAGCAGGAATCCCAAGACTTCCTGCAGCAGCTTGGTAAAAACCAAAGGAGAAGTCGTGAGCCCGAATGGCATGGCCCGGAACTGGAAGACCTTTCCATTGGATGTGAACCGAATATACTTCCGTGCCGACTTCCTGATGGGGATGTGGAAGTAAGCATCCTTCAGATCTACTGAAGTTGCTCACATTCCGTCTCTCTCAGAGGTAATGATGCCCCGAGGAGTCTCCATCTTGAAGTGAGGAGAATCTACGTGCCTGTTGAAGGCACTTAGATCGATGATGGGACGCCACGCCCCGGACTTCTTCCTCACCAGAAACATTCTGGAGTAGAAGCTGGGGGTGTATCCCACCACTGACAGCTCCTCAACCGTGCCTCTGACTAGCATGGTCCTTACTTTCTCCTGGAGAGCAAGAGCCTTTTCCCAATCCCCCGTTGAGGAAAGAAAATAGGCTCTGGCAACAAGGTACCTAATCCCTCAAAGACCACAGACAATGCCCATGCGTCCTCCGTGATTTCCTTCTATTCTAGAAGGAAAAATGGAGACGCTCTCCCACAGGAAGTTCTGGTCGAGGAAGATTGAGCCCTTGCCAGGCAAGCGAATCATCTGCTGACCCTTAGTCTGATACTGCGGGAGAAGGACAAGAGTTTGAGCCGAGAGGACTACACTCCTCTCGGCCAAGTCCGTCGTCTGTGCTCAAGGAGGGAAGAAGGGAGTCAGGAACCCTTCTTCTTGCCCCCAGGAGGGTTTTTGCCCTTCTTACCTTTCCCCTTGTTGCCCTTGAAGGGAGGCTTAGGCATGAGCATGTACCTGCGAAACCGAAGTGTTAGCCTTCTTCTTGGGAAGCGCTGACCCCTGCGAGGTGCTGGCTCTCTCAGTCTGAATCCTCTTCACCGAAGTGCAGAGGCGACCAAGTCCTCCTTCAAATCCTTCTATACAGAAGGAAGGGACCCTCCGAAATGAGTAGTCCCAGAGAAGGGGGCAGTCAACAGAAGGGAACGATAAACTTAATCGACCGGGCGATTTTCAAACTGAAAAACGCCTAGCCAACACGAGGTTAACGAGCGAGGACACCCGTAAGGTGGCCAAAGCTCGCAAAGCCCCGTTCAGAGCAGAGGTAAGTCTGTCCTGAATGTCCGACCCTCAGGCAAATCGGACACCCTATATAGACATTCCGTAAAGTAGTCTATATAAGACAGAATTTGGATGAAAAGCCGCAGCAGTCTTTCCATCTTGTGATGTTCCATGGAACCGAACACCACCTGATCCACCAATTTACCGGGCCAGGCAGCAAGCTCTCTCGACTCAAGTTTGACTGGTTGAGGGGCAAGCAAACCCTCATGTGTGGCAGAGTCAGTGGCACGAACCTCTGACAAATTGCTGACACACAGCTGCAACCCAGTAAACCCAGGCGCGCGAGTTGCAGAAGCATTCTTCCCCAGAACTCGGGCCTGGATGGTGAACAGTGCTGAAGACACGATTGTGCCTTCGGGCAGAGATCAATCCGCCTGAGCGGATGCCCGAGGAGCAACTAGGGATCCCAAAAGGGTAGTGGACTCAGGAACAGAGGACGCAGTGGGTGGGGGGCATACCTCGTCTCCGAGAATCCGGGAAACATGGGCCCTAAGACCTCGCATCCTGGAAAGAACCTGTTGGGCCTTAACCTCAACAGCCTCGGAGTCACCCTCCCAAGTGTATCTTCCTCAGAGGCCGGAACCTCAGGAAGATCGTCCTAATACGACTCAGACCGACTAGCGTCAAATGTCAGAGCACCCAGGGGAGAGACGAATCACGTCCTCATCCTCTGCCATACCCACGCCCTCGCACTCCATATCCTCCACTCAGTCACCACCGACAGTGGAGACCGGTAGTGGGAGATAAGGGTCGGCCAATGGAGCCAGCTCGAGAGCAAGCTCTAGCAGGGGCTCCACAAAACGGAACTTCAGCGCAGAGCGCGTAACTACCGTGGCCGTGGGCTTAGGCTTAGAAGCCACAACCCTACCCTAGGCCCCAAAGACGGTAGGGACTGCCCTGGAGGCAGAAGTCCTGAAGGTCCGGCAAACCTTACTAGGACTTGCCATAACGGCCCCCGAGGCAGCAGAACGTTTAGGGGGGGGGGGTTACAATGTTACTGCTGCTAACCTGTCTCCGCGAGGGAAAGACCAAGCCCCATGGATTCCAAAAAGGAAAACGCATGGGGTCAAACCCATATCCCGAAGGGAAAGGGGCAGGTCCCGTGGGATGGGAGTGACCCCAGAACTGGCCAAACTGGCCTGCCTGAGCCTGAGGCTGGCCATCCTGCCCGAAAGGCGAGGGTGGACCACCACTCCCTCCAAGCGGAAACCCGGACATGTATGGGCCCAGCCTCTAACTGCCGGAATATTGTTGGAACTCATAACCAGTCGCAGGCTGGTTAGGGTGGCTAAGGAATGGATGACCGCAGGCACCCTTATAACCATAAGCCCTGGGAAATCGGCGGCCGAAAACCATCCGACTGACCAGCAAACCCAAACCCGGAGGGATTAACCACCGGGTTCCCTGGCAAAGGTGGACCAGGCCTAATAGGACCGGGACCAAGCAATTGACCGGGAGGGAAAGCCATACCAGCATAGACGCTGGAATTAGTGAGCTGCGCATCACTAATCCCAGAGGATACGGAAAATCCCGAAAGAAAGTCAGTACCACTAGGACATGAACCCGAAGGAACAGGACAAGCATCAATGCCGTCCCCACCAACAATACCACTTGGAATGCCGGGATCATTGACAGAGTCAATGACCGGCGACCGGTAGTCCCTACCCGGAGGCAAGCTCGGACGCTTACGGGCATTCCCGGTCAATTCGACCCTTGGCCGTGCCAAACCAGGGTCTGGCTGCCCAACCACAGCTCCAGGAGGCTCCTGGAAAGGAAGGGCCACCCCTGTTCACAAGAGGAACTCGCCGAGACGAGATCTCCTGAAACAGGAACAGAGACAAAACTACTTTAATCCGAAGATACAGTAGGACTCTTACCTTTCTGTTTTCCCCGCTTCCCGGCAGCCTTCTTACGGGAAGCACCCGGGTGCTTCAAAACATGGAAGACCTTGTCCTAAGGAGACACCTGTGAGCAGAGTTCACATGGAGAATCCTCAGAACAGGGGTGACAAAGTGGACGAGCATCATGGAGATCGTTATCTGTACAGAAATGCGAGCACCCATATGCTGACGCCCGTCGCTGACTCAAAAGAGACATGCTTCCAAACGCCGTTCACAACCAAACGGCAAAATTATACAAGTATAAATAAAATGAAGCAAATACAAACTACAACAGTAGAATGAATAAAAACAGAAATGAACAGTAATGTTGGAAATAATCATTAACAATATTCACAACAACAAATTATGAAATTTTGATCAGATGTTTGGTTAATTATTACGTGTGTAATTAGACAGTGAGGGACCGATGGCATTGCCTTGGCGTACACCTTAGAATATTGAAATATTTATTGCTTTAAACAATTTGGCATTTTTGACCTCTAACCTTTTGGTGAAGGTCGCAATGACCTGATGAAAGATGCAGATACAGCTGACGAAGCCGTCTTATGTGAATTTCCAAGGGAACACTCTTAGATCTGGTATCAATATCCCGAGAAATTTAATATTTTATATATTGTTTGCAATTATACAAGTATATAAGTGATGTTGTGTTTTACCCAAATAAAAACTTATGAGTTGAAATAGTTGTATTGCATTTTATTTAATTCCGTTGTATTCAAACACAGAAAATTAAAGCAGTTACAATTAAGATAAAATGAGTTGCTGATATTGCACTTAATAAATGAATGCACATGTATGTACAATATGTACTGTGTACCACTGCTAACTAGTTTGTTTTTACACTTTAAACACTCACGTCTCTCCTCTCATCGCTCATTCTTCCAATATTAAGCGAAGATGAAGGGCTTTTCAAATGTCCGTTGTCCGTACGTCCGTCCGTCCGTCCGTCCGTCCGTCCGTCCGTCCTTAAACAATTATTGTTATCGCTATTTCTTGAGAAGTACTGAATGGATCTTTCTCAAGTTGCAAATGTAGGTTCCCCTTAGTCCCTAGATGTGCCATTTTGATTTAAGAACTGATTAGAAAAGCAAAATGGCTGGAAGGCGTTCATTTTGGATATTGTCATGAAAGTTTGTTATCGATATATCTTGAGACTGATCTTGATGGATCTTACTCAAATTTTGCGTATGTTCCCCTTGGTGCATAGTTGTGCGCTTTTGATATAGGGACTGAACAGAAAATCTAAATGGCTTAAAGGCATGTCATGTTGGATTTTGCCACTGAAAGTTTGTTATCGCTATTTCTTTAAGAATACTTGATGGATCTTTCTCAAGTTTCATATACAGGTTCTTCTTGGTACATGTACATGGTTGTGCTCTCTTGATTTTGGGACTGATAAAAATATATATATACACGTAGTTGCTGAAAGGCAGCCATCTTCGATTTTGAGAATTGAAAGTATGCTATTGCCATTTCTTGACAAGTATTTGATAGACCTTCTCCTTAAGGGCCCAATATATGTAACTTCAGGAAATTTTTCCTGATTCTGAAAAATTCGGGAAAATTATCCAGTTGATAACCCTGCAAAAATAAGCCTAAAACGAAGTTAAGCTGAGCGGTAACTAACAAGAAACTCTTGACAAAAAAATCCAAAGAATTGAAAATAATTCAGGTGGGGCCCACTTCAACAACAAGCCGAAGTTAAAAGACAGTCAAAATGGACGCGTGTTTACAAATACCGAGTTTCAACTGCTGCCATACCGGTAGCCGCGTAAGAATTCATCTTGGATATTGCTGATATCAGATAATTTTAACTAAATCTATAAAAATAATAAGTTATTAGGTCTGATTTTCGCTTCAAATTTTACCGAAAGTTACGTATATTGGGCCTTTAAAGTTTCGTTATTTTGTATTTGGGACTGATCAGAAAAAAATTGCCTCTAGGCTACCATCTTTCAATTAATGTCTTTCCTTGAGAGGAACTATGAAATTATATACAGTAAATAAACTTAAATACATGAAAGAGAAAAGATCCAACTTCTTAAGATCAAATGAAGATTGTCTTTGTTGGGTGCCAAGATCCCTTTGGCTCACCTTGTCTTATTTCTGAGGCACATTTCATTAATGGAAAATATTATTTCATCTCACATAAATAAAAGTTCATGGTTACTATATTGATGGTTATTGCATTTTCAGGCAAGTAGTTTAGATTTATGTTTTGGCAAATTCCCCCCTGTCTTGTCTCTTTCACTGTTTCAACTAAGCTCCCTTAGCATGGCGCCCAAATGCATGTGTAACGTACGTCGGTAATAAGTCCCCTATCGGCGAATTAAAAAAACATTATTCACATGTTAATAAAATATGTTCGCCAATGCTTTTAATAAGTAAGAAAGTGTAAGTTTTGTGATATACTTTCTGAAAATGAGACATTTAAGGATATTTCTAAACAGTAATTCTTGCTGTTATAGTCCCTTTCAGGGTGAACACAGCTTCAGGATTTTTACCTACACTTTGATTAAAGTTAAACAGACAGCTAAGCTTTAGATATGGCTTAATTAAAGTCTAACATGAACCTAGATCAAAATGTTGAAACAATTAAACATTTGACATCAAAGTTTAAGAACCAGTTTCTGGACCTTGATCTAAGTTCAACCATTTATAACTCCTTCTTTAAAAACAGTAAAATACCGCTTACTCGAATACCCCTTATTCATACATTTGTATTCAAGGATGACGTAACACACACATATGCTGCACCTCTTTAATTTAGTAATAGATACAGAATGCCGAAAAAAAAATTAAACTGTATCATATAGCTGTTTCGTCCTCCTAGGACTCTTCAGTTATGCTAGGAGCCAAAAGGTAAGTTGTAACAGTAACCAACCTTGGATTACTTGAATACTATGTATTCCTGGAACTATTGATCAGGTCTAGATAAAGTCGAGTAAGTTGGGATTTACTGTTTATTTTTAAAAAGATATCAACATGACAAACACAGAATACGAATATGTAATGTAAAAATTAATTTATTGGTCAACAATATGAATAATTGACACTTCCAGCATGTCATGTGATATATACAGTATAATATAATTTATGTACAGTCAATATACACTTCACTGAATCTGCCAATACAATCTTTTGTCTTTTAACCAAGGAGTCTTGAGCTAACTTCTAGAGAAACAAAAAAAAAACCACTTCTTAATTAGCAGACTTCATGCAAATCATATTTATCTAAATTCCTGTGTACAACCAAGTATATGATAAATAAAGGATTTTTATTGTTTTGCAACATTACCTAAAACTATTCATTGTAATGTGACTTTCTTTTCTTTTGCCTCCATTTTTTCTATGGTATACCATTTTGAATTTTAACAATCAGCCCCATTTTGAAATATTTTTCTCTCCCATATAATTTAAAAAGAACATTTTTGCATTTCAGTATAACTATTACTTGATACACATCAGTCATACAGTATATCATATATTGCCAACAGTTAGAAATATTGAGTAGTTAACTATGAATAACAAAGATATATTTATATTTACCATTGTATGGCATTGCCACTATATGACCCTACCAAATTCAATTGGCATTCATAAGACCATTGGCCGATTGTTGACATCATCATTATTATGACGTCATAATTTTTACGCTGGATATGAGGTGAACAGATCCTAAAAATGGTAAATATAAGTACTGAACTGCTTTTAGTAGGCATTCATCGGCAAAATGAATTACAACTGGACAAAAGCAAATCCAACATGAAGCGCTAGCGCTTTATTAAATTTGTTAACTTTACAACTGTAGCACAAGGAACTGAACGGATACACAGAGTGTACACTACAAGTCTAAGGTGTTGATATTCTGAAAAGTATTGACTTGAAGTTAGAACAATATGGTGTGTACTGGACAGATATGGACGGATCCCGTATAAATAGCCTACGCACAGACGGCAGTATCGCGGTACACACGAATCAACCAATATCACGGAGAAGTATATGATAAAAATAATTCTATGATTAAATAAAGGATCTACATGGCCTGCATGTATCAAAATTGTAAATGGACAGAATATGATTGCATGATTAATATCAATATGCATAAAAAAACGTAACATATACAAGCCCAGTTTTGCTTTTGCCCTCCCCAAGGAGAGTGAATTCATCATGACAGGTATATGTAAAAGATTATGAGAAGTAATGATATACTCCATCTGAAAATAACTTAAGGCGAATATGGATTTCCCCAGCCAAGATTGAAACTATAACCCAGGGTAGGCTTCCCATTATATATAATACTTGTATATGTGTGCACAGAAAGGTGACTGATTTAGTTAGTACAGTGCATTCTTCTTTATATCATGTTGCATTTGTCAGACAAAAACATGATATGAACAGGAATGTGACATTAAGAGAAACATGTTTTTCCACTAACTCTAGTGCATTTCCGATCTCCATAACTAAAAGTAAGCTATTTAATTATGTATATATGAAGATGTTTCAATATATAGATAACATCATTTCAATTATAAATCATTTTTTGGGGATATTTGTTATTTTCTATGCAACATTTTGTACAAGTTGTACCTGAAATCAATGAGAAATTACATCATTTTCTAGATGTTTTATGTGATTGGTTAAAATAAACATGATATTAAGAGGAATTCACTTCAAAATGCATGATATTAACCAAATATAATTTCATAGATTATATAGAGAGAAAATAGTGCTTGGGAAAAACATGATATAAAAAGGAATGTGATATTAACAGGAGTGATATTAAGTGTGAATCCACTGTAAAACATGTGATGTGAAGGATTTTCCCGTCTTATTATCTTCTTTGTGCAGTAATTTTAAAAATTAGGACGGCAGTTTTTCAATTTCAATTCTGTCATATATAACTGTACAAAGAAAGATGATGATCAATAACTGGCATCATTTCTAATTAGTTTGAGTTTCCTCTGGCCCTGACACAAGACTTTGACATCTTGAAAGATATATGTGTGGTGTGGGAATGGCCCAAATTTTCTCTGGTCGGACACCAAATATTTTGACAGATAGATGTCTGGTTTAGAGATAGCCCAAGTTTTTTCTGGCCCTGACACTAGACATTTTGACAGAGAGATGTCTGGGGTGGAGATAGCCCAAGTTTCTGCTGGCCCTGACACCAAAGACGTTCTGACAGACAAATGTCCAATCAGGGCAAGGGAAAACTTATACAAAGATTCAGTATAGCCACAATGCCTTAGAGCTGTCCAACACTGTTTGAATGTCAATTAGGATTACACTTAGGCAATCACACAGCGACTTGGCTCCTGATTGGGAATGTCCTCTTCATCTTCAAACACGTCATCATCTTCCAGCTTGGCCACTCCGTCTAACACTTGGAGGTGGGGCAGCATTCTGAACACCCTGTTAACAGATTGGAGAAACTAAGTATTTTTCAAAATATCATATTATCATAATGTAATTTTAACATTTCAGGCAAAGTTCAGGGTTAATGTGATGTTAATGGGGTTGTTAATAATAATAAAAGCTTTATTTATACAGGATGACATATTAAGATTGCCATCTAATTTACAATATGGCCCTGATATACAATGCAATATATACACAGACAAATACACAGAATACAAACACAAATATAAAACACATATAGTATCACATATTTGCACATTCACATATTTGAAAATAGCTACTGGTCGGAACACATGACATTGGGGGTAACTTAGATAGTTTTTGTATGAGACTTCTTAAAGACTCTACGGTTGGTAAAACATGCAGTGAACTGTCTAGGTTGTTCCATAAAACACTTGCTTTGTTGCTAAAGCGGTTAAAACCTCATATAAGTTGATGCTCAAAGGATTGTTGATGTAATGTCCTATCATTGTTATGAATAGGGGAATCTCCCTTCCCCATTTGAACCCTAGGGTAAAATAGCGATATCTAGCACTGGTAAAGTGCTGTTGCTTGGCCTGGAACCCCCAACCCTTGGCTCTCAAGCCCCATGTTCTACAGCTCATGCTTGTAAGGTAACCTAATCGATGCGCATCTTTAATAGTTTAAGTTTGCATGTTTTACAAACATTCAGGAAACATACCAGCTACAAGTTTGCTAAAGTGATGACTTACTTAGGCCTGTAGTTGACGACAAATGAGACGGGGTTTCCACGGAGATATAGCTGCTCCAGGGTGGACAGAGAGCTCAGGCCCCGAAAACTGTTCACATCATTGTCCTCCATTGTCAGGCAGGTTATTTTTGGAATGGACGGCAATTTCTGCAGAAAGCAAAACAAACTGGTCTGCATGGATCTAAATTACAACAAGAGTGTCGCAGGGCGGAACAATATATTCCTTCCATGGTGAAGTAAGTTATTGTATAAGAATGTCAAAATAATGGGAATATACAATGTCACAGTTAAAATCTAAAAAAATTGAAAGAAATTGGTTGAAAACTGTTGGAGAAGGTATATATTGACAACATCTTGATTGAGAAATATATAAGGGGCAGCAACTCCTCCAAATATAGTCAAATCAAACCAAGCTCAAGAAAACACAACTTCATGATGACATGATGGTGAATACCTGTACGAATATTAAAGAGTTGTTTCCCTTTACTTGTCCCGACAACTTGGATGTATTTGGCATGATCACTTGTAAAGATTTTTTTAGACAATTGGTAATTGGTTATTCCAACATCCCCCCCCCCCCCCCAATAAAAAAAATTCCACGCATGATAACAAAGTCGAAGGTCAGCAAACATAAAGCTCGCCTGACATATTATATTTTAATTCATTTTCTGTATTTATGTTTCTGTATCAAAGTCTTTACTCCTAAAGATACAACTTTATAACCAAGATTTACATCTTTTTCTTTTAAAAGTGTTCACCAAACTGGTGTACGTGGTTCACCGTTCCCTGATTGGAAACAAGGATTGACTCGTTTTGAAAAATCAAAGTACTTAGGTTCTGCAATCTTAGGTGAAAAACAGTTTAAATATGATATTTTGGATGGAGTACAGAATAGAAATAAAATTTTATGCAAGCTCAGCAAAACTTGACTTTCACCGACCACGCTGAAAAAGTAAGAGTGGTTGGTGAAAAGAAGCTAGCTATAGGTGCTCCCGATGAAATTAAGAGTTTTGTAATCGCCAGTGTTATGGCATTAAATCAAACAATTAGAAATTACCAAACTTAAACAGGAAAGTCAATATGACAGTACACACAACAGATTCATTTGTGAAGCTTGTTATTGTCAGGTTTGTATGAATCTACATGATATAATTTTAAGATTAACGCCAATAAAGTCCGCCAGAGGTAATCGTAGATAGAAGGGAAGACCTTACGTAAGACGAAAGATTAGTAGCAATAAGCTGTGGGCAGATACCACTTTAGTGTAAAAATGTACAGCCACACAAAGATTTGAACCTGGAACGCTTCAGGACTCTGTGGCACAAATATATTAGCCAATCAACAAGTGTTTCATACCTTTGTAGTTTTTATGTACAATTTAAGTTCCGGCTAATTACTGGGCCACTGCAGAGGAAGTTTAATGCGAAACTAATGGCAGATTTTTGCATGAATGGTATGTTCACATACTTAACTTTTGAAAACTTTATACTTTTAATATGTTTCCATGTCTGTGTGCAGATTTACACAGGGTAAAAAAGTATGGGGCGTTTCTGTTTAGCTTTACCAGTTTTGCCCGTAAACTTCCTGTTGTCAACTTCTTGACACTGTGACAGCCCTGTTTGCCAGTAAACATCCCAGAAAACTTGTTTTGTAGCCTTTGTAAGGTACTATTTATCAAAGAATCTAGACAGTTGTCACTAGTGTTGAACTTCAAATATCAAAGTTATTTGCTAAAACGTTTGGTAATGACATACAGTAAATGGTTTAGTTGTGAGTCCTTCAAACTTTTGAGTGGCTCCTACCATTGAGCTACATGTACCTCAGGTTTGGGTAATTGACCCACTAGTCCCAGTCCAGTTCCATTTCACATACCTGGTACTTATCAAGTGTATAACATACAATGTGAGATAGATATATCATTGAGTTATAGAAATATAGAATGCTTACCTTAAATGATGAGATGAAGTTCTTGTTCAAATTCAAAACCGTGCACCTGAAATACAAAGTAGCTTAAAATGAGCAAAAATATTGAACAGTTGCTACGTCCTTTGTAATAATAATGATTAATTGTACCAGGAGTCATTTTCACAAAAGACCACCCTGAAGGCAAAAAAAAATTATATGTGTAGGTTACTTTCAAATAATATACATGTTTATTGTTAATACTTTTTCTTTGGCCAAATGTTCCATAAGGGCCAGTACATCCATGATATCCAGGGGTTACGCTCACTCTAACTCCCCCTGAAACAAGTCTAAACAAAATTGAAGGTATGTGACAGCTACTAGATTGGTGTAATATAAAAAATTAGTTTTACTGTTCTTGACTGCAAAATTGTTTGGATGTACATCAAAAGCTCAAACTTGAAGTCTTCTTGTTTCATCTACAAGGCTGATCACACTGATTCTTGATTTTATTATGACACATTTCAAGGGTTTATAGAGTGAAAGTGAGTGTAACACTTGCATATCTACAAGATTGGGCCAACAAAAATCTACAGGTGTTAACCTCTGAAACATTCTACATATCAAATGAGGGAGAAAGTGTGTGAAATGTGACTAAATCTGCATTGCTCAATTTGTCTTCCCCTTTTTATGTATCAAAATAACTTCACAAAGTATTAATTTGATCCAGACACACCTGTAATGGTGATTACACACACCCTGCAGCAACTAGGATATCATTTGACCACAGGATGGTGATTTTGAGTTTGGACTTAAATGAGGGAGATTTTGAGGGAAATTGGTAAATTCTGGTCAAAAAGAGGGAGTCTCCCTCCTAATGAGGGAGAGTTAACAGGTTGTAAATCAGCCAGTCTGCTGAGTGTCCTAAATGGGACTAATTTGATAAATGCTACATGCTCCTTACTTTGGGAAGCTGTAGGATGCCAGAGTCGTGATACTATTGTCAACAAGGTACAACTGCTCCACATTCTTCAGGTTGCCAAGGATACGGTAAAAGTTGTCTTTCTGATACTGGTGATGTAACTCTTGGTAACAGAGGCTGGCAGACTGGGGATCAGAGGTCAAACATAAAGGTTAAGCAAAGTTCAA
This sequence comes from Mimachlamys varia, assembly GCA_947623455.1. NCBI lineage: Eukaryota > Metazoa > Mollusca > Bivalvia > Pectinida > Pectinidae > Mimachlamys > Mimachlamys varia. The sequence goes on from OX392542.1 coordinate 31,727,964, forward strand.
CATTTCACAGCATCAAAGAAACATGTATGAACTTTGATAAAATCATATCATGAATTAGAAAAAATCAGTTCTGCTCAGGTCTTTCTTTGATATAGGACATGTACAATCGAAAACATGAAACTGTAAGTAAACTGTATGTGTCAAATTGTATGTGTATTTTGAACAATATGGACATACATGCTGTTGGAAATGTTCCTAAAGTCTGTGAGAAACAAAGTTTTAACTTGAGAAATCATGTCTTTACAAGAACCAATTACACAAGGGATGATCTTGCAAATTTCAAGTCAAAGATGTTTGTTTTTTTATACACATGCATATCCTGTGTTTGTTCATACATTTTGTAGGTTAAAGGTTAAACTTATTTGATCATCATCCCTACATTTTTAAAATGGAATTACCCAGCCTTAGATTGGTAAGGTTTAAATGTGACTTTAAGGGATAACAGATTATTAGTAGAATGTGCCGTCTGTAAAGTGGCATGCACAGAGCCTCAAATTCTATTATGACATTTAAAAGATGACAATATATTGTACAAACTTCTAAGACATGTCTGTGAGACATAAATAACCCCACCCCCGTATGAAATTAGTTCTTCATGCTTATTATGTATGCGAAGTTTGATGACAATCAGATCAGTGGTTATTTAAATAAGCTGGTTAGGGTAATTACCATAGGGCGCGACAGAACAGGACGGACATGGGTAACACTACATGCCCCTCATTTCAAGGTGGGGCATAAAAATGGATTTTTAAAGATGAATTCTAAGATAGATATGTATACCGTAGCTGCGTTCCAGTCCTCTAGTGTTGTGCGATGTTGTATACGTTGTTTGCCATGTAGGGAGTGGTGAATATTCTGGTTGTCCTCATCTTTTAACAGGTAAAATGCCTTTTCTTTTTCAGCTGGACCTGTAAGCACAAAGATCAATTCAAGATTTCATATTAACATGGGTAAAAGTAAAAAAAAAAAAATGAAAAACTGAAAATATATTAAAATAGGAAAAAGCTTAAAAAATGGAAATAATTTATCGACCATCAACGTGTCAAAAAACGGATTTCTGTCACAAAACGCAAAAACTACCACCCATGCATTGAGGCTATGGCAGGTATATCTTTACTTAAATATCAATTCCATTTAAATCATAAAAGAAACATTTTTCTATTCGTAAGAACAAATTGCCTTTCAGTTTGTCATTGTACATGTTCTATCATAAAAATCAATTGTTGCTATTTTGAAATGGATTAAAGGGAGATAATTATAACCCAGACTGATTTTAAAACTTTTAGATTACATAGGATTTGTTTTCTTAGCTAAGCTAAAAATTTTTTTTTTATTTGAGGTTCTGAAAACGCAATTACTTGTCCTACTATTCAACATGACATCACAATTGACAAAATTTATTCTTACAACCAATCAGAGGGCTTACATGTACAAATTTTTAAATATCATATAACATGAGAATACTACATGTACAGTGTACCCTCAACCAATCGCCATCCAAATCTACCACCACCCTCGCATACAGCCACCTAAACCTCTAGAACGGATTTCCCTTTTTATAATTCCCTCGTTAAGTTCGCCACCCTCGCATATCGCCATCCACCACACCCTTTAAAATACAAACGTCCCGAATCGCTATACAGTTCCCTCGACGATAACGCCTTATTGTTCTGTTTTTGGAGATCGAGGAAATCTTTAGTGTTCCTTTTGGAATGGCATGTGGCAAAAGTAGATCAATAATTATTTTCAGATATAAATTTGTGCCAATATAGATCTATATGACGATATAATACTTTAATAAAATGTTGGAAATGCAATCTATGCAATTTAATTTATGGTAATAATTTTCATAGTTCGATACTTTCGCCACCCTCTTTATACCGCCATAATTGCTGTGGACGAAATGTGGCGGTATAACGAGGGTACACTGTGCATGTAGATCATTTGATTCTCAAAAGAACTTCGTACTTTATGCCTTTAACAAAGAATCATTAACCTTATGCGTGAGTGGATTATAAGATAGTAAGCAAACAAACATAAGCTCTGAATTCATATTCACAGAGTGATAAAAATCCCTGCTCAATAAAAATAATTAAAGATTATATTGTCACCTTCTCTGACCCGAGGAGCTTTGAGTTCTGTCCCCTTTAAACAGCCGGACCGCAGGTCATGCCAAACAGAATATTGAAATCTGTGGGATGGTAGCTGAAAATAAAACCATTGTATAGTATATCACATACAATTACCGACTGAAATGACAGAGTGAAGAATTTTATACTTATATTTTATAAATGTTCACAGGAGTCAAACTTCCATCTTGTTGCTTTGTGATGAAAACATTGGAAATGCACGACAATCTACTTCATTACAGTGGTCAATTTATAATTTATTTTCATGGGTCCTTTTTTTTACATATTGCCGAAAACAATGGGTGCCACAATGTTAAATTGAAGTATTTTCAGAATTTCTATGAGTCCTTTAATCATAAATTTTATGAGTACTGGACTCTGGACTTGCACGTAAATTGATCACTGACTACTATACCACTGTTGCTTGAGTTTCTGTCAGTAAATAATAAATATATATGTCTGAAATGAGCATCCCATTACAGTAATGTAATGGGCCTCGGCTCCATATAATATAAACATTTGTTTTTATATACTGACAGAAACTCGAGCAACTGTGACCATACATACCAATTATATATTGACTCATTTACCCCTGAAGTTTTATTATGAACGATGCCAACCTTTGAATTGGAAGGGTTCAAATAATCAAATGTGTCTTCAGGGGTAACTGAGCTAATGACATGTCCACTCCCCCCATGACATGTAAAAATTTGACTGGGTGGAGGTTTTCTGATAATCAGGATAGACTGTCTGCTTGCCCACAGTAATCCTTGATATCCAGGGGTTACGCTCACCTAGTTTCTTTAGATCTATACACCCCTGGAATTAGTAATGCCATGGCAAAACTGAAGGCTCTGTGTGCGCTACGCATTGTTGATCAGGCAATATGCAAAGAGACTGGGTTTGACCCTGCGATGTACATCAAAAGAACTCATCGTCACTTGACAGTAAAATTGACAAGCTTTGAAGACTGTTGTGGCTCCTTTGTAATCTTCAAAAGACAGACATCAGCCTAGCGATTGGTCATTTTTATTTAACTGATCATGCCTTCAGTTTTGCCATGACATATTCCAGGGGTGTAGAGAGAGTAGGTGAGATTAATTCCCCTGATTAATCAGAGATGGCTGACATTAAGAACATATGGGCCTTTAACTGCTTATAGAATTTTTATATTCATGACAAAAGTACACTCCTCTTCTGTGTAGAATTTAGAAAGCAAAATTTTACAAAAACCTTTAATTCATTGATAAAGTCTATAAAAAAGCAAAATTTTACAAAAACCTTTAATTCATTGATAAAGTCTTTAAATAACGTTTTGGATCTTTAAAAAATTAGGTACGTTAATCTTAAATTTTGACAAGTATCATTAATCTTATGAAATTAGAAATGGAGACAAGTGTTAAGTTCTGCTATTGCATAATGAAGCTTTCAATAATTTTAACCCAAAACAATAATTCTGAGGCTCATTTGAAATCTTATATACAAAAATGTATCAACATTTTAGCTTACTCTTTTGTAAAATTGCAATAGGAGTCATAGCTTTAAAGAGAATACCTAGCTGATAATAAGACAAATTCTCTATACCTCTGGGAGTTCGCTGATTGGTCCCTGGAACTTTCTCTGTTGCTGTAGATGTTTGTAGGCGGGGACAATGGCCAAAGGGACACCAGCCGAGGACAGAGCAATGTTACTGCCTGTCTCCCCACTTGTGGCGCTCTCCGCATTTACTGACACGCTAGAAACACAATTTCTACAGGTTGATAAAAATCATACATATATGAAAGAAAATTGCACACATTAATTATGTTTGTATGTTTACATTGCACACACACAAAATCCAATCAGAGCCTCTAAAGAAACCTGCAATATTCAAAAGGGAATTTGTTAAGTGAAGCATTTAGTTTACAGTATACTCAATTACTAAAAAAGCCAATATTTTCGCTCGCGGAATTTTTCGCTTAGTCAGCCTCCAAACTGTTTGTGATGTGTAAATTTCCGCGCTCTCAGTCATGCTGTTTTGCACAGTGTACCCATAATACTATTATACACTGTAGAGCTTGAGTGGTGTTAAATATGTTCCTGTGTGGTTATATTCGAGAAGATTAAATGCCAGCAAAATAAGCAAACATTTCCACACCGCCAAAACTTCCACTTCTACAGTCATAATTTCGCCACCAAAGTATTTGCCTGTGTCACAGGAAAAAGAGAAAATGTAGCTGCTAGACCGGGGTTTGAACCTGGGACCTTCCAAATTCTATAGATGAACTCTCTACCATGCATTTAAAACAGGAAATAGGGCTATCATGGGCTTTCACTAGGGATTGAAATAATCCACAGGATTGTAGTCTTGAGACTGTATCAATGATTTAAAGAGAAATTCCCTATAATGTGGAAGTAGAAGTAGACCTTCATCCAATGTACAATTAAAAACGTCACATCATTGCTAATTCTCCATTTAAATTTGTTCTCCCTCAAACACCACAAGTCCTCATTCCAGATTCTTGAGGTACATTTACATGTACTCCGTGTCACCTGAGAGAGTAGGTGCAATGGGCACGAATTTTGACAGGAAATTATAAGCATTGTATCCATGTACTGCCATGCCGGATTGAAACTATAAATTTCGTATAGTGCTAAGCTAGAAGGCAATCCTTACCCTGTTTATACATAAACAAAATTCAATAAAGAAACCCACAGCGCAACATGTGTTTCTTGATGTGATCAGGTGATGGCTGTAGTATATAAAAAGTGTTTAAGGGTATTCATTACTCTATATAGCTACTAGCCATATACATGCCCTTACATGTAGCTTGAGGCCTATATGTATGTAGCAATCTAGACCGGTTCGATTGTCAGCGACCAGATCGCTCAATTGGTTGAGCACCCGTCTAGAGTACGGAAGGTCCTGGGTTCGAACCCTGGTCTGGCCGTGCATTTTTCCTCTCCTGTTACATTTGGTTCCGTACAAAATATACCCATAGGTGACGATATAGGGTAACACCCTCGCATTTTACACATGTAGTCCGAAGGGTGACCCACCAGCAGTCCCAATATTTCATTAAGCGGGCCAGAGAGTCAGAACTTTTCAGACTAACGTACATGTACATGAGGCATGCACTCATACAGGCCACTCACTGTTTAGTGTTTTTTATGGGACCCGATACATACACAAACCAAATAAAATCTTGAATATTCATGGACTTGAGAAAGTATTAACTGTCTTTGGTGGTGGTGGAGCCAGCTAACTTGGAGTAACAGTTAATTCAAGTTACATGTACAAATGTATAGCTGGTGTACGTATGCCTGAGACACGGACAATATGCCCCTTGTACTGAGTGGAGCCAGGTCACCCGGATGTTTACATCTTAACGTTCAACTTTGTAAAGATATATACACATGTACACTTTACATGTACAGTGTACTCTTGACCTATCACCACCTGAATCTACGCCCTCCCTCGAATACTGCCACCTAAACCTCTAGAACGGATTTCTTGTGACTCCTCTATAATTCCCACGTTAAGTTCGCCACCCTCGCATACCGCCATCCGCCACACCCTTTATAACAAACGTCCCGATTTGCTATATGTTTCCCCCAACGATAACGCCATATTAATCTGTTTTTGGAGATCGAGGAACTACATGATGTATTTAGTGTCCAATTTGGAATGGCATGCAGCAAAAGCAGATCAATAACTATTTTCAGATATAAGTTTGTGCCATTATGTAGATTAATATGACGATATAATACTAAGCTTGTTTTCATTAAAATGTTGAAAATGTAATTTATTATGCAATTTAATTCATGGTTATGATTTTCATAATTCGATACTATCAACACCCTCGTTATACCGCCATAACTGCTGTGGCCGAAAGGTGGCGGTATAACGAGGGTTAGTCCGAAGGGTTCTGACTCTCTGACCCGCTAAATATTTTGACGACAGGCGAGTGCCAGCCTGTCGTCAAAATATTTAGCGGGTCAGAGAGTCAGAACCCTTCGGACTAAACGTTGGTACACTGTATCAAATTCAATATTAAGTTACATGTTTTCTATGTACATCTGTACATGTATGTACATGCATGTATGAACTATAACTGCTTGTTCTGTTAATTCCGGATTTAGTGTTTTTTTATCATTTCCGATCAATGACAAAGCGCAATTTGTGTATAAAAAAAAACAAGTTTTTTTCCAATATTGAATGAATTTGAGGAAATGAACAGATATATTTTGGAGGGAGCCCAAATATCAGAAAAAAGAAAGATGTAGTGATTCGTCTGTTAGTTAAAACGGCTATCATATAGGCACACTAATATTTCTACTGGAAAACATACAGGTCGAATAACTGAACAATACTTCCATGGATGTTTAAAATTCATTGAAAGTTGAACACTTACCTATCCGACATTTCTTGCAGGTGCTTGCCAACTGTGTAATCATGTGTACTACGTCATAGAATGTGTACTTCCGGGTACGACTAACTTCCAGCTATATATTTGGATGGCGACGAACAACGACGGAGGGAACTATCAAATTAATGTTTGCCAATGTCCAAACACGCGTATTTGTTTAGAGATTCAATCTCACATTCCTTTTTAATATAAGTCCATCATTTTTAAATGTTTTTTTTTTTAAATTTCATACACACTTTCAGAATGTCACATATACACAGGTCAAGGGGATGCAACTCTCGTTATCAAGGTGTTGGCATACATGTACATTAATATTCTTACTAGCGACACATTGTCACGTTGTTTTGATATAAAACTAAAAGGGGAAGCGTAAATATATTAAACCTATACTGAGCCAATGTTCAAATGGCACAATCATTGTTGGCTCACATGTAAATCATAATTAGATTTTTTTAATTTCTTTCCCAGTGTCGTTTAAGCTGTGCCACGAGTTATCGTTCCTTAAATTATTGTGTGATCATGTTACAATATGAATCTAGGTAGCTATTTTTTGTGGATGGCTATTTCTAGGTGTCTATATTTTTGTGGATTGCAATTTATAGGTACATTTCTTTTTGTGGATGGCTAATTCTAGGTAGCTATCTTTTTTGGATGCCTTTTTCTAGATACATATTACATGTGTATGTACCTCTCTGTTTGTGGATGGCTATTTGACACCTTTTACATTGTAGGTAGCTATATTTTTGTGGATGGCTATTTCTGTATGTGGATGGCTATTTCTACATTGTAGGTAGCTATATTTTTGTCGATGGCTATTTCTAGGTATCGTAAAAAAAAAAACTCATTTTCATCAGAGGCCTTTTATCGAAAATTGATCAACCCCCACTACATATTTTTAATTTGAGTCATTATATAACCGGTAACAAAGTGTTAGGCTACTGCATGATAAAAAACCAACATGTATATCTTTGTCATGTTTTAAGTCTTTGATGTACGCCTGCCGTGAAGGGTTTATATTGATGAAGCTCGATACGTAACAGTTCTTTTTACTACTATGCATTTTTTACCCTAAGATTATGATTGTTTTTCGTAAAAGGAGATATACAATTTAATAGGTCTGATTTACGAAAAATATTAAAAATATTGTAATATTGAACTTTAAATTACCTCTATCTATCTTATCAACGGCATAGAACACACAAACCTAGTGAATTAACAACCTACTAAGTATATAAGTTAAGTTCAACGTGACTTTTTATCTAATCTATGACATAATAAGTGTTTCAGTTTACAGTACGTGCCACAGTAGATACACTTTTTATGTACTGTACAGTTGTATGATGCACATCGCACTTTCGTGATAAAGACAACAGGAGATAACACACAATTGCAAGCATTCACACACACAGTGCAGATAAGAGGTGTCACGATAAGATGGAAAAGAAATTTGGTTAATTAATGGGGTCTGTATTCAATAAGGCCCGTTTAGCGCATCCGGCTCAACCGGGTTGTCTTTTTTAAAATGTAACAATTTCGGGTATACATCCTGGCGGATCTGCAAATGTTTATGAATGCCTCGCAAAACTTTGTCAATACCTAGGCTAGAATGAAAACATCATCAAATGCTTTTATATATAACGTTTTCAGGTATACATCCTTGCAGATCTGCAAATGTTTATGAATGCCTTGCAAAACTTTGTCAAGGCAAACATGAAATTGTCATCAGATGTTTTAACATGTAACGTTTTCGGGTTTACATCCTGGCGGATCTGCATATGTTTATAAATGCCGCGCAAAACTTTGTCAAGGCAAACATAAATTTGCTATCAGATGGTTTCACATGTAACGTTTTCGGGTTTACATCCTGGCGGATCTGCATATTATGTTTATGGATGCCTTGCAAACCTTTGTCCTGGCTAGCCTGAACATATCATCAGAATACAAGGCCCTACTTTTAATTCACAACGAAAGTCTTTATTCCCAAATGCCCCTTTCGCGTATCCAGTTCACTAGATTTGTCTTTTTTTAGAAGGTAACATTTTTGGGTATATATTCATACTTGTACATCATGGGAGATCAAAGTTTATGAATGCCTTACAAAGGATGCAAAAAAAACATCACATTACAGGGACCTACCTTTAATTCATAAATGAACAAGTCTGGTCCAACCGAATAAACCGTTTGTGTCGTGATATCAAGAACGCGGCAAAAGGCATCGCGTCGGAACAAGAATATTTGTTACGTCATCTATTAACGGCTTCATTCAAGGGAATGTGACTTGACAATATAACCTAAGATAAAGCTGATATTGTTAATCGCCGATAAAAAAAATCGAACTCCAATCTCCGGATTCTCATTAAAAGATGATCTTGAACAATAAAAGCAAAAACATGAAGGATTAAACTTCTCCTTTTTGAACATCTATCTGTGATGGTGTATCCATGTGACACTGTTCCGTTCAAATATATTTTCTTGGTACGAATTAGCGCATTACTGGAGCTGCAATTAGGGCGTAAGAATTGCACTTGTTGCCACATTGCATGATCGTGAAAGGCGTCTTAATTGTCTTAATGTTTCCCTTGACACTGCCTCAAATTTTTCCTTCAGTTGAACGTTCTCTCCTAAGAGGAATACTTTAAATTCTGTCCCCTAGCCGAGATATAGGTCTACTAGTCTCGTGAATGGTAGTTACTACTCACTACTTAACGATCAGACTTATGGGAATTGATCTATGTGACTAAGGAGGGTGTTTAGCTGGGGACATTCAGCAATATATATACTCTAATGTGGTCGCTCTATAAACTCGGTTTCAGTTTCACACGCGCGCACTCAACATATAAACTCACGTCGCACCGCTTTAAAGCCAACATTAGTGTGTGGGTGGTGGTGGTGGTGGGTGGGGGGGGGGGGGGGGGGGGGCAATTTATATAGTGAAATTGCTGGTTGTGGAGGTAAAAAGGTAAGTTTTTGAATGAATTCAGAAGGCTTTTAAAACATTTGATATGTGCATGGACTGCAGCAAGACATGCACTAAGCAAACATCGTGTTCGCAATTTATTTCTAAATCAAATCCTAAAATAACAGAGTGCACGCGTGATTTATGTTCATGTCCACATCACAAACATATTGAAACAATGCTGCAACTTTATATAGTTTGTATAAAAAGTTGCGTATTTATAAAGAGAAAATGCCATTTTTTGTGCCCACATTTACCAAACACCAAGCATTTTGCAAGACGGTGAGGTTTTTGAAAAAAAACGGTAATAGTTTGGTACACAAGAACTATTAGTGTTAAAAGTGGATGTCTTGCTGTAGCCTGTGCACATATCAAATGCTTTAAAAGCCTTCTGAAATCATTCAAAAACTTACCTTTTTACCTCCACAACCGGCAATTTCACTATACAAATCCCCCCTTTGTCAACATTATTGCCCCCTAATGTTGGCTACAACACGGTGTTACCTGAACTGACCCTGGATGTCGATACTAGAACGTTTATACTGAGGGGATTGCAAGATCACGTGTTAATGGCATTAAACATTGGGAAATGACCACCATCATATACTGTTTAAAAACACTGGGAGTTTGCGATTGAAAAATTAAGATGAGTAAATAATGCAGAGAAGGAAATATTGAAGGCTTTCCGACTACCGCTAAATTTACTAATATTATCACATTATCGGATGATCGTGGTGTTCCTAACCTTGGTGGTGATACAGGTGGGGAGAGTGGGGTTACGGTTCTCCACCATTATGACTGAAAAAACTCAATATAGCAAAAATGTAACCCCGATGGTCTCAGTGCTTCCAGCGTAACAGACGTTAAAACCGCCCCCTCTTATACTGGTACATGATGTATCTAGAGGTAAACGGATATACGATCTATGTTTAAGCAATATCCTTTATCACCTACTTGCACAAAGTACGCAGTGCACAAGGGTTGAGGAGAGAAAAAAACGACATTTTTACTGTTTTTCGTATCTATAATCTGACATATAAACCGAAATAAACAACCTACTAATGAGATAAGTATCGATAGGCCTACATAACGGTAAATACACTATCGGAGTAGGTAAACTTTTTTGTACCCTTGTTTTCATACATATTGCTTTCGTGATACGAATGATGACGTAGTATGGATAGCAGATTGTAATATTCACGATAACAGATGTCATTTGATTAATAAAGCATTTTTTTCATCGAATAATGTTTTAAAAAAGCATGCATTGAAGCAATAAACCCACGATATAGTTTATTAAGTGATGATCTATGAAACTGTCCAAAGACAAGTTGAAGTTGAACAACGTTCCAATATTTAGCAGATCAGACAGTCAAAACCCTTCGGACGATAAGCAGTAAACAGCAAAAGCAAAGCATTAGCATTTTGATCGAATTTATTTTGCCTAATCTCTTTATAAGTGATTAATTTTAAAAGCTTTTTATACATCACTGACATGTCCGATACTTATTTGGAAAGCGGATCTTAAATACTGGTCCTCGAAAGTGACGATACAATACGGAACAGTCAGGAAAGCCTAAGACTTGGGCCGAATTCGTCTTTGTGAAATGTATCCAAGAACAAATAAGTAACGTTAAATTAGAAATTGTTGAAAAGGGGTTTCAGTCACACACACAGGGGCTTTATACTAGGGATATCGATGAGGCGGAGTAAAGCATATCTGTAATATTCGGGGAACAAATATCAACCTAATGACTGGTCAGGTTTCATATCAGAAACCAATCAAATAACTAATTTCGATCCTTCGATTTTATTTAGATATTTTCTAAGGGTGCAAGGACGATCACGTTAAGAATGGTAAAAAGAGGTAACATTTAAAAAAAAACATCTATCACGAAAATGTCGGTATCTAGAACAAGCCCTAGAATAACGAATTAATTGCTACAAATAAACACCATTGAACAGAAGCAGGGGTTTTACTGTCAAGAAAGGGAAAGTTCATGACCAGAAAATCGAAAGCGTCGCGTGTATTGTATAGCTTACTAGTAAGATGCCTACGTTGGTTATAGTTAGTAAAAATCAAGATAAGCAGCTGTTTTAGATTGTTGTGTCCTTATGTTTCAAGTGGAGAAAGGCATACACGATCGACGTTGTCAGCAAACTAGTTTATGAACACATCGTCGATTTATGTGAAAGTGAAATTGAAAACTTTGGGAAAGGTGTTTGTTACCTGTCCTGATAAACTTCTTCTGTATGAAAACAAAAATGAGTCAGCTAATAGTAGGTGGAATATTAAAAAATTAAAATAAAAAATGAAAATCAAATAGCGGTGCTTGAGAATATCACTAAAGGTAGCGAGTATCAATCCTGCTTCATATCAAAAACAAAAAGACGAGTTAAACATATATTTTTATTATGATCCTTATCTTTTGCAAGTGGAAGATATAAAATGGCGACCAAAAAGAGTTTTTAAAATTCGAGTAATTTATAGTACATGTATCTTTCTTTACAATCTCTGTAAGTTGGATACTAATTTCATAATAATATATTATTATGTTTGCATAATCATCGCGACAATTACATGACTGGTGTCGTCGATGAACTGAAAACCTTTACTCTTCCGGAACACCGGTCTTATTCTCTTGTACTTTTACAAGGGTCTCCATGTAAATCTTTCCTTTGTTCGTATTTTGCCCATGGTTTAATCGATTTTGAGCTAGGCTTTTGTTTTTTAACGCATCGGTATTCTCTAGATATCTTTTAGTTATTGTTATCTCAATTATGGTATGGTCTTTCTCTCTTTCTCTTACATTCTAAATGAAAACAATGATAATTTTATGCAATTCATCACGGGAAATCTTAAGCAAATACCACACAATTAATAGACAGAGTGGTAATTTTGGACTTTCACTGACATACCTTGTAACACATATACATAGTTCCCTAATCATAAAAGTGTAAACCAAATACGTTATCGCCCTACCGACTTACAGGCTCAATGGTAATCTAGATCCTCGTTGGTCAGTGACACATGTAAACAGAATAAATCTTTATGTAGAGACTAGCTCCCGGCGATTAACTTTTGCGAAACACGTTAAGCCAGTACACTATATAGCATATGGTAAAGTGTGGCAACCCCCACCATAATTTGCGGCGAATAACTTTCCCAAATTTGTTTTTTTTTATCGCGAAATGCACGAAAACAACATAAAAAGCGAAAGAGACTTGGTTTACACTAGATGATAATGATCTAGCTAAACTTGTTTGACGACTTGTTCTCATACAAACAAGTTTAAGCTAACCGAAAAAAGCAAAACAGACAAATTGTGTGGATATTTGTAGGCTAAACCTCTGAAATGTTATGTAAATTTCAGATGCAGGAATATTGACAGAACATTGCCCACGGTGCTTTCTGACTTTACGGATCATTTATGAATGAAATACATGTAGATTTACATATGCATAATGTATACAAACAATAGTCGAAAATATTAAACCTATCGGGTTTGCCCATGTCCGCCCTTCATCGAAATAAATAAAATAAAATAAAATATCTCTCCCCGGAAAAAAGGAAAATGGTAAGAAACATTTAATTAAATTATTTATGTGTCGCGTACCCATTTGTTATAGCACGGTACTCTGCGATATCATGGTGCTTATTGAAACTATGGAAACAGCTGTCTTGTCTAAGAGCACATTACTATTTTTTTAAATTTTGTCTCACGTGATCCAAAAATATGATAAAATATAGATAAAATGTTTGGTACAAATATTTCACAACGTATTCCGTAAAATCTTGCCCTGTACATGAGAGTTAGGGAGTGACTAGTATATACAGGCTAGGACGACACAGATCAGGTGAGGACAAACAGTGTGGAGAGATAACCAATGTAATACATACCCATCGGTTCTTCAAAAGCCTTGTCATGTTCATCAAGTTAAAAATATATGAAATGAAAATATATTTTTTGTTCATATTAAAAAAGCATTTATTTCACATGATTATTTTTTTTCTCATTTCATAAGATGACATTGAAGTGTATTGACGCGTTTGCTTGACGTTTTGATTTCATCATCAGTTACCAGTCTGAATCAAAGTTTGAGTTATTCGATGAAGAATTCGGGATACTTGATAAAGCTAACAATGCGTGTTGACGACACTGATATCTGCTATCTTCTTAGGAAGCGTAGTCCAGTCATCATGTGTAATCAAGGGCGGTTGCTATGTTTTCGATTCTAATTTACAAAACACGAACAGTGTTATGGATGTAGGTACCCTACGCCGTTTAATACGGACAGCAATACACGGAATAACGCAAAGGGCCACACAACCAGAGTATATCGTTCAATTTTGTTTTGGTGCCTTTTTTATTCTTTCATTTTGTTTTCGCTTTTGCATTTCCACGTTTACTTAAACTTCTGTAAACTCTGTATTCTCTTTTACATTTTTAAGAGTTTGCGTGTAAATCTTTCCTTTATTCATAATTTCCCCCTGGTTTAATTAATTATGAGTTCAGATTATGGTTTTTGCTGACACTTCGATATTTTCTTATATCTTTAACTTTCTAGGGGATACTAATCAAGTTTCTTTCCTTCAGTTCGACGCCATCTTTAATTCTACTGTTGCCTTTACCTTAGTTTTGATATGTCTTGCACATTTGAAAAGGTGCAGCATGCGTGTGTGTGGGTGTCGGTGTCTTATGTCATCTTTCATGATACAAGGTGACGAAATGCAGAATGTGTGTGTGTTACGTCATCTTTCATTTTTTTGTACTTCCTCGTTTCATTCCATGTGGTGCGTCGTTGAATTTTATTTTATTTTAAGTCTCGTCTTGTTTGTGAATGCTGTCTTTTTTTGCTTACTTGTTATTCATTATGCTTTGTTTTTGTATCCCGGATATTGCTTTGTTGAAATGAATCATCGCTTCCCTTTGCTGTTTGTTCTAACCGCCATAGTTTTCTGTGGTTAAGGTATACGTATTTTATTTATCCCTTAATTCTTGTGTGATGTTTTGTTATCATCCATATTTTTTTGTTTATTGTATATGACAATATATATATGATAATATCATATTACACATATGTGTAATTACCATCAACCCCGATCTGCTCTGCTCTATGTGGTTAAGTTATTTTCGTATTGTTCTCATTATAACAATTTGATCTGTTCTTGATTCAAGTAAAACCGCTTGGCCCTAAATAGCCATAGTTGTCGATGGGCCATTAGACACAAACAAACAAACAAACAAACACACAAATAAACATGATTCAAAATTGCTTGCCACTATAACATATTTGTAAATGATATAAAATCGTTTTTGATCAATTTCGAGTGTGTCTATCTACGTTGCATATTGAGAAAGACTGGCAAAAATCGTGCTTGCAATTAGAATTGTACAGGAAAAAGGTACAATCATGTTTAAAATAGCATTCGAATGCATTTTATTTAATTTCTCAAAATGAAATAAGCATAGCCCTCCTATATATTACAATCTTAAGTCAATGTTCTGGCACACTAGAAATTTATAAATGTTTTTGTACACTGGAATCTTGATCGATTAAAGACACGTTTTGTTTTTAAGCAATCTATTCTTGCATTATCATGACAAATTGCTCGTTGGTGAGTATTTTGTAACTGTGTGAAAAAGTCGGTGAAACGGGCTCAGGGTAATCGATCGTTTATCAGTGGCATTCTATTGATAAAATGATAAACATTACTTTATTTGTACCGCGTGTGTTTGTGCTGTAAACGAATGATAAAGAGCATGTGACCTAATTTCACCTATTGCTCTGCCTTGTCAACTTACTTATAAAATAATGCATTGTTTATAAATGACCTATTGATCGTAAACTTTGTCTTACTGGTTATAACTCTAATTAAAGGTTTTACAAATGAAGTGATTAGAGCCTTAGCCCCAGTATATAAAGAAATGAGTGGATTTGTTGACGCCTTGGTTTATATTGGTTGGGGGGTGTTATCTGTTTGTTTTGTTCGTGACGTCGTGTGATACGACTGTGGGGGCTAGGCTAATCACACCACATAGTATATCCTCTGCACGAATCATTGGTCGAAACTTAAACTCTGGACATCCATCTTTGCACACCTATCAAAGTGACCTACACCTGGCTCCTTATACCTGTGATTCGCACCCGAACAATACTCCGTGCATGTTCATATACTGAACTTGCTGGACATACCCCACACCTGTACCGGTGATTTTCCACGTGGCGCCAACTTTAGTGACGTAACAAAGGTAACAGCACATTGCTCATGTTTCGTGTTATTTCGAAACCATCGAATATTTCAAAGATAATTTAGGTGTCATTTTTTATTTCCAAGACAATGATTAACATTTTAATGACTTTAATTTTGTTCTTATCTTACGTTTCAATGCTTTATTTCAAAAGAATTTATGTGTACGCGCTTGTCACAAACTGTTATCTTTATTTATATCATTTATATCATACCTATACGCATTTCTGTTTTATGTCATATTCGTTGTACTTTTCACGCATAAAATATTAGTCCAGAGGGAAATCTAGATTTCTAGTGTTACATATCCTGTGAATAACTTGACTAGTTGATATACACCATTTAGTTTTATGATAATGATTGAAGGTCCTTATCAAATTGTGGGACGATTGCTGTTTGAGGAGTATTTTGTGTGAAATAAATAGCTCATGTTTATTGCAGATATATTAAGGAATATGTTGCTAGCTTGACTATAAACACGTCTTTTGGTGTAATTTTTATGGTGTAATTTTTAGGGTGAATACTTTTTATGGTTTGCGTCTTCAATAAGAATAAAATTAGGATAATCATAGTAATCAATCAAAGAATCAACACTTAAAAAAATGAAACGCCAATTAACGTTTGCGTATTTAAGTCTATTGCAAAGTTAAATGTCTCGCAAAGCAATTAAAATATTTCATATGAACCTAAATGAGAAGATAAATTCGTATATATAGATATCATATTATTTTAACAATAGTCATAAAAATCAGTAAAATTATTGGATTTTCCTTGAATAAATATCAATATTTTAAGACGTATGTCATCGTTAATTCATTTTTAAAACATAATTTATAATGGCTAAACTTGATATACCCAAGACATTTTAAAGAAATCTGCATGCAAACATTATGTAAGTATTTTACTTCAGTTTGCCATAATAATTTTTACAAAATTATGTAGAGCGTTACTCGTAACCTAGGGTCAAAATATAGACCGACAATATTACAGACTGTACCCGAGAAATATTAAAAAGGAACAAGATTATAAATCCAGGTGTAACAGAAAGGTAAGCATCTTCTTCATGGACGCCAGTCGCAAAGTGAATCTAAGTCAAATCCCAATGAATTAGGTATATTGATAGTACATGCGCAATGTAAATCACTGGAGGTATATACATTTGGAAGTTCTCTAAGGAAAACATAACCGAAACCGTCAGGCTCCTTGACTTTAAAGATTTTTATTCAAAGCTTCCTTTATCATTCTTCAATTACCAAAGCATTCGTTATAGAGAAATATCAATTCAAGAGATAATTAGACTTAAAATGGTAGGAGATTTCAGTAATGCTTTAAATAAGGGATATGATATGTAAGTAACTTGTTTGTAACATGTATGTATACCAAACAAATACTGGCTAGATAAGGTCTAATTTTAAAAGCTGTCTCTAGGTAAATCTATACTAAGTGTAACGTCGTGTGGCGACATGAAAAAAAAGTTAACTAGCCTTTACCTTATTTATATATAAATAGTTCTCAGGAATTTAATATCAGCAGTATTGTGGATAAATTCTCTTATATGTACTGACATTACTCTTCCATTTACTTATTTCGTAATCACTTTAACACTATTTTTACGTCGTCCTATTTTCTCACGTTTTGGTCAGGTAAGAAGTCATCCTATCCGCTTTTTTTTAACAACGAAAATATTTTAATGTTAGATTACACAACTTTGTTCTATATTAAGTGAAAAAAACATTTTATATTCATTCACTAACGTGAACAATGTGATTGAGAAGAATAACTCGGTTCTCACTTTGGGACCATGACATCTACTTGGGTTCTACCCAGATTTACATGTCGGGTGTCGTCGATGAAGCAGAAGACGCTTACTCTTCCAGAACATCTGGGCCCGTATTCATGATACCGTTCTCATGCTCAAGCATGGATTCTGTGCTCAAGCCAGCTTTCTTAAAACTCACCTGAATCATGTCAATGAGTCAGGAATTCATTGTAAATGCTGAAAATAGCTGTTGACTTAATGTCTCTTCAACTTGTTTTCAAAACTTTGACAAAAGTGCATTTTTAAACAGATTATAGTCGAAATAAAAAATAAGGCCTGAGTACAAAATCCATGCTTGAGCATGAGAACGGTTTCATGAATGCAGGCCCTGGTCTTATTTTTTGCGTTGACGAGAGTCTTCATTTTAATTTTTTTTTTCATAGTTTGCCCCTAGATTAATCGATTTTGAGTTCGGATTATGGTTTTGCTGATACTTCAGTGTTCTCTTTTTTATGCTTTTATAAACTATATAAGTAATAAAAACAAAATGATATCTTATCATAGGATCTGAATCTTTGGATATAAGTCTATTACACTGTAATCTTAATGCAAATATATCATATAAAAATCTTTTCAACAAAAAACAGACAGACGTACATATATACTCATAATTAAAAACAAAATCCATTAAAGAAATTCAGTATTTGTTAGGATACATGTAACTTTGCTTGCACTGGAAAATGACAAATTAATGCATTATTTTTATTGAAATGTGATATATAAACATAAGTTTCAAACAAGTTTTTTTTCTATCAAGACGTCTTACACATATTATTTGTTTGAATAATATATACATGCACGATCAACATTGTGATTGTCATTAGCCAACCATTGAAATGGCATTAGCAATCAACAATTCATTGTAGTCAAGGGAATGTGTTAATATTGAAAACAAAGTTAACATCGAAATCAAAATTCGAAATGAAAATAGATTCTACAAACATCAAAATACGAACAAAGGAAAGTTTAGCACCTATCCACTTGAAAAGGTACAAGAGAATAATATCGGACATTTTGGAATAGAAAGTGTTTTCTGCTTCATCGACGACACCCACCATGTAAATCTAGGTCACATCAAAGGAAATGCCATGTCTTTGAAGTGAGAACTGCGGCATCATTTTCAATCACAACAAGTATATATACTAATGAGCAAACAAAATAATAATATGACCATGTTTGTACACTTAGATTAATATGCCTTTAAAGCTGCCACGTTGCTGTCAAACTTTCTGTTTTCTGAAAATTAGTATATTTAACAGCATATGCCCAATTTTTTACCACTTAAGAAGCTCAGCAGCGTAACGTTCTGGCTTTTCATATGCAAGGTAACCTATCCTCATTCGGGGCATTATACCTGAGTTCATCGGTTCGCCAAGTCGTTTAGAAGGGGGTTTATGTGTAACAATGGTAGGCAAGGTTTCATTTAAAGGCCCACTATACGTAACTTTCGACAAAATCCCGAAAAACAAGCCTAATAGTTTATTATATTTATAAATTTAGCTAAAATTAACTTATATCAACAATATTCAAGATGAAATCTTACGCGGTTACCGATACATACAGCTGCTGAAACTCGGTATTTGTAAACACAGGTCCATTTTGAACTGCCTGGTAACTTCGGCTTGTTGTTGAAGAGGGCCACACCTGAATTATTTTCAGTTCTATGGATTTTTCTGTCAAGAGTTTCTTGTTAGTTCCCACTCAGGTTTACTTCGTTTTAGACATATTTTTGCATGGTTATCAACTGGATTTTTAAAAATATTTTTTTCCAAATCCCGAAAAATTTCCTTAAGTTACGCAATTGGGCCTTTAAGGATTGGTTGTCATACTTTTGACATTGATACATTGGCACACCTACGCACTAGTGCACCATGTTGAATATATATGTAGGCAAACCCATGTAAATTAAATATCAATGAATAGCAACAAATAATATATATATTTACATTTCTTGTTAACCAACGTACAATTGATATAGACATATTCATATAGTATTTGTCAAAGCATGTTTCAATGTCAGGGTAATCCAGACAGAGAACAGCCACCCGTAAACAATGGAGCATTGCAGTCTTAAACGCTGCAATTGTGACGTCTAAGCATGATGACGTCACAATATTCCAATGTCTATTTTTCCAATAGTAACTTCTTCTAGTCTGTGAGCAGTGGCAATGCAAACATTCCCCTATCTAGCTCTCAGTATTTTTATAACAGAAATTCCAATACATAGCTATCATTTTTTTGAAGTGGAACGGATATCCTTATAATTGAATGCATAGCTAACGAATTATATCGAAATCACCCGTTGTTATCAAAAGTGAGATATTGATGAAAGTACAGTGACTGGCCGATCTGAAACATTTATTTTCAGTTTTATTTCATTACAGGCTCATGTGGTTTGTACAATGAAGATCGCCGCACTATGCCTAGTCATAGGAGCCTCGCTCCTGATGACCGGAAGTCCTGTTGCTGGTCAATTAGACGGACTTTCTATTGATTTCATTAAGGATTTGAATGACACTCAGGTCGTCGCCCTTGTGGCTGACATACTTCTGCGCAACCCTGACATGCTCCACAGACTTGAGCCACTTCCGTTTGCCATTGGACCCTTGATGACCGAGATTTCAAAGTTAAAATTCCCGATATCCAGTTCGGTGTTGAATTGGATCCTAGACAGCTTACCTGAATGGTTAAACAATAATTATTTCTTAACAGCAGTTGATTGTCTGGTTAACAATGTCAATAAAGTTAACATTACGGATCTTGTAGCCACTCGAAACTACACTATATTGATGTACGGTGTGGTAGCACGAACCGAGTACACCCATGTCATTGCAGATTTCCTAATGGCGGAAGGTGCTCTTGGCCTCAACCCAATTATTGCTTCGAAACTATTACCTTGGGCTGCCGATAGCACTGGGACGTTCTTGAAACAGGATGGACCAGCGTTACTTCGGATTCTTGTACAAGAATTGAATTCGATTAACATGACAGGACTGGAGACATTGAATGGAACCAAGGCAATAACAGCTATGCTAACAAGAATCAACTACAGTGACTTGTTGGGTAAACTTTACCAACTAACATCAGTAAAAGGAATCGTTCATACTGGTTTTCAGTTAATTGGACTTGATCCACTTCTTGGGGACAAGTTGGTTCCAGAACTGTTTCATGGTCTGGAGGAAATCGTGAATATTACCATTGGACAAATACAGCAGCTTAACCTCACAGCTTTAGCTGGGTTATACAAAGTAAACATTACAGATGTGGATCTTCTCAAGGGAATTAATTATCTCGATATTCTAAAATCGACTTTCCTTCCCAAAGTTGGATCGCTTGTCCTGAAGTATGTCAGGGAAAGCGCAGTCGGGGTCTTGAAAATATTTGTGGAAGAAATGAATCTCGTACCAAGGAAAAATGTAGTTTTCTTCTTATTTAATCCTACGACATTAGCTAATGTAATGGAAAAATTCGATTGGGGTGAATTTCTGACAAAACTTTTAGAAAACTTTGGAAAACCTGTGTTTGACCTAGTGGGATTGAATCCAGTCATTGGAAAGGCTTTGGCTCCAGTTATTGCCAAGGATCTTCCTAACCTTTTGAAATTTACTATACAAGACCTTAACAAGATTGACGCGAGTCTAGTTGAGAACCCACCTAATGGAACAAGTCCTCTGGTTGTTATTGTGAAGGAACTAGATATTGCCAATATTCTTCACGAGTTTTTGATGCAAAAGGGGCTGCTGTGGGATGACATTATGGGATTGGATACACCAACTGCTCTCATGCTCTTAGATTGGACCTCGGTAAGGGTAGTGAGTTTTCTGAAGAATGAGACGTACAATTTGCTCAGCATCTTCATCGAAGAGGTAAAAAAGGTGGACACTACCGGGCTTGATCCGTCCAACCCGGAGGAATATGCTGGCGGAATCATGAGTCGCCTGGCGTGGAGTGAAATGCTGTCTACCATAATAGGAGATCAAAAGGACTTGATCTTTTCACTCTTGAATCTGGATTCCCTCAAAAATATTGAGACCGATTCTATTACACGTTTGATGCAGCCTGTACTTAGTGTTTTACCAAACGTTCTCACGGTAGTTTCCGACTCCTTATCAGACGCAAACTTCACCAACATTCCGGCTAATGCAAGCGGTATGTATACGCTAAAGCGACACAGTGTTGAACAGTTAAACGCTTTATGGACGAATGAAAGAAAAAGACTTAAACTTGTAACACGGTATATCTTTTGAAAAAAAAAACCAACTTTGGAAATCAAAGTTATCATCTTGAAGACAACTTATTTTGGGTGTATGGGGATGAAGGGTTTGATAAGGTGGGTGATAGAATGATAACAAAGAACCATCATCAATATAATTTCCGTTAATGTTTTGTAGCATGGTACTATCATTATGGTGTCTTCCACGATTTACTCTTTAAAGATTTTTTATTTTATTTTCCAACAGTAATGGACATCCTCCGTCAAGTCAACATTCAAACATTATGGAAGGACACCATAAAAATGATTCTTCCGCCAGAAAACCAAAGCCCAAATTATAACTTGAACCTGAGAAGTGCCGCCTTGAAGAGTACAAACCTACAAGATATAGCACCTACCTGTGGACCTGACACCCGCGAATTTCTGTTGAACGCAATCAGCGAATCATGGGCCATGGAAAGTAAGTATGCTTTATTATACTGTGTAGTGAGCATAAGTGAGCAGAAACTCGCCGAGAACGCTGTAACCGAACTCCTTTTGCAACGGGCAAATTTATTATGATATACTGATGTAACAAAAAGAAACAAGATAGGCTTCAACTGATTAGGCCCATATTGTGTTATAGTAGCATGGCATCCTTATTCCGTCTTTAGCTTCATTTTATCGGCCACATGTTGCTCGCTGCTTAATAGAACAACTAAATCAAACCGAATTGATTATTTGAAGATACTTATAAGCGATTTGTTCGATTCGACCCTGGTAATGTTCATGCAGAATGGAGTATGATTGCAACGAAAACGTATGCAAATAAAGAACGATATGTAGTTTGGTATAAAAAGGCGATGCTCCACACTTGTGGTCACCCGAAGTATCATATTGTATAACAACAATGGATTCACGAGGGTTAAAACCTTCGTGAAATACCATATCCACATGAACTAACAAATCGATTGATATGAAACGTCATATACAAACACATGCGACACTTACTTACTAACAAACGGTGGGACAGTTTTGGATATATCATTGTGGATATCAAAATATTGCATTGTACGTATTCAATTCATAACTTACAAGTATGATTCACGAACAATGCTGTAGTTTATGTAGCAATCGGAATACTCGTGGACACAAACAGGATGTTCAAAAAAAAAAAAAAAAATTCCCCAACTTGTATGGCTATATCTCTTCCTCTTGACAAGATTATTACAAACTGTGAATTTTATTTGAGAGAATCAGTATTCATAATTTGTTTCCACCTGCGCACAAAACAATGATGACGTTTTTTGTGATTTCCATCATCTCATACTTAACATCATAAAATTCTAATCATTACCTATTTTTATCAAGATGATCTGCAAATGGATATTAGTAGATAATGTATATTAAGTTTCTGAGAGAAACAAATTTGATGTTTAACCTTTATTCAATTGGGAGAGAAATTAGGCAAATTTCTATTGACACGTACAAAAATATTGCCAGAAGCATTCGACAGGTTGAAGTTTGTGTTTGCCAAAAGAAGACGACATCTTGAACAAATCATAAAGTGACGTAAAAATTTTGCATAATAGGTCAAAATTACATCACCTGAAAATTTTGAAATTTACTTTAATGTGGCAATACTGTTAGGGAATTTTAAAGTTTTATTGAAAATAGCACAACAATAAGATTGTATGATAATATTGTGTATGTCATATTTTCATTATTACTAATTATAATTTTTTATAATGTCGAAAAGTTGGGACATGTTTTAGAACACCCTGTATATGTATACAAGCTGGTCACTGATAAAGTTACACGATTTGTTATCAGGCTACCACTTTGATAAGTAACAATCGTACAACGATAATATATCTAAATGTATGTGTTATAATGTTATTGATATATTTATCACTTTGTTGACCTACATACAATGTCTAAACTTAAAGGTGATTGTACTGTGGTTTAATAATTTAATCAGGAGAATTTGATATCACTTTTTAGATCTAGAAAATGCATGTCGGTTAATAAAATGGATGTCTCCACCTAATGTTGCTCAAACGCTGTGTTAAAGTGAATATTGTTTCATCACAAATAATGACGCCATTAAACATATTCGAACTTTTTCCTGCAGCCGTTTATTTGATTTCTTCACACTAAATAAACTATGTGGAATGGGTACTGTAAGGAACATTGGTAATACTAATTTCAATAGTTTCAATTAATAATTGCATTCATGAATTGTAGATGGGTTTCTTTCTTATGGGAAGATAACATTTTGTGATGAGAAAAGTTCAAAGTTCCAATATTTTAAAATCATATTTCAAAACAATACATGTATATACACTGAATATAATTTTATTCTCCTGAAAAATAATATATGAAAATAAACAATAATATAAATGTGTAAAAAAAAAAAAAAAGATGAAAAGTTTGATGCATTTGAAATTTTGATAACTACCTATTTATATTGAATAAGTACTCTCAGAGAATCAGAGAGTATCGAAGCGTCAACAAATTGGTAACCCTAATTCAAAATCGGTTAAACTAGAGGCAATATAAATTTATCATTGTGCTAATATTCTAAAAACTAACAATGCACTAGAATTTAAATGCGCCAAAATAAGCACGTTTATAGTAACAAAATGTTGAATTATAGCCATAAAATTGGT
The DNA here is from genome assembly GCA_947623455.1 of Mimachlamys varia. NCBI lineage: Eukaryota > Metazoa > Mollusca > Bivalvia > Pectinida > Pectinidae > Mimachlamys > Mimachlamys varia. The sequence continues at coordinate 31,752,394 of OX392542.1, forward strand.
TCATATAAAATTTTTAGTTGCTGTTATTTATTGTGGTAAAAACAGGGAGTTGTTTAGTTGATCGTGTAGAGTAAATAGGTGACAAATGTGTCCTCTTGTCGAATTTGGCACAGAATTCTACGGTCTGTACATGTGCTAACATTTTGGGGGCCCCGTCACGAGACTTTACTTATGATAACAAACTGCATTGAAAAAACACAAAGTGCTCGTTCGTGATTAATTATAAGCCACGTGGTTAAGGTCTGTTTGAGGTCATACAGGGATTATTCATCATGTGAAATTCGGTCTGTTTCTTGTCTAAAGCTGTTAACAGGAAGTGACAAGCCACCTAAATGAGATGGCTTTGTTGTCATAAGACTGGTGAACGAGTTTAACTTTGGTTTATCTATAAAACTTGTTTTTAATAAAATCATTTCCATTTGAAACAAAAATCGATCGTACCTTCGAGATATTAAATTCTTTTACAGATCGCCGCTGTTAACTTAAGCAATCTCAGAAAACATATTTTTAAATTCTATTTCAAATAATACGTCATTTTATGTAATCTATAGCAACCATAATTGAGCGTCGGATTTCATGCACCATATTTAACTCCAACAATATCGGTATTCATTTTGTAAACTAATGAATTATTTATAAGTTTCATATAGTTATCCACACAGATGATAAGACAACCCGCATCAACACAACGTCAGACATTATTATTTAATATTTTTATCAAATTACAATTCCCTATTCAATATGAGGTTAAATTGTATCTGACCTATACAATATCATTGGGTGAATGAATAGGAATTGCTTTCTTGTGCGTCAAAAACGATGAAGCATGAAGAAAACCGTACTTAATACTGTAAACTACTTCTTTTCGCGGGCATTTAATTTCGCGTTTTCATATGAAACGACTATTTCGCGGCGATTTAATCTGGTGACAAATAGGGTCATAAATCCTGTGTTCAGTACGGTACTCCTATAGTTGGCATACGTCTGAAATCAATTTAGCGGCGATTAATTTTCGCGAATTTTAATCAACTGAGAAATACGCGAAAATTCATCCCACGCGAAAATAAATTGATTTACAGTAGTCTAAAGCGACAAACGCAGTCCTTCGCAGAATAGAACATAAAACAATGTCAACCATAATATTTGAATTTTAAAACTGATTCTTTTAACTATTTCAATCAATCAGTCTATATACAATGTAGTTGTTTGCTTTAATAGATAAGTTGTTTCATACAGACAATTTTATTTGGATAATTGTTAAATAAATCTCCAACCTTAACTTTGAAACTAGAATCACACGTGTTATATCACGCACAGAGTTAAACATGTTATTATCTTATCGCTGCAGTATATGGTCTACCCTTGTCAAGCTTTAGTGTGCTCATTTTCTAGCCACGTGTGTACTCCTAAACCTTGAATGAACTTATAATGGAAACATTTGAGGTAAATTAGACTTAACCTTGGGTACCAGACGTCTGCAGATAGGAGACAAACAACTCTAAGATATCGACACTATCTATGCAACAATACTTCTCGATCGACCTAACCTTGAATTGCTCAGCTGGAGATAAGAATGGTGCACATGGATGTTGAAGCATACTCAAATAAAAAGAAATATGATGTTTTTTAAAGGCTTCAAAGATTTTTCCGAATAGTTGTAATTTAAATAATAAGATAAATATCTTATGGTCAGACACATCATGGTCATTATGTTTGTAATTTCGTCTTATTTTGTAATTTATAACATCTTATAGGGAAAAAAAGAAACATTGTTTTGCTTACCGTGATATCTTATTTCACCATGTAGATATATAATTGTGTTCATCACCAAGTAACCTGCAATGGCTAGATTTTGTTTATATTGAAATAATCCACCCAACTTAACCAGTGCATATATGCATATCAAATAATCAATAAATAATATCTGTAATCAATATGCTGATAATGTTTTATTAATATTTAAATATTTACATTCAGTATGCTTGAAAGCATTGGCGAAAATTGTATTAATTTCTCATAACAACATTTGCCCCATCACATGCAAACAGCGTGTAGTAATACCTTGAAAAATAGTTGTAGTTCCCGAACAATATAAATGAATATGATTTTTTAAAGTAAAATGTTTAAAATTAAGAAAAAAATATTAAAAAAAAAGTTTTAACTTAAAAAAAATCCCATGAAAATACAGTGACAACAAATACTTTCATGCTAACGCGATGCATGAAATATGTCCAGAAGCCAAAGTTGTTATGACCTCATGAATGTTGCAAAATTAAATTTCATTCCTTAAGTATTTCTTTAACATGCCATATTAGTTTATTTTTTTATACATATTTGTTTCTAAACAGAGAGTTTGAGGACCCCACAAAATACCCAGCCCTGCCGCAAAGCTATGAGTCATGAGTTGAATCGTCGAATCACGCATAGCGCTAACATATCATTAACTCCAAAGTTGCACTCAGCCCATAATGTAACACCATTTTTGACCAAATGTTATGGCGTGGAATTCTAAACATGGTCCTATATTAAGTTAAATCTAGTGATTCAATAATTCATATTTTAAATGATTTACCTAAAGAGTTTATAATGCGAATGAGTTCAATGTATATCTATTCATTTCATGTACGAATGTAACTAAAGGTAAAATAACTTTTATAATAGTACTTCGCTTTTCGCTAAAAAAAATGACTCAAACGTTTCACTCTGGATCTATAGATTTTTATTTGGGCCTTAAGCCGACATTAAGCGTTTCTAGACTTATTGAATTGCATTTTTGTTTGAGCCCTTAGCCGTAAGCGTTAAGAGGGTTATGATGCAAATAAAGATGAAAATAAAAAAAGTAAACTTGTAAATGGCACGTCATAGATGAAAACTTGTATAAATAAATCTGGGTTATGTAACAGTGTTATCCGTTATGTTTGAACAAAGATATCGGTGTACCAGTGATCTAAATTACTTTATCACAAGCTCTGTGCAGCCGAGTTTATTTGTAATCTACGTGCTGTAACGGAACGCCTTGTTTATTACACGACGTTAAAGGACCAATAAACGTAACTTCAGGAAATTTTTCGTGATTCTGAAAATTCTGAAAAAAAATGCAGTTGATAACCATGCAAAAATAACTATAAAACGAGGTAAACCTGAGCGGTAATTAACAAGAAACTCTTGACAAAAAAATCCAAAAAATTGAAAATAATTCAGGTGGGGCCCACTTCAACAACAAGCCGAAGGTAGACACCTGTTCGAAATGGACGCGTGTTTACAAAAACCGTGTTTCAACTGCTGCTGTACCGGTAAACGCATAAGAATTCATCTTGAATATTGCTCATATCAGTTTGTTTTAATTAGATCTATTATATAATTAGTTATTAGGCTTGATTTTCGCTTCAAATTTTGCTGAAAGTTACGTATATTGAGCCTTTTAATCAATCTTAGGTTTACTTCGTATCCACGTTTGCCACCATAATAGTAATTCGTTCAGCTTTTAAAGGCGGTAGATAAGTGATATGTAAACACATACATCACTAAATGGAGAAAATTTTAAATTTAAAATACGGCGACTTTAAAATCCATGAAAGAATGGTTTAAGTAAATAAATGTTAGTTATGTTTCTTCTGGATATTTTAAAGGATTCCATGTAAATCTTCTATTGTTAAAATGATTTGTTTTAAAGATATTGATTTCGAATACCTGTTAAGTTGCCACTTGATTTTCTATTTCTTCTTTCATCGGGAAAATTGTCTTCACAGAAATAATTCACTGTTACCCAAATGTCACATTTTCAAAGTGAGAACTGAGGTAAAATATGTAAAGATATTTTTCAAGTATGGCCTAAATTAGTTGCCTAACAAGACATGCAATTAAAATAGTACCATGCTAAAAATATCCGTATTAAAGAGACAACATTGTTTTGAGATTTCATTTAACATCTTAAAGATAAACGATGAGGATATAGAAACTGAATTAATAATTCTCATGATAATAATCCTAAGTTTAACATTTGCCAAAACGTCGTCGTATTTTTGTTCGGAGATGAAATGAATAATCATATTAATCTAAACTTAAGTAACATTGATACATTTTCTGGACCCTGGAAGCAAACGAAAGAAAGTTCAAAATATCACATATTTAGTAAAGTTAAACATAAGCAGTATTCCCACTCCTTTGTTCAACCACTCCAATATAACAGTCTAACAGTTAAGGCGAAGTTGAAATGACGATAAGATAGAGCTGTCCCTATACTTTATTCTGAATTCGGTGCCATACTGTATAAAGTGGATATTCAGTCGGATTGAAATATTTGTGGCGTGACTGTTTATTCAGAATGCAGTATGGAAAAATGTGTGTCCTCTAATATCTCTTCTATATATTTAGATATAAAGAATTTATAATCTACAAAACCATATGCATGTCAATAATTTAACGCTGGTTTTCTGGTCACGTATCATCTGTATTTATCATTATTTACCACACCGTTAACATTTTAACGTGCAAAGTAATCAACATTGTTCACGTAAATGTACAGGCATCAGTACTTTTACTGTATAATACTGCAACATTTAAGACATTTACACTCATATATTAGAATACGTTTTTAAAGATGATCGCCGTTATCTGAAAGATTAGTACCTTATTTATATACAACCTTGGAGATAACATTTCAAAACGAAATCTGATAAAGACAATCTTCGTTCATCTCGACTTTGACCATGACAATAGCATCTTATAGCAAGCCACCTGTTCACATGTTCTTTGCATGCAGAATCATTTAAAGGAATTCTGACCTATGTAATAATGTTAAGATCTAGAACTACAGTATTGTCCACGATTAGTCAATTATATTCCATTTCAATTTCAAAATATTTCATTATTGATACTTTAAACAATACAAAGAATTTGTAAACATCAGTATCAATAAAAGGATTAGACAACAGGCAAAGCCTATATTAGACTTTTCAACAAAATTATGTTCCATCTTAGTACCAGGCATTTTGAAACTTTATTCACTTTGTTCCCGGCATGGCAATGAGATGCCTACCTTATTGAAAACAACCATGATACTACCAATATAAAAAACAATACCAGTGCTCTTCGAGAAAGCCGGACACGGGACCAGATCGAGATCCGAACCATGATCTTCTAAAAGCACTGCTTTTATCAACTTCATTTCTAATTCTAAATTTTTAGACATATATACAGTCGAACATCGTTATCTTGAAGTCGACGGGGGCCATGGGAACACTTCGAGTTATCTGAGTGTTCGAATAACGTGAGTTCGAATGCTAATGTAAAGCTAGACCAGGACCGACAAAATACTTCGAGTTATACGGGGTCTTCGAGTTATTCGAATTCGAGATAACGAGGTTTGACTGTAAATAATTAAATAATATGAAATGGTATGACTTGTGGATTCTCCTTTATTTTCCAAACAATGGGGCTAGGATCCTTAAATCTGTTTTTGTAAAAGTACACATTTAGTACTTTGGGTGCAAATAATTAAATAATATTAAATGGTATGACTTTTGGATTATCCTTTTTTCCGAACAATGGGGCGAGGATCCTAAAACCTATTTTTGTAAAAGTACACATTTAGTACTCTGGGTGCAGTAAAGTCTGCGTATTACGTAATGGTACAATACGCCTGCGCGTTGCACTTATTGACATATGGACTAGTAGCCTAACATCAAATGATGTATTGGCACTTATACAATTCAAAGGGTTTTAAAACGTCTGAGTGTTAGAATGAATGACTGGAATTTAAATGACGTTAACATTTTGTATCAGTTTTGAATACATATTCTGTTATCAGTACACAAGGTCATCGAATAAATGTATTATGGTGTTTAAAACTATTGGCACAAACCCATTGGTACAGGGCTCAACCTTGAGCTTTCTGCATAAATATGTCTGTGTTTTATCAGGAGGGTTGTTGAGTTTTTATGTAAGAGAAAATAACTGCGATTAAACCCGTTGCAGGTGGTAAACCTGTACATAGGACCTAAATTAATGGGTCTTGGTGGTTTCTATAAGCTGACAATCAACGCTGACATCCTGGTACATGTTACAATGGTACTATGCTGGTGGCTGTTACCATAGAAACATCTCGTTGGTTCATAACAATCCCTGAAACTAGGGCTAGAAGAACCGAGACAATATGTAACTCCTTACGATATTCTTGTACATATTCCCAATGAGGTGAGAACTCATTGTTTATGAATAAAACTTCAAGTAGAAGCATATAGTTGGTTCATAACAATTCTTGAAAATAGGACTAAAAGAACTGAAAAAATACCAATTTCGCAAATTTACAGAGAGCGAAAGAAGAAGAAAATCAAAATACAGCGAAACTGTCCAGGTACATAGTAAATATTTCCCGCAATATCTCTTTGGAAGAAGGAGTTATCTGCTGATCAAATTATCACATAACACGGTCACCTAAAAATAAACGATCGTTTGTGAACAACAACGATTATATTTGAATTAAAGTTTTTTGGTTTATGTAACTCAATAATAATTTCGAATATTGTGTTTCCTAACTAGGGCCAACCCTCATGGGACCCAAATATTGTATGAATCTACTATTCTGCGTCAACCCTCAACCCCTTCCGTGGTATGCGTAGAACGAGGTTTCGTCAAGGGATGAGATTTATTCAAATGGCAAAACTATTTCTTCTGACAGTACTTAAAGTTATGAAAGAGCCATTTTCAGATTCAACCCAATTTTACTACATTAAATAAGTAATTAAAAGAAGAAAAAGAAAAAACTGCAAGCGTCAAAACGGACGAAAATCAAACTTTACCAAAAAATATTATATTATATGAATAACCTATGGATGTAACGCATGATGATATCATTTATTTGCCACATTAGACGTTTTCCAATCCGCATTTTATGTAATTTTAGAATATGAATTAAATACATGTTGCATTAATTTTACAGTGCTTGATGCTACCGGCAAGCCTACACCCGGGCTCCTGAAGGGTAGCTTGCATATGATGGGCTCCTACGATGAATGTTTGGCCATTAAAGCTGATCTTCTTTCCGAAGAAAACACAACCAGATCCTTTGGGGGACGTTATTGTCGAGTGGCATTTGATCTTCCAAAATCCCTACTTGTGTCATTATTACCAAATCTTGCTACACAGGTAAGCATTCAATCAGGATTTGAAATGGAACGTTTTGTGTAAAGGGGCATAACTTCATTACATATTTTGAAACACATATATTATAGAATTTCAGTGATAAGTGTGTGTTACATGTAATGTGTGTGGGGATAGTTTCCTTACTCTGTCATGGCTGTTCGATATTGTATCCATTGAAACATACACGATAAGTTGTTGGAACTCTCTTCAGTTCCAACCTAAATCCAGTACTAAATAATAAAAATAAAATAAGATAATTTACATAAGTGAATCTGTCTTGTTTTATTAATCTTACCTGCCCCTTGAATTTGCCAAATGGTGAAGCAGTCGGACATTCTGCTAAAATCACAGGCCAGGAGAATAACCATCTATATATATAATATATAGAATATAGCGACATTTGAAAAATTAAAATAGAATATATAAACTAATTTTTCCAATATTCTTTTTATATTAATAATCATCTAAAACCATAATGAAAATAATTGCGGAATTTCAGCTTGATTCGTCAAGCGGTTAAATTTCACAAACAATCGACTATCAGACATTGAAAAAGAGAGAGGGTATGCACCTCAGTGGCAGAAAATACCCCGACCACGTTACAAAACGTTCATAACTACTTATTTTCCCTTCATACTAGAGAAAAACGAACAGCTTCCATCCATCCCTTATATATTTCCCTTTCTAAAAAGCTATACTGATCCACACTTTTATTCATCGACTGCAAGCGCGGGGTCGTAAATTCATGGCAGGTCCTTAAGTCACTATAGCCAATAAAAAAGCCTTAGATCACAACAAGTAAACAAGCAACCAAAGTAGTAAAGTTGTTTTGTTTTATTATAATACCAGTATACGTGACATAAGACAAAGACAAATGCCTATCCATTCCATTTTAACAAGTTAAAATTATATTATGGGAGATATCTTTGTGTCGAAGATGTATGATATACCTTCTTAACAAAGTGGGTTGTAGGGACTGTTTTCGAATTCCCCTACTTCTCTTCGACCTCTGATTGGAGTTCAAAATGTAACTTTATGAATAGATAATGTGTGTGCATTGCTATTAAAAGTGACATAAGACGCAGACTAAGGACTATCCATTCCATTTTAACTGCAAATGTAGTTAAAATATATTATGGAAAGTCATCTTTTTGTTGAAGATGTATGATTAATTATTTTTCTACACAGTAGGTTGCAGTGGCTGTTCTTTAAGTTTTCTTACTTCTCTAACAATACTAGTTGGTGTTCCAAAAGCAAAAATCTGAATAAATAATTATGACGTTTGTGTTTTTGCTGAACACATCCGTTGTAGATTTCGATGTACGTTTAATCGATTTTGAGTTCGGATTATGGTTTTGTTGACGCTTTGGTGTTCTCTGAATTTTTTCATTGATATTGGGAACGATTGCACAGTTTTAAAGTGATTGGCATGCTAACACATTCAGTTATTAACTAAATTATATCATGCCTTAAAGAAGATTGTCATTTTAATTCTTACAGAAACTGTACGGCATGAAAACCACTGTTAGTATCGGAGTATGCCTCCCAGACAGCTGTCTTTCCCAGGATGTGGAAAACTTCTTCGAGAATGGTAAGTGTTTCAAACTTCAAGAACTCCACTACAAAACGTCTGATAGCATTGCTACAGAAATAATTTAAATATTTAATAAACTTTTGCATTACCATTTAATTTAAGAACCTATAATATTCCATTTTCAACAATGTTTCATAGCATGTCTTTTAACTCAATAATCGTGTATTTGCTATCAGAAAACCTTGTCATATTTTGCATTATCATTTAATTTGAGAACCTTACATATTTATTACATTTTTACCAGTGAAATATTGAAAATTGTTCATTCTATAAAAGGGATATTTTTCACTAGTGAGAAATATCACTTTTTCTGATATGACCAATCAGAAAGCTACTTACAAACGACGTTTGGGAAAATCAAAAACTGCCACTGTAGATTTTCCTTTGGAAATGTAATAAACAGAATATCTAACAGTTTCTTCAGTAATACCAAACATATTTCACTCGTGTGGCTGCGCACTCGTGAAAAATATCAAAATATTAGCTTCACTCGTGAAATATATTTGGTTTTACTGAAGACATTGTGAGATATCCCCTATTTCATTTTCATGAAGATTTGATGACGTCCTTTGATATAATAATCATGTTTTTGCTATCAAATACACTTTCATATTTTTATAATCTATCTACCATGCGATGGGTGATATGATGTAAATTCTAGTCCGTGTGATGAGTGATATGATGTAAATTCTAGTCTGTGTGATGAGTGATATGATGTAAATTCTAGTCTGTGTGATGGGTGATATTATGTAAATTCTAGTCCGCATGTGATGGGTGATATGATATAAATTCTAGTCCTCATGTGAAGGGTGATATGATGTAAATTCTAGTCCGCATGTGATGTGTGATATGATGTAAATTCTAGTCCGCATGTGAAGGGTGATATGATGTTAATTCTAGTCCGCATGTGTTGATGTGTGATATGATGTAAATTCTAGTCCGCATGTGATGGGTGATATGATATAAATTCTAGACCGCATGTGATGTGTGATATGATGTAAATTCTAGTCCGCATGTGAAGGGTGATATGATGTTAATTCTAGTCCGCATGTGTTGATGTGTGATATGATGTAAATTCTAGTCCGCATGTGATAGGTGATATGATGTTAATTCTAGTCCGTGTGATAGGTGATATGATGTAAATTCTAGTCGGCATGTGATATGTGATATGATGTAAATTCTAGTCCGCATGTGATAGGTGATATGATGTAAATTCTAGTCCGTGTGATGAGTGATATGATGTAAATTCTAGTCCGCGTGTGATGAGTGATATGATGTAAATTCTAGTCCGCATGTGATGGGTGATATGATGTAAATTCTAGTCCGCGTGTGATGAGTGATATGATGTAAATTCTAGTCCGCATGTGATGTGTGATATGATGTAAATTCTAGTCCGTGTGATGAGTGATATGATGTAAATTCTAGTCGGCGTGTGATGAGTGATATGATGTAAATTCTAGTCCGCATGTGATGTGTGATATGATGTACATTCTAGTCTGCATGTGATGGGTGAAAGATGATGTAAATTCTAGTCCGCATGTGATGTGTGATATGATGTAAATTCTAGTCTGCATGTGATGGGTGATATGATGTTAATTCTAGTCCGCATGTGATGGGTGATATGATGTAAATTCTAGTCCGCATGTGATGAGTGATATGATGTACATTCTAGTCTGCATGTGATGTGTGATATGATGTAAATTCTAGTCCGTGTGATGAGTGATATGATGTAAATTCTAGTCCGCGTGTGATGAGTGATATGATGTAAATTCTAGTCCGCATGTGATGTGTGATATGATGTAAATTCTAGTCCGTGTGATGAGTGATATGATGTAAATTCTAGTCCGCGTGTGATGAGTGATATGATGTAAATTCTAGTCCGCATGTGATGTGTGATATGATGTACATTCTAGTCTGCATGTGATGGGTGAAAGATGATGTAAATTCTAGTCCGCATGTGATGTGTGATATGATGTAAATTCTAGTCTGCATGTGATGGGTGATATGATGTTAATTCTAGTCCGCATGTGATGAGTGATATGATGTACATTCTAGTCTGCATGTGATGGGTGATATGATGTAAATTCTAGCCCGCATGTGATGAGTGTTATGATGTAAATTCCAGTCCGTGTGATAAGTGATATGTGAAAATTCTAGTCCGCATTTGATGGGTGATATGATGTAAATTCTAGTCCGCATGTGATGAGTGTTATGATGTTAATTCTTGTCCGCATGTGATGGGTGATATTATGTAAATTCCAGTCCGCATCCCATAGCATTACGTTAAGGATGATAATATAATTCCACATGAAAACTCTTGAGTACAAATTGTGCACCATACACAGGCATGGCGTCCGGACTAGGGTTATCTCCCATGAGTGTGACGTGTAACGAATCAGAGGACCTCGCCAGTGACCAGAACGCTATTCTAGTTTTGTAAGTAATTATGTCAGTTACATCTCATGTTTCATTAATGTAGCGGTATGTGATCAAAACATATTACTGTAAAAGGGGAATTGTTCGCGGTGTAGAAATTTTCGCTTATTTCGCTGGTATAACATATCCGCGAAAACATCCATAAGCGAACATATTTAACACCACTCAAACTCTGCAGTGTATAATAGTATTATAGGCACACTGTGCAAAACCAGTATCACAGACAGCGTGAAAATGTCCACATCGCGAACAGTTTTTAGACCAACTAAGCAAATAATTCTCAGCGCGAAAATATTGGCTTTTACAGTATTTCACAATGGCAATCACTGTCAGTGACAAAATTATAAATGGATCACTCAATGACCCTCCCCTTGTATATGGCTTACGATTAATCTGCATGAAAGTTCAATAAAAAAAGCTATGTCATTTCGTACATTTGCCAAATTGCTAGATGAATGAATTGTGGTGTTCAATTTTAATTAAACTGGATTGGATGAAATGCAAATCGCTGGATAAATAATAACAAATACAAATGAATAAAGTAAAATATAAGTTACATCAAGATTAAATAAAACGTAATTGTAGTGTGTTTTTGGTTTTGCATGATAATTGTTTTCTTTCACAGAGCTATTTCAGCGGCGATAATTCTGCTGGTCGTGGCAGCGACAATTACTCATTTGTGCAAGTGGGGTCGTGGACAGGAGAATGACAGGACGAGTGCACTCCACATGTATGAGGATTACAATAACCATGGTTACGACGCTTATGAATCAGCTGACCCCGAGACAGACTCCAAGGCAACCACGACGACAACAACTACAACCACTTCCTTCAGCAATGGGTTCATGAAAGGAGATTTGCTGACTGAATCTACAAAACTAAAAACTCGACCGGATACGAAAACAGACTTAGATCGACAAGATAATGGCTTGGATAGTTTAACCGGCACCCAATTTACGAAAACACCAGGTGAAGCCACTATGGTTTTTTTTTAAACATTTTACAACAGACTTCACTTACCTCAACAAAAATTTGATTCAGTTGGCAGTGGTATATTGTGATATACCTTCTTATGTCATCACAGTATAAATTTATACAAGCAAATACTGCATCTTTGACATTTAAGAGCTCCACAATCCATATATTATCATCAATCCGTTGAGAGCATATGTGAAGGACACTGCTGGTGGCCTTAAGATCCCTATGTATGCCGTGACCTGCATACCACATGCTAATTAATTCGAATAAAGACACCGTTTAAAATGTACCCATATACTTTATGATAATTTTAAATTAATCAATATTTGAAAATAACGAAATCTATTTATAGGGCTAATGCTCCTCCCTATATGGGTTTGGATATTTCTTTCGGTCAGTTTTGTTTCATCAGTCGCTTTCACGGTTTCACTGTTTTGTCATTACTTAGCATTACTGATGAGTCCTAGAAGGACGAAACAGATGTTTAGTGCAAGTTAATTCAGTTTAGTTCTGGATTATAAAGGTGTTATTCTCGTGTGTGTCTTTTGTACAACTCTTTACAAAATGGAAGGTTCGTGGGAAGCCATTTCATCAGTTTCAGAAGTATAAACTAGTAATTTGTTATCTTGATGCCTCTAGTTCGTATTATGTGGGAAACTGAACAATATTCAATCCTGGTAATTGTTAACACTCTGCAGACGCACAATTTCTGTTGGTGCGTTTTTATTTTCGTGTGTGTTCATGTATTACAAAACAATAGTAAAGAGAAGTTTTGCATTTGAAATTGATTCTCTTATATTTTTGACCTGAAAATACCAATTGAAAACTGAGCTATAAACATTCACAAATGACATATAGAGAAACACTATCATTGACATTTATACATTCGTGGTAAGGATGTTACCGTTTTTATAAAGTGCGGAAAGACCAGTCACAAAAAAAGGGATAGGAGGGCATACAATGAAAGTTCTTTCCTTCTAAAATATTCTAAATAAGAAAACAAATCTGAAACAATCTTCCGAACAACTCAGTATTAATACCAACTTTTAACATTTTTCAAAGAAGACTAAATAAGCATTTGCAGAACCAGGAACTTTTGTGTAATATTATACTTTTGATACATTAATGATCGAGGTAAAGTCATAGTCATTATTTTCTTTTTAAATATTTTAGTGTTGTGATTTTCAGCCCGTGGTAGATCTCCTTAATATATATCCTTTTAAATATATTAATAAAACGAAAACTAAATAGTTAATATGTAAACGATATCATTTTTTGCAGAGCTTGGAAAACGTATCGTGTTGAGTTTTTCTGCAGTACAAAGTATCAGCCAGCTGATGTCGTACAGACGGACTGCTAATGCTATCGACTGTATACACGGAATACGAACTATAAGTATTTTATGGATCATGCTTGGAAATACGTACATCTACAACATTCTACCTGTCACAGACAGTCCTCTGGCAGGTAAGTCGACAACCCGTCCAGGTAAACATTCTACCTGTCACAGACAGTCCTTTGGCGGGTAAGTCGACAACCCTGTCCAGGTAAACATTCTACCTGTCAAAGACAGCCCTTTGGCAGGAAAGTCGACAACCCTGTCCAGGTAAACATTCTACCTGTCACAGACAGTCCTTTGGCAGGTAAGTCGACAACCCCGTCCAGGTAAACATTCTACCTGTCGCATACAGTCCTTTGGCAGGTAAGTCGACAACCCCGTCCAGGTAAACATTCTACCTGTCACATACAGTCCTTTGGTAGGTAAGTCGACAACTCCGTCCAGGTAACCATTCTACCTGTCACAAACAGTTCTTTGGTAGGTAAGTCGACAACTCCGTCCAGGTAAACATTCTACCTGTCCCAGACAGTTCTTTGGTAGGTAAGTCGACAACCCCGTCCAGGTAACCATTCTACCTGTCACAAACAGTTCTTTGGTAGGTAAGTCGACAACCCCGTCCAGGTAAACATTATACCTGCCACAAACAGTTCTTTGACAGGTAAGTCGACAACCCCGTCCAGGTAAACATTCTACCTGTCAATGACAGTTCTTTGACAGGTAAGTCGACAACCCCGTCCAGGTAAACATTATACCTGTCACAGACAGTCCTTTGACGGGTAAGTCTACACCCTTTCTTGGTAAACATTCTACCTGTCACAGACAGTCCTTTGGCAGGTAAGTCGACAACCCCGTCCAGGTAAACATTCTACCTGTCACAGACAGTCCTTTGGCAGGTAAGTCGACAACTCCGTCCAGGTAAACATTCTACCTGTCACAGACAGTCCTTTGGCAGGTAAGTCGACAACCCCGTCCAGGTAAACATTCTACCTGTCACAGACAGTCCTTCGGCAGGTAAGTCGACAACTCCGTCCATGTAAACATTCTACCTGTCACAGACAGTCCTTTGGCAGGTAAGTCGACAACCCCGTCCAGGTAAACATTCTACCTGTCACAGACAGTCCTTCGGCAGGTAAGTCGACAACCCCGTCCAGGTTAACATTCTACCTGTCACAGACAGTCCTTCGGCAGGTAAGTCGACAACCCTGTCCAGGTAAACATTCTTCCTGTCACAGACAGTCCTTTGGCAGGTAAGTCGACAACCCCGTCCAGGTAAACATTCTACCTGTCGCATACAGTCCTTTGGCAGGTAAGTCGACAACCCCGTCCAGGTAAACATTCTACCTGTCACATACAGTCCTTTGGTAGGTAAGTCGACAACTCCGTCCAGGTAACCATTCTACCTGTCACAGACAGTCCTTTGGTAGGTAAGTCGACAACTCCGTCCAGGTAAACATTTCTTTTGATTGCAGACATGTCTTTGTTAGGTTAGTCGATAGTCTCAAATAGCTTATAAAGTGACAATGTCATGGAAATGTAAATAAAATGATTTGCCTACAAAATAACATTTTATAAACAATAACAATATTACTTGACTCATTGATTGTATTGGGTACATTATTGTTTTAACACTTTTTGTGAAAAAGCCTTGCATAACAAAAATATATATCTTCCTTGCAAGTAGTGTATGTAGTCCCTCGCTATCTTAACGTTACCGTCTCTAGCTAGCTCGTGATATCGCCTTATAGTAATTAATAGTACCTATTTAACTGAGAAGTACCTGATATGCATAGAAACTATATCTAACCTGCGAGAAGTCATTACCTATCCAGGGAATAGCGGCTTTCTTTCATAGTAGTAAGTCATGTATACCTAATCAAGAAATATCGACCTACCATTGTACAGTGTCAAGCCTGCTTATGGTTTGAACATATCCATTTTAGTAGTAGTACGCAAAATTAATATTTATTTTTTGTGCTGTTATCATTAATGAAATATTTCTAACACCTTCCGTTTAGTCGACATGCTTGACGCTTTGGATATCATGAAAAGGTTCACGTTTCAAGCTGTAATGGGCGCACATTACGGAATCGACACTTTCCTGTTGATCAGGTATGCAGAAGTCAAACAAAATTATATTTCAGTATATCATGTGTCAAAACTTACGTTACTAATATGAACGTGGACATTTATGCTGATCAGTATACCTACGTGTTATGATTGAAAATAAATTAGAGAATACCGAAGCGTTAACAAAATCATAATCCGAAATCAAAATCGATTAAACCAGGGGCAAAATAATGAATAAAGGAAATATTTACATGGATACCATTGTAAAAGTACAAGAGAATAAGAAGATATTCTTCAGTTCAATTTATCTAGATTTACATGGCGCGTGTCGTTGATGAAGTATTAGACACTTAACCTTACGAAACACCTGTTCTTAATCTATTGTACGTTTTCAATGGTATCTCTGTTTATATTTCATTTTTTTTCTCGCTACCTTTGTTGATTTTGTTGATTCTTTGGTATTCTCTGATTTTTGCTCAAAACTTTAAGTTTGAACCCGAACTTTTAAACATACTTTGTTCGGATTTAAATATTAATCGATTAAATAGAAACAACGATTAGAGAGAAATCAGTTTCTGAATTCAATGTAGATGAAATATTAAGCTTACCTTGGTTTAAACTAAGTATAAGCTTTTATATGTTCTAGCCTATGTACACCACATTTTTTTTTTTGAAAAGAAACTGAATCATTGAACACAACAATAGTAGATTGTCAACATATCGAATTGGTAATAGAGTTTCTTTATAATTATGAAACTTACAACACATAAGTTAAATCTCAGAGTAGGTACAATTCCTTTTGTATTCTTATATTGAAAATATCTCTCTTTTTTATTTTCTTTCATTTTTTGTTCTCGATTTCCAAAGTTTTCAATTCCAAAGATGTCGCTATCATGGAAGAATTGCACTCAAATTGCATGATGATTTTAGAACTCTGTAAGAATTTTAACCTCCTACAACTCCGTAAGAATATCCAAACTCCTGTATCTCCACAAAATGCCAACATTCCACCAATCATCGGACTATTCGAACTGATTTACCAAACTCATGAACATACTCGAACCTATACAACTCCAATTTAAAGATATTTCGGTCTTTCCTAGAGGAGCTACTGTCGAATGTAATTGTTTTTCGTGTTTGCATTGGATCGGTAAATTAATTTTGTTTTTTTTTACCACAGTGGCTGCCTCATCACATACCGGGTGTTGTCAAAGTTTGACAAATTTCAAAAGTTCAAATGGAAAACTCTGCTTGGTGTATTTTTCCATCGATACATCAGGTCAGTTTGCTTTTATAATATCTAATAAATAAGTATGTCTTAAATCGACACTTATTGAAAGAATGCTGGAGCATGATATATTTCTCGTCTAATTTTATTTATTTCCAAACTCTTGTTCAACGTTTAAGTAAAACTATCAAAACAGCATGGACTGATTAAGATGCTGTTTATCATACAGTGTAGAATACAAGTAACAAAAATCAAACTAAAGGATTACTTTGGTTTTCTGTTAAAAAGTAGTACTTAGAATACGGTAACGACAAAGGGATGTTAACATACATTACACGTTTTTTTGGAATGTGTTTAATGTATAAATGTAATTACTGTATCAGCCTACAATACAGGTTAGGAATTCGAAGTAAGATACTATATACTTACCTATGAATACATATAGTCCTAGAAAGGACGAAACAGCTGTATGATGCAGTTTGATCATTCTTACTGGTATACTGTATCTATTGCTTAATCTAAGAGGTACAGCATGTGTGTCTATTACGTCAACTTATACCTAAATAAATTTTACTGTTTGGAATTAATGCACTTTTTAAGTTCGAATACTATTTGCTTTTTTCTTCATTTTTTTTCTTAAAACAAATATACTGTATAGTTGTTTCACGGGTAGAGAATTTCGCGTTTTCCTATTGGGAGTTATACACGCTCACGGGAGTATTTGTTCTCTCATGGTAACTAGTCATAACAGGGTGTTATATTTCGCGGTTATTTAATTTCGCGGAATTTGTTGGCCGGGATAATAGTGAAATTAAACCCCCGTGAATAAAATCAACTGTACAGTACCACGACTGACAAATTCGCCACTTCATCCAATATTATAATAAGTAATGAACTCGTCCCCGATATTATTACATTATATTACAGACTAACACCAACCTACATGATGGTTCTGGTGATATTTGTGTACTGGTATCGCTACCTGGGTTCCGGTCCTAGTTGGCCTGAGAATATAGTCGTGGCGGACAAGTGTCGAACCGACTGGTGGCACCACATTCTCTACATCAACAACCTTATTGGTATCCAAGGCAACGATGCATTCCATCAGGTAAGATTTTGAGAATAAACAATAAATTTCTATGCAAAACCCAAGGCATACCAGGGATAAGTCTGACTTTTAAAACCTATGGGAGAATTAGAGGAATTTTATGGGATCAGCAAAATATCTATGAGATTTTTCTCAATCTGATTAAAATCATATCTTGAAATCCGCGCCGTTCCATAAACTTCTCTCTGCTGCTTTAAGATATGAGAAAATCCCAAAGGGGGTCATGTTCCGATAACTTTTTGCATTAGCCAATCAAATCACTACTGTCAGAATCTTGATAGTGAAATTTTGAGGCGACAAAGCGTTCATAAACGCATTTGTCCGTTTAGTTACTTCGTCACCAAAAAGTTCATGTGGAATAATGTGACGAAAGGGCTTTCTGCAAGATGACCAGTCATTGGAAAATTATTTTAGTGTTAAGTAAAGAGGCGACAAAGGTCATATGAACGTGACCTCTTATGGGACGTTGTCAAATCCTTGTAAAACGGAGTGAGAACAAGGATCTGTATATTAATCAGATTGAGAATTTTCTATATATTAAGTAATACAATTTTGAATTTTCTATTTTAGATTTTCAGAAAAAATATGGGTAAAAATCCCCAAATCTCCCCAAAGTGATCACTGTTTACGTGTAAAATGTATTCACAATACTGCCTTACCAGCTAGTTAACTTCTCCAGCGATAACCTATAATTCATTGCCCAGATGAGCAACGTCGAACGTATAACGTATATAACGTATAACGTATATAACGTATACAAAACATCGGCAGTTAATGGAAGTGCATTGGTATATCTAGACTAAGTTGAATGATTGATATCTGAGACTAATAAAATTTATCACCCCTTTGTGATGTAGACTGAGAAATCTCAACCCGAGGGTAAGATTTATGAATTTTGGCATGAGGTTCTGCCGGGCGTTAAAATTCATAAATAGTATCCCGAGGGTTGATATTTCTCAGTACATCATATAGAGGTGATTGCTTATTATTCTCCAATACTTTCCTACGTAAAATAAGCAAAGGAGTAACCTCGCGCCATCATCAATGGTGGATGCAATGCGTGACGAAATTGGTGACGTCACTCTGGCATGGTTACACTGCTTAAAGTGATGATCATGACGTCACAATTAGCACGTGTGAGCTGTCTTTTCCCTACCCCGGTAAAATACAGGTTTATCTTTTCCCTAGCAAAAATGGGAATTAACCTGTGAAGTGTGGGAGAAAGTGAATATCTTATTCCACCTGGTCAACAATGCATTTTTGTCGTTCAGTGCCACGTCGCAGTAATGATTAAACTTATGTGGTGAGCCTTTGTGGTTGAGGTGTAAATCTTATGTAGGTAAGGTGTATAACACTCTGCTACAAACTCTTGGTCGCGGGTTCGATGCCAACGTGGAGCAGTCACAAGGTACTGGCTGGAGGTCTGGTTTTTTTCTCCTACATCACTTTAACCAGGCGCACGTCTTCAAATGATCATCACTGATAAACACAAACACATCTATGGGAAGGACATCTCGCTACTGACTTGTTATTATGTGTTTCAGTGTATGACATGGTCCTTCTTCCTGGCTCTTCTAATGCAGTTTTACTTGATAACACCGGTTCTGCTGTTGATTGCGACCTTGTAAGTACATTACCAAAACTCCAAATAATACTGAATTGATATCAAAGTTTCAGTAACAGGATATTGAGTCTCGTAGAAGGTAAACTATGGCTGATAGCTAATAATATAATATATACACCTGATTGAGGGAACCAGCAATTTGTTATATTCGGAAATCTCATACAAAACCATTACACCAACAAAACTGGTCGTTAAACAAATCATAAGAGTCCATCAACTGCATTGTAGTCACGATCTGTTTGAATTTCCTTCCTGATTGAGCAGCTCAAGTGAAGAAGTTACGGAAATTACCGAGGAGTTAGTTGACTGGAGTGAATTTATGAGTTAACTTCCTGAATATTGACGCAAGGGGAAATAACAGGAAAATGTATCTATTTAGTCAATCAATTTCATAATATGGAATTATTAATGTAGATTATTATTAAACAAACCAAATATCGAAATTTCTTCATATTTTAAATATTTCTACTCTCAATAATCCATGTTTTGCAAGGTTTGGTCTGGATTTCTCTGAATAAATTGATCATGTTTATTATTCTCAATTTAACTGTAACACATAAATACACATGTCCACAGTTCGTACCGTCTGGCTGGAGTAGTGATATTCCTTCTAATGGCGGCTGGTATCACTTCAACAGGAATTAAGGAACACGAATTTGGAGGAGACCTTTTATCGTAAGTAACCGAGCACCCCAATCATTTTGTCATGGATTAAAACTTTGAACCAGACTAAAATTTGTAAAAAAGTGAAATAAATTGAAAAAATATTTTGTCTTTCCATTCCTTGAATAAGCGGTTGTAACATAGACATTTTAAATACATCGGATATATGTTACTTGCAAGCGCACTTGCATTTCTCCAAGGCGGCAGGAGTCTCTGACCGAACGTGAAAAGATCGCCTACCCGTATATATGGGGTTTCTCTGAGTAATCTGGTTTCCTCCCACAGTAAGACCCCTCGCGCGATAACATCCAAACCAACAAGAATGATTAATAAAAGTTGGAAAACTTGTCTCATAAGTTTATTCTAATGGAACACATATTATTTTGACATTTCGATGTAATGAACTGTATCTCCAATTGTAGTTGGTGAAGTTTATTTGTAGTTCCCTCAAGACTATTTAATGTGAATAGTCATCAATCAAAACTTAACCGTTACACCATGGTAAACATGTATCATGAAACCGAAAAGACCACCCTGATTATTATTATTTTCTTGTTTTGGAACGAAACCATTTTGCATGTCGTAAATTATATATTCTGATCAGTTAGGAATGTTTTAAAGAATTGTGAAAGATTTTGAAAACTAAGACAATGTAAGTGACTTGATATTAAAAATGGAACATTATGTATTTCCCAGAATGATCGAGGACCAGGGTGACTACTGGAACAATGTGTTTATCGCCCCCTGGTGTCGAATTTCCTCCTACTGTATCGGGATGATGCTTGCTCTGTTACTCATGAAGTTCAAGGAACGCAAAATAAAAAAATTACCTTTGGTAGGTGAACGGGAGCAATCGATATTTATGAAATATGATTTAAGCTTTTCAACAAAAGCAAAATTATGTCTGATCGGAACAATGCACTATCGATGATTTGGAAAATATTGTACTGATTTTAAGAGGCATTGAATACGTTTTCCCAATCGAATGTGTATTTAAAGACAGTTTCTTTAATAAACGTTCATAATGTTGAAGTAAAAAGCATGTACATTGCAATTTGCATAATATAATTGTTAAACATAATAAAGTCAATAAAAAATCAGAGGGAGCTAGGGCCAAATATGGACAAAGGAAAGATTTACACGGAGACCCGTGAAAAGGAACAAGGTGTTCCCCAAGAGTAATCGTCTTCTGCTTCATCGACGACACCAGCTATGTAACCCTATGTCACATCTATGCTAATGTCAAGTCCTCAAAGAGAGAACATAAATATCATTATCAATCACAACAAGAAAGTTCACAAATCAGCATTTTCAAAAAGTCCACCACTATATTCTTCAAGAATACAAAACATATCTCAAAGAGACCAAGATGATGACAATAAAACTTGCTCATAGTCTTGATCCACATGCATCTCTCGAATCCCTGTGTCGTAGGTTTTTTCGTCAGCAGTCGACATCTAGTCACGAAAATCTCGATATTCAGAGCAAACTCTAGAATAACGAGTCAACTGTGAAATGTATACACCATAGGTTTAAGAAGCAGGGATGTTACTATCAAGAAAGAGAAGTTCAAAATAGGAAAATCAGAATTCTCACATTTTTCGTAAGAATACAAGTCAGTTTTTGTTTACAAGTTATTTGGAACAACCATTTACTGATGAATTATCCGTGTTTTGAAAATAAAAACCTTCGTATTATTGTTTACTTTCAGTGGAGTGCGACTATCGGCTGGATTTGTGCCATTATAATAGGGGTGTTTGTGGTATACATAAACTACACCAAGTATCAACCAGATATAGAAGAGTGGACCAGAGATATGAATGCGGTATATGAAGCTATTGGCCGACCATTATGGTGCCTCTGTGTTGCATGGGTCATATATGCATGTTTCACTGGACGAGGAGGTAAGTTTAAAGATATACCAATGACTAATTCTGTCGTTATGTTATATGATTAAAGCATGTTATCATGTTAACTGCAAAATATTGCAAGGACTATTAATACATTTGATGTAAAGTTTCAACATATCCCTTTGAGACGGCATGTAACCCTATATTTTCATAATGCCTAAATCTTAAAGATATGAAGCGATGGTATATATGACTACCCGCACACTGTAGAAATGAATGAAGATGTACATGACCTAGATATAAATAAAATTTTTAGATAATATATCATTGTGTAGAATTCACATTGTCCATACAAAAGGACTGAAATATCATGAGTGTAGTGAAATGTGTTTATCAATTCGTCACAATTCTATAGTTCAGACTAGGTAAAGGAACCATTTCAAGACTTAAAAGTCAAGCAAAATCCTTAAAGTATATTATATTTGCATGCATATCTGAGTTTTGATACTGAATAAAGATATGTAAATAGTACTTACCACTTTTATTGATGCCCTGATCATTTTAGAAAAACTTTATTTACCTACTTGCAAAAAAAAATTTTTCAGATTAGAAAATATAATTAATGTAAGGATTATTTAACACAACCAAATAATGTAACATTTATTTGTGTAAAAATAATCTTTACATAATTCATTTACCTATTGTTTGATTCTCCAGACTGTACGTAATAAAATTCAGGTAGAAACGCCCCTAATGTCGGACCATAGTTCTCATTTATTACACTCAAACATGTTCATTTCAACATATAATCTTAATTTCAGGTTTGATAAACTCGTTCCTGTCATGGCGTGGATTTCTCCCCTTGTCTCGTCTTACGTTCGCCGTATATCTTGTACATCCAATCTGGATTGTTTTCTTCATGTATACTAAACGAGATCTCGTTTATCTACTCAACGACTACGGCATGGTAAGCTTTTCAAAATATATATTTCTACAAATAAACTGAAAAGGTGTTAGAATACTGAATGACTCTTGAATATATATCCCTTGCACGTATTCATCTATGCTATACTATAGGAAATAATATTTATTGTCGGAAACTTCAAACTTTTGCAATTTGGCTTTGTTAACGAAAATATCGTGATGTCATTTTCAGAAATGGAAATCGATTAACCTTTATTAATCTTGTGTTTTGTTTTGTAATAACAAAACAGTTTTTCTTACACAATATAATTTCTAAATTCAAGTATGATTTTAACTAAATCTTGCACTAAAGGCTGTTATTAAGCAAGCAGTCAAACGTCAATGCTAGCGGCTTTTGTGGTATGTAAGAGTCTAAAAGGTTCTAGTGAAATTAGCGGGAACACCGTATGACCTTTGACCCCATTAAAACATCCACCCACATCGAATACACCGGGAGGCCGTTCTTAAATTACACTGACTGTTAATAGGGCGTAAAAACAAACAAATCAAACCAAACTAAACTTTCATCTACACAGAAATATCTTATTCATATGTATTTCACGTGACGATAACTGGCTGTGTATACAATACCTGGGCTCAGTAATAATTTCGTCTTTCTGATCATATGAAGAATATGTTTGTAATTTATTAATTCAACATTCGTTGTTAAAATCAATTTGCACTTATTACGAAAGTTGAATTGTAGAGAACATTTGCCATTAAAAAGTATTGAAGTTCCAGGTGCAGAACTTCACTTTCCTCGCTTTCAGACACATGGGTGTAAGTGACTACAAAATTGCAGTTTATTTTTTTCTGTTACAGACGTATTTGTTCATCGGGCACAGTGTGATGTCCTTCGGAATTGCTTTCGTCGTCGCTGTTGTGTTCGAGAAGCCATTTTGCAATCTGGCTAGGGCAGTGTTTAAGAGGAAATGAATATGCACATAAAATATTGCAACGTTTTAGCGAGGTATTCGCGAGCAGCTATGAAAACTGGTTTTTCATAAAATGAAAATCAATTCAAAATGATTGATTATCAATTGACACAGACTTGACTGTTTTCGATTCCTCATTTTGTCTTGTGTCATTCAAATTATTATTTGGAAACTTGATAGATCAAACGATCATGATTGTGCTATATTGTAGTAATAAAGGCATAATAGACGATAAATGACATACAAAGAAATTAAAAAGTTCTTGTAAATGGATTTCATTATTTTCATAATTTTACTGTCACATTTGTGAAAAATATTTTCAAATGTTTGCATTTGCCTTATGAAATATATTCGCATCATTAACATTTAAACATGGATGTTTCATACTGAAATGATTTTGTATTTCTTGTATTAAGGAGTCTTGTCTTATTGTGGATTTTCCTATATCCTCTAACCACCCTTTAGCTCCCTTTGAGGTGTACTTGTAGCACACTCTGCCCAGGATAGCAAAAGTTTCCCAAAGCTATCGTTATGCAGGCATAAAAAGATTTTCAATACTGCACGTTTGCCAGAAGTACGAGAATTCTTAATTATGGATAAAATATCAGTATTAACGTTTAAATGATATTGACGAAATGTTGTTTTACGTATTTTTGCTTCTATTTTTTTAATGTAAACATTCATAAATAATAATCAACAAATTATAATAATAAACTTAATGTATAATCAAGCATGACCTACTTATTCTAATTCTAATATAGTATACAATGTTTCACTATTTATTAAGAATCAAAGCAAGACTTGTTGTGCATTGTCACCGCTTAGGAAATGATTGAATATTTTTATGCTGTGTTTTGCTAGTTCTCGTGTGTCTTAAAAAAGATATTTTTTAAAAAATATTTGCATGTGTACGGAACTGTTAATTCCGTTATCAATTTAAATTAATAAAAATGGTACCCTTAGATTTTCATGAAATTAGCCTAGTATGTTGCTTTAACTGAGGAAATATGAGTGCATGTGAATGGATTATTAGTATTGAAATAATCCGATTGTTTTAAACTAGAATCAGTTTCGCTCCCCCTCTCACTGTTAATAGGACAAATACAAAGTGCATTGTAGTTTCTTGTACATCATTGACATCATATTCATTTTTATTTAATATCACTGTATTTCGTCTAGGCAACGACCATCAGCTCAGATGTATAAACTGACGCACAGGGACTTGGGAATTTATTTCAGCTGGGTTTGGACCTAAACTGATTAATTTTTACACTTGTATTGGGGTTCAGATCAGTTTCCGATAAAATTGGCCCTCAATAAGATAAGGCAGGGGAGGGGGATTTTTTTGAAAATTGTTAAACTCCTCCCCCCAAAAAAAACAAAAAATATCGAGGGGGGGGGGGGCAATTTTATCGAAAATTGATCGAAAAACCTCCAAAAGTCTAAAATTACTCTAAACACATTTATGTAGGTTTAGGTTCAAAACTAGCTGTAACATATTTTTCAGGTTCTAATCCTTTGTTTTCATTATTGTTAGCTCATCTTTCTTTTTCCTAGTTCCACCTAAGTACGATAATCTATTCAGAAATGATTTATCAGAATTTAGTTTTTCTAAGGAAACATGGGTGTCAACGGCAAGTGACGACACGGGGATCGTTAGCAATGTCTATGATTTGTTATGTTTCTTGACACTTGCCGAGTTGTGTTTTTAGTATTTTCTGAATGTTTTGCTGTGTGTTGAACCAACTGCTTTAATTTGTTATAACCAGATATAACACTATGCCAGATATGCATTATTAAACTATTCAAATTGTAAACTGTCTTCGGTTTCTTATTTCGATTTTGTCAATGTCGTATGCGACATAATAAGCGCATCCCACTTTTTCAGGAAAACGAGGATGAATGCATTAATTAAAATCTATAAATTGGTTCATTAAGTCACTGATCTATCAGTATAATGTTCCGTCTTTTGACCAGACTCTATCCCAGAGAAACGAAAATAAACAAATTCATGTGCAAGCTTCAATGGAGCCATACCATCATAGTATATACGTCACTATGAAATGATTGGCAGATACCTCGACTGTGACCCCTCCCACTACTTTAAATCTGTGACAGAAGCATATATAGTAGTGGGAGAGGTAAAATGATTATCTGAAAATCATTTCATAGTGACGTAGCTTAGGTCCGTTCCTAGCCCCTGTGCCTATATAGGAGGGGTCACAGTCGAGAGATGTAAAATGATTATCTGTCAATCATTTCATAATGACAAAGGTCCAACGTAAACCCTAGCCCCTGTTCATCTGGACAAATTACCCAGTGTGTGCTGTAGACACTTGAGAGTATGAGGACACTGTTGTTTCCAACAATTTAAATGGCATCCCGGGAAAGATTACAATGAAGTTCTTGAATGTACATGCTGTCTGCACTATCAGTTACATTTTTCTGTTATTCCAATATTCAAGGTCCACTCAAAATGTCTTTATTAACCACTTGCAAAATTGCATTCCGCGGGATAAAGCCCGATAAAAATAGCGATGATCACGCGTCAAATGACAGTTTCATATGTGACTCAAAACAAATTTACATGATCAACAAATAGTGATTCCTTTTTTTATTTATTAATTAACTTTTTTGAAATCATATTTCAGCGTAAATCACCCATTAATTTTCCACAAGGTAATACATTTAATTCATATATACAATAATTCTAAATAACATAGACATAGTTTTACCGTGATGCCTCTTTAAAAGTTATACATGAGCTAATTGTTCCCGCCTGGAATATTTAAAAAAAATTTCTATGTTTTGTCAAAATTAACAAACATCTTGTCAAAACCAAGGTCTATGGTTTATCACGATACATGTCAACTATTGATTAACTTATTTCTCTTAAAGCCCCAATATACGTAACTTTCGGCAAAACTTGAAGCGAAAACCAAGACTAATAACTTATTATATTTACAGATTTAGTTAATATTAACTGATATCAGCAATATCCAAGATGAATTCTTACGCGGTTACCGGTACAGCAGCAGTTGAAAATCGGTCTTCTAACTTCGGCTTGTTGTTAAAGTGTGTCACATCCGAATTATTTTCAATTCTTTGGATTTTTCTGTCAAGAGATTCTTGTTAGTTACCGCTCAGGTTTACTTCGTTTAAGCAGAGACGTATAAAGCTTTACACGTCTCTGGTTTTAGGCTTATATTTGCAAGGTTATCAACTGCATTTTTTTTTGCAGAATTTTTCAGAATCACGAAAAATTGATGAAGTTAGATAGGTATATTGGGCCTTTAAAAGTGGTTGAAATAATGATTAATAAGCTTATAACAATATCACTCGCAATACTATTTAGATGAACCTTGAACAAGTTTACACTAGTAGTATATAAGACAAGAATTTCGTTTCAGTAGCAAAGCTTCTAGTCTACTGCTGATCATTACCACAATTCCATAAATAGGACACATGACAATAGAAATTTGCAAAAATATCTTTATTCATTATTCTGATAAATACAAAACAATTTGACAAATCACTTTTTACATGAATTGTTGAAAACAACTGAAATAGGTCATACAGTATACATGGCAAAAAAAACAATTGATTGAAACAATTAAAAAAATATTGATTTCAATATCATTCTGTAAAAAGTACACAGCGGCCAATTTCACATCGAGAACATTCCCTGATCTCTGATTGTAAATAAATCAAAAGCACACATTGTAATGCAGTTCTTATTTAGTCTTATATCGGGGATAATGCCTTCACAATCGGATAGGATGAAACATTCATAGTAAAACACTTCATGATTGGCTGTGTTGATCACCATTGTGTATACGTGCAATGTATTCAACTTGTTGCAAACTAATTACATCCACGCTATAGCTTTGCTTTTGATAATTCTGTAAGTGGTCCCATCCATTCCTCCTCTGAAAACAACATAAACGTAGATTAATGGGAATAAATACTTCTTTTGATTTTGTACTTATCACTCAGATTGGTCAAAGTAAAATTAAAACAATTAATTAAAACATAATTTCAATAATTATGAAAGAATTTTCTATCACTTATTTTTGGATGAGGATTTTTATTCTGAAAGTTATTATACAAAAGTTCTTATCAACAAATGTTGTTAGCATGCATAGCCACTTAATTTGTTTTTCATTTTGAACCTTGAATAATTCATATCAAACTTTGTTAAAATCTAGCAATATAATGATCGACATTATTTTAAAGATTTAAGTTAACATTCTTCATTGGACATCTGTTGCACCAAAAATGTAACACCTTGCTGGTACATGTTTATATGAATACTCTCATATCAATAAACGTCAAGTGTGCCAGAGCCTTCATTTATGGTAATATCCGTCATCTCAACATTAATCCATATCAAGCTTTGTCAAAAGCATAATTAGTTGTAGTACAGTGTATATACAGGACAGTGGTCGTTTAAAGATTTATCATTGTTTGCCAGTCACATTTTTCTGTCCAATTATTTCTGTAGAATCTCTTTTTCCCGCTTATGTTAATGAAATTGCATACTTCTCCTTTAAACTGATATTCATCAAGATTCAGTAAAACAGTTATAAGAGATATAGAGAAATTAATATCAATAACTTACGTAAAATCTTGGCCAAGATGGGAAATCTGTCGGACCCAAAGATCATTTCTTGTTTGTTATTGACATGAGCAACAATGATAGGAGAGCCAAACGCCTGGAATAAAAAAAAACATTTGTTTTTTCATTACAAATTTAGTATTAGAACTCTTGTATGATAGAATATAGAAATGCCAGTTTTACATACATTTTTTTGGAAACAATGATTCTGTGACTAGCCTTGCCAACGGAGAGTCTCTAGTTCACATATAATATTCAGTTAACGAAATACTCTTACAAACTTGCATAGGGTTAAAAAGGTAACACTTAATCCCATAAAGGTTTCCACAGAAATTCCGTTTTGGGTTGTTTTTAAAATATCCAATATATGTTCAGGTGACCAAACTCTAGGTCCAAGGCCTGTGTTGTGAACTGTTTCAGTCTATGACTATATATGTTTACTTGACCTACCCCCAGGTCCAAGGCCTTAGCTGTGAACTGTGTCAGTCTATGACTATATATATTTACGTGACCTATCCCCAGGTCCAAGGCCTGTATTGTGAACTGTTTCAGTCTATCACTATATATGTTTACGTGACCTACCCCCAGGTCCAAGGCCTGAGTTGTGGACTGTTTCAGTCTATGTTTACGTGACCTACCCCCAGGTGCAAGGCCTGTGTTGTGAACTGTTAAAGTCTATCACTATATATGTTTACGTGACCTACCCCCAGGTCCAAGGCCTGCGTTGTGAACTGTTTCAGTCTATCACTATATATGTTTACGTGACCTACCCCCAGGTCCAAGGCCTGCGTTGTGAACTGTTTCAGTCTATGACTATATATGTTTATGTGACCTACCCCCAGGTCCAAGGCCTGCGTTGTGAACTGTTTCAGTCTATGACTATATATGTTTACGTGACCTACCCCCAGGTCAAAAGCCTGTGTTGTGAACTGTTTCAGTCTATGACTATATATATTTACGTGACCTATCCCCAGGTCCAAGGCCTGTGTTGTGAACTGTTTCAGTCTATCACTATATATGTTTACGTGACCTACCCCCAGGTCCAAGGCCTGAGTTGTGGACTGTTTCAGTCTATCACTATATATGTTTACATGACCTATCGCCAGGTCCGAGGTCTGCGCTGTGAAGTGTTTCAGTCTATGACTATATATATGTTTACGTGACCTACCCCTAGGTCCAAGGCCTGTGTTGTGAACTGTTTCAGTCTATGACTATATATGTTTACGTGACTTTGCTCCAGGTGCAAGGCCTGCGTTGTGAACTGTTTCAGTCTATGTTTACGTGACCTACCCCAAGGTGCAAGGCCTGTGTTGTGAACTGTTAAAGTCTATCACTATATATGTTTACGTGACCTACCCCCAGGTCCAAGGCCTGCGTTGTGAACTGTTTCAGTCTATCACTATATATGTTTATGTGACCTACCCCCAGGTCCAAGGCCTGCGTTGTGAACTGTTTCAGTCTATGACTATATATGTTTATGTGACCTACCCCCAGGTCCAAGGCCTGCGTTGTGAACTGTTTCAGTCTATGACTATATATGTTTACGTGACCTACCCCCAGGTCAAAAGCCTGTGTTGTGAACTGTTTCAGTCTATGACTATATATATTTACGTGACCTATCCCCAGGTCCAAGGCCTGTGTTGTGAACTGTTTCAGTCTATCACTATATATGTTTACGTGACCTACCCCCAGGTCCAAGGCCTGCGTTGTGAACTGTTTCAGTCTATGACTATTTATGTTTATATGACCTACCCCCAGGTCCAAGGCCTGCGTTGTGAACTGTTTCAGTCTATGACTATATATGTTTACGTGACCTACCCCCAGGTCAAAAGCCTGTGTTGTGAACTGTTTCAGTCTATGACTATATATGTTTACGTGACCCACCCCCAGGTCAAAAGCCTGTGTTGTGAACTGTTTCAGTCTATGTTTATGTGAACTACCCCCAGGTCAAAGGCCTGTGTTGTGAACTGTTTCAGTCTATGACTATATATACGTGACCTACCCCCAGGTCCAAGGCCTGCGTTGTGAACTGTTTCAGTCTATGACTATATATGTTTACGTGACCTACCCCCAGGTCAAAAGCCTGTGTTGTGAACTGTTTCAGTCTATGACTATATATACGTGACCTACCCCCAGGTCCAAAGTCTGTGATGTGAACTGTGTCAGTCTATGACTATATATGTTTACGTGACCTACCCCCAGGTCCAAGGCCTGAGTTGTGAACTGTTTCAGTCTATGACTATATATGTTTACGTGACCTACCCCCAGGTCAAAAGCCTGTGTTGTGAACTGTTTCAGTCTATGACTATACATGTTTACGTGACCCACCCCTAGGTCCAAGGCCGGTGTTGTGAACTGTTTCAGTCTATGACTATATATGAATACGTGACCTACCCCTTGGTCCAAGGCCTGCGTTGTGAACTGTTTCAGTCTATGTTTATGTGACCTACCCCCAGGTCCAAGGCCTTAGCTGTGAACTGTTTCAGTCTATGACTATATATACGTGACCTACCCCCAGGTCCAAGGCCTGTGTTGTGAACTGTTTCAGTCTATCACTATATATGTTTACGTGACCTACCCCCAGGTCCAAGGCCTGAGTTGTGGACTGTTTCAGTCTATGACTATATATGTTTACGTGACCTACCCCCAGGTCCAGGGCCTGTGTTGTGAACTGTGTCAGTCTATGACTATATATGTTTACGTGACCTACCCCCAGGTCCAAGGCCTGTGTTGTGAACTGTTTCAGTCTATGACTATATATGCTTACGTGACCTACCCCTAGGTCCAAGGCCTGTGTTGTGAACTGTTTCAGTCTATGACTATATATGCTTACGTGACCTACCCCTAGGTCCAAGGCCTGTGTTGTGAACTGTTCCAGTCTATGACTTATGTTTACATGACCTACCCCCAGGTCCAAGGCCTGTGTTGTGAACTGTCTCAGTCTATGACTATATATGCTTACGTGACCTACCCCCAGGTCCAAGGCCTGTGTTGTGAACTGTTTCAGTCTATGACTATATATGTATACGTGACCTACCCCCAGGTCCAAGGCCTGTGTTGTGAACTGTTTCAGTCTATGATTATATATGCTTACGTGACCTACCCCCAGGTCCAAGGCCTGTGTTGTGAACTGTTTCAGTCTATGACTATATACGTATACGTGACCTACCCCCAGGTCTAAGGCCTGTGTTGTGAACTGTTCCAGTCTATGACTTATGTTTACATGACCTACCCCCAGGTCCAAGACCTGTGTTGTGAACTGTGTCAGTCTATGACTATATATGTTTATGTGACCTACCCCCAGATCCAGGGCCTGTGTTGTGAACTGTTTCAGTCTATGACTATATATGTTTATGTGACCTACCCCCAGATCCAGGGCCTGTGTTGTGAACTGTTTCAGTCTATGACTATATATGTTTATGTGACCTACCCCCAGGTCTAAGGCCTGTGTTGTGAACTGTTTCAGTCTATGACTATATATGCTTACGTGACCTACCCCTAGGTCCAAGGCCTGTGTTGTGAACTGTTCCAGTCTATGACTTATGTTTACATGACCTACCCCCAGGTCCAAGGCCTGTGTTGTGAACTGTGTCAGTCTATGACTATATATGTATACGTGACCTACCCCCAGATCCAGGGCCTGTGTTGTGAACTGTGTCAGTCTATGACTATATATGTTTATGTGACCTACCCCCAGGTCCAAGGCCTGTGTTGTGAACTGTTTCAGTCTATGACTATATATGTTTATGTGACCTACCCCCAGGTCTAAGGCCTGTGTTGTGAACTGTTTCAGTCTATGACTATACATGTTTATGTGACCTACCCCCAGGTCCAAGACCTGTGTTGTGAACTGTTTCAGTCTATGACTATACATGTTTATGTGACCTACCCCCAGGTCTAAGGCCTGTGTTGTGAACTGTTTCAGTCTATGACTATACATGTTTATGTGACCTACCCCAAGATCCAGGGCCTGTGTTGTGAACTGTTTCAGTCTATGACTATATATGTTTATGTGACCTACCCCCAGATCCAGGGCCTGTGTTGTGAACTGTTTCAGTCTATGACTATATATGTTTATGTGACCTACCCCCAGATCCAGGGCCTGTGTTGAGAACTGTTTCAGTCTATGACTATATATGTTTATGTGACCTACCCCCAGGTCTAAGGCCTGTGTTGTGAACTGTTTCAGTCTATGACTATACATGTTTATGTGACCTACCCCCAGGTCCAAGACCTGTGTTGTGAACTGTTTCAGTCTATGACTATACATGTTTATGTGACCTACCCCCAGGTCCCAGACCTGTGTTGTGAACTGTTTCAGTCTATGACTATACATGTTTATGTGACCTACCCCCAGGTCCAAGGCCTGCGTTGTGAACTGTTTCAGTCTATGATTTTATGTGTCTACCTGACCAACCCCCAGGTCCAAGGCCTGTGTTGTGAACTGTTTCAGCCTATG
This sequence comes from Mimachlamys varia, assembly GCA_947623455.1. NCBI lineage: Eukaryota > Metazoa > Mollusca > Bivalvia > Pectinida > Pectinidae > Mimachlamys > Mimachlamys varia. Next base: position 31,785,399 of record OX392542.1, read on the forward strand.
ACTATACATATTCACGTGACCTACCCCCAGGTCCAAGGCCTGTGTTGTGAATTGTTTCAGTCTATGACAATATATATGTATACGTGACCTACCCCAAGGTCCAAGGCCTGTGTTGTGAATTGTTTCAGTCTATGACAATATATATGTATACGTGACCTACCCCAAGGTCCAAGGCCTGCGTTGTGAACTGTTTCAGTCAATGACTATATATGTTTACGTGACCTACCCCCAGGTCCAAGGCCTGTGTTGTGAACTGTTTCAGTCTATGACTATATATATGAATACGTGACCTACCCCTAGGTCCAAGGCCTGTGTTGTGAACTGTTTCAGTCTATGACTATATATGAATACGTGACCAACCCCTAGGTCCAAGGCCTGTGTTGTGAACTGTTTCAGTCTATGACTATATATGAATACGTGACCCACCCCCAGGTCCAAGGCCTGTGTTGTGAACTGTTTCAGTCTAACACTATATATGAATACGTAACCCATCCCTAGGTCCAAGGCCTGTGTTGTGAACTGTTTCAGTCTATGACTATATGTGTCTACCTGACCAACCCCCAGGTCCAAGGCCTGTGTTGTGAACTGTTTCAGGCTAACACTATATATGAATACGTAACCTACCCCCAGGTCCAAGGCCTGCGTTGTGAACTGTTTCAGTCTATGATTTTATGTGTCTACCTGACCAACCCCCAGGTCCAAGGCCTGTGTTGTGAACTGTTTCAGTCTATGACTATATATGTTTATGTGACCTACCCCCAGGTCCAAGGCCTGTGTTGTGAACTGTGTCAGTCTATGACTATATATGTTTACGTCACCTACCCCAGGTCTAAGGCCTGTGTTGTGAACTGTTTCAGTCTATGACTATATATGTTTACGTGACCTCCCCCAGGTCTAAGGCCTGTGTTGTGAACTGTTTCAGTCTATGACTATCTATATGTTTACGTGACCTACCCCCAGGTCCAAGGCCTGTGTTGTGAACTGTTTCAGTCTATGACTAAATATGTTTACATGACCTACCCCCAGGTCTAAGGCCTGCGTTGTGAACTGTGTCAGTCTATGACTATATATATGTTTACGTGACCTACCCCCAGGTCTAAGGCCTGTGTTGTGAACTGTGTCAGTCTATGACTATATATATGTTTACGTGACCTACCCCCAGGTCTAAGGCCTGTGTTGTGAACTGTTCCAGTCTATGACCATACATGTATATGTTTACGTGACCTACCCCCAGGTCTAAGGCCTGTGTTGTGAACTGTGTCAGTCTATGACTATATATATGTTTACGTGACCTACCCCCAGGTCTAAGGCCTGTGTTGTGAACTGTGTCAGTCTATGACTATATATACGTGACCTAACCCCAGGTCTAAGGCCTGTGTTGTGAACTGTTTCAGTCTATGACTATATATGTTTACATGACCTACCCCCAGGTCCAAGGCCTGTGTTGTGAACTGTTCCAGTCTATGACTTATGTTTACATGACCTACCCCCAGGTCCACGACCTGTGTTGTGAACTGTGTCAGTCTATGACTATATATGTTTACGTGACCTACCCCCAGGTCTAAGGCCTGTGTTGTGAACTGTGTCAGTCTATGACTATATATGTTTACGTGACCTACCCCCAGGTCCAAGACCTGTGTTGTGAACTGTTTCAGTCTATGACTATACATGTTTATGTGACCTACCCCCAGGTCCAAGACCTGTGTTGTGAACTGTTTCAGTCTATGACTATACATGTTTATGTGACCTACCCCCAGGTCCAAGGCCTGCGTTGTGAACTGTTTCAGTCTATGATTTTATGTGTCTACCTGACCAACCCCCAGGTCCAAGGCCTGTGTTGTGAACTGTTTCAGCCTATGACTATACATATTTACGTGACCTACCCCCAGGTCCAAGGCCTGTGTTGTGAATTGTTTCAGTCTATGACAATATATATGTATACGTGACCTACCCCAAGGTCCAAGGCCTGTGTTGTGAATTGTTTCAGTCTATGACAATATATATGTATACGTGACCTACCCCAAGGTCCAAGGCCTGCGTTGTGAACTGTTTCAGTCAATGACTATATATGTTTACGTGACCTACCCCCAGGTCCAAGGCCTGTGTTGTGAACTGTTTCAGTCTATGACTATATATATGAATACGTGACCTACCCCTAGGTCCAAGGCCTGTGTTGTGAACTGTTTCAGTCTATGACTATATATGAATACGTGACCAACCCCTAGGTCCAAGGCCTGTGTTGTGAACTGTTTCAGTCTATGACTATATATGAATACGTGACCCACCCCCAGGTCCAAGGCCTGTGTTGTGAACTGTTTCAGTCTAACACTATATATGAATACGTAACCCATCCCTAGGTCCAAGGCCTGTGTTGTGAACTGTTTCAGTCTATGACTATATGTGTCTACCTGACCAACCCCCAGGTCCAAGGCCTGTGTTGTGAACTGTTTCAGGCTAACACTTTATATGAATACGTAACCTACCCCCAGGTCCAAGGCCTGCGTTGTGAACTGTTTCAGTCTATGATTTTATGTGTCTACCTGACCAACCCCCAGGTCCAAGGCCTGTGTTGTGAACTGTTTCAGTCTATGACTATATATGTTTATGTGACCTACCCCCAGGTCCAAGGCCTGTGTTGTGAACTGTGTCAGTCTATGACTATATATGTTTACGTCACCTACCCCAGGTCTAAAGCCTGTGTTGTGAACTGTTTCAGTCTATGACTATATATGTTTACGTGACCTCCCCCAGGTCTAAGGCCTGTGTTGTGAACTGTTTCAGTCTATGACTATCTATATGTTTACGTGACCTACCCCCAGGTCCAAGGCCTGTGTTGTGAACTGTTTCAGTCTATGACTAAATATGTTTACATGACCTACCCCCAGGTCTAAGGCCTGCGTTGTGAACTGTGTCAGTCTATGACTATATATATGTTTACGTGACCTACCCCCAGGTCTAAGGCCTGTGTTGTGAACTGTGTCAGTCTATGACTATATATATGTTTACGTGACCTACCCCCAGGTCTAAGGCCTGTGTTGTGAACTGTTCCAGTCTATGACCATACATGTATATGTTTACGTGACCTACCCCCAGGTCTAAGGCCTGTGTTGTGAACTGTGTCAGTCTATGACTATATATATGTTTACGTGACCTACCCCCAGGTCTAAGGCCTGTGTTGTGAACTGTGTCAGTCTATGACTATATATACGTGACCTACCCCCAGGTCTAAGGCCTGTGTTGTGAACTGTTTCAGTCTATGACTATATATGTTTACATGACCTACCCCCAGGTCCAAGGCCTGTGTTGTGAACTGTTCCAGTCTATGACTTATGTTTACATGACCTACCCCCAGGTCCACGACCTGTGTTGTGAACTGTGTCAGTCTATGACTATATATGTTTACGTGACCTACCCCCAGGTCTAAGGCCTGTGTTGTGAACTGTGTCAGTCTATGACTATATATGTTTATGTGACCTACCCCCAGGTCCAAGGCCTGTGTTGTGAACTGTTTTAGTCTGTCCTTTACTGACTGGTCCTTGGTCTTCTTTAAGCAGTCTTCCATAACATCAGAAGGAAAACCAATGTCTTTGCAAGTCTAGCAAAGCCAAAAATGCATCTAAATAAATCTAAATACCTTATTCATGTATTATATTACCAGGGTATATATATATAAATATTATTTCAAATTATTTGTTTTTAATGATCTTTGGAAAAAAAACAGAAATCCTAATATTCAAAAGGATTCATTTTCATACCAAAAGTAAAGAAACACTTTCATTCCAAAATTAAACTAAAAAAAAAAAAAACAGAAAAAAAAAACCTTTAAAATGTTGAAAACACTTAAAGGATTTTGTCAAATTTTAACTGCAACTGACTAGATTTAAATCTTATTGAAGATTTTAATATGGAATATAAATGAAAAGAGTATAAAACCTTGACAAACCTCTCTTATGTCTTCCTCATCAGAAATTCCTTTGTCCTTGAAAAATACAAGAAAAGCCTTATTCTACTTTTTGATTCTATATATGGGACTGCATTTCATATACAGTAAAACCCCACTTACTCAAACCCGGTTTACTCCAATACCCTCATTTGTCGAACAGATTGTTTGGTCCCGACAGGGTTTGTACATATTCAACCAAGATCGGATTACTGATATACTGTGTCTTCCCCGAACTATGATCCTGAGGTCCTCACGAGTTCAAGTAAGTGGGGTTTATTGTATTGGTTAAAAGAAGCATGCATGTAAAGTTGCGGATTACGGATCTAAGTCTCAGCTTGGATGGAGGAAATCTTCGGGGCATAATTTTGTATGTCATTTCAAGACAAGAAATTGTTTATCTGGTTTAAACACTATGGCTAAACTACCCTTTTGGCTCCATCCCTCTGTGCTGTAAGAAGTCAGGTTTTTGGGGGTTTTGTTTTTCTTTTTTTTTTTTACAAAACTTAGATTCTTAAGTGTGACATTCACTTCTCAATTTGAGAGTTGCTTCAACATAGCTGAATTACAACTTCCGATCCCGCCTCTCGGCCCTTGGAAGAGGTTAGCAACTTACTTTTAAACAATTTTGAAGCAAAACCACCTACAAATTCTTCAAACTAAATATGACTAAAATCTATCTAATGGTGCTAGAGGAGAAGTAACCAATTAAATAAACAGAGGTCAATCAGCACCTTCCTGGCCCCTCCCATTCTCCTTTAAGGAAATATCAGCTCCTTCAATTTGTACAAACATTTATCTCAACCACCATCATATTCAAATAAAATTCAAGCTAATTGTTGTTTATATTTGTGAAAACTAAAGATTCAAAGACATAACTAAGTAAGGAGAAGATTTTAAAACAATGGTCAATATTCCTTTCTGAGCCTTGATATATTCCAACTTCGGTTTAAGCAAAGACTCCAATTTACAATTTGACACCCTAACAGATGATTCTTGAAGTTTTAAAAAAAGTCAAAATTGTTGAAACTTAATGCATGATAAGATAATGCTAAGCAACATCATCTGAGGTAAAGTGAGCTCTATAGGTCCTAACTAACACCTGCATGTATTTTTTATGTTATTTAATGATATTTCAAGTACAGTCAAACCTGTATTAAGCGGCCACCTAAGGGACCGCCAGATAATGGCTGCTTAAACCAGGTTGGCCAGAAACGGCCTATTGCTCTTTTTTTTCAACAGTTAAATATCATAATATTCTTAATCATACACTATATATATATAGTGTCCAAGGTTCTATGCGGAGATTATCCACGGATTACCGTAAACAAAACCAAATCATGTGACGATCTATAAAAATAACTGGTCTTGTGATCATCGCAGATGTCTATTTCTGGACAAAATGGCTGCTTAATACAGGACGATACAACTTGGGGCAAATTTTTGTGTCTGTTGGCCGTGTTAGACAGGTGACCGCTTATTTAAGGTTCAATATATAGTGTTTTCCATCGGGCGGATCACAGACTGGCCACTTAACGGAGGTGGCCGCTTATTCAAGGTGGCCGTTAGAGCAGGTTTGACTGTATTTTGATTGAGAAAATAGCTGACCTTGTTCCATGCTCTCATCCAGAACTGCCGGGATAACGCTTCCACTAAATCTGGCCGCTGCATGTCCACAGCAGTTAGAAATCGCTGCGGCATAAGTGTGCCCTTAATAAACATCACCTCAGCAGGATTCTAGGTAAATAAAGAATAATATAAACTATCCCTCTTGTGTGATGTAGACCAAGAAATCTCAACCCGAGGGTAAGATTTAAACATCACCTCGGCAGGATTCTACTTAAATAAAGATAATAGAAACTATCCCCCCTGTGTGATGTAGACCGAGAAATCTCAACCCGAGGGTAAGATTTAAACATCAACTCGGCAGGATTCTACTTAAATAAAGAGTAATAGAAACTATCACCCCTGTGTGATGTAGACCGAGAAATCTCAACCTGAGGGTAAGATTTATGAATTTGAATTTTATCACAAGGCTTTGCCAAGTGCTAAAATTTGTCAATCTTATACTAAGGGTTGAGATTTCTCTGTCTAAATTATACAGGGGTGATTGATTATTTTTCTCCCACACTTTCTTAATTTAAAATAAGTTGTAATGTGAACTTGATGCGACTTCATCAATGGCAGATGCAATGTTTGACAAAATTGATGACGTTACTCTGGGTACACTGCATAAAGTGATGATGTGACAGTAAATTTAAAGAATAAAAAATAGCGGGTGTGAGCTGATCAACATCTTTAACCTTACCCCTGAAAAAGACAGTTTTTTCTCTTAGCCTGGACAGGGATATAATCCGCACTTTTACCGATGTGAGATTTTCTTATCTCACGTCGACAATTCAATCACAGCACATCAACATTGTCTTCCATTAATGCAACGTCAATACTAGATAAATACAAGAGGCCCAGAGGGCCTGTATCGCTCACCTGGATACATTGGTATCTAGGTAATCATGATAAAATATTTTCTTTTTGGCTCGCCCCTCAGTCCCCTAGGGGGTCAGTCCCACCATTAGAAATTTTAAATCTTGAGCACCTAGGGATGCTTCCTGCCAAATAGGGGTGATTTCCAATCAATGGTTATGGAGAAGAAGTCGCTTAAACCAATATAGCTAAGTAACGGTTTTTGGCCCCGCCCCACAGCCCGCTAAGGGGTCAGTCCCACCATGAGTACAATTTTGAATCCTGAGCACCTAGGGATGGTTCCTACCAAATAAGGTTGATTTCGAATCAGTGGTTATGGAGAAGTCGCTTAAACCAAAAATATAGCTAAATAACGTTTTTTGGCCCCGCCACTCAGCCCCCTAGGGGATCAGTCCCACCATGAGTACAATTTTGAATCCTGAGCACCTAGGGATAGTTCCTACCAAATAAGGTTGATTTCCATTCAGTGGTTATGGAGAAGAAGTCGCTTAAACCAATATAGCTAAAAAACGGTTTTTGGCCACGCCCCTCAGCCCCCTAAGGGGTCAGTCCCACCATGAGTACAATTTTGAATCCTGAGCACCTAGGGATGGTTCCTACCAAATAAGGTTGATTTCCAATCAGTGGTTATGGAGAAGTCGCTTAAACCAATATAGCTAAATAACGGTTTTTGGCCCTGCCCCTCAGCCCCCTAGGGGGTCAGTCCCACCACGAGTACAATTTGGAATCCTGAGCACCTAGGGATAGTTCCTATCAAATAAGGTTGATTTCCATTCAGTGGTGATGGAGAAGAAGTCGCTTAAACCAATATAGCTAAAAAACGGTTTTTGGCCCCGCCCCTCAGCTTACATTGATCATTATATAGTGCTTATATACATGTATGTACAAGCAATTATAAAAGAATACTGTTTCAGGGATGAGTCTGGCTCTTAAAACCTAGCGGAGAATTTGAGGGATTTTATAGGATCAGCAAAATATCTATATATGAGATTTTTCTATATAAAGTAATATGATTTTGAATTTTTAACAAGATGTTTCGGAGAAAATATGGGTAAATATCCCCAAATCTCGCCCCAAAGTGATCCCTGCTGTTTGTAAGTTTGGGTTCCAGGTTAAGATAAATTTATATTTAACGCTTGTCAACATCCGGTTAATGCAGACATATACATATAGTATTAGTCAAAGTATGTTTCAATGTCAGGGTAAATCCAGACAGAGAACAGCCACCCATTGACAGTCACGAGCAGTGCAGTCACCAATGCTAAAATTATGACGTCATAAGCACGATGACGTCAAAATGTGCCCAATGTATGTTATTGGAAAATAACATACATTGGGCATAGTACTAGTAGCCTCATCGGATTTTCTGTGCAGGTGGTGTGTAAATATTTGGAGGTACAAGTAAATGTTTCAGTTTTCTTGACTTGTGCAAGTCTATGTACTTACAGAAGGGGGGACAATAGGGACATCATAGTAACTGCTCAGATTAGGAAGATCATGTGACATCATATACTTGGCTTTTGCTGGGACTAACCCTGGGGGTTTGTTTCCTGAAAATTCAATTTTAAGAATAAATATAAAAGAAATGAAATCAGTTTTTCAAAATTTCTGAAAGAATGCAACATTTTTATTTAAACATATCCAAAATGCTCAAAACTTAAACTTACATCGAAGACAATGAAAAAACATCATTAGTTTGAATGTTTGCAGTTGTATTGGTGTCTTAGATGCATTATGCACATTTGCTTCTAACTTTTCAAGGAAAATGTGAATACCAGGGCCTGTATTCATGAAACCGTTCTCATGCTCAAGCCAGCTTTCTTGTTACTCACCTAAATCATGTCGCCGATCAAAAAGTCGATTGTAAATGTTGAAATTAGTGTTCTGCTTCACGGATCTTTATTCTCCCCAAATACTTTGATAAAATAAGAGTTCTTAATAAACTATAGACAAAACAAAAAATCAGCGTTGAGCACCAATTCCATGCTTGAGCATGAGAACGCTTTCATGAATACGGGCCCTGGTCATAATCAGACAACAAACATTACTTGAAATAATTATACAGTATGTAAATACCATGGAATTTGTAAATTTAACAGAGGACTTTTTTTTCCCTTTATTCATGGTCATTTCAGAGAAATTGATTTTCAATTGATAGTTAATAAACAATATCAATTAATTCAAATCAAAATCTTTTCTGATTTATTCCTGATTATATATATTTCAATTCATCAGCATATCACTACATCCAATAGCTTGATTTAGTTTCTTTCAAAAATCATACAAAAAGGCAACAAATATTCCCAAATTAACCAAAAACGCTCTAATCTCTGAGAGTAATAGACATAAGAATATACTTATCGGAGAATAAAGAGATTTATTTAATAAAGTACACTCCTCTTTATATCATGTTGCATTTGTCAGACAATAACATGATATTAACAGGACAATGACATTAAGAGAAACATGTTTTTTTTTACTAAATCTAGTGCATTTCTGATCTCCATAACTAAAAGTAAGCTATTCAATGTACATATGAAGATGTTTCAATATATAGATAACATTATTTCAATTAAAAATCATTTTTGGGGTTATTTTTTATTTTCTATGCAACATTTTGTACAAGCTGTATCTGAAATCAATGGAAATGACATCATTTTCTGGATATTTTATTTGATTGATTAAAAAAAACTTAATATTAAGAGGAATTCACCTCAAAATATATGATATTAACCAAATAAAATTACATAGATTATTTAGAGAGAAAAATGGTGCTTGGGGAAAAACATGATATAAAGAGGAATGTGATATTAACAGGGGTGATATTAAGTGGAGTCCACTGTACAAACCTGCTCCTGCCATGATCCCTCCCAGAAAGAAAGGCTTTAACTTCAGGTCAATGTTCCACTTCGTTTTGTATCGGCACATCACCTGGAAAAAAAAAAAAAAATCAATAACTTCACGTAATTTCTTAATAATCTATTGCACGAGGCCAAAGGCCAAGTGCAATAGAACATCGGTCGATTAGCAGTACCTTGTGTCAAATATTCTGGACTATTGCACAGACACCCATGATATACAGTACTTGTTTTATTACATAATTACTAAAACACACTTTGAAACACTGAAATTGTTTAATATCATTTGCGTGGTTTTGGGGTGGGGTTCTCAATGTTATGACACAGAAGTTAAGTCTGCAATGGCGTGCCATATCCCGTGACCAATTATAATACCATGATTTTGATTGTATCTTTATACCAAATAGTTGAAATATATAGATTTGGGGTGAGGATCTCAATTTACCGTTTAAAATTATGACTCTGGCGTTAAGTCTATACAAGGGTCTGATAAACCCTGGTATCAAATCTTAAATCATGTTTGTGATTGTCTCTTTATGCCAAGCAATTGTATATATAGTTTTGGGGTGGGGCTCTCAACAATTTAAAAGTTATGACTCAGGAGTCGAGTCTGCATGGGTGTGGTGAATCCTGGGGTAAAATCTAAAATTATGTTAGTGATAATCTCTTTATGACCAGCATTGTATATATAGGTTAAGGGTGGTGATCTCAACTGTTTAAAATTTATGATTCAGGAGTTAAGTCTGCAAGGGTATGGCAAACCCTAGCTGGTACCAAATCTTAAATCATGTTTGTGATCGTTTCTTTATGACCAGAAATTGTATATATAGTTTTGGGGTGGGGCTCTAAACAGTTTTAAAGTTATGACTAAGGAGTCAAGTCTGCATAGGTGTGGTGGACCCTAGGGTCAAATCTAATATAATGTTTGTGATCGTCTCTTAATGCCCAGCAATTGTATAGTTTTGGGGTGAGGATCTAAACCATTTAAAATTCATGACTCCGGAGTTAAGTCTGCAAGGGCTAGGCTCACCCCGAGACCAATCATGATATCAGGATTGTGTTTGTCTATTTATGCAAAGCAATGGTTTATATTGTTTTAGGGTGTGGATCACAACTAAATCCATGTTAAACAAGTATCGATTTAAAAGGCTTTCCATCTTTTTCCACTTTTGGGCCCACCCCAGGAGGGTCAAAGTCACCATTAGTGCAAAACTGTTCTCCTCCTCCTAAGATCGTTTCTGACATTTTTAACTATGATTTAAATCTAGTCCGTACTTTATGGTACTAGTAGGGATTTAAAAGGCTTTTCCTCTATTTCCCCTGTTGGGCCCCAGCACTCTGACTCTAAGGGGTCAAAGTCACCATTCATAAATCTGCTCCCCTCAAAGGAATGTTTCTGACCAAATTTGGTTCAAATCCATTCAGTACTTTATGAATAGCAGCAATTTAAAAGGCATTGCCTCTATTTCCCTTATAGGGCCCCGCCCCTCTGGCCCCAGAGTCACCATGCAAAATCTGTTCCCCTTCCCAAGAGAATGATTAATTCTGACCAAATGGGGTTAAAATCCATTCAGTACGTTATGGCTAGTAGCAATATAAAAGGCTTTACCTCTATTTCCCCTATTGGGCCATATGTCCCTCTGACCCTAGGGGGGTCAGAGTAACAATTCATGCAAAATCTGTTACCCTCTTCCATAGGATGTTTCTGACCAAATTTAGTTCAGATTCAATCAGTACTTTATCATTAGTACTATTTAAAAGGCTTTACCTCTATTTTACCCATTGGGCCCTGCCCCTGTGGCCCCAGGGGGGTAAGAGTCACCATTTATGCAAAATCTGTTCCCCTTCTCCATTTAAGGATGTTTCTTACAGAACGCAGTAAAAATCCAATCAGTACTTTATGATAAGTAACATTTTACAACGCTTTACCTCTATTTCCCCTATTGGGATTCGGGATCAATTATAGTATCATGCTTGTACTCATCTCTTTATGCCCAGCACTGTGGGGTGGGGGTGGGGGGGGGGGGGGGGGGGTTGTTGTTGTCAAGCCTTCCATTTATGTAATGATCAATATCTGCTACTGAATAATGTTACCAGTGAAATACAGTTGGTATCCACTGCTTGGTTTCAGAGAAGAAGATGCTTAAACCAATATAGCTATGTAAGTAAACCCTCTTTGGCCCAACCCCTCAACCCCCAAGGTCTGCCCCTCCATTTGTACAATTTTGATTCCCACCAATTAATTTTTTCAACCAATTAATTATGATTGATATCCAGTGGATAGATCTAGGGAAGAAGTTGTTTATAACAGAAATTTGGTCAAATTGGCCCCTTTTGGCCTTGCCCCTCAGCAAAACCACGACTAGTTATGCTATTGGTTGGTATGAATTCATTTCTTGGTTCCAGAGAAGAAGTTACTTCAACTAAATAACCCTTTTTGGCCCCGCCCCTCAGCCCCCTGGGGTCAGTCCTACTATTAGCACAATTTGGAATCACAAGCATATAGGTATGCTTCCAGCCAAATTAGGTTGATTACCAATCAGTGGTTTTGGAGAAGAAATTGTTTAAAAATAGTAAACAAACGTTGAATGGACAACCAGTGGATGGATTGACGACATACACCACAGTGCCCTTTGGACAGAGTGAGCTAATAGACAGTCATTTCTGTGAATACATGTAGCATGCCAGTTTTCTTGGTCCACATTCATTTCCACAAATCCATTAAGTTTAAATTCAGTTACAATAACACTTTCCATCTTGATGAGCTTTATAGTTTTTTTAAATGACACTGTACATGTTCACTATTCTCTATACATTGATTAAAAGTAAATTAAAGTAATGCACGGGGAACACTAAAATATTAATAAAATCAAAAGAACGACTTAAGAAAAAATTCAGATTAAGCTTTTGAATTTTCAGAAAAAAAAATTGTCACCACATACAATAAACATTTATCTGGAAGATAAATAAAGCTGTTAATTACAAAAAACAAAGCAAATCAGATCTGCATAGTGTTCTCATCTCGAAAGGCAATTAATGAACATTTTACTATGTCAAGCAATCAAGCAGGTAATAGGTACCTATATACATACATGTAGCAACAATGTTCAGGACATGAAGCACGGGACGCACTGACAAAGTGATTACTATATACCCCCCTTACCTAAATGGGAGGTATAACAAAGCATGTAGAAGGTACATGTACCTACATACTTGCCAACTTTTTTAAATTTCCAAGGGGGATATTACGCCTGCCCAGAATACATAAATAATATGTATACATGTACATTCAGAGGAAAAATAACACTTTTAACTGGCTGCTTCTGAGCTCTTCTTTCAGATGAAATCATCACATCTTTAAAAATAGGAATATTTAAGCAGATTCCCTAGTTGAAAATGCAACATTTTAGGGTCCAAAATCTGGAGTCTCCCTCCAAAATACATGAAGGGAGGGCTGGCAAGTATGTACCTAGCTTAGCATTACTTCAACATTTATAATGGAACCAGTTTGTCATATAAGACAATTCATATATACTATAATTATAGCGTTGTCGCTTGGGCACAATCCTGCGACTTTGGCTGATCAATGAGCTACAGTATACATGTACATGTAATTAGAAATTCCCCAAAGTTGACACTAGTTAGGCAATCTAATCTATGTAATCGATTGTCAGCGACCATATAGTTCAGTTAGTTGAGGGCCGTCTAGAGTTTGGAAGGTCCCAGGTTTGAACCCAGGTCTGGTCGTGCATACATTTTGTATTTCCTCAGCTGTTTTTTATTACATTTGGAGCCCAACTACATTGTAAATACATGTATTAACTCACGGAAGGTGACGTACATGTAGTATAAGGTCTCAAGGGTGTCTTCCAGGTCAAAGACTATGTTATGGACGGAGGAATATTAACGTAGCACATTTAGACTGTGTCGATCATCGGGGACCAAATACTTCAATTGGCTGGGCGCCGGTCTAGAGTTGGGAAGGTCCCTACTCCTATAACATAAGAGGCCGCTGGTCGGCCTTTTTATTATCGGATATTATTTTGCCGACTGCGACGCCTGTCAAAAAAATCTTCGCCGTGTTAAACCTCTAACATTGTTGGAGTAGGAAGGTCCCGGGTTCGAACCCCTGTCTAGTCGTACACAGAACACCAATCAATATACAACAAAATAATATATCTGAATACATTTTATGCATCCTATGACTGAAAATATTATAACAGCTAAAAGAATAAAAGGAATATTGCTTTGATACGATACGGTTTCGACCGATGTATCCAGTGACTACGTACATGTAGGTGACCCCTTGAACGAAACGCCCCACTTGGTCAGCTGTTAGTATCGTACTTTGTGCAAGAGAATTCGAACATGCCCATAAATTGACCAAAATGAATAAAAATGCGTTCTTGATCTTTTAAACGAGATGTTTTACCTCAAACGCTATCCAGGAGTATGGTGACACAACATCATAAAACAGCTCAACCGTCTTGCGGGTGGACGCGGCCATTTTGGATAAAGTGAAAGTAGGATGGTTTATACAATATTGAAATCACAATAATAATACGAAACGCATAATAAGACCCCGTAGATCATGCTCATTAAATAAAATAAATGACAATTTAAGTAATATCATTCAAGAAAATTTACGCAGATATGTAGCTGACCAGCCTCGATATCCAGGGGTTACTGAAGGTAAAACAAACTTCTGCAAAAAAAAAAAAATGTAAAAAAAGTTGGTGCCGCTCTTTTGAAGATTACAAAGAAGCTGCAACTGACTTGTCAATTTTTACCGTTATGTGACCACGAGATTTTTTAATGAACATCAAATGTTCGAACTAGTCTTCTTGCCTCATCAGCAAAGTGGCCACACGGAGCTTTCACTTTTCCCATGCTACATTGTTGTATATGTAGAAAGCGTACATGTACATGTATGTACATGTAGGTGAGCATAACACTTGGATAATATACATGTACCTGTACATTACATGTATGACATTGCATCTTATTTAGTAAAAGGTACACCATGCTAAACATGAATTACATGTACACGGCGCAATACAGCTGTTTTGTTCTTCTAGGACTTATCGGTGATGCTAGGGATGAAAATCTTAGAAATACAAACTTCTTTTTTAAAGTTGAAGAGTAATTTAAGGTTCAATTTCAAATAAATGAAAATTTGCAATCAACACAAAAACATCGTGCATACAAAAAACGAGACAAAGCATAACAAAAAAAAAAACTCTTTACACAAGAAAATTGATATTTGATCTGAGGATGTTTTAAACGTTTTAGTATACATTGTAGAAGAAAAGAACGGGGATGGATGGTCATCAATCTTTCAGGAATATTTTTGTAAAGAAAATGTCCCTAGTGTTATTGTGTTTACATAAAATATCCCTAGTGTTATTGTGTTTACATAAAAATATCCCAAGTGTTATTGTGTTTACATAAAATATCCCTAGTGTTATTGTGTTTACATAAAATATCCCTAGTGTTATTGTGTTTACATAAAATATCCCTAGTGTTATTGTGTTTACATAAAAATATCCCAAGTGTTATTGTGTTTACATAAAACATCCCTAGTGTTATTGTGTTTACATAAAAATGTCCCAAGTGTTATTGTGTTTACATAAAATATCCCTAGTGTTATTGTGTTTACATAAAATGTCCCTAGTGTTATTGTGTTTACATAAAATATCCCTAGTGTTATTGTGTTTACATAAAATATCCCAAGTGTTATTGTGTTTACATAAAATAGCCCTAGTGTTATTGTGTTTACATAAAAATGTTCCTAGTGTTATTGTGTTTACATGAAATATCCCTAGTGTTATTGTGTTTACATAAAATGTCCCTAGTGTTATTGCGTTTACATACAATACCCCTAGTGTTATTGCGTTACATAAAATATCCCTAGTGTTATTGCGTTTACATGAAATAACCAAAGTATTATTGCGTTACATAAAATATCCCAAGTGTTATTGCGTTACATAAAATATCCCTAGTGATATTGCGTTTACATGAAATATCCCTTGTGTTATTGCGTTTACGCTCTTTTTAAATGACGCCAAATCTGTATTAGATGCAAGTCTATAAAGTATATGAAATAGTCCTCTTTCAGACTTTTC
Organism: Mimachlamys varia; assembly: GCA_947623455.1. NCBI lineage: Eukaryota > Metazoa > Mollusca > Bivalvia > Pectinida > Pectinidae > Mimachlamys > Mimachlamys varia. The sequence goes on from OX392542.1 coordinate 31,800,806, forward strand.
GTTGTTTTCTCTGTCCTTATTGATGGAGATTGAAGATCGGAAACAATGCATCATTGGTGAATATGAATGCCATATCACGAAGAGAGTAATTAACGGAATCATCACACTGAAGACATCTTAATTAATTGAAACTGTTGCTTTTTTTTCATTTAAATTTCGTCTAGGATGCTTCGTGCTAGAAAATATTTGAAAACTAAAAAAAATCAATAATAAAACAATAACAACTAATCGACAGTCACGTGAAATGCCTAGGCCTTTATTCATCTTTTTAAACAAATATCAGATACTTATGTTGGCCACACAGCCATTTTCAGGAACAATAAGCAAATCAACGCACTTACAATACAGGAGCTTTTGCTAACATGTATATACATGTACAACATTTTATTTTATTTTGCTCTAAATATCGGGATTTTCGTGATCGATGTCGACTGCTGTCAAGCTAACTAACAACACAAGGATTCGAGAGATGCAGGTTGACCAGAACTATGGGCAAGTTTTATGGTCGCCATCTTTGTCTCATTGAGAACTATTCTGTATCTTTAAGTGATATTAAGATGGACGTTTTTGAGTATGCTCATTAGTGTTTACTTGTTGTGATTGACAATGATACTCTGTTCTCATTTTGAAAACTTGATGTTTACTTGGATGTGACCTGGCGATTTACATGGCGGGTGTCGTCGATGAAGCAGAGGACGCTTACTCTTCCGGAACACCTGGTCTTATTCTCTTGTACTTTTACAAGGGTCTCCAAGTGAGTCTTTCATTTGTTCATATTTTGCCCCTGGTTTGATCAATTTTGAGTTTAAATTATGATTTTGTTAACGCTTCGGTATTCTCTTATTTATTATCCACACCCCTGCCTGGGGACTCGGAAAATATCGGATCATGGAATCGAGTTCTTGGCCTTTACAAGTAGTTTAGGTCCAAATTAACTGGAACAATTAGTTCGATTCATGTTCCTATGTACATTGTATATCGGATGGAGTCGAATGTTTATAATTTCCAGGCACATTACAACTTTAAAATGATATTATGAAACACGTTATAATAATAATTATATACTGTTTACAATATTGTAGTCCCAGGCAGGGTTCCTATAATTAGGAAGGAAATTGAATGATCATGGCCCCATCCGGTTTTCTCGTCGTATATGTCGTACTTATTTAAATTATTTTGAAATCAAATCCCGGAAGATTGACAGTGACGTCATCACTAATTGATATGTGAACAACATTGATCACGTGACCCACTGTATGCTTAGTAAACTACAGTTTTACGTATTTTATTGTAACGAGGTATATACTGACCGGAAATTTATGAAAATCTCACTTATAATATGACGTCTTACGATGTCAACGATGACTGATGACTAGCTAGAAGATATTGAAATACTAAGGCATGGACCGGGAGGAGGGGAAGCTACATGGGTGGAGTCGGGTGTGAAATTGTTACGGGTAAGTACATAGTTCAAGCTGTATAGGCCTACATGTGTTAAAATATTATTTATAAGATGACCAGCCTCGTTGAAACCTGTTCATTTTACACGTATGTCCATCACGTTCTGCGTTCTGACCTGTGCAATTGACCTCGATCTTTGGGTGCATGGTCTAATAGATATGGTACACATACATTATACAAATGTGTACACGTATTTCTGGTCTGCTTATGTATGCCTTTTTTTTGTTTCCAATGACCGACTTCATTTCTGTTGACTCAAATGTAAGTACACTTGAATTAATTAGCATAAAGAACCCAAACAAACAAAATCTGGTCAGTGATATTGTAATTTTCACATGTACTTTCGTTTTATGTATATCTAACATGGGCATGTTCGCCTATTGTATTATTATATCTTTTCATATACAAATTACTTATTATTAGCTCACCTGGCCCGAAGGCCTAGTGGCATAAAATTTGGCTTGTAGCTTTCTTGGAAGGAACTGAACAAAGTTTGCGAAAAAATCACTTTGACCTACTTTCAGGGTCACCGGGGTAAAAAATGTCGAAACCTTCAAACAACTTCTTCTGAAATACCGTCAGGCATAGCTATCTTAAACAACTATATACGATATCTCATATAGATATCTCATACACGTGTATAGAATATAACATATCATATATGTTATATAAGATATCTTATATACGATATGAGATATCTTATATAGAAATTCTGTTTATGTGATGTAACGTGTATTTTATTTGTCTTGATAAAGGGGCGGATAGCCTTGAAAATTTGACAATTTATTTGTCCGAACTGTCGCTATTACCTCCACGATCATATATCTACAATTTGTATTTCTAGTAATACGTACGCATCAAACGAACATTTGTTTGTTAGGATCCAGTACATATAGTGGATCATACCGTCGATATTACTAGACCATACAATATCTTTTATATTATATATGATATCGTATATAGCTATATAACATATCTTACATAGGAACGTCGTTATAATAGCTTAAAACAAACTTGACTTAAAAAGGAAAACCGAGGCCGTAACAGAGACGAGACGAGTAGGTCCAATGTGCTCCGAATACGTTTTCGAGGGAGAAGTTAGTTTCTGGCTTTCAATGCCACGAAATCTCTTTCTATACATGAAATCATACATAGACACGAGATTTAAATTATATAAGATATTAAGGCTATTCAATGGTTACCCGTTAATTACACGAGTATGGCCGATTTTGTTTTATATTTTCACGAGTGCGTAGCACGAGTGAAAATATGTTTAAAATCTGCCATACGAGTGAAATATATTTTTTTATTTAATGGGAAACTATTGAATTGTATTTTTATTTCTTTTTCGAAACTCCCAAAAGTCTGATTTCATTTTAAAAATTTGCGGTTACAACTGATCGGGACGGAGTGCCTAAGGCTTATAGAATATTAATACGACACAGGATGAAGATCTATTTTTTGTATAAAATTTGGTAAAATACAAAAAACATATTAATATAATCCATAAGATATCAATTAATTTCAAAAATACTTTAAAAGGTTTTAATTTCCTTATTTTACATGATTTAGTTATAGAATACTGAAAAAAAGTACTCAATAGTGCGCAATGATATCGGACTAAAACTTATATCATCACTAGTGATGATATAAGCAGTGATGATATTAGTTTTATCAAGATGATATTTTCTGATATTTCACTGGTTAAAATGTAATAAATAAGATATCTTATACAAAATATAAGATATCTCATGTAGCATATGAGATATCTTATATTTTGTATAAATAGAGGATCTGTCACGAGTTTCTCTTCATATTAAATTTGTGATACGAGTTTTGAATTTTTCATTTTTGCCTTTGGCGGGTGAAAATTCAAAATTCTAAACGAGTGTCATCAATTTAATATGAAGAGAAATGAATGACAGATTATTTTTATCATATGACGTTTTATCGTCTTTCCCCATACTAAACAGATTTTGTCTTTGCCGCTCTCGCCAACTGATTTCGATATGTCGAAACACAATTGACTCTTGCAATTGATTAATTTCATAAAATAAAGACACATTATTGTAAAATTTCAGACAGTTTTAACTAATAGTATGACTGATATATTGTCCCTAGTGAGTAGAAACAATAAATACAAACTTTAAGTTTGACTGAGTCGGATGAGTGTCCTCTGGTATTCCATTAATGAATCCGGCCGGATGTGACGATATCGTGACATCACTTGGCGCGACAATGACTGGTTCGTTGCCGCTTAGCTATCACTGTCGTACAAAACCAATGTGTGGCGTTTTCCTACAGTTGGAGAATTATCCTTATCATCGTGGGAGTCAACAGTGATGTTTTTGACCTATGACCTTTGACTTAAGGTCGTACATGTAATTACCTTGACAGTGTTCAAAGTCGTATTCGGGTGATGCAGGTATACTTACAAGTTTCATCAATATACCTTCAACTGTTCAAAAGTTATCGCCCGGACAAAAATTTCTATTTACGAGGTCAAACAGAATTCAACGGAACAACAGATTTTAATAAGACTTGATCTGTTATATGTTGTGCATATTTTTTGTTTCTGCATGTTGTCTTAATTAATCTTGTATATTTTATATTTAGTATCAGATGATTTCAAACGTCTAGACTAGAAGTGGAGGTATAATGACTCAAAAAATTTGAAGTAATTTGTATTTAACTTCATAGGAAAAAATTTGTTGGTTGATGATTTTAAACGTTTATTGTATTTGGACATGTCGCTATAGTCATTCTACATCTATTTATTAGCCAAGAAGATTGAGGTAAAATGACTCGCAGATCACTATCGAAGGAACAAAGTCTCAACGATGAACTCCTGGATGCATCAAGAAATAATGACGTCACAACATTCGAAAGATGTGTCCGCGAAGGAGCTAGTGTTCTTTCAAAAAATAAAGCAAACTGGAACGTTCTTCATTATATTGGACTCTACCGCAGTTACCAGCTGCTTTGTCACGTGATACAATACCACCCATACGTCGTAGACCTTATTAATGACGTAGCGACGGATGGAACGACTCCACTTCACAATGCGTGTACCCCAAGCCCTCCAGATATCAGAGTCATAGAGAAGTTTGTACGGATAGGAGGGGATCTTCTTCAACGGGATTTTTCTGGACAAGCTTGCAAAGACAAAACCCATGACAGGAACACCAAAAACTTCTTACAGTGGCGAAAACTGCATCCAAGTGGTGAGGAATCACATTTCCTTTGATAAAAGATAACATACATTTCTTTATGAATGATTAACAGTAAACCTTTTTTCAAATAATTAGGTCAACGGTTTTCCACCTCAGTGAAACCTCTCTATTAAGACCACCTTAGCGGCTGCACCAGGTTTGTCTTAAAGGCCCAATAAACGTAACTTTCGGTAAAACTTGAAGCAAAAATCAAGCCTGATTACTTATTTTTTATATATTTAGCTAAGATAAACTGATATCAGGAATACTCAAGATGAATTCGTACGCGGTTTCCGGTACAGCAGCAGTTGAAACGCGGTATTTGTAAACACACGTCCATTTCGAACTGTCTTCAACGTTCGGCTTGTTGTTGAAGTGGGCCCCACCTGAACTATTTTCAATTCCTTGGATTTTTTTTGTCAAGAGTTTCTTGTTAGTTACCGCTCAGGTTTACTTCTTTTCAGGCTTATTTTTTCATCGTTATCAACTGGATTTTTTTTCGTAATTTTTCAGAATCCTGAAAAATTTCCTGAAGTTACGTATATTGGGCCTTTAATAGCGGGGTGGTCTTAATACCGAGTGTGACCATGCAGACAGATTTCTCTGAAATGCTTTTTTGCTTTTGTTTTTATGGTCCATTAACTAATATAGACTTTATAATGTTAAACACACACTAACTGTAACCGAGTAGCTAATCTGACACAAAAAACACAGCTTACTGGTCCGACACTGTCTGATTAGTGAGGTGTAACCTAATGCAAAAGTGGTATTTGGGACTTTTCAAAACTGGTCTTAATAGTGAGATGGTCTTAGTAGTGAAGCTTATTAAAATACTAAAATTTATAGAAGATTTTTTCGGGACTAGAATAAAGTGGTCTTAATAGCGAGGTGGTCTTACTCCTGAGATGGTCTTTAAGCGAGGTTTCACTGTACCTGCATTTTGCCAAACCTAGCAACTGCTGGTATAATACTATCTGGTAACGTATGATCGAAATATGAAAAACAAAATGCTTCTCAAAGGCGGTCTACGTTTATATGACATACATCTGTTATATACTGAAGGAAGTGGATAGCAGTTTTCTCCTATCCTAGTGTGCTGTTGTTCTATTTACTTCACATTCGCCTGGTGATTTATGAAAAAATATTCTTTAAAGGGAAAAAATGATAAGATTGAAGAAAAAAAAAGAAGAAAAATATGTTTAAATTTCCTTTAGTTACTTGATTTTATCAAGTAAACACTTCAGTTAAAATATTAAATGAAGTATGACAATTTTCCTTCATGAATTAATTACATATGTAGTTGGAAAATTATCAAGCAGTATCAGGTTACTTTGCGTTGTTGTTAAAGAGATTCTACAATGGTGGAAATGCAGTGACGTTGTAATGCCCCTTATACTGGTGATAAAATAAGAACACCTTTATAAGTTATATTACATGTGCTTGTTACCAAAGTTGTCTTCATCTCTCTGGCAACGGCTCAGTCTAACTTTAGACTTGCTTACTCAAAGAAAATAGATCGTCCAAGATAAATAGCAGATTGTTATTCTAGACAGGAAAATTGACCGATGTATCTTACTGATTTTCATCGTTAAACTAATCAGACTTTTACCAGACCGGCAAATTGTTATTTCCCCAAAAGTAATTTGTAATCAGTGTTTTGATTGGTCAATCAACAAAGTGTGATAGTTTTCACAAGTATCACTTTCAAACAGTGTATAATTATCAATATTTCAATGAAACAAATGTAATAGAATATATAAGCAATATGTAGATCTAAGCGTTCACACGACTCTTATCCAGTAGATATAACAAACTATCCACCAACAAGTTCAAATATATTGAAGAACATCTGACAACGCACAACCTTTCTAGCATCACTGAAGAGTCCTAGGAGGACGAAACAGCGGTATGATGCAGTTTAATTCATTTTTTCGGCATACTGTATATATTACTACATTTAAGAGGTGCAGCATGTATGTGTGTTACGTGATCTTTATGATAGGTGGTGGCAGACTCTGCTGGTGGATTTTGTAGTCCCCGAGGTTTGCTGGAGCCTCCATAGCCACAGTTAATCTCATTTGAGTAGTGGCACGGTACTTAATGTACACATTTTCGTAGTACACGATTTGAAATTATACAGAACTAGTTTAATGTTACTTCTAAATTTATAAATGAAAGGGGTATTACGCACCTGACCCTTCTGCTTCTACATAAGTGTAGAAATTTTGGATTCCTACCTTTTGGCCCCTATCATCACTGAAGAGTCCTAGGAGAACGAAACAGCTGTATGATGCAGTTTAATTCATTTTTTCGAAATACTGTATCTATTACTAAATTTAAGAGGTGCAACATATGCGTGTGTTACGTGATCTTTCTTTACATTGTTTTGATTATAAAATTAATGTTTTTAAGGTTTACCTGACCCAGTCTTGGACAATCAGAAAACAGCCGACAACGAGGTCATTATGAAATATCTACGCACGTTTGCTTTCATGGATGATGGATTTGCTAGGCGCTACGAAATGGCTTTGCAAGGAAGAGTAGAAAAGTCTTCAAATATTCGGGTGATATTTCTTGGCCCACAAGGTGTGGGGAAAACCACGATGACGTATAATCTCCTGGAAACACCCGTACCAGAGGGTGGAGTGGATTCTACCAATGTGATGGACGTCAGTATGAATCGACTTATGCTCAACCAACGCACAGGAGAAAGGATTCTTCTATGCGGAAATGACATGGAAAGATCATCAAGTCTCCATCGACTTCGTGATATGCTTGGAACATTGTCATTATCAGAGAAAAGCACCAAAGAAAGTTAGTTGATAGAATGGCCTCCAGGCCTCCGGGCCTCCGGATACATTCATCCCCTTTCACCACTTCTCATACCTTTATTAAATGCTGATTTCCAAGGTATGAAATGGATTTTTGAAAATCATCCTTTTTAATTTTGAATTAAATATTTTACAGATGAGTAAATGAAATTAGTGTTCAGCTATTTCTAGATTTTAAAAAACATTTTTTTCTGTTTAAAAGACATGCATATGAATGTTTTTTGCAATTTTTGAAAATTTTGAAAAAAACTCTTTTTGGTTATATTAAGAAATAAAGTTAAAAATGTAGAACAATATGGACTAGTCTAAGGCAGTTTATTTTACGGTTTACCTCCTGAATTCATAATCATGTCAAATACTACATTAAACAACTTCGGTTGTAAATTTTGTTTACTCTTCTTCCTAAATAGATTTTAATTCCAACACCCGATTTCCGTATAGTATACTGAACAACAAAATCAGAGAATACCAAAGCGTCAACAAAACCATAATCCAAGCTCAAACCAGAATAAACTAGGGGGGAAGTATGAACATAAAAAAAATCAAAAAATCAGAGAATACCAAAGCGTCAACAAACTCATAATCGATTATGCAAAATAGGCACAAAGGAAAAATTTAAATTGACACCTTCGTAAAGTACAAGAGAATGCGATCAGGTGTTCAAAGGAATGATTTATACTGAAAAACTTGAAAAAATACGAGCGAATAAGACAAGGTTTTTGGGAAACGTAAGCGTATTCTACTAATACGACGACAACCGCCATTTAAATTTAAAGGCCCAATATACGTAACTTTAGGCAAAACCTGAAGCGAAAATCAAGCCTAATAACTTTTTTTTTATTATAGATTTAGTTAAGATTAACTGATATCTGCAATATCCATACGGAATTCTTACGTGGTAACCGGTACGACAGCAGTTGAAACACCCTATTTGTAAACACGCGTCCATTTTAAACAGTCTTCTAACTTCGTCTTGTTGTTGAAGTGAGCCCCACGTGAATTATTTCAAATTCTATTGATTTTTTTGTCAAGAGTTTCTTGTTAGTTACCGCTCAGGTTTACTTCGTTTTAGGCTTATTTTTGCATGGTTATCACATGGATTTTTTTCAGAATTTACGTATATTGAGCCTTTACGTCCACGTAGGAAATGTTACTTTCGCAAAGAACCAGTGACAAACTAATGAGCATATTCAAACACGTCCATCTTCTTATCATATGCAAGGTTACAACATATTTCTCAACGTGACACAAACGACGTCAATACAACTTGCGCATAGTCTCTTCAACCTGCATCTCTCGAATCCTCGAGTCGTACATCTCGATATTCAGAGCAAGCCCTAGAATAACGAATCATCTGCGACCTGTAACATGATGTCTACATGTCGCAGTTGATTCGTTATTCTAGGGCTTGTTCTGAATATCGAGATTTTCGTGATAGATGTCGACTGCTGACGAACAAACTTACGGCACAGGGATTCGAGAAATGCAGGTTGATGAAGACAATGGGAAAGTTTTATGGTCGCCATCTTGATATAATCGATAAATAATCTGTATCTTTGTATGATAAGAAGATGGACGTTTTTGAGTTTGCTTGTTAGTGTGTTTACTTGTTGAGATGACAATGATGACTCGGTTCTCATTTTGTGGATTGATGCTTACTTGGATGTGACCAAGATTTACATGGCGGGTGTCGTCGATGAAGCAGAGGACGCTTACTCTTCCGCAACACCTGGTCTTATACTGTTGTGCTTTTACGAGAGTCTTCATGTTAATCTTTCTTTTGTTCCAATTTTGCCCCTAGATTAATCGATTTTGAGTTCAGATTATGGTTTTGTTGACTCTTTGGTATTCTCTGATTTTTTTTCAAGATACAAGGTGGTAAACTCCTGTTGTAAAGTTTGTTCCAAAAGGTATGCCGTAATCTTGATGGACACTGTGATCTCCTCTGAGTAGTGGTATGGTTCATAATATAAACACTTACCTCGTTTTTATGTCTAACTTAAATCGTTTTCGTTAACGTTTTGAAAATCGTATAAATAAGTGGTTTATGCAACTCTCCTGTATATTTCAGTTTGATTTTCAGTTATTTGGCAATAGCATCACTGAGAAGTCCTAGAAAGGCGAAACAGCTATATGGTGCAGTGTGATTTTTGTTTTGCGAGCTGTATCGATTAATAAAGTATATCGGTACAATCACGTATTTGTGGTCCTGACGTTTATCTGTGAATTTATTTTGTAGAAATGCCTGCAAGTGGAGAACGAAGCTATAGTGGCGACATGGCCTATGTTAACATCTTTGACTTTGGAGGAGAAATAATGTTCAGCAATTTTCAGCACATCTTTCTAAACGCTGATGCCGTTATCATATTGACGTTCAGCCTACATAACTGTCTCACAAAACCGATGATTCTCGGTAAGAAGTGTTTTATTGCATTTATAAATAAAAAGTTAAATGCATTAAAATTTAGATTATTCATAAAAGATAAAAACAAGGTTAATTTTTTAGATGCCTTCTGTTAAGGGAATATCAATAGCTATTGTACATCGATAAGAAACCACTGCAAATTAGAGAAAAATAAGCTTTTCGTACCCCGCTGCATATCCCGGCTTGTAGGATTTGGCAATTTGAGTGCTCCATTGAAAATTATTGGAACATCCTCGATCACCTACGCTCTCTACACCCCTGGAATATGTTATTGTAAACTGTATGCACGCTCAAGTAACAAATACTGACCAATCACTAGGCTGCATGCCTGTCCTTTGAAAATTACAAAGGAGTCTCTACCGACTTAAACGCCTGTCAAATTGTAACCGTTATCTGATCACGATATTTCTATGATGTACATCGAAGGGTCGAACCGGTTTTGGTATACACAGGTGGTATACACAGAGCCTTCAAGTTTGTCATGACACATTCTAGGGGCGTAGAGAGCGTAGGTGATCGTAACCTCTGGATATCGAGGATGATTCCAGGGGTGTAGAGACCGTAGGTGATCGTAACCTCCGGATATCGAGGTTGATTCCAGGGTTGTAGAGAACGTAGGTGATCGTAACCCCTGGATATCGAGGATGCACGTAAATATTTTACTCTCTCTTTCCTGTCATTTCTTTTCGATTGGGCCTCGTAATTCTCCTAAGATAAGTGTTTTCTTATTTTCTTAAAAATTTTAAGACTTACTTCTTTATGTCCGCGATTTAGGCTCTCTGCACAGGCGTAATGTACATATTACAGTTTACATGTATTTTTTGTTGATTTAAGTGACTACAGTTGAGTGTAAGCTAACCTTTACACCCTAGTGCACTAGGAGTGCACTACGTTTAAACTAGTAGTGCACTACATTTAAACTACAGGTAAACTAGTAGTGCACTACGTCCAGCCAGGTGTGACCACAAAAACCCCTACAGGTAATGGGAGGGTCCATACCTACCTGTGTCCTTACCTGTACAGATGTAATATGATTTACCTGTACTTTTATGTTATACTATTGAAGTCATTAGTTTGTCAGTACTTCCTCATATAAGTACAATAATGAACAATTCTGAGTTTATGCCAGAAGATATTAATCATAATAACTTAAATAAATTAATTCACTGCATGTCAAAATTTTAAATAAAATAATAATTTAAATATACTAACTTATAATTCTTTTTAAAGAAGTAACAATGATTCTTTTCTATTTAAATATTTGTATTCTACAATTAAATTGAAAGGTATGTGTTCAAATAAAAAATGGTATAACACATGTTTTATGTTGAAATTATTAAGTTAATCCTACTAAAAATATATACAGAAAATAAAGTAAACAACAGATTGTAATATAAAAAATAGATATCAGAAGAACATATTTTGTACTAAGTATAGTTGTTTCAATAACAAATTACTTTAATATTTGACATTAAGAAGCTGGCTGTGCAATATCAAAGACGTACAAGGTTTTATAAGTCTCTGGCAGTACTACCTACATGTATTGGTATTCTGTTTCACTATACACTCAGGTACAATGCATACAAATGAAAGGTTATATAAACATCAAGTACTAATATAAGAAAAGATTACTTTCACAAGAACATTTAAAGCCATTTCCTTCTTCATATCAAAATACCAACATACATCTACATGTAATCCAATTGACTGTAATCAATGTTGTCATCATTAATCAATTAACAGGCTAGGGCCCTCAGGACTTTAATCAGACTTGGCCAGTGATGGCTGGGGGAGAGGGAGGTGAGAAATTCACACCTGGCTAACTACAGACAGCCTAGGGGTGTCCCCTATCTTGACCTCTGTACCTGAGGATGTGGCCCAGGCAGGTCAGGTACATGTACGTTATGCCTGGAGGGTAAAGGATTCTACCCGATGATCTATATTTGTCCCTTTTAGTTAGATTTTATATTAGTCATTAGGTTGATTTAAAAGTACAATACATGTGACTGGTATAGGCTTACTTTGGTTAGGTTAGGGTTAATATAACTGCATATTATTTATTTGTTGTATACTTAGTCTTACAATATAGAATTAATTAAAATGATTCCATTAAACTGACCTTGCTTTTTTAAAATCATTATTACATATATGCATAAACCTTCAAGTCATATTTAATACAACCTGTAATTGCCTTCAATATTTAGGCCTAAATATTGGAAATGCATCATTTTAAAATACTTTTATACTGATAATTAGAATAAAATTAAGTATAATGAATGTTAGTATTTTATTATCAAACTATAATGAAGCGACTGAGCCAGAGAGTATATATTCTTAATTATTATTAATTTCAATGTTATTTTATGTACTATCAATTATCATTGTATAATTAAATGTTTTGAATGAAACAAAAAAATGGATTAAAGTTCTCAAAATATCCACTATTTAAAGGGAAATGTGTAAATATCTAGATATATTCTCAAAGATTTTTAATTTCAGATAAACTTGATAAACCCTAGTAAAAGTTAACATATGTATTATCATATTTATGATCCTGGTCATATCCAGCTTAGCCCTTTATTAATCAAATTGGTTTCAAATTTGACCAGTGATAGCTAGTCAGATGAGAAATTCACCCCTCAAATATGTCACTGACAGGCTTATGACAGCAGGTGTTCCTAGACAAGGTTGAGACAGGTCAGGTAATTGCCTCAGGCCTGAGGGTCAAATCAAAACATCTGTCCCATACTGAACAATCTGAATAAATTTTAATTTATTGTTGTATCACTTTTTTCCAACTTCAAATTCTTATATTTATATTAACACTGTTGTATGTGGTGATATATATACATACAGATCTTAATATAGAAAAAAATGAAAAATAAAGATTATCAAAACTCTATAGCGCGTTCATAAATATATGGATCTGAGGCATGAATGTATTTTATAAAAATATATATCTAATTTAATTAAGTAGTAAAAGAATATTTATTTGTTATTTTCGCTATTAGTTTTTACAATATTTAAAAATATACTTCTAAACAAATAATAATCTATATATATTCCTTCAATTTTTCAATATACTTGATTGTAAATTGGTAAATTAATAAAAAAAAAAATAACGATAATAGTGTATATTAAAAGAAATATAAGACATCAAAACTGCTAGATAAATATTAATTTTCTATTTTATTTATATGATGTATGCAAGAAATTTTTGGGGGAAATTGTAAGAGTAATTATCATGATTTCACAATTTCTAGTTTTGAAATGAAAAAAAAAGGTTGTTTGAGAAAAATAACTACATAAGATGCATATATATACATTAAAGTTATAAATATTAACTAATGATAAGGCCAGCTTCAAAGTACTAGCAGACGACAAAGGTGAGGTACAGGTAAAAATCACAGGTAGATGGTGGGACTGCCCATTTACCTGTAGGGGTATTTGACCTATATGGGGTTCAGGGTGTAGTGCACTACTAGTTTACCTGTAGTTTAAATGTAGTGCACTACTAGTTTAAACGTAGTGCACTACTAGTGCACTAGGTGTAAAGGTTAGCTTACACTCAACTGTATATTTACATTGGTCTGCATTGCCATTATATAACGCAACCAAGACCAGTTCCGTGTTATGAGACCATAACACTGGAGTGGTTCTTATGACGTCATTACGATTTTGACGTCATAATCATAACGTTGGAGATGACTGGGCGATACTGGCTGTTGGCTGTTCCATTTATTTGATATCAACCTTTAATTTTCAGAACAAATGTAGAAAATAGATATAAATTGATTATCAAAACCAATGACAAATATAAATATAAGCATTAAACAGCATTCAGTTCCGTGTTATGGTCCTATAACACTTAACAGGATTGCAGACAAATAATCATAACGCGCTAACGCACGTTTTTCATTTTGTCTGCAATCCTGTTCCGTTGATCATAAGTTGTACAATGCTTTAGAGTAATTATTGTACAATTTATATAGGGTACTATATAATCATAATCATATACTTCATACGCTGTCTAAACATTAAACTGATGATATATACTGAGTTTGTTATATACACAAACAGGAATTGAAAACTTAATTTGCAAGCTTTCGAAAACGTCTGTTTCCTTTGTCAAGCAAAGAGTACAATAGCCGAGTGTCGGTGTTCTGACCGCTGAAATCAGCTCACTACCTGAAATAGGACGAGTTAATTAGATAAGTCAGCTGTCAAAAATGTAGCGCGACATTTCGTCCAAATGTACTCTAATACTACAGGTAGACAGAGGGACGGGTAAGATGTTTACCCATTCCGCCACTTATTGGATGTTAAAATAGGGTCACTGTTGATATCGATTTCATAAATGAAATCTTATTCGCACTTATAGAAAATTTACATTAGGTAAGTTTTTATCGATTCCGTTATTTTACGTTTATGCATAATAGACCTACTGAGTACATGCTTTGCTAACGCATGTATAATATATTTATTTTACAGAGACTTTGTATTTTTGGTTGAAGTTTATTGCCACCTACTCGATTGGACAGTACAGGCCACCTGTCGTCCTCGTTGGTACTCACCTCGACCAGATACCCGAGGTAAGTATGTTTGTAGCTGTATGATGCAGTTCAATTCATTTCTTCGGCATACTGTATCTTTTACTAAATCTAAGAGATGCAGCATGTGTGTGTGTTACGTCTTCTTTCTTTGAAGTCTCTTCAACGACTTTTAAAAAAATGTTTTCATTTGTCATTTTCACTTTCCCATGTTTAGGCCGAAAGAAAACAAACTCTGAAGACAATCATGGCCACATTTAAATCAAAGGAAAAGAACCCGGATATTGCACAAATCTTTGAACAACACGTGGTAGACGTCATCCACATCAGCAACCTTACGCCCAGGGATCCGGTGTTTGATAAGCTATGGAAGGTTATCCTGAGGTGCGCTCCATATCAAGCGCAGTGGAATCAACTCTTGCCGGGACATTGGATTGCATTGGAACACGATCTAATGACGTTGAAAAGTCAAGGGGTGAAGGTCATGACCTTTCAGAAGATAAAGGAGCGCGCTTTGACCATGGACGTGACGGATATTGGAGCCTTTCTGCGGTATGTAAAAGTTGAGTGTTCTGGAATTATTGCTTTCAGATGTACTTCGTGAACTATTTTTCTGTCCTGCCAAGCTGTGTACTATCTCTCCGTATATATTTTTTAATCAATATAAAAAAAATTAACATTTTTTTTATATTGATTAAAAAATATATACGGAGAGATAGTACACAGCTTGGCAGGACAGAAAAATTGCCTTCAATATTTAGGCCTAAATATTGGAAATGCATCATTTTAAAATACTTTTATACTGATAATTAGAATAAAATTAAGTATAATGAATGTTAGTATTTTATTATCAAACTATAATGAAGCGACTGAGCCAGAGAGTATATATTCTTAATTATTATTAATTTCAATGTTATTTTATGTACTATCAATTATCATTGTATAATTAAATGTTTTGAATGAAACAAAAAAATGGATTAAAGTTCTCAAAATATCCACTATTTAAAGGGAAATGTGTAAATATCTAGATATATTCTCAAAGATTTTTAATTTCAGATAAACTTGATAAACCCTAGTAAAAGTTAACATATGTATTATCATATTTATGATCCTGGTCATATCCAGCTTAGCCCTTTATTAATCAAATTGGTTTCAAATTTGACCAGTGATAGCTAGTCAGATGAGAAATTCACCCCTCAAATATGTCACTGACAGGCTTATGACAGCAGGTGTTCCTAGACAAGGTTGAGACAGGTCAGGTAATTGCCTCAGGCCTGAGGGTCAAATCAAAACATCTGTCCCATACTGAACAATCTGAATAAATTTTAATTTATTGTTGTATCACTTTTTTCCAACTTCAAATTCTTATATTTATATTAACACTGTTGTATGTGGTGATATATATACATACAGATCTTAATATAGAAAAAAATGAAAAATAAAGATTATCAAAACTCTATAGCGCGTTCATAAATATATGGATCTGAGGCATGAATGTATTTTATAAAAATATATATCTAATTTAATTAAGTAGTAAAAGAATATTTATTTGTTATTTTCGCTATTAGTTTTTACAATATTTAAAAATATACTTCTAAACAAATAATAATCTATATATATTCCTTCAATTTTTCAATATACTTGATTGTAAATTGGTAAATTAATAAAAAAAAAAATAACGATAATAGTGTATATTAAAAGAAATATAAGACATCAAAACTGCTAGATAAATATTAATTTTCTATTTTATTTATATGATGTATGCAAGAAATTTTTGGGGGAAATTGTAAGAGTAATTATCATGATTTCACAATTTCTAGTTTTGAAATGAAAAAAAAAGGTTGTTTGAGAAAAATAACTACATAAGATGCATATATATACATTAAAGTTATAAATATTAACTAATGATAAGGCCAGCTTCAAAGTACTAGCAGACGACAAAGGTGAGGTACAGGTAAAAATCACAGGTAGATGGTGGGACTGCCCATTTACCTGTAGGGGTATTTGACCTATATGGGGTTCAGGGTGTAGTGCACTACTAGTTTACCTGTAGTTTAAATGTAGTGCACTACTAGTTTAAACGTAGTGCACTACTAGTGCACTAGGTGTAAAGGTTAGCTTACACTCAACTGTATATTTACATTGGTCTGCATTGCCATTATATAACGCAACCAAGACCAGTTCCGTGTTATGAGACCATAACACTGGAGTGGTTCTTATGACGTCATTACGATTTTGACGTCATAATCATAACGTTGGAGATGACTGGGCGATACTGGCTGTTGGCTGTTCCATTTATTTGATATCAACCTTTAATTTTCAGAACAAATGTAGAAAATAGATATAAATTGATTATCAAAACCAATGACAAATATAAATATAAGCATTAAACAGCATTCAGTTCCGTGTTATGGTCCTATAACACTTAACAGGATTGCAGACAAATAATCATAACGCGCTAACGCACGTTTTTCATTTTGTCTGCAATCCTGTTCCGTTGATCATAAGTTGTACAATGCTTTAGAGTAATTATTGTACAATTTATATAGGGTACTATATAATCATAATCATATACTTCATACGCTGTCTAAACATTAAACTGATGATATATACTGAGTTTGTTATATACACAAACAGGAATTGAAAACTTAATTTGCAAGCTTTCGAAAACGTCTGTTTCCTTTGTCAAGCAAAGAGTACAATAGCCGAGTGTCGGTGTTCTGACCGCTGAAATCAGCTCACTACCTGAAATAGGACGAGTTAATTAGATAAGTCAGCTGTCAAAAATGTAGCGCGACATTTCGTCCAAATGTACTCTAATACTACAGGTAGACAGAGGGACGGGTAAGATGTTTACCCATTCCGCCACTTATTGGATGTTAAAATAGGGTCACTGTTGATATCGATTTCATAAATGAAATCTTATTCGCACTTATAGAAAATTTACATTAGGTAAGTTTTTATCGATTCCGTTATTTTACGTTTATGCATAATAGACCTACTGAGTACATGCTTTGCTAACGCATGTATAATATATTTATTTTACAGAGACTTTGTATTTTTGGTTGAAGTTTATTGCCACCTACTCGATTGGACAGTACAGGCCACCTGTCGTCCTCGTTGGTACTCACCTCGACCAGATACCCGAGGTAAGTATGTTTGTAGCTGTATGATGCAGTTCAATTCATTTCTTCGGCATACTGTATCTTTTACTAAATCTAAGAGATGCAGCATGTGTGTGTGTTACGTCTTCTTTCTTTGAAGTCTCTTCAACGACTTTTAAAAAAATGTTTTCATTTGTCATTTTCACTTTCCCATGTTTAGGCCGAAAGAAAACAAACTCTGAAGACAATCATGGCCACATTTAAATCAAAGGAAAAGAACCCGGATATTGCACAAATCTTTGAACAACACGTGGTAGACGTCATCCACATCAGCAACCTTACGCCCAGGGATCCGGTGTTTGATAAGCTATGGAAGGTTATCCTGAGGTGCGCTCCATATCAAGCGCAGTGGAATCAACTCTTGCCGGGACATTGGATTGCATTGGAACACGATCTAATGACGTTGAAAAGTCAAGGGGTGAAGGTCATGACCTTTCAGAAGATAAAGGAGCGCGCTTTGACCATGGACGTGACGGATATTGGAGCCTTTCTGCGGTATGTAAAAGTTGAGTGTTCTGGAATTATTGCTTTCAGATGTACTTCGTGAACTATTTTTCTGTCCTGCCAAGCTGTGTACTATCTCTCCGTATATATTTTTTAATCAATATAAAAAAAATGTTAATTTTTTTTTTGAAGTTTTAAATCCATTAATATACCATTAACATTCTTTCGCGGATCTTATCATTTTTGTTTTCAATTTCGAATAGGTACCTACATTCTGCGAGAAACATACTGACTTTTCCAACGGACGACAATAAGGATTTGCCAGCGGATTTGAAGGTCATCTTGGACCCGGAATGGATGATAAAGGCGTTCCGCCTCATCGTCACCGAAGTCAAATATCACATCAAAAATTTGGGACAAAATGACCCTCTTCTGCAAGAGTACCTGCGGACCCGTCGGTTGAAAAGGGCCTTCATTGACCAAGTATGGGGAAAAGAACACACCGATAAGTTTCTCGAGAACAGTAATACTCTCTTGTACTACATTGAACGATCGGAGTTGATCGTGAAACCCCTCCCGAAAGAAGACGAGGCAGACGCCGATGTGGATACCTACATTGTTCCTTCATTGCTTCAGGACCAGGGCGAGGTACACCTCATGAGATCGTACCTGACACAAAGAAACACGCAGACATCCTCAACACTTTGCATCATGTTTAAGAACAAATTCATACCTGATGCAATCTATGACAAGTTCATGGCTTCCCTTCTCTACCGATTTGAAGTGATTTCACCTAAACCAAACGAGCCTCTGTTACACCGAGGACTTGCTTGTTTCATGTTGACTGCAAATATAAGCATGGCAGTTCATTGCAAGGGAAACCAGATCAAAGTGACCTTGCTTACAAAGAAGCCGTTCTCCTTTTCTCCTAATCAAGGAGCTCCAATCAGGACTCTGTTAGAGAAGCTGCTTACATCTACTCTTCAACGGAATGACCAAGGACACCTGGAATATAGCAGTCATCTAGAAACGGATTTCGAAATTTCAGATACATACGGAAAACCAATCGTCACAAGATCGGAGAAGAATTTTTGGTTTGTCGATTTTGAGGTATGACATTGCAATTAGACTTAGATCATTTATGTTTCCGGTACCTCATCCATCAAACAAACAAATCAACTTAATATATTCCCGTTTTATTTCAAAGCCATATGTCAAAACAAAATTCAAACGAAATACTATTGTTTAAAGATCATCAGCTTTATTTTAGTGATCCAAAAGTATTTTCAACCGGGTAGCTGAAACATACATTTATGATTTTGAGTTTTGAAATATTAGTTTTATAAGGTATTTTAGGTGTATGATTTTGCCTGGAAAAATCCAAACAAACATTTGTGGGTGGATTGAAATGAGAACCAGTGATAAGTGAATTATGTTTTTTATTTTTATTTGACTACGATGTTGATTTCAGCAGCTTTGTTTTGAAAATAAAACCACATTTAATGAAGTAATGATTATTTATGTTACCAGGCATAATAGAAATGACATTTTCTTGTTTTACTTCTATTGTTAGGTGACACGACAGAAGCCCACTGGTAAGTATATCTGTAGTTTGATTGATCGCAATTAATACTTTCTTTGAATACAGGTTTTATAAAAACGTATATTTGTTTAAATATATTCAAATTAAAAACAATATCTTGTTATCGTCCCGAATTTTTGAAAGATAAGAGAATACAGAGCGTCAATGAAACCATTAGCAAAACTCAAAATATGAACAAAGGAAACATTTATACGGGCACCCTTTTAAAAGACAAGTTGTTTCGAAAAAGCGTCTTCTGCTTTATCGACCACACCTGCCATGTAAATCTTGGTCACATCCAAGTAAACATCTAGTCCTCAAAGTGGGAAATAACTCATCATTCTCATAAACAATAATAAGCATATCCCACAACGCCTAACTTTATAGCATGCGAGGAAAGAGAATATCTCTAAATGAGACCAAAAAGTCAACCATAAAAGTTGCCAATTGTCCTAATCTACATGTATTTCTCGAAACCCTGTGTCGAAAATTTGTTTGTCAAAGAATTTCACGAAATAACAGCAAACCTTAGAATAATGATTTACTTGCCTTGCGTAATCACCAAAGGATGGTTAAGTAGGATGCTACTATCAAGAAAAGGAAAGCTCAAGATAGAAAAAAACAAAATCGTCACGTTTACCGCTTAGTAGTAAGCTGACAAAGTAAAGATCGCGGTAAGACTCACATACAGAAGAGTCAGTTGTATCCTTCTTTTCAAGATCAAAGGGGTATATACAGTTGGTATACATTTTCCCCAACAGACGGACTACCTCCTTGACCTCCGATTCCACAAGACAGCGTTGTGGCACATTTGTCTGTTCTATAACTTTAGCTGTTTTAACTGATATACCTCTTGTTTTTCATAGATAATCCATCGTCGATATATCTGATAGTTAATGCTAAAACAATCTAGAAAGGGTTTTGTTACAGTGAACCTGTCCTGATTAGATCTTTCACAAATTCAGTCTCGTATCATAAACCAAATCAAGTCAGCCAATAGTGGGGCACAGGTGTTTTCCCATTTCTTTGTGAGATGTTGTATCAATCCTCTTCATAAAATTCAATTCATTCTGTTTTGTCACAATGTACATAGTCACCGATAAGTGTGATTGGTGCGATATGATTAAGTGGCTTACAATTGCTTTTATACTTTTTAGTGCAACAACCTAGCGCTGTCCCTTCAGAGGGCCTGTCATTAAAACAGATGAGTCGAATCGCCAGGCACATCAAAGCAAACTCGCATATATTGTTCTTTGTGGCACTCGGTATGGAAGATACAAGCATCACCCAGATTCGTCATGACAACGCCATGTTAGATTTTCGGTCTCAAGTAATACGCATACTGATATGTTGGCAAAACGACCCGCAGACAAGTGAAGAAGCTTCACTGGAACTGATTGTAGACGCCATGAAAGACACTTCCATGGACTCGACCGAAATGTTATCAGAAATAACACAGCCAACATTTTTTGAGGAAGCTAAGAAAGTTGGTATGTAGCTTACTTTTCTTATCTTTCAGGCACGTTTATTTTAAAAAACCAAACTTAATGTTAGAATGATTTGAAGTGTCCTACTAGAATACATTCGCTTTTGAATCTATATATCCGAAAATGTCGTCGTGAACTTGCACTTTGTCGTATAAAGCTGAATATATATTATGAATGAGAAGAGAAGAATCTCAGATTCAAGTTCTCTAAACGAATGTTCTACACGGCTAAAGTACGCTATTTGTAGGCTATAGGTCGCTATTTGAGTCATAGGAAAACGGTGCTATAGATTTTCACGAAACTTCCAGGATTGTACTCAGTAAGATCTACAACCTAACGTGGTCGGTATATCATGAATATATATATGAAAAACCGTAATGATATTTCCTTGCGAAGGTAAATGTAAAACAAAATGAAACTTATATCATAAATATGTATTTTCCCCCATTTTAGTTTAGGTCAGTTTGTGAAAAACTTTCGTTCTTTGTTCCTGGTATTGGTTTTTTCATGATCATGTTTCTTTCTTTCTTTCATATCCCCAGTAACAAATATGTTTTGATCCCAAAGATGAAATGTAAGAATTATATGCGGATTTAATAGTTCATTAACACAATAAAGCAAAAGTCCGATTTGCCATATTTTCACAATTGAAGATTAGTCTATATAGTTTGTGCTTCTATAACGACAATGTGTGATTGTGATGCCCGAGTGGTCATTAAGTCTTACCGCCTTATACAATGTATCACCAGTCCTGCACCACCGGGTTGCGGGTTTGAGACCTAGGGTACTTTCGTGGTTCTACTGAACCAGTTGAACCAGTTGAACCTGGAGCGAAAAAAAACAGGTACAGATTTGGACCGTGGCTGACCGCGCTTGGCCGAAACTAAATTGCTGACTGTTGCTAGTTGGCGTTTATTTTTCAAACAATGTCAGTCAAGGTAAAGATGGAAAGATACGTTATATGATTTAATGGACGCGTGCAATAACGACATTTTATTCTTGATATGTTATGAATTTCTCCTCCGAAACTGTGGATCCCTGCCTAAGATTCGGTCCTAGTGCGTTCGTTTATCCTAGAATATTTCTGTGCCTCCTGTGCGAATGAACCTCTACTGTACTGTGTAGTTTCCATGTGTCCTTTAAATGATATTAGCTCATGGAACTAGAGTTGTTTTCTGGTTCGTAAAGAACCTTTGTCAAGTTTTTCGTTTGATTAACGGCAATTAATTTTGATGCGTTGCTGGTAACTTATAGGTCTCGTTATGTGAAGGTTGTACGTTGCAAATATTTATCTTGTATTCTTGATTTCAAGCTTTCAAATTGTAAAAGCTATAATTCTGTTAAATACATGACAACATGTTCGCCTCATATGTCACAAAAATAATATTAATGATAACAATGTTAAACTCGATTTCATTTCACTAGCAAAGTTAATATTTCCAAAGTGTTCTTACTTGGAACATGTTATTAAAAGGGAGATAATTGGAATCATGAAAGACAAATATCAAAATTGAAATTTATCATT
This sequence comes from Mimachlamys varia, assembly GCA_947623455.1. Classification (NCBI taxonomy): domain Eukaryota; kingdom Metazoa; phylum Mollusca; class Bivalvia; order Pectinida; family Pectinidae; genus Mimachlamys; species Mimachlamys varia. The sequence continues at coordinate 31,823,487 of OX392542.1, forward strand.
CATATTTGTTAAAACAGCTAAAGTTATAGACCAGACAAAAGTGCCACAACGCTGTCTAGTGGAATCGGAGGTCAAGGAAGTTGCCCGTCTGGTCGGGAAAATGTATGTCGTGTTCTTCATTGAACTTGACTTCACCAACGAAGATATCGAGAATGTAGAGGTGAATCACCACGGAGATGTGTTAGGGATGAAGGAAAGCCTGCTAAATGATTGGTTAAAACTAGTCGGTGATAGTGCAGATGTGGTCAATGTCGTTATGGCATTTCAGGAGTGTCGTCACCTCAACTGGAAAAAGTTGGTTGGTAAGTAAAAATAATTAGCCTTAGTCTTTTTAATTACGATTTGCCCAGAGTATGTTAGGGAGGAAGAACAACATACAGTAATGAATTTAGTAACGAGAATGCATATTGCTTACTTACTGGTACTGTCAAATGAACAAATACTGATTTAATGAATGCTCAGTATTTACCAGTACTTCCAACTCGATAATTTCAGGCGCGGGCATGTCATTCTCTGAAAATAACAATATCACTTTCAACATCAAGACTTTGAATGCAAAGACATACTAAGTAGTACAGCATATTGAATCGGTAGGTGATGTTTTACTAAAATGGCAAATACAGTACATGTGCAGCATGTGTGTGTGTTACGTCATCGTACATACATCGTGAAAGAAATTGGGAGAAATATTGAAGCAGTTAAACGTTATTTAACCCCTAAATCGACGCTAGTGAACGTGTAACTCTATCATTTCCAGGAAATAACCGCTATATTTGTAAAATATCAGAACATATTAAAAGAATATTTTACCCCGTTGGGGTGAGACAGGAGAATCTCAACCCGACGGGTAAGATTCTTAAGTTGCCAAACACGAGGCCTGCCATCGAGGGTTGAGATCTCCTGTCTCACAACCAAGGAGGTGAATGATTACTTTTCTCTTACTCTGTTTAATCTCATATATTTACATTTGCGCTGCAACCCACTATATGAACATTACCAGCAAAAATGCCTTTTATAAAACTATGAAAGCAATGGTTCTCGAGACGTAGCACGTGATTTCATTATGACGTCATAGATCAAGCCTGTTCAACGAGAGTCTTGTCGCGCCGCTTCGAATAACATTAAGAATGCCCTTGCTTCAAACGCTCAAATGACTAATTATTATCATTGGCGCCAATTTTATTCAAGCTGGGCTGTTCCGCCCGTGTCGTTTAAATGACGACACATATACAAACGCGGGTAATAAACTATTAATTGGGGAAAATATCAATAAAGTTAAGCAATTGCTCTATAGTAAAAATGTAAATATATGGATTGAAAGTCATTTTTTTAACTTTCATAGTGCTATGAAAGGTCAGCCGTTACATCCATATTGAATGAAGCCCGCTAGGGCTTCATGCTGAATATGGATGTAACGGCTGACCTTTCATAGCACTATGAAAGTTAAAAAAATGACTTTCAATCCTTATGTATATCTAAAATCGTATTATTGTTACGACGTCATATAATTGTTGAGAGCTTGTCTCAACCTAGGGTGAGATAAGAAAATCTCACACCGGTAAAAGTGTGGATATCCCTGTCCAGGGTAAGAGAAAAAACTGTCTTTTTCTGGGGTAAAGTTAAATACGTTCCCCAGCATTATGTGGATTGATTTGTTCTCAAAGTGTTTTTTTCTACTCAATGAAAATTCAACAGTAATATGCTCAGCTTGATTTGTATATTTTAAGATAATTTTGTTGTTCAATTTGTATATTTCAGCGAACATAATATATCTATTTAAGCCAAATTTCGTAAATTATTTTTGGTATTTGTTCTAACATTTGTTCGTTCAGAACAGTACTGTAAAACTTTTTTTTCGTGGCTAATGACTTTCAAGATTTTCTCATCACTAGTTCGCGGTGATTAACTTTCGCGAAACATGTATATTTGTATAACCAGAAAGCCATCTCTGATGGGGTTAGTCTGCACAATCATAATTCGCGGCGAGTGTTTTTTCGCGAAGTTCGCGAAATCAAAAAGCATGCGAAAGCGGAAGAAACGTGATTTACAGTATATTTGATACCTTCAATCATTCTGTATTAAGCAAGTTGCTGCCCTTTTACATATACATACATCATTGTTCATCTAAGAATGATGTCATAGGGTCATTTAGGCAGAATATATAACGAGGTTGAGCAAATGTTGCAAACTAATATTTAACGAAGTTCGCGTGTTGCCAAAGTTATTTTTTTCAAACGTTTTCGAATTTATAGAGGTTGAAAATTAATTATTAGAACACCATTAAGTTATTTCAATATATATATCATATAAATAATAAGAAGTGTGTAATCTAATTACATTTTGTATACATGTAATTGTCAATTTGTTTTACAGATATGCTGAAGAAGGTACCCAGTGTCGGGTTAGGATGATTTGGAACTGGCCGATGGTAACTTTTGAGGCAATATGTTGTAAGATTACTGCAAAAATGAGATTAGTATCAAGAGGTATCCAGGTAATGTCGCGTCCAAGCAATGTTCATCATTCAAAGATACCACAAAGTTGATACATCGGAATGTGGAATTTGCTTGATCCAGAGTCCAGTCGTGATCAGCTCAATGATGAATGCAGCTTCCTATACCAACAGAAACAAATCGGCATGAAGTCTCATGTTATCGAAGAGAAAAAAGACTGGTTCAACCCATTGATGTACATCAAAAGAAGCACGTGGTCACATAACGGTAAAAATTGAAAGCTTTGAAGCCCATTGTGGCTCCTTTATAATCTTCAAAAGACGGGCATGCAGTCTAGCGACTGGTCAGATTTTGTTTACTTGAGCGTACCTTAAGTTCTGCCATGACATATTCCAGGTGTATAGAGAGCGTTTGTGAGCGTAACCCCTGGATATCAAGAAGTTTGTTCCTGTGGAAATCACTACCAGTCTGATGTCTGGTTAAGATATTTACAATTTTCAACATACCTTTTTGAACCTAACATTTATGTGTATTTAGTAGTCACAGGAGTTGTGCATCAGGACTAAATGTATGTATTCGATCGGCGAAAATCTGCATCACAAATACATTTTTTATTACAGCTTCACCCGGTCTTCCTCCCATTATATATTCTTGAAGAAGTGTTTTGGAGCAGAGTGGAAACTGGTTGTGTTTGGAGAGCTTGGTGTAGTATAAGTCAATCATTTGAAGACATTTTTAGCTAACACTTATCTTGAATATTTTATAAACTATGTTTGGTCACTGAACTGCCCATTCATTTATATAAACAGTTGTGTGTTGATATCAATAATTGCATTTTACAAGTTTATCCTTTTGCTTTACCATGTCCTAATACAGTGGACTCCATTCGATATCACTCCTGTTAATATCACATTCCTCTGTATATCTTTTTTTCCAAGCACCAATTTTCTCTCTATATAATCTATGTAATTTGATTTGGTTAATGTCTTGTATTTTGAGGTGAATTCCTCTTAATATCATGTTTTTTTAACCAATCACATAAAATATCTAGAAAATGATGTCATTTCTATTGATTTCAAATACAATTTGTACAAAATGTTGCGTAGAAAATAAAAAATAACCCCAAAAATGATTTTAATTGAAATAGTATTATATTGAAACATCTTCATATGTACATTGAATAGTTTACTTTTAGTTGTGGAGATTAGAAATGCACTTGATGAAGTGGAAAAATATGTTTCTCTTAATGTCACATTCCTGTTAATATCATGTTTTTCTCTGACAAATGCAAAATGATATTAAGAGGAGTGAACTGTATCTGAGTAACGTTTCTTTCAAAAAAGAAATACTTTTTCAAATTGTTTATTTTTATTTTGGATCTCCTTAGACCTTTTTCTGAGGTACGGTGATAGCACTGATGATCTTTGTCACTTCGCTGTTTTGTTCTTCTTCACAAATATGTATAACTTATGACACGTTGGTCTAGTGGTAGGACACAGGGCTCGTGATCGAAGGGTTGCGAGTTTCGAGTCCCGGTCACCGCACTTGTGTTGTATCCTTGAGCAAGATACTTTATTATGCTTGTTGTCAATGGGTACGTGGTTGGGCAGTGCTATAACCTGTAGAATTCTAGCTGTTAGCGCCGAAATGGCAGCACCGGTTGTATGCTCCCCAGGTTGTTGAGAACGATATTGGCTGGTTGCTAAGGTCCGGCCTATAACCACGGATAGTAATTTGTGAACCGCTTTGAGACGCCTTTAAGGTCTTGATAAAGCGGTATATAAGAAACTCGAATTATTATAACTTACAAGTCATATATATAAGATAGTAGGATATAAAAATTGTGTAGTAAAATTGTATTTAATACAAAGTGTGATTTTAATTACAACCAAAAGGTACAATAATGTAAATATTACATCAATTCGATTTGATAAATTTGAATACATTTCATTAACAACTATCTTTAGACGCAAGTATGTTCACTTTAAGAGAAAGAAAAATAAAATATTAAAAATCTTAAAAGTATAAAAGGAGAATTGTATCCATCTGTTTCACATATTGTTCTATACATTTTTTTATTTTAGTAAATATAATTTTATTCATCCAAATCATAAGCGACAAACTGCATATGAATGTTAACTGTAAAAGAACATTACATGCGGTGAAAATGTATTTTTAATTTTATTTTCCACAAAAGAAATAATGCCCAACATTGAGTTATGAAAAGACTCGAAAGTGTGTAACGGTTACCTCCCTTCGTACGAAAGCGTGGACCGATTAGTGTAACGATCACCGTCCCCCACCAGTCCAGTAATTTTACTAATAACCCAAACCTCAAACTAACTGCAAAAAAAAAAAAATTGTTTAATTTTCGAAATGGTTGGTATATGCTGAATTCGTAGTACGCGATTCGAAATTATACAAAACTAGTTTAATTTTACTTCTAAATTCATAAATTCTACTTCTAAATTAGTAAGTTCCCCGTGAGGAAGGCCACGTGATATGTCTCCAGACTGAGCGTGACTGAGGACGTTCGCCCCTGTGAGGAGGGCCTCGTGTACATGTTCTGTCCCCAGACTGAGAAAGTCCACGCCATGTGAGGAAGACCGCGTGTTCCTACCCAGACTGAGTCTGACTGAGATCCTTCTAGTGGTACATTGTAGTTTATATTTTGAGATAATTTCAACACTGTCACTATAATATGATGGTGCAGAATGATGTTCTAGTTACCCTTGGTAAGGCATTTTTGCGAAGTAGCCCTATTGTTGGCATCAGATCAGTGCTATCACAAGGAGTTAGACAGGCACACCATCACACTAATGGTTCCAGTACACACATAGGCCTACGCGTACGTATTAAACACAAAAAACAGAGGCACGTCCGTATAATTAGCTATTGATAGGAGGTCAATTCATACACGGCAAACCAACACTGAGACAAAGCAACACAAAAAATTATACTGTAAAACAAGTTTCTTTCGCGTGTTTTTACTTTTGCGAATTTCGCGATAAAAAAATCGCGAAAATTTATCACCTCGAATTATGATAGAAATGACATAGGAAGAGGTAGTGAACTCACGTGTATAAAATGTGTTATTCGAAAGTTAATCGCCGCTAGTTGAGATGAGGAAATCTCGAAAGTTAGTAGACGCGAAAGTGTGCCAACACTGACTCAATATGCTATTATCCTGTTTTATTCTAAATTGATCTTGTTTCTGTGGCATCAGTAAAAATTAAGCAAGATCACCTTTGTCAGTTCATATGGCTGTTTATCTCATCCACCTCCAAAGACACATTTGAACTCTTCATATTCAAATGTTGGAAAAGTTAATTAAACAATTTATGGGGCAAATGTTAAAAATATCCTTCGAGATCGTCAGATATTATTAACAGTAATTTGATATGCTTTTTTTTTGTTTTAGTTGGTTTTTTGTTTGTCATTTATGACATATGAGGTATTATATTAACATTTGCTGTGGATGTGCGGCCATTGCAATATATTTTCACCTCTCCTTTTTTGAGCTTAGTAAACTCGAAAAAAATAAATTAGCGTGTACGCAATAAAAAAAGCTCGCGGATTGATATTTGTTAAAATAAATATGGCGTCGTTCACGTTCAGAATAATAAATATTCGCCGTTTGGTAACTTCAAGATTTTGAAACATGGAACAAATATGGAGTCTGATTATACAATAAATGGTTTCTGGCAAACTTTCGGTTCCAATGATGCGCATTTGAAAGTCTTTGACGGTAACACAAACATGGCGGCGCCCTGCAGTTGTGACGTCAGACGTCGGACCGCGTCACAACCAGATCACTGTGTCAATGCGTGTATATAACGACCGTTATAAATAAAGAAATAATTTCAAAGTGCTAGCAATATTGTTAAATACCTTTACAAATGTTGTAATGAATAAAAATAGTGCTATTCGCTGTGTCTTTTCTAAACTTACTAATACATCGATGAAGATTCAATGGGACTATAATATCTTAGCAACCACGGCCATCGTAGCTATAATCCTAGCAACCCACTTCGAATGTTTTTTCTTGGTATATGTTTATGACGAACATATTCATTATGAAGCGCTAACGCGCAACATAGAATATATGCCCGTTGTCAACTGCGGGCATACTATCGTGTACTCAGCTAAAATGACGTACAATAAATCCTCATGCATTTAGAAGTAAAATTTTGATATTTTAATATGCGAATACTACAGCATTTGCTATTATGATGTCATTTATCACTGCTGTGACGTCAATAATCTCTATTGTGACGTCAACAGTTTTATTGCTGTAAAAACTTCAAAACTTCTTTGAAATAACTAAATAAATCATAATTACTAGTTGAAATATAAAACTAAGTAATTAATGTTTTAGCAAATATTATCATGGTCGTTGCTTAAGTATTGGCGATGATCAAAGTGAAAGGATTGCCACTCAGCGAAAGGCTTGTGTCGACTAAAAATGTTCGGGTTTTTTTTTTGTAATAAAGACCATTATCTCTTGTGTTAGGCCGTGTTAAGTGAATTTGCTAATTAATTAAGCTTTCGGCAAGTGTGGCATGGTCGCTATCTTATCATTGGAGCCCACGTGATCGAGAGTTGAGCGTGATGAACGAGAGTAAAACCTGTCAGACCGGCCGTTCATCAACACTACGGTACATTCAACCTGCACTTCGTGTCCGACGCCGCAATATTCAGTGCTAGGATATTAAATTTAATTAACATTAGGATCATATAGAAAAATTACTATAGCACGAACGTGATGTACAGACATGACTGTCACCATGTACAGTCTCAATAAAAAGATTTTAGAATGATTAACCAAAATATATTGTAGGAATTATCCGGAACTCCCACACAAATATGTTTTTAGAATACAATCCGTGCTATATTTTTCACATACAAGATTTATTTTGTAGATAGGTCACGAACTTCGTCACATTCGATATGTTGAAAAAAAAAGTTAGATTAAATATGAAAACATGTGTTTTGCATTGAGTAAATGTGCACAAAAATACTCAAACCCGAATATATATTGTATCGATAGGGAATATACATTTTTAGATGATAGTATATCGATCAAGAATATATATTCATAGATTATAGTAAATTGATCAAAAATATATACTCTTATATTATAGTATATTGATCAAGAATATATATTCATATATTATAGTATATTGATCAAGAATATAGTCATAAATTATAGTATATCGATCAAGAATATATATTCATAGATTATAGTACATTGATCAAGAATATATATTCTTATATTATAGTATATTGATCAAGAATATATAGTCATATATTATAATAAATCGATTAAGAATTTTCATAGATTATAGTATTTTGATCAAGAATATAGATTCATAGAGTATATCGATAGCTTTACCCCCACCCGAAAAAGATATATATATAGCCACAGTTTACAGAATAATAATGCGAAATTTTCCATACGCAAAATTTCCATTTATACAGTACATTATTTATGTTTGCTTGTAATGATTAATCTCTTCGAAGTTCTCATGTATTGTTACATACGTTTTTATATTTGTGGAGCTAAAAATAAATGAGTACCAAACCGTATGAAAGACTTTCAGAATTATTATCGTCTATCTCCCCTTTGATACCCCAGGGCCATTGAGTTACACCCCTTCGGAGCCTCAGAACTGTGGGGTCGCGTGTTCTGAATCAAGACGGAAATCTACATAAAGCTCAGGAAATCGACAGCTATAATCACGTTCGGAAACGTGAGGTGACAGCCGCCGTTTGTTTATACGATCTTTGACGAGATAATTTGAAATGGACCGCAGAATCCAGATGGGATCTTGGGTTGTCAACTGTCACAATATGCCCTCCCTCCCTTCGGAATTCTACCGTCAGTCACAATTTACCTACACAATGACTTTTCCATTCGGAGTAATTTTCCTAAGGAATACATCGTAATTGCTGCTCAGACTAAAACAAAAAAATTTGAACGTGATTAGGGTTTTAGAAAAAAAGGTACGGTAAAAATTTCCAAAGAAAAAGAAAAAAAGACCAACATGGCCATGTATAAAACTATAAAAGACCAACATGGACATGTATAAAACTATAACAGACAACACGGACATGTATAAAACTATAAAAGATAACATGGACATGTATAAAACTATAAAAGACAACATGGACATGTATAAAACTGTAAAAGACCAACATGGACATGTATAAAACTATAAAGGACCAACATGGACATGTATAAAACTGTAAAAGACCAACATGGACATGTATAAAACAATAAAAGACAACATGGACATGTATAAAACTATAAAAGACCAACATGGACATGTATAAAACTATAAAAGACCAACATGGACATGTATAAAACTATAAAAGACCAACATGGACATGTATAAAACTATAAAAGACCAACATGGACATGTATAAAACTATAAAAGACCAACATGGACATGTATAAACCTGTAAAAGACCAACATGGACATGTATAAAACTGTAAAAGACCAACATGGACATGTATAAAACTATAAAGGACCAACATGGACATGTATAAAACTGTAAAAGACCAACATGGACATGTATAAAACTATAAAAGACAACATGGACATGTATAAAACTATTAAAGACTAACATACACATGTATAAAACTATAAAAGACCAACATGGACATGTATAAAACTATAAAAGACCAACATGGACATGTATAAAACTATAAAAGACCAACATGGCCATGTATAAAACTATAAAGGACCAACATGGACATGTATAAAACTATAAAAGACCGACATGGACATGTATAAAACTATAAAAGACCGACATGGCCATGTATAAAACTATAAAAGACAACATGGACATGTATAAAACTATGAAAGACCAACATGGCCATGTATAAAACTATAAAAGACAACATTGACATGTATAAAACTATAAAAGATCAACATGGACATGTATAAAACTATAAAAGACAGCATGGACACGTATAAAACTATAAAAGAAAACATGGACATGTATAAAACTATAAAAGACAACATGGACATGTATAAAACTATAAAAGACAACATGGACATGTACAAAATTATAAAAGACCAACATGGACATGTACAAAACTATAAAAGACAACATGGACATGTATAAACCTATAAAAGACAACATGGACATGTATAAAACTATAAAAGACCGACATGGACATGTATAAAACTATAAAAGACCAACATGCACATGTATAAAACTATAAAAGATCAACATGGACATGTATAAAACTATAAAAGATCAACATGGACATGTATAAAACTATAAAAGACCAACATGGACATGTAAAAAACTATAAAAGACCGACATGAACATGTATACAACTATAAAAGACCGACATGGACATGTATAAAACTATAAAAGACCGACATGGACATGTATAAAACTATAAAAGACCGACATGGACATGTATACAACTATAAAAGACCGACATGGACATGTATACAACTATAAAAGACCGACATGGACATGTATAAAACTATAAAAGACCGACATGGACATGTATAAAACTATAAAAGACCGACATGGACATGTATAAAACTATAAAAGACCAACATGGACATGTATAAAACTATAAAAGACCAATATGGACATGTTTACAACTATAAAAGACCAACATGGACATGTATAAAACTATAAAAGACCGACATGGACATGTATACAACTATAAAAGACCGACATGGACATGTGTAAAACTATAAAAGACTAACATGGACATGTATAAAACTGTAAAAGACCAACATGGACATGTATAAAACTATAAAAGACCAACATGGACATGTATAAAACTATGAAAGACCAACATGGACATGTATACAACTATAAAAGACCAACATGGACATGTATACAACTATAAAAGACCAACATGGACATGTATACAACTATAAAAGACCAACATGGACATGTATAAAACTATAAAAGACCAACATGGACATGTATAAAACTATAAAAGACCAACATGCACATGTATTAAACTATAAAAGACTAATATGGACATGTATAAAACTATAAAAGACCAACATGCACATGTATTAAACTATAAAAGACTAATATGGACATGTATACAACTATAAAAGACAACATGGACATGTATAAAACTATAAAAGACCAATATGGACATGTATAAAACTATAAAAGACCAACATGGACATGTATAAAACTATAACAGACCAACATGGACATGTATAAAACTATAACAGACCAACATGGACATGTATAATACTATAACAGACAACATGGACATGTATACAACTATAAAAGACAAACATGGACATGTATAAAACTATAACAGACAACATGGACATGTATAAAAACTATAAAAGACAACATGGACATGTACAAAACTATAAAAGACCAACATGGACATGTATAAAACTATAAAAGACCAACATGGACATGTATAAAACTATAAAAGACCAACATGGACATGTACAAAACTATAAAAGACCGACATGGACATGTATAAACCTGTAAAAGACCAACATGGACATGTATACAACTATAAAAGACCAACATGGACATGTATAAAACTATAAAAGACCAACATGGACATGTATAAAACTATAAAAGACCAACATGCACATGTATTAAACTATAAAAGACTAATATGGACATGTATAAAACTATAAAAGACCAACATGGACATGTATAAAACTATAAAAGACCAACATGGACATGTATTAAACTATAAAAGACCAACATGGACATGTATAAAACTATACAAGACCGACATGGACATGTATAAAACTATAACAGACAACATGGACATGTATAAAACTATAAAAGACCAACATGGACATGTATAAAACTATAACAGACAACATGGACATGTATAAAACTATAAAAGACCAACATGGACATGTATTAAACTATAAAAGACCAACATGGACATGTATAAAACTATACAAGACCGACATGGACATGTATAAAACTATAACAGACAACATGGACATGTATAAAACTATAAAAGACCAACATGGACATGTATACAACTATAAAAGACAACATGGACATGTATAAAACTATAACAGAAAACATGGACATGTATAACACTATAAAAGACCAACATGGACATTTATAAAACTGTAAAAGACCAACATGGACATGTATAAAACTATAAAAGACAACATTGCCATGTATAAAACTATAAAAGACCAACATGGACATGTATTACACTATAAAAGACCAACATGGACATGTATAACACTATAAAAGACCAACATGGACATGCATACAACTATAAAAGACAACATGGACATGTATAAAACTATAACAGAAAACATGGACATGTATAACACTATAAAAGACCAACATGGCCATGTATACAACTATAAAAGACCGACATGGACATGTATAAAACTATAAAAGACAACATGGACATGTATAAAACTATAACAGAAAACATGGACATGTATAAAACTATAAAAGACCAACATGGACATGTATAAAACTATAACAGAAAACATGGACATGTATAAAACTATAAAAAAAAACATGGACATGTATAAAACTATAAAAGACCAACATGGACATGTATAAAACTATAACAGAAAACATGGACATGTATAAAACTATAAAAGACCAACATGGACATGTATAAAACTATAAAAGACCAACATGGACATGTATAAAACTATAACAGAAAACATGGACATGTATACAACTATAAAAGACCAACATGGACATGTATAAAACTATAAAAGACCAACATGGACATGTATAAAACTATAAAAGACCAACATGCACATGTATTAAACTATAACAGAAAACATGGACATGTATAAAACTATAACAGAAAACATGGACATGTATAAAACTATAACAGAAAACATGGACATGTATAAAACTATAAAAGACCAACATGGACATGTATAAAACTATAAAAGACCAACATGGACATGTATAAAACTATAAAAGACCAACATGGACATGTATAAAACTATAAAAGACCAACATGGACATGTATAAAACTATAACAGACCAACATGGACATGTATAAAACTATAAAAGACCAACATGGACATGTATAAAACTATAAAAGACCAACATGGACATGTAAACAACTATAAAAGACCGACATGAACATGTATTAAACTATAACAGACAACATGGACATGTATAAAACTATAAAAGACCAACATGGCCATGTATAAAACTATAAAAGACCGACATGAACATGTATAAAACTATAACAGAAAACATGGACATGTATAAAACTATAAAAGACCAACATTCACATGTATTAAACTATAAAAGACTAATATGGACATGTATAAAACTATAAAAGACCAACATGGACATGTATAAAACTATAAAAGACCAACATGGACATGTATAAAACTATAAAAGACAAACATGGACATGTATACAACTATAAAAGACCAACATGGACATGTATAAAACTATCAAAGACAACATGGACATGTATAAAAACTATAAAAGATCATCATGGACATGTATACAACTATAAAAGACCAACATGGACATGTATTAAACTATAAAAGACCAACATGGACATTTATACAACTATAAAAGACAACATGGATATGTATTAAACTATAAAAGACCAACATGGACATGTATAAAACTACAAAAGACCAACATGGACATGTATAAACCTATAAAAGACCAACATGGACATGTATAAAACTATAAAAGACCAACATGGACATGTATAAACCTATAAAAGATCAACATGGACATGTATAAAACTATAAAAGATCAACATGGCCATGTATAAACCTATAAAAGACCAACATGGCCATGTATAAACCTATAAAAGATCAACATGGCCATGTATAAACCTATAAAAGATCAACATGGCCATGTATAAAACTATAAAAGACCAACATGGACATGTATAAACCTATAAAAGACCAACATGGACTTGTATAAACCTATAAAAGATCAACATGGACATGTATAAAACTATAAAAGATCAACATGGCCATGTATAAAACTATAAAAGATCAACATGGCCATGTATAAACCTATAAAAGATCAACATGGCCATGTATAAACCTATAAAAGATCAACATGGCCATGTATAAAACTATAAAAGACCAACATGGACATGTATAAACCTATAAAAGACCAACATGGACATGTATAAAACTACAAAAGACAAACATGGACATGTATTAATCTATAAAAGACTAATATGGACATGTATAAAACTATAAAAGACCAACATGGACATGTATTAAACTATAAAAGACTAATATGGACATGTATAAAACTATAAAAGACCAACATGGACATGTATTAAACTATAAAAGACCAACATGGACATGTATACAACTATAAAAGACCAACATGGACATGTATTAAACTATAAAAGACCAACATGGACATGTATACAACTATAAAAGACAACATGGATATGTATAAAACTATAACAGAAAACATGGACATGTATAACACTATAAAAGACCAACATGGACATTTATAAAACTGTAAAAGACCAACATGGACATGTATAAAACTATAAAAGACAACATGGCCATGTATAAAACTATAAAAGACCAACATGGACATGTATAACACTATAAAAGACCAACATGGACATGTATAACACTATAAAAGACCAACATGGACATGTATACAACTATAAAAGACAACATGGACATGTATAAAACTATAACAGAAAACATGGACATGTATAACACTATAAAAGACCAACATGGCCATGTATACAACTATAAAAGACCGACATGGACATGTATAAAACTATAAAAGACAACATGGACATGTATAAAACTATAACAGAAAACATGGACATGTATAAAACTATAAAAGACCAACATGGACATGTATAAAACTATAACAGAAAACATGGACATGTATAAAACTATAAGAGAAAACATGGACATGTATAAAACTATAAAAGACCAACATGGACATGTATAAAACTATAACAGAAAACATGGACATGTATAAAACTATAAAAGACCAACATGGACATGTATAAAACTATAAAAGACCAACATGGACATGTATAAAACTATAACAGAAAACATGGACATGTATACAACTATAAAAGACCAACATGGACATGTATAAAACTATAAAAGACCAACATGGACATGTAAAAAACTATAAAAGACCAACATGCACATGTATTAAACTATAACAGAAAACATGGACATGTATAAAACTATAACAGAAAACATGGACATGTATAAAACTATAACAGAAAACATGGACATGTATAAAACTATAAAAGACCAACATGGACATGTATAAAACTATAAAAGACCAACATGGACATGTATAAAACTATAAAAGACCAACATGGACATGTATAAAACTATAACAGAAAACATGGACATGTATAAAACTATAACAGAAAACATGGACATGTATAAAACTATAACAGAAAACATGGACATGTATAAAACTATAAAAGACAACATGGACATGTAAACAACTATAAAAGACCAACATGGACATGTATAAAACTATAAAAGACCAACATGGACATGTATAAAACTATAAAAGACAACATGGACATGTATAAAAACTATAAAAGATCAACATGGACATGTATACAACTATAAAAGACCAACATGGACATGTATTAAACTATAAAAGACCAACATGGACATGTATACAACTATAAAAGACAACATGGATATGTATTAAACTATAAAAGACCAACATGGACATGTATAAAACTACAAAAGACCAACATGAACATGTATAAACCTATAAAAGACCAACATGGACATGTATAAAACTATAAAAGACCAACATGGACATGTATAAACCTATAAAAGATCAACATGGACATGTATAAAACTATAAAAGATCAACATGGCCATGTATAAACCTATAAAAGACCAACATGGACATGTATAAACCTATAAAAGATCAACATGGCCATGTATAAACCTATAAAAGATCAACATGGCCATGTATAAAACTATAAAAGACCAACATGGACATGTATAAACCTATAAAAGACCAACATGGACATGTATAAAACTACAAAAGACAAACATGGACATGTATTAATCTATAAAAGACTAATATGGACATGTATAAAACTATAAAACACCAACATGGACATGTATTAAACTATAAAAGACTAATATGGACATGTATAAAACTATAAAAGACCAACATGGACATGTATTAAACTATAAAAGACCAACATGGACATGTATACAACTATAAAAGACCAACATGGACATGTATTAAACTATAAAAGACCAACATGGACATGTATAAACCTATAAAAGACAAACATGGACATGTATAAAACTATAAAAGACCAACATGGACATGTATTAAACTGTAAAAGACCAACATTGACATGTATAAAACTATAAAAGACCAACGTGGACATGTATAAAACTATAAAAGATCAACATGGACATGTATAAAACTATAAAAGACAAACATGCACATGTATAAATCTATAAGAGACCAACATGGACATGTATATAAACTATAAAAGACCAATATGGACATGTATAAAACTATAAAAGACAACATGGACATGTATACAACTATAAAGGACCAACATGGACATGTACAAAATTATAAAAGACCAACATGGACATGTACAAAACTATAAAAGACAACATGGACATGTATAAACCTATAAAAGACAACATGGACATGTATAAAACTATAAAAGACCGACATGGACATGTATAAAACTATAAAAGACCAACATGCACATGTATAAAACTATAAAAGATCAACATGGACATGTATAAAACTATCAAAGATCAACATGGACATGTATAAAACTATAAAAGACCAACATGGACATGTATTAAACTATAAAAGACCAACATGGACATGTATACAACTATAAAAGACCAACATGGACATGTATTAAACTATAAAAGACCAACATGGACATGTATAAACCTATAAAAGACAAACATGGACATGTATAAAACTATAAAAGACCAACATGGACATGTATTAAACTGTAAAAGACCAACATTGACATGTATAAAACTATAAAAGACCAACGTGGACATGTATAAACCTATAAAAGATCAACATGGACATGTATAAAACTATAAAAGACAAACATGGACATGTATAAAACTATAAGAGACCAACATGGACATGTATAAAACTATAAAAGACCAACATGCACATGTATTAAACTATAAAAGACTAATATGGACATGTATACAACTATAAAAGACAACATGGACATGTATAAAACTATAAAAGACCAATATGGACATGTATAAAACTATAAAAGACCAACATGGACATGTATAAAACTATAACAGACCAACATGGACATGTATAAAACTATAACAGACCTACATGGACATGTATAAAACTATAACAGACAACATGGACATGTATACAACTATAAAAGACAAAAATGGACATGTATAAAACTATAACAGACAACATGGACATGTATAAAAACTATAAAAGACAACATGGAAATGTACAAAACTATAAAAGACCAACATGGACATGTATAAAACTATAAAAGACCAACATGGACATGTATAAAACTATAAAAGACCAACATGGACATGTACAAAACTATAAAAGACCGACATGGACATGTATACAACTATAAAAGACCAACATGGACATGTATACAACTATAAAAGACCAACATGGACATGTATAAAACTATAAAAGACCAACATGGACATGTATAAAACTATAAAAGACCAACATGCACATGTATTAAACTATAAAAGACTAATATGGACATGTATAAAACTATAAAAGACCAACATGGACATGTATAAAACTATAAAAGACCAACATGGACATGTATTAAACTATAAAAGACCAACATGGACATGTATAAAACTATACAAGACCGACATGGACATGTATAAAACTATAACAGACAACATGGACATGTATAAAACTATAAAAGACCAACATGGACATGTATAAAACTATAACAGACAACATGGACATGTATAAAAACTATACAAGATCAACATGGACATGTATACAACTATAACAGACAACATGGACATGTATAAAACTATAAAAGACAACATGGACATATATACATCTATAAAAGACCAACATGGACAGGTATAAAACTATAAAAGACAACATGGACAGGTATACAACTATAAAAGACCAACATGGACATGTATAACACTATAAAAGACCAACATGGACATGTATAAAACTGTAAAAGACAACATGGACATGTATAAAACTATAAAAGACAACATGGACATGTATAACACTATAAAAGACAACATGGACATGTATAAAACTATAACAGACAACATGGACATGTATAACACTATAAAAGACAACATGGACATGTATAACACTATAAAAGACAACATGGACATGTATAAAACTATAAAAGACAACATGGACATGTATAACACTATAAAAGACAACATGGACATGTATAACACTATAAAAGACAACATGGACATGTATAACACTATAAAAGACCAACATGGACATGTATAAAACTATAACAGACAACATGGACATGTATAAAACTATAAAAGACCAACATGGACATGTATAAAACTATAAAAGACAACATGGACATGTATAAAACTATAACAGAAAACATGGACATGTATAACACTATAAAAGACCAACATGGACATTTATAAAACTGTAAAAGACCAACATGGACATGTATAAAACTATAAAAGACAACATGGACATGTATAAAACTATAAAAGACCAACATGGACATGTATAACACTATAAAAGACCAACATGGACATGTATAACACTATAAAAGACCAACATGGACATGTATACAACTATAAAAGACAACATGGACATGTATAAAACTATAACAGAAAACATGGACATGTATAACACTATAAAAGACCAACATGGCCATGTATACAACTATAAAAGACCGACATGGACATGTATAAAACTATAAAAGACCAACATGGACATGTATAAAACTATAACAGAAAACATGGACATGTATAAAACTATAAAAGACCAACATGGACATGTATACAACTATAACAGAAAACATGGACATGTATAAAACTATAAGAGAAAACATGGACATGTATAAAACTATAAAAGACCAACATGGACATGTATAAAACTATAACAGAAAACATGGACATGTATAAAACTATAAAAGACCAACATGGACATGTATAAAACTGTAAAAGACCAACATGGACATGTATACAACTATAACAGACAACATGGACATGTATAAAACTATAAAAGACCAACATGGACATGTATAAAACTATAACAGACAACATGGACATGTATAAAACTATAAAAGACAACATGGACCTGTATAAAACTATAACAGAAAACATGGACATGTATAACACTATAAAAGACCAACATGGACATTTATAAAACTGTAAAAGACCAACATGGACATGTATAAAACTATAAAAGACAACATGGCCATGTATAAAACTATAAAAGATCAACATGGACATGTATACAACTATAAAAGACCAACATGGACATGTATTAAACTATAAAAGACCAACATGGACATGTATACAACTATAAAAGACAACATGGATATGTATTAAACTATAAAAGACCAACATGGACATGTATAAAACTACAAAAGACCAACATGGACATGTATAAACCTATAAAAGACCAACATGGACATGTATAAAACTATAAAAGACCAACATGGACATGTATAAACCTATAAAAGATCAACATGGACATGTATAAAACTATAAAAGATCAACATGGCCATGTATAAACCTATAAAAGATCAACATGGACATGTATAAACCTATAAAAGATCAACATGGCCATGTATTAACCTATAAAAGATCAACATGGCCATGTATAAAACTATAAAAGACCAACATGGACATGTGTAAACCTATAAAAGACCAACATGGACATGTATAAAACTACAAAAGACAAACATGGACATGTATTAATCTATAAAAGACTAATATGGACATGTATAAAACTATAAAAGACCAACATGGACATGTATTAAACTATAAAAGACTAATATGGACAAGTATAAAACTATAAAAGACCAACATGGACATGTATTAAACTATAAAAGACCAACATGGACATGTATACAACTATAAAAGACCAACATGGACATGTATTAAACTATAAAAGACCAACATGGACATGTATAAACCTATAAAAGACAAACATGGACATGTATAAAACTATAAAAGACCAACATGGACATGTATTAAACTGTAAAAGACCAACATTGACATGTATAAAACTATTAAAGACCAACGTGGACATGTATAAAACTATAAAAGATCAACATGGACATGTATAAAACTATAAAAGACAAACATGCACATGTATAAAACTATAAGAGACCAACATGGACATGTATATAAACTATAAAAGACCAATATGGACATGTATAAAACTATAAAAGACAACATGGACATGTATACAACTATAAAGGACCAACATGGACATGTACAAAATTATAAAAGACCAACATGGACATGTACAAAACTATAAAAGACAACATGGACATGTATAAACCTATAAAAGACAACATGGACATGTATAAAACTATAACAGAAAACATGGACATGTATACAACTATAAAAGACCAACATGGACATATATAAAACTATAAAAGACCAACATGGACATGTATAAAACTATAAAAGACCAACATGCACATGTATTAAACTATAAAAGACTAAGATGGACATGTATAAAACTATAAAAGACCAACATGGACATGTATAAAACTATAAAAGACCAACATGGACATGTATAAAACTATAAAAGACCAACATGGACATGTATAAAACTATAAAAGACCAACATGGACATGTATAAAACTATAAAAGACAACATGGACATGTATAACACTATAAAAGACAACATGGACATGTATAAAACTATAACAGACAACATGGACATGTATAACACTATAAAAGACAACATGGACATGTATAACACTATAAAAGACAACATGGACATGTATAAAACTATAAAAGACAACATGGACATGTATAACACTATAAAAGACAACATGGACATGTATAACACTATAAAAGACAACATGGACATGTATAACACTATAAAAGACCAACATGGACATGTATAAAACTGTAAAAGACCAACATTGACATGTATAAAACTATAAAAGACCAACGTGGACATGTATAAAACTATAAAAGATCAACATGGACATGTATAAAACTATAAAAGACAAACATGCACATGTATAAAACTATAAGAGACCAACATGGACATGTATATAAACTATAAAAGACCAATATGGACATGTATAAAACTATAAAAGACAACATGGACATGTATACAACTATAAAGGACCAACATGGACATGTACAAAATTATAAAAGACCAACATGGACATGTACAAAACTATAAAAGACAACATGGACATGTATAAACCTATAAAAGACAACATGGACATGTATAAAACTATAAAAGACCGACATGGACATGTATAAAACTATAAAAGATCAACATGGACATGTATAAAACTATCAAAGATCAACATGGACATGTATAAAACTATAAAAGACCAACATGGACATGTATTAAACTATAAAAGACCAACATGGACATGTATACAACTATAAAAGACCAACATGGACATGTATTAAACTATAAAAGACCAACATGGACATGTATAAACCTATAAAAGACAAACATGGACATGTATAAAACTATAAAAGACCAACATGGACATGTATTAAACTGTAAAAGACCAACATTGACATGTATAAAACTATAAAAGACCAACGTGGACATGTATAAACCTATAAAAGATCAACATGGACATGTATAAAACTATAAAAGACAAACATGGACATGTATAAAACTATAAGAGACCAACATGGACATGTATAAAACTATAAAAGACCAACATGCACATGTATTAAACTATAAAAGACTAATATGGACATGTATACAACTATAAAAGACAACATGGACATGTATAAAACTATAAAAGACCAATATGGACATGTATAAAACTATAAAAGACCAACATGGACATGTATAAAACTATAACAGACCAACATGGACATGTATAAAACTATAACAGACCTACATGGACATGTATAAAACTATAACAGACAACATGGACATGTATACAACTATAAAAGACAAACATGGACATGTATAAAACTATAACAGACAACATGGACATGTATAAAAACTATAAAAGACAACATGGAAATGTACAAAACTATAAAAGACCAACATGGACATGTATAAAACTATAAAAGACCAATATGGACATGTATAAAACTATAAAAGACCAACATGGACATGTACAAAACTATAAAAGACCGACATGGACATGTATACAACTATAAAAGACCAACATGGACATGTATACAACTATAAAAGACCAACATGGACATGTATAAAACTATAAAAGACCAACATGGACATGTATAAAACTATAAAAGACCAATATGCACATGTATTAAACTATAAAAGACTAATATGGACATGTATAAAACTATAAAAGACCAACATGGACATGTATAAAACTATAAAAGACCAACATGGACATGTATTAAACTATAAAAGACCAACATGGACATGTATAAAACTATACAAGACCGACATGGACATGTATAAAACTATAACAGACAACATGGACATGTATAAAACTATAAAAGACCAACATGGACATGTATAAAACTATAACAGACAACAAGGACATGTATAAAAACTATACAAGATCAACATGGACATGTATACAACTATAACAGACAACATGGACATGTATAAAACTATAAAAGACAACATGGACATATATACATCTATAAAAGACCAACATGGACAGGTATAAAACTATAAAAGACAACATGGACAGGTATACAACTATAAAAGACCAACATGGACATGTATAACACTATAAAAGACCAACATGGACATGTATAAAACTGTAAAAGACAACATGGACATGTATAAAACTATAAAAGACAACATGGACATGTATAACACTATAAAAGACAACATGGACATGTATAAAACTATAACAGACAACATGGACATGTATAACACTATAAAAGACAACATGGACATGTATAACACTATAAAAGACAACATGGACATGTATAAAACTATAAAAGACAACATGGACATGTATAACACTATAAAAGACAACATGGACATGTATAACACTATAAAAGACAACATGGACATGTATAACACTATAAAAGACCAACATGGACATGTATAAAACTATAACAGACAACATGGACATGTATAAAACTATAAAAGACCAACATGGACATGTATACAACTATAAAAGACAACATGGACATGTATAAAACTATAACAGAAAACATGGACATGTATAACACTATAAAAGACCAACATGGACATTTATAAAACTGTAAAAGACCAACATGGACATGTATAAAACTATAAAAGACAACATGGCCATGTATAAAACTATAAAAGACCAACATGGACATGTATAACACTATAAAAGACCAACATGGACATGTATAACACTATAAAAGACCAACATGGACATGTATACAACTATAAAAGACAACATGGACATGTATAAAACTATAACAGAAAACATGGACATGTATAACACTATAAAAGACCAACATGGCCATGTATACAACTATAAAAGACCGACATGGACATGTATAAAACTATAAAAGACCAACATGGACATGTATAAAACTATAACAGAAAACATGGACATGTATAAAACTATAAAAGACCAACATGGACATGTATAAAACTATAACAGAAAACATGGACATGTATAAAACTATAAGAGAAAACATGGACATGTATAAAACTATAAAAGACCAACATGGACATGTATAAAACTATAACAGAAAACATGGACATGTATAAAACTATAAAAGACCAACATGGACATGTATAAAACTGTAAAAGACCAACATGGACATGTATACAACTATAACAGACAACATGGACATGTATAAAACTATAAAAGACCAACATGGACATGTATAAAACTATAACAGACAACATGGACATGTATAAAACTATAAAAGACCAACATGGACATGTATACAACTATAAAAGACAACATGGACCTGTATAAAACTATAACAGAAAACATGGACATGTATAAAACTATAAAAGACCAACATGGACATTTATAAAACCGTAAAAGACCAACATGGACATGTATAAAACTATAAAAGACAACATGGCCATGTATAAAACTATAAAAGATCAACATGGACATGTATACAACTATAAAAGACCAACATGGACATGTATTAAACTATAAAAGACCAACATGGACATGTATACAACTATAAAAGACAACATGGATATGTATTAAGCTATAAAAGACCAACATGGACATGTATAAAACTACAAAAGACCAACATGGACATGTATAAACCTATAAAAGACCAACATGGACATGTATAAAACTATAAAAGACCAACATGGACATGTATAAACCTATAAAAGATCAACATGGACATGTATAAAACTATAAAAGATCAACATGGCCATGTATAAACCTATAAAAGATCAACATGGACATGTCTAAACCTATAAAAGATCAACATGGCCATGTATTAACCTATAAAAGATCAACATGGCCATGTATAAAACTATAAAAGACCAACATGGACATGTGTAAACCTATAAAAGACCAACATGGACATGTATAAAACTACAAAAGACAAACATGGACATGTATTAATCTATAAAAGACTAATATGGACATGTATAAAACTATAAAAGACCAACATGGACATGTATTAAACTATAAAAGACTAATATGGACAAGTATAAAACTATAAAAGACCAACATGGACATGTATTAAACTATAAAAGACCAACATGGACATGTATACAACTATAAAAGACCAACATGGACATGTATTAAACTATAAAAGACCAACATGGACATGTATAAACCTATAAAAGACAAACATGGACATGTATAAAACTATAAAAGACCAACATGGACATGTATTAAACTGTAAAAGACCAACATTGACATGTATAAAACTATAAAAGACCAACGTGGACATGTATAAAACTATAAAAGATCAACATGGACATGTATAAAACTATAAAAGACAAACATGCACATGTATAAAACTATAAGAGACCAACATGGACATGTATATAAACTATAAAAGACCAATATGGACATGTATAAAACTATAAAAGACAACATGGACATGTATACAACTATAAAGGACCAACATGGACATGTACAAAATTATAAAAGACCAACTTGGACATGTACAAAACTATAAAAGACAACATGGACATGTATAAACCTATAAAAGACAACATGGACATGTATAAAACTATAACAGAAAACATGGACATGTATACAACTATAAAAGACCAACATGGACATGTATAAAACTATAAAAGACCAACATGGACATGTATAAAACTATAAAAGACCAACATGCACATGTATTAAACTATAAAAGACTAAGATGGACATGTATAAAACTATAAAAGACCAACATGGACATGTATAAAACTATAAAAGACCAACATGGACATGTATAAAACTATAAAAGACCAACATGGACATGTATAAAACTATAAAAGACCAACATGGACATGTATAAAACTATAAAAGACAACATGGACATGTATAACACTATAAAAGACAACATGGACATGTATAAAACTATAACAGACAACATGGACATGTATAACACTATAAAAGACAACATGGACATGTATAACACTATAAAAGACAACATGGACATGTATAAAACTATAAAAGACAACATGGACATGTATAACACTATAAAAGACAACATGGACATGTATAACACTATAAAAGACAACATGGACATGTATAACACTATAAAAGACAACATGGACATGTATAAAACTATAACAGACAACATGGACATGTATAAAACTATAAAAGACCAACATGGACATGTATACAACTATAAAAGACAACATGGACATGTATAAAACTATAACAGAAAACATGGACATGTATAACACTATAAAAGACCAACATGGACATTTATAAAACTGTAAAAGACCAACATGGACATGTATAAAACTATAAAAGACAACATGGCCATGTATAGAACTATAAAAGACCAACATGGACATGTATAACACTATAAAAGACCAACATGGACATGTATAACACTATAAAAGACCAACATGGACATGTATACAACTATAAAAGACAACATGGACATGTATAAAACTATAACAGAAAACATGGACATGTATAACACTATAAAAGACCAACATGGCCATGTATACAACTATAAAAGACCGACATGGACATGTATAAAACTATAAAAGACCAACATGGACATGTATAAAACTATAACAGAAAACATGGACATGTATAAAACTATAAAAGACCAACATGGACATGTATAAAACTATAACAGAAAACATGGACATGTATAAAACTATAAGAGAAAACATGGACATGTATAAAACTATAAAAGACCAAAATGGACATGTATAAAACTATAACAGAAAACATGGACATGTATAAAACTATAAAAGACCAACATGGACATGTATAAAACTATAACAGACAACATGGACATGTATAAAAACTATACAAGACCAACATGGACATGTATACAACTATAACAGAAAACATGGACATGTATAAAACTATAACAGAAAACATGGACATGTATAAAACTATAAAAGACCAACATGGACATGTATAAAATTATAAAAGACCAACATGGACATGTATAAAACTATAAAAGACCAACATGGACATGTATAACACTATAAAAGACCAACATGGACATGTATAAAACTGTAAAAGACCAACATGGACATGTATAAAACTATAAAAGACCAACATGGACATGTATACAACTATAACAGACAACATGGACATGTATAAAACTATAACAGAAAACATGGACATGTATAAAACTATAAAAGACCAACATGGACATGTATAAAACTGTAAAAGACCAACATGGACATGTATACAACTATAACAGACAACATGGACATGTATAAAACTATAAAAGACTAACATGGACATGTATAAAACTATAACAGACAACATGGACATGTATAAAACTATAAAAGACCAACATGGACATGTATACAACTATAACAGACAACATGGACATGTATAAAACTATAACAGAAAACATGGACATGTATAAAACTATAAAAGACCAACATGGACATGTATAAAACTATAAAAGACCAACATGGACATTTATAAAACCGTAAAAGACCAACATGGACATGTATAAAACTATAAAAGACAACATGGCCATGTATAAAACTATAAAAGATCAACATGGACATGTATACAACTATAAAAGACCAACATGGACATGTATAAAACTATAAAAGACAACATGGATATGTATTAAACTATAAAAGACCAACATGGACATGTATAAAACTACAAAAGACCAACATGGACATGTATAAACCTATAAAAGACCAACATGGACATGTATAAAACTATAAAAGACCAACATGGACATGTATTAAACTATAAAAGACCAACATGGACATGTATTAAACTATAAAAGACCAACATGGACATGTATTAAACTATAAAAGACCAACATGGACATGTATAAACCTATAAAAGACAAACATGGACATGTATAAAACTATAAAAGACCAACATGGACATGTATTAAACTGTAAAAGACCAACATTGACATGTATAAAACTATAAAAGGCCAACGTGGACATGTATAAAACTATAAAAGATCAACATGGACATGTATAAAACTATAAAAGACAAACATGCACATGTATAAAACTATAAGAGACCAACATGGACATGTATATAAACTATAAAAGACCAATATGGACATGTATAAAACTATAAAAGACCACATGGACATGTATACAACTATAAAGGACCAACATGGACATGTACAAAATTATAAAAGACCAACATGGACATGTACAAAACTATAAAAGACAACATGGACATGTATAAACCTATAAAAGACAACATGGACATGTATAAAACTATAAAAGACCGACATGGACATGTATAAAACTATAAAAGACCAACATGCACATGTATAAAACTATAAAAGATCAACATGGACATGTATAAAACTATAAAAGATCAACATGGACATGTATAAAACTATAAAAGACCAACATGGACATGTATTAAACTATAAAAGACCAACATGGACATGTATACAACTATAAAAGACCAACATGGACATGTATTAAACTATAAAAGACCAACATGGACATGTATAAACCTATAAAAGACAAACATGGACATGTATAAAACTATAAAAGACCAACATGGACATGTATTAAACTGTAAAAGACCAATATGGACATGTTTTAAACTATAAAAGATCAATATGGACATGTATAAACCTATAAAAGACCAACATGGACATGTATAAAACTATAAAAGACCAATATGGACATGTATAAAACTATAAAAGACCAACATGGACATGTATAAAACTATAAAAGACCAACATGGATATGTATAAAACAATAAAAGACTAACATAGACATGTATAAAACAATAAAAGACTAACATAGACATGTATAAAACTATACAAGACCAACATGGACATGTATAAAACTATAACAGAAAACATGGACATGTATAAAACTATAACAGAAAACATGGACATGTATAAAACTATAAAAGACCAACATGGACATGTATAAAATTATAAAAGACCAACATGGACATGTATAAAACTATAAAAGACCAACATGGACATGTATAACACTATAAAAGACCAACATGGACATGTATAAAACTGTAAAAGACCAACATGGACATGTATAAAACTATAAAAGACCAACATGGACATGTATACAACTATAACAGACAACATGGACATGTATAAAACTATAACAGAAAACATGGACATGTATAAAACTATAAAAGACCAACATGGACATGTATAAAACTGTAAAAGACCAACATGGACATGTATAAAACTATAACAGACAACATGGACATGTATAAAACTATAAAAGACCAACATGGACATGTATACAACTATAACAGACAACATGGACATGTATAAAACTATAACAGAAAACATGGACATGTATAAAACTATAAAAGACCAACATGGACATGTATAAAACTGTAAAAGACCAACATGGACATGTATACAACTATAACAGACAACATGGACATGTATAAAACTATAAAAGACCAACATGGACATGTGTAAAACTATAACAGACAACATGGACATGTATAAAACTATAAAAGACCAACATGGACATGTATACAACTATAAAAGACAACATGGACATGTATAAAACTATAACAGAAAACATGGACATGTATAACACTATAAAAGACCAACATGGACATTTATAAAACCGTAAAAGACCAACATGGACATGTATAAAACTATAAAAGACAACATGGCCATGTATAAAACTATAAAAGATCAACATGGACATGTATACAACTATAAAAGACCAACATGGACATGTATTAAACTATAAAAGACCAACATGGACATGTATACAACTATAAAAGACAACATGGATATGTATTAAACTATAAAAGACCAACATGGACATGTATAAAACTACAAAAGACCAACATGGACATGTATAAACCTATAAAAGACCAACATGGACATGTATAAAACTATAAAAGGCCAACGTGGACATGTATAAAACTATAAAAGATCAACATGGACATGTATAAAACTATAAAAGACAAACATGCACATGTATAAAACTATAAGAGACCAACATGGACATGTATATAAACTATAAAAGACCAATATGGACATGTATAAAACTATAAAAGACCACATGGACATGTATACAACTATAAAGGACCAACATGGACATGTACAAAATTATAAAAGACCAACATGGACATGTACAAAACTATAAAAGACAACATGGACATGTATAAACCTATAAAAGACAACATGGACATGTATAAAACTATAAAAGACCGACATGGACATGTATAAAACTATAAAAGACCAACATGCACATGTATTAAACTATAAAAGATCAACATGGACATGTATAAAACTATAAAAGATCAACATGGACATGTATAAAACTATAAAAGACCAACATGGACATGTATTAAACTATAAAAGACCAACATGGACATGTATACAACTATAAAAGACCAACATGGACATGTATTAAACTATAAAAGACCAACATGGACATGTATAAACCTATAAAAGACAAACATGGACATGTATAAAACTATAAAAGACCAACATGGACATGTATTAAACTGTAAAAGACCAATATGGACATGTTTAAAACTATAAAAGATCAATATGGACATGTATAAACCTATAAAAGACCAACATGGACATGTATAAAACTATAAAAGACCAATATGGACATGTATAAAACTATAAAAGACCAACATGGACATGTATAAAACTATAAAAGACCAACATGGACATGTATAAAACAATAAAAGACTAACATAGACATGTATAAAACAATAAAAGACTAACATAGACATGTATAAAACTATACAAGACCAACATGGACATGTATACAACTATAACAGAAAACATGGACATGTATAAAACTATAACAGAAAACATGGACATGTATAAAACTATAAAAGACCAACATGGACATGTATAAAATTATAAAAGACCAACATGGACATGTATAAAACTATAAAAGACCAACATGGACATGTATAACACTATAAAAGACCAACATGGACATGTATAAAACTGTAAAAGACCAACATGGACATGTATAAAACTATAAAAGACCAACATGGACATGTATACAACTATAACAGACAACATGGACATGTATAAAACTATAACAGAAAACATGGACATGTATAAAACTATAAAAGACCAACATGGACATGTATAAAACTGTAAAAGACCAACATGGACATGTATAAAACTATAACAGACAACATGGACATGTATAAAACTATAAAAGACCAACATGGACATGTATACAACTATAACAGACAACATGGACATGTATAAAACTATAACAGAAAACATGGACATGTATAAAACTATAACAGACCAACATGGACATGTATAAAACTGTAAAAGACCAACATGGACATGTATACAACTATAACAGACAACATGGACATGTATAAAACTATAAAAGACCAACATGGACATGTGTAAAACTATAACAGACAACATGGACATGTATAAAACTATAAAAGACCAACATGGACATGTATACAACTATAAAAGACAACATGGACATGTATAAAACTATAACAGAAAACATGGACATGTATAACACTATAAAAGACCAACATGGACATTTATAAAACCGTAAAAGACCAACATGGACATGTATAAAACTATAAAAGACAACATGGCCATGTATAAAACTATAAAAGATCAACATGGACATGTATACAACTATAAAAGACCAACATGGACATGTATTAAACTATAAAAGACCAACATGGACATGTATACAACTATAAAAGACAACATGGATATGTATTAAACTATAAAAGACCAACATGGACATGTATAAAACTACAAAAGACCAACATGGACATGTATAAACCTATAAAAGACCAACATGGACATGTATAAAACTATAAAAGACCAACATGGACATGTATAAACCTATAAAAGATCAACATGGACATGTATAAAACTATAAAAGATCAACATGGCCATGTATAAACCTATAAAAGACCAACATGGACATGTATAAACCTATAAAAGATCAACATGGCCATGTATAAACCTATAAAAGATCAACATGGCCATGTATAAAACTATAAAAGACCAACATGGACATGTGTAAACCTATAAAAGACCAACATGGACATGTATAAAACTACAAAAGACAAACATGGACATGTATTAATCTATAAAAGACTAATATGGACATGTATAAAACTATAAAAGACCAACATGGACCTGTATTAAACTATAAAAGACTAATATGGACATGTATAAAACTATAAAAGACCAACATGGACATGTATTAAACTATAAAAGACCAACATGGACATGTATTAAACTATGAAAGACCAACATGGACATGTATTAAACTATAAAAGACCAACATGGACATGTATAAACCTATAAAAGACAAACATGGACATGTATAAAACTATAAAAGACCAACATGGACATGTATAAAACTATAAAAGACCAACGTGGACATGTATAAAACTATAAAAGATCAACATGGACATGTATAAAACTATAAAAGACAAACATGGACATGTATAAAACTATAAGAGACCAACATGGACATGTATATAAACTATAAAAGACCAATATGGACATGTATAAAACTATAAAAGACAACATGGACATGTATACAACTATAAAGGACCAACATGGACATGTACAAAATTATAAAAGACCAACATGGACATGTACAAAACTATAAAAGACAACATGGCCATGTATAAACCTATAAAAGACAACATGGACATGTATAAAACTATAAAAGACCGACATGGACATGTATAAAACTATAAAAGACCAACATGCACATGTATAAAACTATAAAAGATCAACATGGACATGTATAAAACTATAAAAGATCAACATGGACATGTATAAAACTATAAAAGACCAACATGGACATGTATTAAACTATAAAAGACCAACATGGACATGTATACAACTATAAAAGACCAACATGGACCATGTATTAAACTATAAAAGACCAACATGGACATGTATAAACCTATAAAAGACAAACATGGACATGTATAAAACTATAAAAGACCAACATGGACATGTATTAAACTGTTAAAGACCAATATGGACATGTTTAAAACTATAAAAGATCAATATGGACATGTATAAACCTATAAAAGACCAACATGGACATGTATAAAACTATAAAAGACCAATATGGACATGTATAAAACTATAAAAGACCAACATGGACATGTATAAAACTATAAAAGACCAACATGGACATGTATAAAACAATAAAAGACTAACATAGACATGTATAAAACAATAAAAGACTAACATAGACATGTATAAAACTATAAAAGACCAACATGAACATGTATAAACCTATAAAAGACCAACATGGTCATGTATAAAACTATAAAAGACCAACATGGACATGTATAAAACTATAAAAGATCAATATGGACATGTATAAAACTATAAAAGATCAATATGGACATGTATAAAACAATAAAAGACTAACATAGACATGTATAAAACAATAAAAGACTAACATAGACATGTATAAAACAATAAAAGACTAACATAGACATGTATAAAACAATAAAAGATCAATATGGACATGTATAAAACAATAAAAGACTAACATAGACATGTATAAAACAATAAAAGACCAACATGGACATGTATAAAACTATAAAAGACCAACATGGACATGTATAAACCTATAAAAGACCAACATGGACATGTATAAAACTGTAAAAGACCAACATGGACATGTATAAAAGTATAAAAGACCAACATGGACATGTATAAAACTATAAAAGACCAACATGGTCATGTATAAAACTATAAAAGACCAACATGACCATGTATAAAACTATAAAAGACCAACATGGACATGTATAAAACTGTAAAAGACCAACATGGACATGTATAAAAGTATAAAAGACCAATATGGACATGTATAAAACTATAAAAGACCAACATGGTCATGTATAAAACTATAAAAGACCAACATGACCATGTATAAAACTATAAAAGACCAACATGGACATGTATAAAACAATAAAAGACTAACATAGACATGTATAAAACAATAAAAGACTAACATAGACATGTATAAAACTATAAAAGACCAACATGGACATGTATAAACCTATAAAAGACCAACATGGTCATGTATAAAACTATAAAAGACCAACATGGACATGTATAAAACTATAAAAGATTAACATGGACATGTATAAAACTATAAAAGACCAACATGGACATGTATAAAACTATAAAAGACCAACATGGCCATGTATAAAACTATAAAAGACCAACATGGACATGTATAAAACAATAAAAGACTAACATAGACATGTATAAAACAATAAAAGACTAACATAGACATGTATAAAACTATAAAAGACCAACATGGACATGTATAAACCTATAAAAGACCAACATGGTCATGTATAAAACTATAAAAGACCAACATGGACATGTATAAAACTATAAAAGACCAACATGGACATGTATAAAACTATAAAAGACCAACATGGACATGTATAAAACTATAAAAGACCAACATGGCCATGTATAAAACTATAAAAGACCAACATGGACATGTATAAAACCATAAAAGACCAACATGGACATG
Organism: Mimachlamys varia; assembly: GCA_947623455.1. Lineage (NCBI taxonomy): Eukaryota > Metazoa > Mollusca > Bivalvia > Pectinida > Pectinidae > Mimachlamys > Mimachlamys varia. Next base: position 31,857,188 of record OX392542.1, read on the forward strand.
TATAAAACTATAAAAGACCAACATGGCCATGTATAAAACTATAAAAGACGAACATGGACATGTATAAAACTATAAAAGACCAACATGGACATGTATAAAACTATAAAAGACCAACATGGACATGTATAAAACTATAAAAGACCAACATGGACATGTATAAACCTATAAAAGACCAACATGGTCATGTATAAAACTATAAAAGACCAACATGGACATGTATAAAACTATAAAAGACCAACATGGACATGTATAAAACTATAAAAGACCAACATGGTCATGTATAAAACTATAAAAGACCAACATGACCATGTATAAAACTATAAAAGACCAACATGGACATGTATAAAACAATAAAAGACTAACATAGACATGTATAAAACAATAAAAGACTAACATAGACATGTATAAAACTATAAAAGACCAACATGGACATGTATAAACCTATAAAAGACCAACATGGTCATGTATAAAACTATAAAAGACCAACATGGACATGTATAAAACTATAAAAGACCAACATGGACATGTATAAAACTATAAAAGACCAACATGGACATGTATAAAACTATAAAAGACCAACATGGCCATGTATAAAACTATAAAAGACCAACATGGACATGTATAAAACAATAAAAGACTAACATAGACATGTATAAAACAATAAAAGACTAACATAGACATGTATAAAACTATAAAAGACCAACATGGACATGTATAAACCTATAAAAGACCAACATGGTCATGTATAAAACTATAAAAGACCAACATGGACATGTATAAAACTATAAAAGATTAACATGGACATGTATAAAACTATAAAAGACCAACATGGACATGTATAAAACTATAAAAGACCAACATGGCCATGTATAAAACTATAAAAGACCAACATGGACATGTATAAAACAATAAAAGACTAACATAGACATGTATAAAACAATAAAAGACTAACATAGACATGTATAAAACTATAAAAGACCAACATGGACATGTATAAACCTATAAAAGACCAACATGGTCATGTATAAAACTATAAAAGACCAACATGGACATGTATAAAACTATAAAAGACCAACATGGACATGTATAAAACTATAAAAGACCAACATGGACATGTATAAAACTATAAAAGACCAACATGGCCATGTATAAAACTATAAAAGACCAACATGGACATGTATAAAACCATAAAAGACCAACATGGACATGTATAAAACTATAAAAGACCAACATGGCCATGTATAAAACTATAAAAGACGAACATGGACATGTATAAAACTATAAAAGACCAACATGGACATGTATAAAACTATAAAAGACCAACATGGACATGTATAAAACTATAAAAGACCAACATGGACATGTATAAACCTATAAAAGACCAACATGGTCATGTATAAAACTATAAAAGACCAACATGGACATGTATAAAACTATAAAAGACCAACATGGACATGTATAAAACTATAAAAGACCAACATGGTCATGTATAAAACTATAAAAGACCAACATGACCATGTATAAAACTATAAAAGACCAACATGGACATGTATAAAACAATAAAAGACTAACATAGACATGTATAAAACAATAAAAGACTAACATAGACATGTATAAAACTATAAAAGACCAACATGGACATGTATAAACCTATAAAAGACCAACATGGTCATGTATAAAACTATAAAAGACCAACATGGACATGTATAAAACTATAAAAGACCAACATGGACATGTATAAAACTATAAAAGACCAACATGGACATGTATAAAACTATAAAAGACCAACATGGCCATGTATAAAACTATAAAAGACCAACATGGACATGTATAAAACAATAAAAGACTAACATAGACATGTATAAAACAATAAAAGACTAACATAGACATGTATAAAACTATAAAAGACCAACATGGACATGTATAAACCTATAAAAGACCAACATGGTCATGTATAAAACTATAAAAGACCAACATGGACATGTATAAAACTATAAAAGACCAACATGGACATGTATAAAACTATAAAAGACCAACATGGACATGTATAAAACTATAAAAGACCAACATGGCCATGTATAAAACTATAAAAGACCAACATGGACATGTATAAAACTATAAAAGACCAACATGGACATGTATAAAACTATAAAAGACCAACATGGCCATGTATAAAACTATAAAAGACCAACATGGACATGTATAAAACTATAAAAGACCAACATGGACATGTATAAAACTATAAAAGACCAACATGGCCATGTATAAAACTATAAAAGACCAACATGGACATGTATAAAACTATAAAAGACCAACATGGACATGTATAAAACAATAAAAGACTAACATAGACATGTATAAAACAATAAAAGACTAACATAGACATGTATAAAACTATAAAAGACCAACATGGACATGTATAAACCTATAAAAGACCAACATGGTCATGTATAAAACTATAAAAGACCAACATGGACATGTATAAAACTATAAAAGACCAACATGGACATGTATAAAACTATAAAAGACCAACATGGACATGTATAAAACTATAAAAGACCAACATGGCCATGTATAAAACTATAAAAGACCAACATGGACATGTATAAAACAATAAAAGACCAACATAGACATGTATAAAACAATAAAAGACTAACATAGACATGTATAAAACTATAAAAGACCAACATGGACATGTATAAACCTATAAAAGACCAACATGGTCATGTATAAAACTATAAAAGACCAACATGGCCATGTATAAAACTATAAAAGACCAACATGGCCATGTATAAAACTATAAAAGACCGACATGGACATGTATAACACTATAAAAGACTAATATGGACATGTATAAAACTATAAAAGACCAACATGGACATGTATAAAACTATAAAAGACCAACATGGACATGTATAAAACTATAAAAGACCAACATGGCCATGTATAAAACTATAAAGACTAACATGGCCATGTATAAAACTATAAAAGACCAACATGGCCATGTATAAAACTATAAAAGACTAACATGGACATGTATAAAACTATAAAAGACTAACATGGACATGTATAAAACTATAAAAGACCAACATGGACATGTATAAAACTATAAAAGACCAACATGGACATGTATAAAACTATAAAAGACCAACATGGACATGTATAAAACTATAAAAGACCAACATGGCCATGTATAAAACTATAAAGACTAACATGGCCACGTATAAAACTATAAAAGACCAACATGGACATGTATAAAACTATAAAAGACCAACATGGACATGTATTAAACTATAAAAGACCAACATGGACATTATAAAACTATAAAAGACCAACATGGACATGTATAAAACTATAAAAGACCAACATGGACATGTATAAAACTATAAAAGACCAACATGGCCATGTATAAAACTATAAAAGACTAACATGGACATGTATAAAACTATAAAAGACCAACATGGACATGTATAAAACTATAAAAGACCAACATGGACATGTATACAACTATAAAAGACCAACATGGCCATGTATAAAACTATAAAGACTAACATGGCCATGTATAAAACTATAAAAGACCAACATGGCCATGTATAAAACTATAAAAGACCAACATGGACATGTATTAAACTATAAAAGACCAACATGGACATTATAAAACTATAAAAGACCAACATGGACATGTATAAAACAATAAAAGACTAACATAGACATGTATAAAACTATAAAAGACCAACATGAACATGTATAACACTATAAAAGACCAACATGGACATGTATAAAACAATAAAAGACTAACATAGACATGTATAAAACTATAAAAGACCAACATGGACATGTATAAAACTATAAAAGACCAACATGGACATGTATAAAACAATAAAAGACTAACATAGACATGTATAAAACTATAAAAGACCAACATGGACATGTATAAAACTATAAAAGACCAACATGGACATGTATACAACTATAAAAGACCGACATGGCCATGTATAAAACTATAAAAGACCAACATGGACATGTATACAACTATAAAAGACCGACATGGCCATGTATAAAACTATAAAAGACCAACATTGACATGTATAAAACTATAAAAGACCAACATTGACATGTATAAAACTATAAAAGACCAACATGGACATGTATAAAACTATAAAAGACCAACATCGACATGTATGAAACTATAAAAGACCAACATGGACATGTATTAAACTATAAAAGACCAACATGGACATGTATAAAACTATAAAAGACCAACATGGCCATGTATAAAACTATAAAAGACCAACATGGACATGTATAAAACTATAAAAGACCAACATGGACATGTATAAAACAATAAAAGACTAACATAGACATGTATAAAACAATAAAAGACTAACATAGACATGTATAAAACTATAAAAGACCAACATGGTCATGTATAAAACTATAAAAGACCAACATGGACATGTATAAAACTATAAAAGACCAACATGGACATGTATAAAACTATAAAAGACCAACATGGACATGTATAAAACTATAAAAGACCAACATGGCCATGTATAAAACTATAAAAGACCAACATGGACATGTATAAAACAATAAAAGACCAACATAGACATGTATAAAACAATAAAAGACTAACATAGACATGTATAAAACTATAAAAGACCAACATGGACATGTATAAACCTATAAAAGACCAACATGGTCATGTATAAAACTATAAAAGACCAACATGGCCATGTATAAAACTATAAAAGACCAACATGGCCATGTATAAAACTATAAAAGACCGACATGGACATGTATAACACTATAAAAGACTAACATGGACATGTATAAAACTATAAAAGACCAACATGGACATGTATAAAACTATAAAAGACCAACATGGACATGTATAAAACTATAAAAGACCAACATGGCCATGTATAAAACTATAAAGACTAACATGGCCATGTATAAAACTATAAAAGACCAACATGGCCATGTATAAAACTATAAAAGACTAACATGGACATGTATAAAACTATAAAAGACTAACATGGACATGTATAAAACTATAAAAGACCAACATGGACATGTATAAAACTATAAAAGACCAACATGGACATGTATAAAACTATAAAAGACCAACATGGACATGTATAAAACTATAAAAGACCAACATGGCCATGTATAAAACTATAAAGACTAACATGGCCACGTATAAAACTATAAAAGACCAACATGGACATGTATAAAACTATAAAAGACCAACATGGACATGTATTAAACTATAAAAGACCAACATGGACATTATAAAACTATAAAAGACCAACATGGACATGTATAAAACTATAAAAGACCAACATGGACATGTATAAAACTATAAAAGACCAACATGGCCATGTATAAAACTATAAAAGACTAACATGGACATGTATAAAACTATAAAAGACCAACATGGACATGTATAAAACTATAAAAGACCAACATGGACATGTATAAAACTATAAAAGACCAACATGGCCATGTATAAAACTATAAAGACTAACATGGCCATGTATAAAACTATAAAAGACCAACATGGCCATGTATAAAACTATAAAAGACCAACATGGACATGTATTAAACTATAAAAGACCAACATGGACATTATAAAACTATAAAAGACCAACATGGACATGTATAAAACAATAAAAGACTAACATAGACATGTATAAAACTATAAAAGACCAACATGAACATGTATAACACTATAAAAGACCAACATGGACATGTATAAAACAATAAAAGACTAACATAGACATGTATAAAACTATAAAAGACCAACATGGACATGTATAAAACTATAAAAGACCAACATGGACATGTATAAAACAATAAAAGACTAACATAGACATGTATAAAACTATAAAAGACCAACATGGACATGTATAAAACTATAAAAGACCAACATGGACATGTATACAACTATAAAAGACCGACATGGCCATGTATAAAACTATAAAAGACCAACATGGACATGTATACAACTATAAAAGACCGACATGGCCATGTATAAAACTATAAAAGACCAACATGGCCATGTATAAAACTATAAAAGACCGACATTGACATCTATAACACTATAAAAGACCAACATTGACATGTATAAAACTATAAAAGACCAACATTGACATGTATAAAACTATAAAAGACCAACATGGCCATGTATAAAACTATAAAAGACCAACATTGACATGTATGAAACTATAAAAGACCAACATGGACATGTATTAAACTATAAAAGACCAACATGGACATGTATAAAACTATAAAAGACCAACATTGACATGTATGAAACTATAAAAGACCAACATGGACATGTATTAAACTATAAAAGACCAACATGGACATGTATTAAACTATAAAAGATCAACATGGACATGTATAAAACTATAAAAGACCAACATTGACATGTATAAAACTATAAAAGACCAACATGACCATGTATAAAACTATAAAAGACCAACATGGACATGTATTAAACTATAACAGACAACATGGACATGTATAAAACTATAAAGGACCAACATGGACATGTATAAAACTATAACAGACAACATGGACATGTATAAAACTATAAAGGACCAACATGGACATGTATAAAACTATAAAAGACCAACATGGACATGTATAAAACTATAAAAGACCAACATGGACATGTATAAAACTATAAAAGACCACCATGGCCATGTATAAAACTATAAAAGACTAACATGGACATGTATAAAACTATAAAAGACTAACATGGACATGTATAAAACTATAAAAGACCAACATGGACATGTATAAAAATATAAAAGACTAACATGGACATGTATAAAACTATAAAAGACCAACATGGACATGTATAAAACTATAAAAGACCAACATGGACATGTATAAAACTATAAAAGACCAACATGGCCATGTATAAAACTATAAAAGACTAACATGGACATGTATAAAACTGTAAAAGACCAACATGGACATGTATAAAACTATAACAGACAACATGGACATGTATAAAACTGTAAAAAACCAACATGGACATGTATACAACTATAAAAGACCAACATGGACATGTATAAAACTATAAAAGACCAACATGGACATGTATAAAAACTATACAAGATCAACATGGACATGTATACAACTATAACAGACAACATGGACATGTATAAAACTATAAAAGACAACATGGACATATATACATCTATAAAAGACCAACATGGACAGGTATAAAACTATAAAAGACAACATGGACAGGTATACAACTATAAAAGACCAACATGGACATGTATAACACTATAAAAGACCAACATGGACATGTATAAAACTGTAAAAGACAACATGGACATGTATAAAACTATAAAAGACAACATGGACATGTATAACACTATAAAAGACAACATGGACATGTATAAAACTATAACAGACAACATGGACATGTATAACACTATAAAAGACAACATGGACATGTATAACACTATAAAAGACAACATGGACATGTATAAAACTATAAAAGACAACATGGACATGTATAACACTATAAAAGACAACATGGACATGTATAACACTATAAAAGACAACATGGACATGTATAACACTATAAAAGACCAACATGGACATGTATAAAACTATAACAGACAACATGGACATGTATAAAACTATTAAAGACCAACATGGACATGTATACAACTATAAAAGACAACATGGACATGTATAAAACTATAACAGAAAACATGGACATGTATAACACTATAAAAGACCAACATGGACATTTATAAAACTGTAAAAGACCAACATGGACATGTATAAAACTATAAAAGACAACATGGCAATGTATAAAACTATAAAAGACCAACATGGACATGTATAACACTATAAAAGACCAACATGGACATGTATAACACTATAAAAGACCAACATGGACATGTATACAACTATAAAAGACAACATGGACATGTATAAAACTATAACAGAAAACATGGACATGTATAACACTATAAAAGACCAACATGGCCATGTATACAACTATAAAAGACCGACATGGACATGTATAAAACTATAAAAGACCAACATGGACATGTATAAAACTATAACAGACAACATGGACATGTATAAAACTATAACAGAAAACATGGACATGTATAAAACTATAAAAGACCAACATGGACATGTATAAAACTATAACAGAAAACATGGACATGTATAAAACTATAAGAGAAAACATGGACATGTATAAAACTATAAAAGACCAACATGGACATGTATAAAACTATAACAGAAAACATGGACATGTATAAAACTATAAAAGACCAACATGGACATGTATAAAACTGTAAAAGACCAACATGGACATGTATACAACTATAAAAGACCAACATGGACATGTATACAACTATAAAAGACAACATGGACCTGTATAAAACTATAACAGAAAACATGGACATGTATAACACTATAAAAGACCAACATGGACATTTATAAAACCGTAAAAGACCAACATGGACATGTATAAAACTATAAAAGACAACATGGCCATGTATAAAACTATAAAAGATCAACATGGACATGTATACAACTATAAAAGACCAACATGGACATGTATTAAACTATAAAAGACCAACATGGACATGTATACAACTATAAAAGACAACATGGATATGTATTGAACTATAAAAGATCAACATGGACATGTATAAAACTATAAAAGATCAACATGGCCATGTATAAACCTATAAAAGATCAACATGGACATGTATAAACCTATAAAAGATCAACATGGCCATGTATTAACCTATAAAAGATCAACATGGCCATGTATAAAACTATAAAAGACCAACATGGACATGTGTAAACCTATAAAAGACCAACATGGACATGTATAAAACTACAAAAGACAAACATGGACATGTATTAATCTATAAAAGACTAATATGGACATGTATAAAACTATAAAAGACCAACATGGACATGTATTAAACTATAAAAGACTAATATGGACAAGTATAAAACTATAAAAGACCAACATGGACATGTATTAAACTATAAAAGACCAACATGGACATGTATACAACTATAAAAGACCAACATGGACATGTATTAAACTATAAAAGACCAACATGGACATGTATAAACCTATAAAAGACAAACATGGACATGTATAAAACTATAAAAGACCAACATGGACATGTATTAAACTGTAAAAGACCAACATTGACATGTATAAAACTATAAAAGACCAACGTGGACATGTATAAAACTATAAAAGATCAACATGGACATGTATAAAACTATAAAAGACAAACATGCACATGTATAAAACTATAAGAGACCAACATGGACATGTATATAAACTATAAAAGACCAATATGGACATGTATAAAACTATAAAAGACAACATGGACATGTATACAACTATAAAGGACCAACATGGACATGTACAAAATTATAAAAGACCAACTTGGACATGTACAAAACTATAAAAGACAACATGGACATGTATAAACCTATAAAAGACAACATGGACATGTATAAAACTATAACAGAAAACATGGACATGTATACAACTATAAAAGACAAACATGGACATGTATAAAACTATAAAAGACCAACATGGACATGTATAAAACTATAAAAGACCAACATGCACAGGTATTAAACTATAAAAGACCAACATGGACATGTATAAAACTATAAAAGACCAACATGGACATGTATAAAACTATAAAAGACCAACATGGACATGTATAAAACTATAAAAGACCAACATGGACATGTATAAAACTATAAAAGACCAACATGGACATGTATAAAACTATAAAAGACAACATGGACATGTATAACACTATAAAAGACAACATGGACATGTATAAAACTATAACAGACAACATGGACATGTATAACACTATAAAAGACAACATGGACATGTATAACACTATAAAAGACAACATGGACATGTATAAAACTATAAAAGACAACATGGACATGTATAACACTATAAAAGACAACATGGACATGTATAACACTATAAAAGACAACATGGACATGTATAACACTATAAAAGACAACATGGACATGTATAAAACTATAACAGACAACATGGACATGTATAAAACTATAAAAGACCAACATGGACATGTATACAACTATAAAAGACAACATGGACATGTATAAAACTATAACAGAAAACATGGACATGTATAACACTATAAAAGACCAACATGGACATTTATAAAACTGTAAAAGACCAACATGGACATGTATAAAACTATAAAAGACAACATGGCCATGTATAAAACTATAAAAGACCAACATGGACATGTCTAACACTATAAAAGACAACATGGACATGTATAACACTATAAAAGACCAACATGGACATGTATACAACTATAACAGAAAACATGGACATGTATAACACTATAAAAGACCAACATGGCCATGTATACAACTATAAAAGACCGACATGGACATGTATAAAACTATAAAAGACCAACATGGACATGTATAAAACTATAACAGAAAACATGGACATGTATAAAACTATAAAAGACCAACATGGACATGTATAAAACTATAACAGAAAACATGGACATGTATAAAACTATAAGAGAAAACATGGACATGTATAAAACTATAAAAGACCAAAATGGACATGTATAAAACTATAACAGAAAACATGGACATGTATAAAACTATAAAAGACCAACATGGACATGTATAAAACTATAACAGACAACATGGACATGTATAAAAACTATACAAGACCAACATGGACATGTATACAACTATAACAGAAAACATGGACATGTATAAAACTATAACAGAAAACATGGACATGTAAAAAACTATAAAAGACCAACATGGACATGTATAAAATTATAAAAGACCAACATGGACATGTATAAAACTATAAAAGACCAACATGGACATGTATAACACTATAAAAGACCAACATGGACATGTATAAAACTGTAAAAGACCAACATGGACATGTATAAAACTATAAAAGACCAACATGGACATGTATACAACTATAACAGACAACATGGACATGTATAAAACTATAACAAAAAACATGGACATGTATAAAACTATAAAAGACCAACATGGACATGTATAAAACTGTAAAAGACCAACATGGACATGTATACAACTATAACAGACAACATGGACATGTATAAAACTATAAAAGACTAACATGGACATGTATAAAACTATAACAGACAACATGGACATGTATAAAACTATAAAAGACCAACATGGACATGTATACAACTATAACAGACAACATGGACATGTATAAAACTATAACAGAAAACATGGACATGTATAAAACTATAAAAGACCAACATGGACATTTATAAAACCGTAAAAGACCAACATGGACATGTATAAAACTATAAAAGACAACATGGCCATGTATAAAACTATAAAAGATCAACATGGACATGTATACAACTATAAAAGACCAACATGGACATGTATTAAACTATAAAAGACCAACATGGACATGTATACAACTATAAAAGACAACATGGATATGTATTAAACTATAAAAGACCAACATGGACATGTATAAAACTACAAAAGACCAACATGGACATGTATAAACCTATAAAAGACCAACATGGACATGTATAAAACTATAAAAGACCAACATGGACATGTATAAACCTATAAAAGATCAACATGGACATGTATAAAACTATAAAAGATCAACATGGCCATGTATAAACCTATAAAAGACCAACATGGACATGTATAAACCTATAAAAGATCAACATGGCCATGTATAAACCTATAAAAGATCAACATGGCCATGTATAAAACTATAAAAGACCAACATGGACATGTGTAAACCTATAAAAGACCAACATGGATATGTATAAAACTACAAAAGACAAACATGGACATGTATAAAACTATAAAAGACCAACATGGACATGTATTAAACTATAAAAGACTAATATGGACATGTATTAAACTATAAAAGACCAACATGGACATGTATTAAACTATAAAAGACCAACATGGACATGTATTAAACTATAAAAGACCAACATGGACATGTATTAAACTATAAAAGACCAACATGGACATGTATACAACTATAAAAGACCAACATGGACATGTATTAAACTGTAAAAGACCAACATTGACATGTATAAAACTATAAAAGGCCAACGTGGACATGTATAAAACTATAAAAGATCAACATGGACATGTATAAAACTATAAAAGACAAACATGCACATGTATAAAACTATAAGAGACCAACATGGACATGTATATAAACTATAAAAGACCAATATGGACATGTATAAAACTATAAAAGACCACATGGACATGTATACAACTATAAAGGACCAACATGGACATGTACAAAATTATAAAAGACCAACATGGACATGTACAAAACTATAAAAGACAACATGGACATGTATAAACCTATAAAAGACAACATGGACATGTATAAAACTATAAAAGACCGACATGGACATGTATAAAACTATAAAAGACCAACATGCACATGTATAAAACTATAAAAGATCAACATGGACATGTATAAAACTATAAAAGATCAACATGGACATGTATAAAACTATAAAAGACCAACATGGACATGTATTAAACTATAAAAGACCAACATGGACATGTATACAACTATAAAAGACCAACATGGACATGTATTAAACTATAAAAGACCAACATGGACATGTATAAACCTATAAAAGACAAACATGGACATGTATAAAACTATAAAAGACCAACATGGACATGTATTAAACTGTAAAAGACCAATATGGACATGTTTAAAACTATAAAAGATCAATATGGACATGTATAAACCTATAAAAGACCAACATGGACATGTATTAAACTATAAAAGACCAACATGGACATGTATAAAACAATAAAAGACTAACATAGACATGTATAAAACAATAAAAGACTAACATAGACATGTATAAAACTATACAAGACCAACATGGACATGTATACAACTATAACAGAAAACATGGACATGTATAAAACTATAACAGAAAACATGGACATGTATAAAACTATAAAAGACCAACATGGACATGTATAAAATTATAAAAGACCAATATGGACATGTATAAAACTATAAAAGACCAACATTGACATGTATAACACTATAAAAGACCAACATGGACATGTATAAAACTGTAAAAGACCAACATGGACATGTATAAAACTATAAAAGACCAACATGGACATGTATACAACTATAACAGACAACATGGACATGTATAAAACTATAACAGAAAACATGGACATGTATAAAACTATAAAAGACCAACATGGACATGTATAAAACTGTAAAAGACCAACATGGACATGTATAAAACTATAACAGACAACATGGACATGTATAAAACTATAAAAGACCAACATGGACATGTATACAACTATAACAGACAACATGGACATGTATAAAACTATAACAGAAAACATGGACATGTATAAAACTATAAAAGACCAACATGGACATGTATAAAACTGTAAAAGACCAACATGGACATGTATACAACTATAACAGACAACATGGACATGTATAAAACTATAAAAGACCAACATGGACATGTGTAAAACTATAACAGACAACATGGACATGTATAAAACTATAAAAGACCAACATGGACATGTATACAACTATAAAAGACAACATGGACATGTATAAAACTATAACAGAAAACATGGACATGTATAACACTATAAAAGACCAACATGGACATTTATAAAACCGTAAAAGACCAACATGGACATGTATAAAACTATAAAAGACAACATGGCCATGTATAAAACTATAAAAGATCAACATGGACATGTATACAACTATAAAAGACCAACATGGACATGTATTAAACTATAAAAGACCAACATGGACATGTATACAACTATAAAAGACAACATGGATATGTATTAAACTATAAAAGACCAACATGGACATGTATAAAACTACAAAAGACCAACATGGACATGTATAAACCTATAAAAGACCAACATGGACATGTATAAAACTATAAAAGGCCAACGTGGACATGTATAAAACTATAAAAGATCAACATGGACATGTATAAAACTATAAAAGACAAACATGCACATGTATAAAACTATAAGAGACCAACATGGACATGTATATAAACTATAAAAGACCAATATGGACATGTATAAAACTATAAAAGACCACATGGACATGTATACAACTATAAAGGACCAACATGGACATGTACAAAATTATAAAAGACCAACATGGACATGTACAAAACTATAAAAGACAACATGGACATGTATAAACCTATAAAAGACAACATGGACATGTATAAAACTATAAAAGACCGACATGGACATGTATAAAACTATAAAAGACCAACATGCACATGTATAAAACTATAAAAGATCAACATGGACATGTATAAAACTATAAAAGATCAACATGGACATGTATAAAACTATAAAAGACCAACATGGACATGTATTAAACTATAAAAGACCAACATGGACATGTATACAACTATAAAAGACCAACATGGACATGTATTAAACTATAAAAGACCAACATGGACATGTATAAACCTATAAAAGACAAACATGGACATGTATAAAACTATAAAAGACCAACATGGACATGTATTAAACTGTAAAAGACCAATATGGACATGTTTAAAACTATAAAAGATCAATATGGACATGTATAAACCTATAAAAGACAAACATGGACATGTATAAAACTATAAAAGACCAATATGGACATGTATAAAACTATAAAAGACCAACATGGACATGTATAAAACTATAAAAGACCAACATGGACATGTATAAAACAATAAAAGACTAACATAGACATGTATAAAACAATAAAAGACTAACATAGACATGTATAAAACTATACAAGACCAACATGGACATGTATACAACTATAACAGAAAACATGGACATGTATAAAACTATAACAGAAAACATGGACATGTATAAAACTATAAAAGACCAACATGGACATGTATAAAATTATAAAAGACCAACATGGACATGTATACAACTATAAAAGACCAACATGGACATGTATAACACTATAAAAGACCAACATGGACATGTATAAAACTGTAAAAGACCAACATGGACATGTATAAAACTATAAAAGACCAACATGGACATGTATACAACTATAACAGACAACATGGACATGTATAAAACTATAACAGAAAACATGGACATGTATAAAACTATAAAAGACCAACATGGACATGTATAAAACTGTAAAAGACCAACATGGACATGTATAAAACTATAACAGACAACATGGACATGTATAAAACTATAAAAGACCAACATGGACATGTATACAACTATAACAGACAACATGGACATGTATAAAACTATAACAGAAAACATGGACATGTATAAAACTATAAAAGACCAACATGGACATGTATAAAACTGTAAAAGACCAACATGGACATGTATACAACTATAACAGACAACATGGACATGTATAAAACTATAAAAGACCAACATGGACATGTGTAAAACTATAACAGACAACATGGACATGTATAAAACTATAAAAGACCAACATGGACATGTATACAACTATAAAAGACAACATGGACATGTATAAAACTATAACAGAAAACATGGACATGTATAACACTATAAAAGACCAACATGGACATTTATAAAACCGTAAAAGACCAACATGGACATGTATAAAACTATAAAAGACAACATGGCCATGTATAAAACTATAAAAGATCAACATGGACATGTATACAACTATAAAAGACCAACATGGACATGTATTAAACTATAAAAGACCAACATGGACATGTATACAACTATAAAAGACAACATGGATATGTATTAAACTATAAAAGACCAACATGGACATGTATAAAACTACAAAAGACCAACATGGACATGTATAAACCTATAAAAGACCAACATGGACATGTATAAAACTATAAAAGACCAACATGGACATGTATAAACCTATAAAAGATCAACATGGACATGTATAAAACTATAAAAGATCAACATGGCCATGTATAAACCTATAAAAGACCAACATGGACATGTATAAACCTATAAAAGATCAACATGGCCATGTATAAACCTATAAAAGATCAACATGGCCATGTATAAAACTATAAAAGACCAACATGGACATGTGTAAACCTATAAAAGACCAACATGGACATGTATAAAACTACAAAAGACAAACATGGACATGTATTAATCTATAAAAGACTAATATGGACATGTATAAAACTATAAAAGACCAACATGGACATGTATTAAACTATAAAAGACTAATATGGACATGTATAAAACTATAAAAGACCAACATGGACATGTATTAAACTATAAAAGACCAACATGGACATGTATTAAACTATAAAAGACAAACATGGACATGTATTAAACTATAAAAGACCAACATGGACATGTATAAACCTATAAAAGACAAACATGGACATGTATAAAACTATAAAAGACCAACATGGACATGTATAAAACTATAAAAGACCAACGTGGACATGTATAAAACTATAAAAGATCAACATGGACATGTATAAAACTATAAAAGACAAACATGCACATGTATAAAACTATAAGAGACCAACATGGACATGTATATAAACTATAAAAGACCAATATGGACATGTATAAAACTATAAAAGACAACATGGACATGTATACAACTATAAAGGACCAACATGGACATGTACAAAATTATAAAAGACCAACATGGACATGTACAAAACTATAAAAGACAACATGGCCATGTATAAACCTATAAAAGACAACATGGACATGTATAAAACTATAAAAGACCGACATGGACATGTATAAAACTATAAAAGACCAACATGCACATGTATAAAACTATAAAAGATCAACATGGACATGTATAAAACTATAAAAGATCAACATGGACATGTATAAAACTATAAAAGACCAACATGGACATGTATTAAACTATAAAAGACCAACATGGACATGTATACAACTATAAAAGACCAACATGGACCATGTATTAAACTATAAAAGACCAACATGGACATGTATAAACCTATAAAAGACAAACATGGACATGTATAAAACTATAAAAGACCAACATGGACATGTATTAAACTGTAAAAGACCAATATGGACATGTTTAAAACTATAAAAGATCAATATGGACATGTATAAACCTATAAAAGACCAACATGGACATGTATAAAACTATAAAAGACCAATATGGACATGTATAAAACTATAAAAGACCAACATGGACATGTATAAAACTATAAAAGACCAACATGGACATGTATAAAACAATAAAAGACTAACATAGACATGTATAAAACAATAAAAGACTAACATAGACATGTATAAAACTATAAAAGACCAACATGAACATGTATAAACCTATAAAAGACCAACATGGTCATGTATAAAACTATAAAAGACCAACATGGACATGTATAAAACTATAAAAGATCAATATGGACATGTATAAAACTATAAAAGATCAATATGGACATGTATAAAACAATAAAAGACTAACATAGACATGTATAAAACAATAAAAGACTAACATAGACATGTATAAAACAATAAAAGACTAACATAGACATGTATAAAACAATAAAAGATCAATATGGACATGTATAAAACAATAAAAGACTAACATAGACATGTATAAAACAATAAAAGACCAACATGGACATGTATAAAACTATAAAAGACCAACATGGACATGTATAAACCTATAAAAGACCAACATGGACATGTATAAAACTGTAAAAGACCAACATGGACATGTATAAAAGTATAAAAGACCAACATGGACATGTATAAAACTATAAAAGACCAACATGGTCATGTATAAAACTATAAAAGACCAACATGACCATGTATAAAACTATAAAAGACCAACATGGACATGTATAAAACTGTAAAAGACCAACATGGACATGTATAAAAGTATAAAAGACCAATATGGACATGTATAAAACTATAAAAGACCAACATGGTCATGTATAAAACTATAAAAGACCAACATGACCATGTATAAAACTATAAAAGACCATCATGGACATGTATAAAACAATAAAAGACTAACATAGACATGTATAAAACAATAAAAGACTAACATAGACATGTATAAAACTATAAAAGACCAACATGGACATGTATAAACCTATAAAAGACCAACATGGTCATGTATAAAACTATAAAAGACCAACATGGACATGTATAAAACTATAAAAGATTAACATGGACATGTATAAAACTATAAAAGACCAACATGGACATGTATAAAACTATAAAACACCAACATGGCCATGTATAAAACTATAAAAGACCAACATGGACATGTATAAAACAATAAAAGACTAACATAGACATGTATAAAACAATAAAAGACTAACATAGACATGTATAAAACTATAAAAGACCAACATGGACATGTATAAACCTATAAAAGACCAACATGGTCATGTATAAAACTATAAAAGACCAACATGGACATGTATAAAACTATAAAAGACCAACATGGACATGTATAAAACTATAAAAGACCAACATGGACATGTATAAAACTATAAAAGACCAACATGGCCATGTATAAAACTATAAAAGACCAACATGGACATGTATAAAACCATAAAAGACCAACATGGACATGTATAAAACTATAAAAGACCAACATGGCCATGTATAAAACTATAAAAGACCAACATGGACATGTATAAAACTATAAAAGACCAACATGGACATGTATAAAACTATAAAAGACCAACATGGACATGTATAAAACTATAAAAGACCAACATGGACATGTATAAACCTATAAAAGACCAACATGGTCATGTATAAAACTATAAAAGACCAACATGGACATGTATAAAACTATAAAAGACCAACATGGACATGTATAAAACTATAAAAGACCAACATGGACATGTATAAAACTATAAAAGACCAACATGGCCATGTATAAAACTATAAAAGACCAACATGGACATGTATAAAACAATAAAAGACTAACATAGACATGTATAAAACAATAAAAGACTAACATAGACATGTATAAAACTATAAAAGACCAACATGGACATGTATAAACCTATAAAAGACCAACATGGTCATGTATAAAACTATAAAAGACCAACATGGCCATGTATAAAACTATAAAAGACCAACATGGCCATGTATAAAACTATAAAAGATCAACATGGACATGTATAAAACTATAAAAGATCAACATGGACATGTATAAAACTATAAAAGACCAACATGGACATGTATTAAACTATAAAAGACCAACATGGACATGTATACAACTATAAAAGACCAACATGGACAAGTATTAAACTATAAAAGACCAACATGGACATGTATAAACCTATAAAAGACAAACATGGACATGTATAAAACTATAAAAGACCAACATGGACATGTATTAACCTTTAAAAGACCAATATGGACATGTTTAAAACTATAAAAGATCAATATGGACATGTATAAACCTATAAAAGACCAACATGGACATGTATAAAACTATAAAAGACCAATATGGACATGTATAAAACTATAAAAGACCAACATGGACATGTATAAAACTATAAAAGACCAACATGGACATGTATAAAACAATAAAAGACTAACATAGACATGTATAAAACAATAAAAGACTAACATAGACATGTATAAAACTATAAAAGACCAACATGGACATGTATAAACCTATAAAAGACCAACATGGTCATGTATAAAACTATAAAAGACCAACATGGACATGTATAAAACTATAAAAGATCAATATGGACATGTATAAAACTATAAAAGATCAATATGGACATGTATAAAACAATAAAAGACTAACATAGACATGTATAAAACAATGAAAGACTAACATAGACATGTATAAAACAATAAAAGACTAACATGGACATGTATAAAACAATAAAAGACTAACATGGACATGTATAAAACAATAAAAGATCAATATGGACATGTATAAAACAATAAAAGACTAACATAGACATGTATAAAACAATAAAAGACCAACATGGACATGTATAAAACTATAAAAGACCAACATGGTCATGTATAAAACTATAAAAGACCAACATGACCATGTATAAAACTATAAAAGACCAACATGGACATGTATAAAACAATAAAAGACTAACATAGACATGTATAAAACAATAAAAGACTAACATAGACATGTATAAAACTATAAAAGACCAACATGGACATGTATAAACCTATAAAAGACCAACATGGTCATGTATAAAACTATAAAAGACCAACATGGACATGTATAAAACTATAAAAGACCAACATGGACATGTATAAAACTATAAAAGACCAACATGGACATGTATAAAACTATAAAAGACCAACATGGCCATGTATAAAACTATAAAAGACCAACATGGACATGTATAAAACAATAAAAGACTAACATAGACATGTATAAAACAATAAAAGACTAACATAGACATGTATAAAACTATAAAAGACCAACATGGACATGTATAAACCTATAAAAGACCAACATGGTCATGTATAAAACTATAAAAGACCAACATGGACATGTATAAAACTATAAAAGACCAACATGGACATGTATAAAACTATAAAAGACCAACATGGACATGTATAAAACTATAAAAGACCAACATGGCCATGTATAAAACTATAAAAGACCAACATGGACATGTATAAAACTATAAAAGACCAACATGGACATGTATAAAACTATAAAAGACCAACATGGACATGTATAAAACTATAAAAGACCAACATGGACATGTATAAAACTATAAAAGACCAACATGGACATGTATAAAACTATAAAAGACCAACATGGCCATGTATAAAACTATAAAAGACCAACATGGACATGTATAAAACTATAAAAGACCAACATGGACATGTATAAAACAATAAAAGACTAACATAGACATGTATAAAACAATAAAAGACTAACATAGACATGTATAAAACTATAAAAGACCAACATGGACATGTATAAACCTATAAAAGACCAACATGGTCATGTATAAAACTATAAAAGACCAACATGGACATGTATAAAACTATAAAAGACCAACATGGACATGTATAAAACTATAAAAGACCAACATGGACATGTATAAAACTATAAAAGACCAACATGGCCATGTATAAAACTATAAAAGACCAACATGGACATGTATAAAACAATAAAAGACCAACATAGACATGTATAAAACAATAAAAGACTAACATAGACATGTATAAAACTATAAAAGATCAACATGGACATGTATAAACCTATAAAAGACCAACATGGTCATGTATAAAACTATAAAAGACCAACATGGCCATGTATAAAACTATAAAAGACCAACATGGCCATGTATAAAACTATAAAAGACCGACATGGACATGTATAACACTATAAAAGACTAACATGGACATGTATAAAACTATAAAAGACCAACATGGACATGTATAAAACTATAAAAGACCAACATGGACATGTATAAAACTATAAAAGACCAACATGGCCATGTATAAAACTATAAAGACTAACATGGCCATGTATAAAACTATAAAAGACCAACATGGCCATGTATAAAACTATAAAAGACTAACATGGACATGTATAAAACTATAAAAGACTAACATGGACATGTATAAAACTATAAAAGACCAACATGGACATGTATAAAACTATAAAAGACCAACATGGACATGTATAAAACTATAAAAGACCAACATGGACATGTATAAAACTATAAAAGACCAACATGGCCATGTATAAAACTATAAAGACTAACATGGCCACGTATAAAACTATAAAAGACCAACATGGACATGTATAAAACTATAAAAGACCAACATGGACATGTATTAAACTATAAAAGACCAACATGGACATTATAAAACTATAAAAGACCAACATGGACATGTATAAAACTATAAAAGACCAACATGGACATGTATAAAACTATAAAAGACCAACATGGCCATGTATAAAACTATAAAAGACTAACATGGACATGTATAAAACTATAAAAGACCAACATGGACATGTATAAAACTATAAAAGACCAACATGGACATGTATACAACTATAAAAGACCAACATGGCCATGTATAAAACTATAAAGACTAACATGGCCATGTATAAAACTATAAAAGACCAACATGGCCATGTATAAAACTATAAAAGACCAACATGGACATGTATTAAACTATAAAAGACCAACATGGACATTATAAAACTATAAAAGACCAACATGGACATGTATAAAACAATAAAAGACTAACATAGACATGTATAAAACTATAAAAGACCAACATGAACATGTATAACACTATAAAAGACCAACATGGACATGTATAAAACAATAAAAGACTAACATAGACATGTATAAAACTATAAAAGACCAACATGGACATGTATAAAACTATAAAAGACCAACATGGACATGTATAAAACAATAAAAGACTAACATAGACATGTATAAAACTATAAAAGACCAACATGGACATGTATAAAACTATAAAAGACCAACATGGACATGTATACAACTATAAAAGACCGACATGGCCATGTCTAAAACTATAAAAGACCAACATGGACATGTATACAACTATAAAAGACCGACATGGCCATGTATAAAACTATAAAAGACCAACATTGACATGTATAAAACTATAAAAGACCAACATTGACATGTATAAAACTATAAAAGACCAACATGGACATGTATAAAACTATAAAAGACCAACATCGACATGTATGAAACTATAAAAGACCAACATGGACATGTATTAAACTATAAAAGACCAACATGGACATGTATAAAACTATAAAAGACCAACATGGCCATGTATAAAACTATAAAAGACCAACATGGCCATGTATAAAACTATAAAAGACCAACATGGACATGTATAAAACTATAAAAGACCAACATGGACATGTATAAAACAATAAAAGACTAACATAGACATGTATAAAACAATAAAAGACTAACATAGACATGTATAAAACTATAAAAGACCAACATGGTCATGTATAAAACTATAAAAGACCAACATGGACATGTATAAAACTATAAAAGACCAACATGGACATGTATAAAACTATAAAAGACCAACATGGACATGTATAAAACTATAAAAGACCAACATGGCCATGTATAAAACTATAAAAGACCAACATGGACATGTATAAAACAATAAAAGACCAACATAGACATGTATAAAACAATAAAAGACTAACATAGACATGTATAAAACTATAAAAGACCAACATGGACATGTATAAACCTATAAAAGACCAACATGGTCATGTATAAAACTATAAAAGACCAACATGGCCATGTATAAAACTATAAAAGACCAACATGGCCATGTATAAAACTATAAAAGACCGACATGGACATGTATAACACTATAAAAGACTAACATGGACATGTATAAAACTATAAAAGACCAACATGGACATGTATAAAACTATAAAAGACCAACATGGACATGTATAAAACTATAAAAGACCAACATGGACATGTATAAAACTATAAAAGACCAACATGGCCATGTATAAAACTATAAAGACTAACATGGCCATGTATAAAACTATAAAAGACCAACATGGCCATGTATAAAACTATAAAAGACCAACATGGACATGTATTAAACTATAAAAGACCAACATGGACATTATAAAACTATAAAAGACCAACATGGACATGTATAAAACAATAAAAGACTAACATAGACATGTATAAAACTATAAAAGACCAACATGAACATGTATAACACTATAAAAGACCAACATGGACATGTATAAAACAATAAAAGACTAACATAGACATGTATAAAACTATAAAAGACCAACATGGACATGTATAAAACTATAAAAGACCAACATGGACATGTATAAAACAATAAAAGACTAACATAGACATGTATAAAACTATAAAAGACCAACATGGACATGTATAAAACTATAAAAGACCAACATGGACATGTATACAACTATAAAAGACCGACATGGCCATGTATAAAACTATAAAAGACCAACATGGACATGTATACAACTATAAAAGACCGACATGGCCATGTATAAAACTATAAAAGACCAACATGGCCATGTATAAAACTATAAAAGACCGACATTGACATCTATAACACTATAAAAGACCAACATTGACATGTATAAAACTATAAAAGACCAACATTGACATGTATAAAACTATAAAAGACCAACATGGACATGTATAAAACTATAAAAGACCAACATTGACATGTATGAAACTATAAAAGACCAACATGGACATGTATTAAACTATAAAAGACCAACATGGACATGTATTAAACTATAAAAGACCAACATTGACATGTATGAAACTATAAAAGACCAACATGGACATGTATTAAACTATAAAAGACCAACATGGACATGTATTAAACTATAAAAGATCAACATGGACATGTATAAAACTATAAAAGACCAACATTGACATGTATAAAACTATAAAAGACCAACATGGCCATGTATAAAACTATAAAAGACCAACATGGACATGTATTAAACTATAACAGACAACATGGACATGTATAAAACTATAAAGGACCAACATGGACATGTATAAAACTATAACAGACAACATGGACATGTATAAAACTATAAAGGACCAACATGGACATGTATAAAACTATAAAAGACCAACATGGACATGTATAAAACTATAAAAGACCAACATGGACATGTATAAAACTATAAAAGACCACCATGGCCATGTATAAAACTATAAAAGACTAACATGGACATGTATAAAACTATAAAAGACTAACATGGACATGTATAAAACTATAAAAGACCAACATGGACATGTATAAAAATATAAAAGACTAACATGGACATGTATAAAACTATAAAAGACCAACATGGACATGTATAAAACTATAAAAGACCAACATGGACATGTATAAAACTATAAAAGACCAACATGGCCATGTATAAAACTATAAAAGACTAACATGGACATGTATAAAACTGTAAAAGACCAACATGGACATGTATAAAACTATAACAGACAACATGGACATGTATAAAACTGTAAAAAACCAACATGGACATGTATAAAAAATATTTTTAAATTAAAAATCAACGGGGGTTTTTGTTAATCGATTTTCATTCAAACATTTATTAGTGAAATGAGTACATATCACATTGTCTATGGAAAGCAGAATAATGCGAGCAGAGGAGTTCCGGGAGAGACCTTGTCATTCGGCTTTCACGACTGATATGGAGCTATTAAGCATTTTGAAGTCTTAGTAAATTAGAATCGATCCCTTGGAACCACAAAGTTATTAAGGGAAACTATGCGTGACAATGTTGGTGAATCTACAGCAATGTGACACTGACCGTGATCCTGTCAAGAGTTTTAATGAGTGAGTTAGATTTTTTAAAAGGAAACTGGATATTTTTTTATAGCTATCCTTTTTAATTTCAAAACAACTTGTAAAGAGTAATTACGATCCAACTCATTTTAGACACATTTTTTAAAATTTTAATAAATAGAAATATTCTGTATCTTTAAGCGATATGAAGATGGATGTTTTTGAGTATGCTCATTATTGTGTTTACTTGTTCTGATTGACAATGATACTTATTTTGATGTTTACTCAGACGTGACCGACATTTACATGGCGGGTGTCGTCGATGAAGCAGAAGATGCTTACTTTTCCGTAAAACCCGGTCTTATTATTTTGTGCTTTTACGAGAGACTTCAAGTAAATCTTTCTTTTGTGCCTATTTTACCTCTAGTTTAATCGATTTTGAGTTCGGATTATGGTTTTGTTGACATTTTGGTATTCCCTGATTTTGTTTCGCATCTGATTGGCCCACTCGAAGTGGCGTGACGGCATGGTGGGGGCAACATGCAAATACGGTAATATTTCGGCTGTTGAATGAATAAATATTTACAAAGGTATATAATTTATGTTGTGCTATTTTTTAAGTCTTTAGAAATGCTTATTTGATCGAACATAAAACATCGCAACAATGGTCATCATCTTGGTCTCCTTGGAAAATATTCTACATCAATGTATGATATGAAGATTGACATTTTTGAATATGCCGATTAGTATGCCTGCTTGGTGTGATTTATAATTATACCTCAGTTGTCACTTTGAGACCATGCCATTTACTTTGTTTATTGCCTAGATTAACATGGCGGATGTCGTCCTGAAGCAGAAGACGCTTACTCTTCCTGAACACCCGGTCTTATTCTTTTGTACTTTTTAAATGGTCTCCGTCCACTTTCCACTTTGTTCATATTTTGCCACCGGTTCTCTTTTGGTTTTAATGATGCTTTGGAATTCTTTTACCTATTTTGCAAGCGTCTACATTGACTAGTTCGCTTTAATCGATTGGAAGGCTTTCACAGTGGGGGGATTCCTCCATTGCTATTGTAGAATATTTTAGCCAAATTTAACAGTGAAGCCAAGTGGAAAGAATCCTATATTGAAGGAGGATATGCAAAAATAAATAAGAGAATACCGAAGCGTTAACATAATCATAATCCAAACTCAAAATCGATTAAACCAGGGGCAAAATATGGACAAAGGAAAGATTCACCTGGAGACCCTTGCAAAAAGTACAAGAGAATATGACTAGGTGTTCCAGATTGAAAGAGTCATAGCAACTGTTGATATTATGAGGATTGTTTAGTAGTAAACAAGTGGGCAAATGTCACCTAGTGCAATACAAATCATTATTTATTATGATTTCATTTTTACTTCAAAATTAAGATCACGGTCAAAATATTATTCAGTACACAAAGTTTGAAAACTGCCAATAACAATTCACAGAAAAGGACTCTCTTTATTGTAGTAGCTATAACAGTGCCTTAGTTCTCACTTTGATGACTTGACATGGTCTTGGTGTGACGTATATTAACATGGCCAAATCGTCGATGAGCAGAAGACGCTTACTCTTTCGGAACACCTGGTCGTATTATCTTGCACTTTTACAAGGGCCTCCATGTATATCTTTCCTTGGTGTATATTTTGTCCCTAGTTTAAACGATTTTGAGATCGAATCTTGGTTTTTTTTGACGCTTCGGTATTCTCAGATTTTGTGCTATAACCATTCCAGTTTTGTTACTTTTTTGTTGTGCTATTGATGACTACATGATAGATATTGCCTAGTTCAGCACATGTGAAGACCCTGCTTCCGGCCCTTTCGTGACCAATAAAGGATGGAAATGTGTGATCATGTGTTCGTGTCAAACTTCCTGGTTAAACGGAGAGGGGATGGTCAACTGTGAACGAGTTCTACCTATGACGCCTTCCGTAAAGGAACGGTGAGGTGCGTGTGTTTTTTTTCCACCGGAAATGACCGCTAGTGCGCAAGACACTTCAATCAGGGGAACAGACAGGCTCATTAGCCGGAGTGTTGTGTGGAGCAAGGAGAGGTCGTAAGTTTACGACCTTGGACACGAATAGTGTCGCAGAGGAAAGAGATATTGATCAAACCCTTTTTTATGTACAATCCTAGCTTTATCGTCATAGCAACCAGACGCCGGACGTAGGTCGTGGTTCGTATAGACGTAGACAGAAGTATCGATCGACTGGCCATAGGGGAAATTGTAAAAGCTTACTCAGCTTAACAGAAAAAAACAAATAGTTTTTTTCCATCAAAATTATTTTTAAAAGAAAAAATATAGGGATATTTCATGTCTTGAAATATTCGCTTATCGTTAATTACATTTACATTTTCTTTGCATGAAAATATTTGAGCATGAACATTTCAATATGTAAAAACATACTTGTTTGTTGCATTTCATTTCCGTTTCATCTATCTGTACGCTATAATGCATGGTACATTATAACATATATCATGATTTCTCCACGATTTATTACATTACATCTGAATTATAAAAGGTAATGTAGAAATACAAAACTGTGCTTATCTGTGTAAGCTAACCAGGCCTAAGTGAACTGAATGAATCCTCTTTCGGATACTCTCGAATCTATATGAAGTGAATTGGTTTTGACGAGACGTCGGCGACTCGGGGAGTACGACTGTTTTTATATATACATTTGTTTGTGACAAATAACAAGACTCGTGACTACGAGTGCACATGTCCTTAAGAAAAAAAATGGATTTGTAATTTACTTCCCTAGTAAAAATCTAAAATTTTTTTTTTTTTTTTAAATCGTTTTTTTAATTTTATTTCAAAATGATTTGAAATGATTCTTCCAATTCGAATGTTCTTTTGAATAAATTTCTTCTTCAAAATCGTTGAACTGAATGCTATTGAGGTGTTTGATGAACCTTCATTATTTTGTTATTATTCATGTTATGAACACACTGTCTAGAAGCTTAAATAAATGTATGTTAGGTTGTTCTTTGATCAGTATTAGCGTATGAATAACTACAAAGTACAAACCAATTCACCCATGAAATTTCATAATGAACTACTATTTCCTCCTTTGAACTGAACATTTTTAAATGCGTCTTCAGTGGTGAATGAGTTATACCATAGTTTTGTGCAAAGGTCACGGTGTTTGAATTTGATTGATTCAATGTATATTTTGCTGCGTCACATTATCATCTGGATAATCTACATTTTTAATGTATAGAGGATATCTAACAGTTTCATAAGTAATAACAAATATGTTTCACGAGTGGGGCTAATATTTTGATAATTTCAAAATATTAGCCCCACTCGTGAAATATGTTTGGTATTACTAAAGATACTGTTAGATATTCTGTTTATTACATTTTTATATGAAAATCTCCAGTGGCATCTTCTGATTTTCCCAAACGTCGTTTGTAAGCAGCGATCTGATTGATCAAATCAGAAAAAAGTGATTTTTTTCACTAGTGAAAAATCTCATATTTCTCACTATTAAAAAAATTACTTTTATAGAATGGAAATTTTTCGATATTTCACTGGTAAAAATGTAATAAAATACTGTATTACGTGTAATACGATGAAACATGAAAGACCCCACAGATTCATGTACAAAAGAAGGGTGTCGTCGATGAAACAGAAGACGCTTACTCTTCTAGAACACCTGGTCTTATTCTGCTGTGCTTTTACGAGAGTCTCCATGTTAATCTTTCCTTTGTTTCTATTTTGCCCCCAGTTTAATCGATTTTGAGTTCGGGTTATGGTTTTGTTGACGCTTTGGTATTCGCTGATTTTTTTATAACTCATTACATGTACTTCATTCTTAACAAGAAAGTTGTAGCGTAATGTTATGTTAAGAAGCTTTGGTTTGGGGTTTCCTTATACAAGGTATGCGTGCGTACGACCATTCCAGTCCAAGTGTTCTCTGGCTCCGACACTCGCACCAGACATAGGTCTATCTGTCAAAATAGCTAAGTCTGGTAAGGTATCGGAACAAGAGGGTACTCCGGCTGAACCATTCCTACACTAAAACTTTGAATATTATTTATAACTTCTGATCATGACTACGTTTTCTGTTAGGCTTGCAATGATTAATAGATTTTCAAAAACACTTATCTGACTAGTACCAATCAACTCGCCAAGTATTTGAAATGTCCCTTTTTGTTGTCTTGATTCTCATCATTGTTTGCAAATGATCGAAATGTTTTCGACTTGTTCTATCTCAAAAATATTTCCATGTGTTCTAATTTGTTCTTTAATGTTTTTTACTCACTGAAGTATGACACGACGTATAGTCCCCTTTTTTGAGAACACCAAACATTTACAAACAATCGTCAATGTTTCGAACATTTTCCTTTGGTATCGGGCTTATTTCATAAAATTATCATCCCATTACAGCACTTTGAAGAAAAAAAACATCTTAGAATACCAAAGTGTCAACAAAACCATAATCCTAATTCAAAATTAATCAAACTAGAGGCAAAATATGAACAAAGAAATTATTTACATGGAGACCCTGGTAAATGTACAAGAGAATTAGACCAGGTATTCCGGAAGGGTAAGCGTCTTCTTCTTCATCGAGGATACCCTTCAAATGCACTGCTCGAAACATTTCCAGAAGTATGAGAAAAAAACTCAGTTATGGATTTACGGAGTTTCGGTTACTTGGATGTGACCTATAGCTTTACATGGTAGGTGTCGTTGATGACGCTGTTCATTCCTCTCTCCTGAACACCTCTTTCACTTTTTCTAGGGTCTCCGTGTAAATATTTCCTTTAATCATAGTTTGTTCCTTGTTTAATCAATGATTTTAAGTTCGAATTATGGATAATTGTTGGTGCTTCGGTGTTCTCTGATTTCTTCGCCATTGTCTTCTGCTAAGTGAGGACTACTGAAGAAACTAAAGGAATTTGTTGTCTTTATTTTAACACATGCGGTGTGTTCTTTGCTCACTGTAAACAATTTCATTTAAAAAGACAGCCACTGACTTTGAACCATAAATTGAAAACATATTATTCTGGATTATTAATTTCGTGTTCGTTGGAGGAATAGGGGTTTTCCATACAACCACCAAGTTCTAACAATAATTCTGACAAGTCTATTCTATGCGGAAGTTGTTTTATCATTCTATTAAAGGACACGGATATTGAACAAATCCGGTTTGGTTTCACCTGATTTTCTTGAATTGTGTTCTTGATTATGGTATTGTCATAGAAACCGTCTGCATGACGTATTCGTCAGGTAATGAAAGAAGAAAAAAATAGCCTTCACAATTTCTATAATTTGCTTGCACCTTTGCTGACGGTGAATTGTATGTTTATGTTAAATTCCATTTATATTTCATATCAGATTTTATTTAGAAAATTTGATTCATTTTTTCCGGAAAAGGCTTGAAGATTAGGTTATGGTACACGTATTGCCCTCTTTCTCCCAAAATGCATCAGAACAGTCCTATAATTACGTATTAAGTCCTTTTGTGCTTTAGATGCTGAATAGTGTTCAAACATCAGTCTTTAACAGACGAGTGTTTCGTTTAGTTGTGTAAGAAAAAACTGAAGTTATTGTACTGGTCAAATGTATAACGACCACAGAAATAGCCGGCTTCAACTTTGCATTCCTATCAACTGATGCTGTGAGGTTCATTGTTTCATTTCATTTCCTTTCATGAAAGTTTTTTGACAAATAATTTGACAGAAGGATTGAACAACAATTGTTAATTTTAACAAAGTAAACCCAATTAAAAACATCATTTCTTTTGAGTAGATTCATCAAATCTTTATATGCAGTTTTCGAAAAACAGTTATTGGTGTTGAAAAATTTTAGCCCATATTTTATGATACGATTTTTTCTGATAAGTATAATAGGAAATCTTCCTAGTTCAAAGTAAACCATTACATTGCATGTATACTTTTACATGGAGTATCCTTTTACAAAATTCAAGGTGTATTTTTATCAATATTTAATCCTTTGTTGGCAC
Organism: Mimachlamys varia; assembly: GCA_947623455.1. Taxonomy (NCBI): domain Eukaryota; kingdom Metazoa; phylum Mollusca; class Bivalvia; order Pectinida; family Pectinidae; genus Mimachlamys; species Mimachlamys varia. The sequence continues at coordinate 31,888,634 of OX392542.1, forward strand.
TTCAAACTTCTTATGCATAATATGCAATACTGTTTACATATGTATTAACTAATTTCAAAAATGTGGTACAGTTTAACTGCATAGATTTACATTAAGAATACAGAGCAAACTCTGCCTTTCGGACTTGTTCGGATAACTGTTTTTGTAGAACATTAATATTATTGTTATATCTAAATACGACTCCTAAATATGTGAACTGGTCAACCACTTCCATTTTCTGACCATTACGAAACCATAAATCATTTTAACGCATTTTTTTCATTTTTCCGAAAAGCAATTATTTTCGTTTTTTTTTCACATTAACAGTAAAGCTACATGTTTGTTGTCACTATTCTGTTCGATTCCTCCTCAACCCGATGGATGACGTCATCAACGAAGCAGACGACATATCACAAAGAGCTAGTGTTCCTCTCCTTGTATTCAAACGTCTTCATGGAAATCTTTCCATTTTTTATATGTTTCCATTGTTTAATTGACATCCAATTTATTGGATTTATGTTTTTGTTTACAATACAACATTCGATTGGTTTCCTAATGATTCACATGAAATGAAAACGCATTAAATATATTTATATCATCAAAAGCAAAGTGAACGTGTCTCTATCCAACATCTGACATCATGAATATGAAATTATGACGTCATGATCATTGTCCTGATCCATACGTAAACACTGATTCTCGGTGTATTTTTTATAGGTGAATTTTGTTTATATCAATTTTGAGTTTGAATCGTAGTTCATTGGGCACAGCGTTAATATTAACAGAATTTGAAATTACATAGATTGAAACGACTCACTTTTCTCGTATTTTTGCATGATGATCGGATTGAAAAACAAAAACAAAACAAAAAAAAACAAAAAAAAAGAATCAGAGAATAACGAAGCGTCAACAAAACCATAATCAAGACTCAAAAACGAGGGAGCAAAATATGAACAATGGAGAGATTAAGAGATAGACCATTGAAAATAAGACCAGGTGTTCCGGAAGAGTGAGCGTCTTCTGCTTCATCGACGACATCCGCCATGTAAATCTGGGTCAGATCCAAGTAAATGTCATGATCTCAAAATGAGAACTGAGGGACCATTTCCGATCAGAACAAGTAGGAATACTAATAAGCACATTCAAAACGGTCATCTTCTTATCATGAAAGGATACTGAATAATTCTGAATGAGACCAAGACGGCGACAATAAAACCTACTCATAATCTTCATCAACCTGCATTTTTAACCCCTGTGGCGTATGTTTGTTCGTCATCAGCCGACATATATCAAGAAAATCTCCATATTCATAGCAAGTCCTCGAATAACGAATCGACTGAGACATATAAACACCAAAGAAAGGAAAAGCAGAGATGTAACTATCGAGAAAGTGAAATTGAATTTTGTTCTTAGCATAAAAAATGGCGTCCATCGATACTGTTTGGCTGCTTGACTGGTATGCGATTGAATTAATCTTTGTGACATATTGCATAAATAAGAAAAACGTACTGCCTCAATCCATCTTCGACAGCTGTCCTATTCTCACCATACAAAATTAGGTTTGAAGGGCGGCCTTAGTTGGCAGAATAACAAACCAACACCGAAAGTATATAAGGGGCATATTGTCTGCAAGTGAGGACTTCTTGGGGGGAATCGACACTGTAAAGGAATAAAACAAACGATCACCGAAAGTTCATAAATTCATAACCCGAGTAGTGAATCAGACGTTTAATCAACACATGTCCCTCGGCTGACAATAAAGTTCTTTTAACTTTCATTTTCAAAAATAACACTGCAATTTTACCTTCCCCTTGGTGCTGCAATGAAAAATGATGTATGACCTGTCCCTGAGCAAAATGGCTGCTCAGAAGGGTCGTCTCAGAACCAGCCATGGTACACGTTTGATGTTTATTGCCCGATACAGTTAAACATCTCTCAAGCCTGACATTAAACGCCATACAAACTTGTGACTTTCAATCAACAGTTCTTCACCGACTTCGGTTTTATTAAAAATATCTCGGTATTTTTCTCTCTCAAATTTCGTTGCCATGGATATTCGATATTGAAGCGACCACAATCACTGTTTTCAGTTCAAATATTGAAGCACAGTTGCGTTGTTGGATTTGCATGTGTGAAAGATCTCAGTCGATGAATTCACAAAAATTAAAGCTAGCAAAATAGAATGAACATGTTCTACAAAATGTACATTGAGGTCTAATACAGTTATTGATGTTTTAAATACAATATTTTGGTAATGTTATTTTTTATAGATATTTACAAATCTGTTTATTTGAACAGAAACTCCATGCTTGAGCATGGGAACGGATTTATGAGTATGGGTCCAACTGGTCTCATATAGGCTATAAATGCCATAGCCGTTATTAGCAATTGAAAGAAATTCACTCATTTCCAAGAGGAAAACAGGAACTCTTACATATCACAAAAAAAAACAAAACAAAGATAAACAGTCAATATGAAGCAAAATTTCACATAATATACATAAACAATATGCCACACAAATCATAAATATGCTGACCCATTTTATTCGGTTATTTTGCAACCGAAGACGTAACAATACAGCTTTTGGAATAATATTTTACAATGTATACAGAAACAATTACAGACGATATTTTTTGTTACATCATTTTTTAACAATATACAGTCGAACCTCGAAATCTCGAAGTCGACGGAACCATAGGAAACTTTGAGCTATCCAAGTATTCGAGTTACGTGGATTTGAATGATAGTGTAAAGCTTGGCCCGGACCGGAAAATAGTTCGAATTAAACGGAGTCTTCGAGATATACGAGTTCGAGATAACGAGGTTCTAATATATATATATATATATACAAATGTGTGTGAAACTTTACTAGTCGCTGTGTCGGCCAAGTGGTTAAGGCGTCTGACATTCTGTTACCACTAGCCCTCCCCCACTGGGTCACTGTGGCCAAGTGAATTAGATGTCTGACGTTCTTCTACCACTAACCATCCACCTCTGTGTCATTGTGGCAAAGTGGTTAAGGTATATGACATTCTGCTACCACTAGCCCTCCACCTCTGGGTTACTGTGGCAAAGAGGTTAAGGTATCTGACAATCTGCTACCACTAGCCCTCCACCTCTGGGTCACTGTAGCCAAGTGGTTAAAGTGTCTGACATTCTGCTACCACTAGCCCTCCACCTCTGGGTCATGTTAGCCGGGTGGTTCAGGTGTCTGACACTTTGCTACCACCAGCCCTCCACCTCTGGATCATGTTAGCCGGGTGGTTCAGGTGTCTGACACTTTGCTTCCACTAGCTAACCCTCCACCTTTGAGCCAGGATGGCCAACTGGCTAAGGTAGCTTACATTCTGTTACCACTAGCCCTCTACCTCAGGGTCAGGGTGGCCAAGAGGTTAAGATGTCTGACGTTCTGCTACTATTTGCCCTTCACCTCTGGGTTGTGGGGTAGAGGCGTACGTCGGTAGTCGTCAGGAACTGAAGTGGCCATAGGTCGGTGTTTTTCTCCGGGAACTCCGGCTTTCCTCAACCGCTAAAAACTGGCTCGTCAGCTGTTAATAGGAATTAATACATAAACAAATAAATCATCAAACTATTTCTGCATAACTCTTCATTATAAAGACTCGTCCAGAGAGTAAGAACAGTTTACATTTTAAAACTAATCTATACAAATTACTGTGACAGTGCTTTTCTATATAGTTATAGTACACTAACTCTCGTCATACATTTGAGAAAAATATTCCCTTCATTATTCAATGATAAATTAATGCAACTTGACAAATAACAGAAATTCGCTTCCGGACACAAATCAGAATACTTCACAAACAGTAAATATCACATTTGTTTCTGTTAAGGTTCCACGTGCCGCTGGCAAAAAAAACTGTAACCATACATTAAGGATCCCCAATCGCCCTTAAGGATACCATTCTTACTCCAAACCAAAGACTGCAATTATGCCTTATTGTGTCCATAAGTCATTTCCATTATTATTATTTTCTATTATCATATCGCTAAGACACTGACGTTACATACATGTACGTAATATACAAGGCAATATTTACATTCTGTGTTGCATTTGCCTGTATATCATTAATAAACCAAATTGTAGTATATTGAAGTATCAATTGTAATTGATGCAATCTGCATCACACGACGTTACTTCTGACGCCATGTTGGAATATGTTATATCAAAGCTTTGCACTCCACCTCAGATAACATGTATGATGGCTCTGAATCAATCGCTTAGATGACACTGATTTAAATCAATATCATCTGTGCTTTTGATTCAAAGCTATTATACATGTTACCTGAGGCAGAGTACAAAGCGTTGACGTAACGTAGGTCAATATGGTGTCGGAAATGACGTCACGCTAGCCTGATTTAAATCAGTGTCATCTAAGCGATTAATGATTTAAATCAGGCTAGCGTGACGTCATTTCCGACGCCATATTGACCTACGTTACGTCAACGCTTTGTACTCTGCCTCAGGTAACATGTATAATGGCTTTGAATCAAAAGCACAGATGATATTGATTTAAATCATACTCTTCCAGTAAAGAAACACACATGGAAAAACGAAGAACGTTTACCGATTATATCCAAAAGAAATAAATACAGGCATATTTTTAAATTATCGGAAATGTAAATATAAGCATTGAACTGTTATCAGATGTAGTCAGTCTATTTATCTGTTACCCAAATTGTATTCATATCGACTGTATACTACATCTGGCCCCGGTTTCATCAACGTTTCTTAACTTAAGGAAATTCTCCATAGGAAAGCATTACAGAATTTAAGAAAAGCTCCTTAACTAAGGATTTTCTCCTTAACGTCTGTAATGCTTTCCTATGGAGATGTTTAAGCTAAGGAGTTTCCTTAAGTTAAGGAATGTTGATGAAACCAGGGCCTGGTAACAGTTCAATGCTTAACTGTAGGCTGAAAACAGCATTTCCTTAACAAAATACTGATTTCAAAAAAATATTTCTATAAATACCTTCCAAGATGGGAGGCAGCATTGTTTTCAAAATAAATAAATAAAATAAAATAAAATGTTATCATGGTTACAAAGTTGTACAAAATCTTTACTGATCAATCCGCATGTTTTTTTATTGAATTCAATTCAGCATGAACTGCTTTTAAGTTTGTATTCATAGACAAAATGAATACTAACTATATAAAGCATAAAGTGCAATGTGTCATGTTAAAGGACCAATATACGTAACTTTCGGCAAAACTTGAAGCGAAAATCAAGCCTAATAACTTATTATATTTATAGATCTAGTTAAGATTAACTGATATCAGCAATATTAATTATGAATCCTCACGCGGTTACCGGTACAGCAACAGTTGAAACTCGGTTTGCGTCCATTTTGAACTGTCTTCTATAACTTTCGGCTTGTTGTTGAAGTGGGCCACACCTGAATTATTTGCAATTCTTTGGATTTTTCTGTCAAGAGTTTCTTGTTAGTTACCGCTAAGGTTTACTGCGTTTTAGACTTATTTTTGCATGATTATCAACTGAATTTTTTTCATAACTTTTTAGAATCCCGGAAAATTTCCTAAAGTTACGTATATTCGGCCTTTAAATATGATAGCATCCTTATCAAGAAAGCCAAATACACTCTGCTATAGATAACTTTATTTACATTTTTTGTTATCCTTTTAATCTTATAGACAACTTGATTTTTCTAAAATAAAAACAGCTAACATTTATTTCAGATAAACAAATACATTGCTTAAGCTTGTTGAATTGAATAAATTAATCTGCAGCAATATCCTTATACATTGAACACCTTATGAAATACTAGAACTGACAAATTGGTCGGAAGCGTTTCAAATATCTCATTGTGTTTAAATAAGGTTCTTTTGTAACTTTGCACTTACTCGAGCACGATATGTTCGCCTTGTAATACTCCCTACTATTGTTTTATACCTACTTGGTTGATTTACAATCATTTTGATGCATTAAATTGTAGTAATCATAATTTGTTTTTCAAGCACGTGGAATACATTCTGCTTTGTGTTATCGGGTTTTTTTTTTCTCATGAATCAATTATCAAAGGAAAAGTTCACCTTACAAGCAATGTATAAACTGACGAAATTTGATCCAAAACAGCTTAATCGCCATAGCATTGTCTCGACAGGGCTTCCATTGATAAAGTAGGACTTAGTCATAAAAATGGCATCTGAAACGGTTCGTGAATGGGATTTTTGTTCGTATGATAATAGCTATTATTTGTAAGATAAATGCATTTCTTTGTTTCTCGTTTGGATTTTTTTCTGTGTTACTCTTGTTTCGCTGGCTGTAAAGGATTCCTTATATAAAACGCGGAAATTGAAATTAATGATTTTTCTAAAAAAAAAAAACCCAACCAAAACTGATATCAATTATATCGTATTCGAGTTCACTGTGGTGCAAAACATGAGAAAAATAAAAGAAAAGTGTATTTGTTCAAAATAGATAAGAGACATATGCATATCGCGTACTTTCCCCACAGGCAAATAGCGAACCAATTTATTATATAATAACGATGCTAAGATAAAAATGGATTCGCATTTACGGTATCAGCAATTCGTCATTTTCTTTCCAAACACTTTTCCATCTCGGTTAAAATCGATAGAGTGGATTACATCACAACACAGTGGATGCAAAGACCCAAGTTAAAAAAAAATAGCCTACAAGTTTAAATTGCTAGAATCGTGATTATTTTTGAAAACCAAGCTTGTTAGTGACTTGTGCCAGTGTTACACGTAATTTTCCTCGCTGATAACCAACGAGAGAAGAATGGAGCTTATTAGTGACAGTAGCTTTTTAAATGTAGTTCGCGTAACTTTTCACACTCTGATTTAGTATTGGTTGACCAAGGCACAGGGACCTGAGATTTTTTTACAGCTAGTTTTTGGCCTGAATTAAGGTTTTCAAAGCAATTTTACAATTCAGGGGGGGGGGGGGTTAAAGAAGATCGATTTTCGATAAAAATGCCTCTCTCAATGGTCATAGCCTCAATAGCCTTTATGACCATTGAGGGGGGCATTATATTGGAAAATTAATCTTCACCCACCTAAAAGTGTAAAATTACTCTTAACACCTTAATTAAGACCCAAGGCTGGCTGTATCAAATTAGCAGGTCATTGTGGACGAAAGCTGACTTCCAAAGCTCCAAAGCAAGTTGGTATCCGAAAAAGTGCCTAGCATGTACACTGTATTTCAAAGGGCCTGTTTCCAGTAATGTTAATTCTCCATAGGACAATGTATATTTCATTTTTCAACAGTTCATAACTATGGAAACAAGCCAAATTGCATGGTCTTGTTACCAGAAAATGTAATTGCCTTTGTGAATGTGTGTAAAAGTGTTGATATAGGCAAGTTAGGTTCTGAAGTCAAACAAGTGGGTCGTTTTCTAATTACATGTATATATTTTATTATAAATTCCATATTTTTTTCACGGAAGCCTCAGGGCTGCTGAAGGTCCTTTGGGTCAAGTGACCCCTAAACGTCAAGTCTAGAGGATCCGCATTTTTGGTCACATTGTCGATGTCAATTAAATTAATTAATTAATTAATTATTTATTTTTAATTCCACAGGCGGCAAACAAGGCTTTCCAATATCGGTTATGATATTATGAACTCTGATGGCAAAATCACATGTTTTCTTGGACCAGGCCATTTTTCTTCGGTTTTGCGAGTGTTATTTTGTTTAATGTCTTATTATCAGCCAGGGATGTGCCAGGTTTTGGAAGATGAGGAAAGCAGGAGTACCTGGAGCAACAAATCTTAGCTAGCCAAGGATTACGAACTGCACAAGGAGTGTGTGGATAGTAATCCTTGGCTGGCGAAGATGGGAGAAAAACCACCGACCTATGGTCAGTACCTGGCAACTGCCCAACGTGGGATTCAAACTCGCAATCCAGAGGTGGAGGGCTAGTGGTAGAATGTCGGGACACCTTAACCATTCGGCCACCGCGACCCCTTATTTAATTTCGGGGGCGGAGTTATCAGCCTTGATCACAATATTATACAATTATTGCCTTTTGATGAGGTCGAAACATGGTTTAATCGACCGGAGAAAAAATATAGACCGTGGACGAAGTTCGAGGTTAATATTTTTTCTCGGGTCGATTAAACCATGTATCGACCGAACTCAAAAGCAATAATAGTTTTATTATAAATTGTATTTTTATTTGTATCAAACTACAAGAGAAAGATTTTTTTCAACAACATCTAATCAAATTTTCAAACAATATTATAACAATACAATATTAAATACTCCCTTAACACTTTACAGCTGTTGATGTTTTCCGTTTGATATTGTTAGACTTCACGCCGTCGAGAATAGCATCTTTTGTATAATTTGTAAGAACGGCGAACCTGCCGTCTGCCATTATTGTTGTTGTTGTCAAGCAGTGCCAAGGTCTTCGGAGCTCTTGACGTCACGTCATATTTCTAGTTTTAGAAACACCCGGTCAACCAGTTTTTTACCAGCTTTTTTGCACGACTGGTCAATATGACTTTTTATCCGGAATCACGTGGCGCTATCTTAGCCAATCAGAAAGTGTAAAAAATATCAATTTATAATGAATGGGTTTATTGATAGACGAGGATAGTACCGGTTGGTTGGGAGGGGGCAAACGTCTTGTGTGAAGGCGTTGTGTGAAAACCAATAATGATATTTATGCATAAACTTCCCTCTTCTTTATAGCAACTTTCCCGCTTTACTTACATTGTACCTATGGTGGGTTTTTTTGTCTCTCTGAATATTATGATTTCCGAGAAAGACATTGACAGCTAATGGTTTGGTTATTTAAGAATTTACAAACCACGTTTTCTAACAATGAAGGTTGGTAAAGAATGAAAGTTATATGGTCCTTATCAGAATCAGTTTTAGATTCATTTATTGACTTTTAGCTTTTTCAGCTTATTAGTACATATATGTAACAAACATCACATGATGACATTGGCAGAATCAGACGGGACATGTTTACGTTGCCAATTAGTGTGATTTGTGGTTTTGTTTTCTTTCGCTAGCAGAGATATCGATGCGAGGAAGCTGCGTCATTTGGTTTGTTTACTTGTTTGTTTACGGGTATTTTTACCTTCGTGACTCCACCCTTTCGGATTTCGTCAACTGACGGAGGTCGTTTTTCTGTTGGCGATCATAACATGAGAATTCGACTGCGATTCATATAGCGGATGTCATTGATGAAGCAGAAAATTCGCCTACCTTTCCAACAACAGCTGCTTGAGTTTCTGTCAGTTTATAAAAAATGTTTATATGTATGGAGCCGCGCCCGATTACAGAATTACTGTAATGGGAGGCTCATTTCACACATATTATATTTATTATTTACTGACAGAAACTCAAGCAACTGTGTTCCAACATACTTCTGCTTATTGTCCTGGTACTCAATCGTAGGTTTCCTTGTAAACCTTTCATTCGTTCATATTTATCCCTAGTTTTATCCATTTTGAGATATAGTTTTTGTTTTATTTACATTTCTGTATTTTCTTGTCTTTTTTAATCTACTTAGGTATATTATTATTTATTATAATACCGTATACAAAATATTGCTAGTTTAATTTACAAAGTTAATTTCCTCTTATTTAGCTATATTTTATATCATATAAGTTATATATGATTATCAAATAAAGGGAAAATGCGTCATATATTTATTGAGAATGTGATTCTCGCGAGACTGACAATTTAATAACTATTATAAAATTATCGCTTCCGACGGTATCTCGTCTTGCCCATCCTTTATCAAGAGGGATACTAACATAAACATGTTTATAGGCAAGGCAGCACATCAAAAGTATATATTAGATTTGCTGACTTACCGAAAATTTAATATTCTATTATGAAACTAGACCACTGTGATCTCTGAAACTAGATCTCTGTCTACATGAATCTAACTTTATTGTTTTACTGACATTTTCTCTCAGAGGTACTCTATATTTCAGAGTCAAAATTTCATTCCTTCAAGCATGACATTGTATATTTATATGTTTATTATAAACTGGTATTTCTAACACTTCATACTCGTCCTAAATATTCGAGGGAATATTACTCCTGTGGGGTAGACAAACCTACATATTAATCTACCAAGAGGGTCATTAATGTATAGTGTCGACCTCATTAAAAGGCTATAATTGTAAATTGTAAATGAAAGCATTAGACAGATCGGAACGTACACTATGTTACAACATATGTAGTTTTATTTTCTAGTAATTATGAAAAGAAACCAACAAAGGTATTGTATGGTCCCAGTTGTTTGTGATATTTTTTTATGAAAATGACGAAATTGAAATAATATACATGTATTAAGACACGTGGATAGTGATTAAAACTCGCAATTCACGTAAACAATGAGCAAAAAAACAGCCGCAGGATCTGATTCATCTAGACGTGTCGATTGGGGGGGGGGGGGGGGGTATAGTTGCCAAATACCGGTCGCCTGATTAAAAACATGATATCATATTTCTTTTATATTCTTGAACATATCTTTTATTACAACATATTATTTTTTTTTATTTATTTTTTTTTTAAAAACCTTATAGATAAGCTCAGTAGCATTCCGCTACGATTAGTATCAACATTTTTGTCTGAATTTAATAATAATATTATACTTTCTAAACATCACCTTAGGATGTTTATTTGCTGATGTGGTAGCTAGGACCTTCGGCGTCCGATCAGACGAAGGGATTATATGCCTAAAATAGTTTCATGTTTTATGTATATTCTGTTTATGTGATGTAATGTGTATTTTTTGTTTCTTGATAAAGGGGTAAAAATTTCTTGATAAAGCCTTGAAAATTTGACAATTTATGTGTCTGTACTGTCGCTATTACTTCCACGATCATAATTATATTACTAGTATAATACAACAAATTATATATACAATTTCTTTTCCAGACATTTCATCATTATCATATCCTACAGTATTGTATCATTCATTATGAAATACATTATATTTTTATATAATGTATATGTTATCTAGTGAATAAATCCAGGTCATAGTGTGTTTCGTATTAACCCATGCTAATATGAACTATCACCCTTGTGATTGGTTTTAAGTTTCAATTGGTTCCATCTGACGTCACGCCTAGGACAAGTAGATGATATCACAGACTTTACGTACCGGCGTCAAAATGGCAGCTTGTCACATTTCAATGTTGAATGAAAATTGTCTTTTTTTCACGAATAAATGCCACATATCTTGATAATGTGATAACACAGACCTTACACTCACTTTCATTACTTATAAAAAGGAAAGTAGTCCCGGAATTTTCTTTATCACAGGGACCGGAGCATTTATTACAGCTAGTTTTTGGACCTAAAATAGGGTGTTTAGAATAATTTTACACATTTGGGGGGTTAAGATCAAATATCGATAAAAATGCCCCCTCAATTGTCATAAAAGCTTTTATGGCCATTTAGGTGGCATTTTTATCGAAAATTGAGCTAGTCCAAAACTAGCTGTAACAAATTCTCATGTCCCTGTGCTCAGTATAGCCTGCTTGAGGGTCGCTAAATCGAAACATTCTTGGGTTCGTTTGAATTTCATAAATCTCATATGAAATCGAAACTCTTGTAAATATCCTATCAAAATAGGATGTCTTTATATAATTAATAAATACGCTTTTAAATCATGAAGGCTTTAAATATGGATTATTATAATATCGTGTGCAAGATTTTTTTATGCAATTTTATGAAACACAGGAAGGGCATTGCTCGTTGAAATCCTGTTTCATTGCCTGCCACATGTGATACATGAAATCAGTTTTCGCAGTTGAAAGCAAACACAGATCGATTTCTGCATCTTTCCGGCCAGTTGTCGCTCCTGCGAGACAAACAACCTCTGGGCAGCCTCGATTTGACCTCGACCAGCCTCGATTTGACCTCGACCACTGGCCAGACGTCTGCATGCATGAATTCCAATTTAGCGACGTCTACTGTCACGCGCCGGATGAGAGGCGGGCAGCTCGCTATAATGGGCTATAATGGGCTTTAGTGGCAGGTTGCAGGTTTTATGTCCGGAGTCAGTATTGATGCTGACCACCGCCCGGTCAGTCCGCAGACATGGACATTTTTATGAATGGGGTTTATACTGTGGTGTACGGCTGTCGTTTGGTATGATGTATTGATGTTATTTAGCATTATAACGCGAGATACTTTGAGAAAACGAGATTTATATCATTTTGTGCATTAAATAACGGTACTGATGTGAAGCTTATGTATACAGTATCACAGATGTGCTCTTTATAATGGTAACCAAAGATAAGCAATAAAAGATAAAAAGAGCGTTTATCCATTCACTACCTTAATACCAGTACTACTACTCCTCCTCCTCCTCCTAAAATCTGTTCTACCTCCCACCAACCCTCCTTCTCCTTCATCTCTTTTTATTCATTTATATTTCAACTCATTCATCCCCTCTCATAATTTACCACGTCTGTACTCAAACCTTTCGTCTTATAACTAGTTCCCCGTTCTATCTCATTTTATCGATCATGGGTTTTTTTTTATCTTTTTATTCCTTCCTTTCTTTCTTCCTTTATTTTACCCTTTCCTGTCTTCTGCCTGCCTCTGTGTACTTCCGTCTCCGCTTTACTTCTTTGACTTCGTCCCCTTATTTGTCCTACGTCCCCCACTCCCCCACCCCAACCTTCTTTTATTCCTTTCCTTCTCCCTTAATTTCATTTCACATTATTTTCTCCCTTCTGCTTTCTTCCCGTGATTTTATCCCTTCATATGTCCTATTTACCGCCTCCCTACTTCTTTCACCTCACTTCCGCTCTCCTCTTTTAACTTTCTATTTTACCTCTTTTAACAATCTATCCAGTCGAACACATAATCCCCCCCCCCCCTCTCCTCCGTCTAAAATTTCCCCCTTTTCTGTCGTTTTTCCAACTTCTTATTCTCTATCTCTATTTTTTTCTTCCCCTTTTCTATTCATTCGCCTCACGCTATCTTTCCTTCTGTATTTCTACCCTTTTGTTGGTCCTTTTCAATATTATCCCTCTTGAACCATTTTGTTTTTTCGTCTATTGGATAAAAGTCTGATGGTGAATTAGACATAAAAACACATACACAAATAAAACGAAAAAACATTTTATTGTGACAACAATTGTCAATGACGTATATCCGGTATATCAAAGCAAACATACACCTACAATTTAAATCTTCAGGGTATAATTTCTTTTTTTAATGATTGACAAAAACTGTAGTAACAGATTGAAGGGTTCTGTGTGTAACATGATATGGATCCGCCCACGTGATCACACTCGAGACGAATGTTACTTCATTTTTGTACAAAAACATGTTTGCGCCGCTCACAGCCAGAGTTCATGGAGCGGGCACTGGGACCCGCGCCCAAGGACCAAAAGGAAGGAAAAAATAGTAAAAATTGATTTTTTTTACGTGAAGCTGGGGTTAGTATGTCATCTCGCGCATGAATACGTAACCTTTTATTAGCATATCTCCTAATGATCGGAATGTGGTAGCCACGTTTGCGTCAATGTGATCCATATTTTTATGTTGTCGCCTAGTTTATTGATAATTTACAACAATTAATACATTATACACCCAACTACCGCCCTGCAGTGGCTGACTATTTGAGACCAGATCTCCAACTTGAGTAGTGACAGACAAAATTAATTCATGTCTGACAAGATGAAACCCGAACAGTACAATATCACTTCTACTTTAATTTCCCTTTAAAACAATATTGTTTATTCTTTTTCTATTATTCTATATTCGAAAAATCTTTACTTGATGAGACAAAATCCGAAACGTACGATTTTTCACGATTTTAAATGGCGTCGTAATTTTGAGTGGGAGTAGTGAAGTTGACGGTAAATATCCGACGTGAATAATGAGCTGAGAACTTTTAATGGCCATTGGAGACAGATGTTTACCGTTAGGTGATGAAATGACCTAAGGCTCCATTATATTCTCCGCCGTAAACGAGGTCCACAACACCTAATTAGTTTCGAAAAAAATCGTTCGACATAATTTTGTTTTCGTCTCCATTACAGAAACTCTTGTCCCAGTTTCACAAAATATCCATAAATTAAATAGAGTTTTTTTTACTAAAAGCTTCGTTTTTCTTATGGGAAACTTTCGTTAAAGGGCGAGTGTATCTTTATTAGCCACTAGAGTGATGTGTCCTTGAAATGGCTGATTCTATTTCAAATAGAACTTGATATTCACAAAATGTCGGCGGTGAATTTATTTTAAGAAGATGATTCAAATATGGCCACAAGAACGTTAGCACGCCTTATTACCAAGCATATCTATGATGAGATACTTTTTCCATTTTCATTTTTGTTTCGTCTGTTTTTTTTTCTTTCTCGAGTTATAAAATTTTTTTTTTTTTTTTAAGGAAAGTTTTTCACTATTGTCGCAGTTTCATTTTATTCACTTGAAAAGAACGGTTATTTTGTGTTATATTTCTCATAATTTGGGTCATTCTCTTCTCGAAATTAACATCTAGTGTTATCGTCAGTGTTTTCCGCCAAGCTAGTATAGTTTTATTGTTCAATTAAAATAATATTTGACCATGTCACCATGGGATAAAACCGTCTATGAATTTCTCATTTGCATATGAAGTCCATATGACAATTAGCAATGATCCCAACATGCTGGCTACGTCATTAATTTGATTATTAATGACGTCAAAAGCCGGCTTATAAAGAACTTGAATAAGCTGAAAAGTGTATGATGTTTTGCATCTATTCGAATGCTGATGACGTCACTAGTCTCCATGGTATCCCATGCCAATTCAAAGTTAAGCAGACAGACAGATAGACAGACATGAAAGAAGAATGACATACGGGGCCTGAAATATATAGAACCAATTGCCTGGAGGACCACGGACAGAAAGACATATATAGAAAGTAATGAAATATGACGATGCATCATTTTAGTATTAAATTCGAGTGAAGCATTATCTCATCATCATTTCCCGCAGTAACAATACATTTTCTACACACGCCTAGAGAGCTACGCAGATAGACTGATAGATAGAAGAGACATATATACAAAATATGAAGACAAATGCTATATAAAAAGAGGTTAAGGGACGAGTGATCTAGGCCACAGTATAGAAAAACGATTCTCACTCAGTGTTTTATTACCAGAGGCAAATGATAAATACTTCTTGAATTAAAACTAATTTAATAAGAACTACCGCACTATAAACTGAAAATACCACCTATTAAACTCTTGAACGTGACTAAAATAGTTCCCAGAAAAAAAACCCACAAGATGTGATATAATCAATACATAATTTCATTTTTTTCTGTTTCCATGGTAACTGTCTTGTTGCAATATAAGAGATAGATGGTGAGCGTAGCTATGGAATGTGGGCGTGCGCACGGTAGCCATGACAACCAAGGTTGTTGTGCAAGAACCTTTAGCTTTAGAACCTGACAGCTCCTTCATTTAATGAGGGCTTATTTATGTATTCAGTATGATAGCTTCGAATGTCAGCAACGACATGGTATATGAGCAGTTGATTGCAGGTCGCCATTTTTTTTTCTTGAAATGAAATCAAAACCGGAAGTGCGCCCGATCGTGAAGTGCGCAATATCACGTTGCGTAGGATGATTTGGTGTGGCAATTTACGTCACTGCTGGAGAACAGAGGTAACACTGACTTTACGTCAGATTCAGATTTCTTTATTCCTTGTGCAAAAACGCATCGGAGAGTAGAGATACATGTATGTATATTACAAATTCATAATGAAACATGTTAACAATAACAGTCTTATCAACATTATGAGCATATTTTATAATGGTAAACATGATAACAGTATGTTTATCATTAACCGTGCAGTACGACAAAATGATAGCATATATTATTTTTTATAAACATTTTACAAATGTCTTTGCAAATATGATTTGGAATACTGATTGAAATGTAAGCAGGCAAAATTGGATAAAAGATAATACAGTGTTATTACGTCACTGCTGCAGAACAGGGGTATCACTGACTTTTGGTTTATTCTCAAATGTCAGTGTACAACCGTTTCATGTTCACACTATTGGAACACAACCAAACTTTTGAATACTCAAAGATGTTTTGTAATTATAGAGATAGCTTCGAAAACAAGAAGAAAATAGGGTGTATAAATCTATAACCTAAATAAAAGACAAACAAGCTTTCCTTGAGATCAAATATATTTTGTTTCCCTTTTAATGTATCGACTTGTGCTGTGCCCGGTTGTTCAAAGGGTGATTAGCTTAATCACTATTTAACGACATTTTTCAAACTTTAATAATTGTGTCAGTATACAAGGTAAAATCTTAAAATGTTACATGTAAATTGACACATTTAGATATTTGATATCTGCAAAGTTTTAACCGAATCAACTGTTTCATTTTAAAGTTACAGGATAATTAAAATTTGCTCTAATCAATAATTAAGCTAATCACCTTTTGAACAACTGGACCCTGGTGGTCATTATATCGGACCATTGGGAGAAGTGTATGTAACTATATCCATTTTTTTTTTTGCAATATGGTATACATAGTGTTAGCCCACTATCAACACGGTATTGTCTATTTCTTTAAATCTTAATTACCCGCGAAAAGTACTTTTCTCGGCAGTTTCCAGGGTTTTAGTCTAACTCCCCCAGTTGTTTCCGGGGATATGGACTAATTCCCTCGGAAGATTTTGAGGATTTCGTCTAACTCCCTCGACATTTTTGTAACTTCCCCCAAGGAAATGGCAGAGTCCCTCATGGACAATAGGCGGATTCTGTACTTACCTGGCCCAAATCTAGTTGGTATTGATCATGAGATAATTAAGCAGACGCCATGTTATTTAAATGCTAAACATGGCTCTCGCGAACTGCTACGAGGCTATTGCTTTCCAAGAACGCTTGTGTTATATATATGTATGTATGTAAGTAAATTTAATTGTCATTATATATGTGTGCATCTTGTTTTAGAACACATCAAAAATATTTGTTTTTAATTTTTCTACAACTTAGAAATACGAGAAGATCAGTAGCAAACAAGGTACTTCAATCAAATGTGTAAAAAAAAACAAAAAAAAACACCCCAATAAAAGTGCAATGAATTAGCTATTTTTGGGAAGCATTAAGTCGTACACCGGAATTGTATTTCCGAAGCATCGTTGTGACATCACCCACGCCACTCTCAAATGATTGGCTGTAACTGGATAGAAATTGTCTGTTGCAGACTTGGCTTCAAAGTGACAAAGTTTATGTTGGATGGATTTGAACAGAACAGATTCAAATCGATTAAGCTTTACCTCCGTCAATTGACAAGTTCCGGATTTGAAATGAAATGAAAACGAATCTTGTGCTCGGCTGTGTTTCATCATGGCAAAGCGTTGAGGTGTCGGTTATTTTCTCGTTCATATTAATTTCGGTTCGGAGAGCGAGGAAATAATTCTAATATTTTCTGTGTAGTCTATTTTACTGTTGGCCTCCACAAACCTTTATTTGAACCCAGATCTAGTCTGATTGCATTACTTGACTGTCTAAGAAAAAAAGTAAATTTAATTTGTCTCCTCTTTATTGCCCGAGAACTGCCGTGGTGTCTGTAGACGTATTACTGCATGGCGGTAAATAGGCCGACCACTCCGCGAGGTGACCTGCTGCACTATATCTCGTCAGATTGTCTGCGAGGCAGATGCGAACACTGTCCAATTATTGAAGAAGATTTAATTTATTAGTTCAGTCAAAGCGTTCTGATAAAGGTTCAACAGAAAAAGGCCTTACAGCATTGAAACGTGTGGATATTTCGTCGTTGTAATATGAACTAACAGATGATTTAATCGATCTATACACCGAAACGTCAAACAAAACGCAAGAGTGTTTTTTAAATGTATATCAGTATGCTGACAATGCGCTTAATGTCTTGATCATTATTACCAGACAGCTGCTAACAGACGCCAAAAAGTCGATAACGGTGCCCACACTCACGACAGAATTGATAGCGCCTGGACATGAACCTAATCGATACAGACGGACATTTCGTCTGCTGTGCTGACTGGCCGGAAATGCTGAGGAGCGCCAAATCAAGGATCGATATCGTCTGTGTCCAGACTCGACTGGGAAATATATTAGAGAGTCTGTCTGCGGCCCAAACTGGCGGGAGAGTGATGGTGGTCGGTGATAGTATCGATCTATCTACTAGAGCTGGCCAAGAAAGTCCTGAGAGGCAACACTTTCTCCGAATGATAGACACAACGTCAAAACCCGTCTTTGGTTTATGTTTTATACATAACCCTAAGCTTTCGACTGACTTGGATCAAAGTAAATTTCAAAGAAAATAAAGTTCGATACTATTCCTTTAATTTTGACCCTTAGTCTTTGAATACGTGTTGTGTTAATAAATTTTCTTTTTCTTAAAAAAGTGACGATCGGGTTAAAATAATTGCATACCAATTTTTTTTAAAGAAATATTAACAAAATATCAGGATTAAAAAGACTGGTTAACCAAACTGTAACCAGATATATGACATTCCATGCAGCTTTCGAAAAATTGATCGAAAGAGGCGCCTAATGTGGCCCTTGCAGAATCGTAGGTTTTCTTCATGCCTTCAGTCAGATTTCCCCTCCCCCACCCCCTCAGTCAAAGTCTTCCCACAGAATCGTAGGTTTTGTTCTTCAGTCAGAGATAAAAAAAAGTATTCGGCTACTCCCATTCGACAACAATTGAGATCTTTTTCGTTTCTAATCTCTCTTATTTCTTCTTTCTGTATACATTCTCTTATCTGTGGTTTCGTTTCGTTTCGTTAACACCTATGGCCATTTAAGGACGTGCCAGGGTTTACTGGTGGATGAAAGTGTTGTACCAGTTATCGTGATGTTTTGGTTACCGTGTTATGCCAGTTATTGTGATGTTCTGGTTATCGTATTGTACCGATTATCGTGATGTTCTAGTTACCGTGTTGTACCAGCTATCGTGATGTTCTGGTTACCGTGTTATACTAGTTATCATGATGTTCTGGTTACCGTGTTATACCAGTTTTCGTGATGTTCTGGTTACCGTGTTATACCAGTTATCGGGATGTTCTGGTTACCGTGTTATACCAGTTATCGTGATGTTCTGGTTACCGTTTTATACCAGTTATCGTGATGTTCTGGCTACCGTGTTATACCAGTTATCGTGATGTTCTGGTTACCGTGTTGTACAAGTTATCGTGATGTTCTGGTTACCGTGTTATACCAGTTATCGAGATGTTCTTGTTACCGTGTTATACCAGTTATCGTGATGTTATGGTTTCCGTGTTATACCAGTTATCGTAATGTTCTACATGTAGTTACCGTGTTATACCAGTTATCGTGATGTTCTGGTTACCGTGTTATACCAGTTATCGTGATGTTCTGGTTACCGTGTTATACCAGTTATCGTGATGTTCTGGTTACCGTGTTATACCAGCTATCGTGATGTTCTTGTTACCGTGTTATACCAGTTATCGGGATGTTCTGGTTACCGTGTTATACCAGTTATCGTGATGCTCTGGTCACCGTGTTATACCAGTTATCGTGATGTTCTACATGTAGTTACCGTGTTATACCAGTTATCGTGATGTTCTGGTTACCGTGTTATACCAGTTATCGTGATGTTCTGGTTACCGTGTTATACCAGTTATCGTGATGTTCTGGTTACCGTGTTATACCAGCTATCATGATGTTCTTGTTACCGTGTTATACCAGTTATCGTGATGTTCTGGTTACCGTGTTATACCAGTTATCGTGATGTTCTGGTTAACGTGTTATACTAGTTATCGTGATGTTCTGGTTACCGTGTTATACCAGTTATCGAGATGTTCTTGTTACCGTGTTATACCAGATATCGTGATGTTATGGTTACCCTGTTATACCAGTTATCGTGATGTTCTACATGTAGTTACCGTGTTATACCAGTTATCGTGATGTTCTGGTTTCCGTGTTATACCAGTTATCGTGATGTTATGGTTACCGTGTTATACCAGTTATCGTGATGTTCTAGTTACCGTGTTATACCAGCAATCGTGATGTTCTTGTTACCGTGTTATACCAGTTATCGTGATGTTCTGGTTACCGTGTTATACCAGTTATCGTGATGTTCTGGTTACCGTGTTATACCAGTTATCGTGATGTTCTGGTTACCGTGTTATACTAGTTATCGTGATGTTCTGGTTACCGTGTTGTACAAGTTATCGTGATGGTCTGGTTACCGTGTTATACCAGCTATCGAAATGTTCTTGTTACCGTGTTGTACCAGTTATCGTGATGTTCTGGTTACCGTGTTATACTAGTTATCGTGATGTTATGGTTACATTGTTATACTAGTCATCGTGATGTTATGGTTACCGTGTTATAACAGTTATCATGATGTTCATGTTGCCGTGTTATTCCAGTTATGGTGATGTTCTGATCACCGAGTTATACCAGTTATGGTGATGTTCTGGTTAACGTGTTATACTAGTTATTGGGATGTCCTGGTTACCGTGTTATACCAGTGATCGTAATGCTTTGCTTAACGTGTTATACCAGTTATCGTTATGTTATGGTAACCGTGTTATACCAGTTATTGGGGTGTCCTGGTTACCGTGTTATACCAGTCATCGTAATTCTCTGGTTACCGTGTTATACTAGCTATCGTGATGTTCTGGTTTCTGTGTTATACAAGTTATCGTGATGTTTTGGTTACCGTGTTATACTAGCTATTGTGATGTTCTTGTTACCTTGTTATACAAGTAATTGTAATGTTTTGGTTACCGTGTTGTACCAGTTATCTTGATGTTCTGGTTAACGTGTTGTACCAGTTATCGTGATGTTCTGGTTACCGTGTTTTACTAGTTATCGTGATGTTCTGGTTTTTGTGTTATACCAGTTATCGTGATGTTCTGGTTATTGTGTTATACCAGTTATCGTGATGTTCGGGTAACCGTGTTATACCAGCTATCGTGATGTTCTGGTTATCGTGTTATACCAGTTATCGTGATGTTCTGGTTACCGTGTTATACCAGTTATCGTGATGTTCTGGTTACCGTTTTATACCAGTTATCGTGATGTTCTGGTTACCGTGTTTTACTAGTTATCGTGATGTTCTGGTTTTTGTGTTATACCAGTTATCGTGATGTTCTGGTTATTGTGTTATACCAGTTATCGTGATGTTCGGGTAACCGTGTTATACCAGCTATCGTGATGTTCTGGTTATCGTGTTATACCAGTTATCGTGATGTTCTGGTTACCGTGTTATACCAGTTATCGTGATGTTCTGGTTACCGTTTTATACCAGTTATCGTGATGTTCTGGTTACCGTGTTGTACCAGTTATCGTGATGCTCTGATTACCGTGTTATACCAGTTATTGTTATGTTCTGGTTACCGTGTTGTATCAGTTATCGTGATGTTCTGGTTACCGTGTTATACCAGTTATCGTGATGTTCTAGTTACCGTGTTATACAAGTTATCGTGATGTTCTAGTTACCGTGTTATACTAGTTATCGTGATGTTCTGGTTACCGTGTTATACCAGTTATCGGAATGTCCTGGTTTCGTATTGTATCGATCATATCGATTGATCGATTAAGCCGGTAAACTTTATTCTTGTGTAACAGTTGCAAAATGTACTGAGATGTGACATACGGCTTCGGTTAACGTTGTCTTTGGTCAATATGGATGTCCATATGCTGTTTGTTGTGTGTATTGCGGTTAGCTTTTCAAAAGCGGCAAGTTTTAATTACATAAATCGAAAGTCAAGAATGAATAAGCTCATCATGTTCCGACGTCTAGATCCAGAATGTACCTATTAACGTGAGACGTCAATGAACTTACTTTGATCGGTTGACATAAAAAACATTACACGTTGCAGAGAATATATTGAATTGGTTTTTTTTCCTTCAGAACAGCCATGCAAAGAAAACATTGCAATGTCTTGTTAGGTTACAACCACGAATAAAATCACACACATTATCCAATTTATTTATTCTAACTCTTTTTATATATTATCCAGTGAACGTTGAATTTTGATTGGCGCCATATAAATATAGATGAAAAGAAAACTTTTTAAAATAAGTGTAAAACGAACAACGTTTAAAGTTATTTAGTTAAGCCAACAGAAGCAGACATAGTTTCGTATCGCCCGCCATCTTCCATGCTATGTAGACAGTTTCGTATCATCAGACGAATTTCCAATCTAGCACTTTAAAGGTCATGATTGCTATCACAGACTTGTTTTTTCCTAGAAGTAGGCTATTAATATGATCCGAAATTGCTTTCTGTCTGACGAATGTCCTGGCTGTCTGAAGCAGACTTTGTGGCTTGGCAAATCGGTAAACATTTTTGACGTCATTACCCGATCTAGGTTAGTCTGGTTCTCAATTATCTACATTCCTGTTGTTTTTTCCCTACATTTAAATACGAAGCGATATAAATTGAGAATCCCATATACTTCACAAGCCTATCGTTTTATATCATTAAAATAAAAAAAAAATAAGAATTTTGAAATTCGTTTTATTGAAAAGTGCAACCTCAAACTGATATTGTTTAAAACCATTCCCAAATAACTCCAAATTGCAGATGTGTGCCTTTTTATTTTGATATAAACCTTATCAAATGAGGGCAATTTAATTATGAGTAAGGAAATACCTAATTAACAGTGTGCGTTGATATATCTCTATCAAATTAGGAAATATATCTAACAACAGAGATATATTTCTTAGTTTAGGGAATACCTAGGGATACATAAGTATATTTTTCTTTCGTTTTTTTTTTCAATATGATTTTAAAGCAACAAAAGACATATCTATCAACTTAGGAGAAATCGTATAAACGAAAGAAATATATCCATCAACTTAGGAAATATCTTATAAACGAAAGAGAAATCTCTATCTACTTTGAAGATATCTTATACCGATAGAGATATATCTATCTACCTTAGGAGAAATCGTATAAACGAAAGAAATATATCTATCAACTTAGGAAATATCTTATAAACGAAAGAGAAATCGTTATAAGAAATCTCTTATAACGATAGAGAACTCTCTATCTACTTTGAAGATATCTTATAACGACGGAGATATATCTATCTCCCTTAGGAGAAATCTTATAAACGAAAGAGATGTATTTCAACTTAGGAAATATCTTATAAACGAAAGAGAAATCGTAATAAGAAATCTCTTATAACGATAGAGAACTCTCTATCTACTTTGAAGATATCTTATAACGACGGAGATATATCTATCTCCCTTAGGAGAAATCTTATAAACGAAAGAGATGTATTTCAACTTAGGAAATATCTTATAAACGAAAGAGATGAATGTATCAACTAGAAAATATCTTATAAACGAAAGAGAAATCTCTATAAGAGATAACTTATAAACGAAAGAGAAATCTCTATAAGAGATAACTTATAAACGAAAGAGAAATCTCCATAAGAGATAACTTATAAACGAAAGAGAAATATCCATAAGAGATAACTTATAAACGAAAGAGAAATCTCTATAAGAGATAACTTATAAACGAAAGAGAAATCTCTATAAGAGATAACTTATAAACGAAAGAGAAATCTCTATAAGAGATAACTTATAAACGAAAGAGAAATCTCTATAAGAGATAACTTATAAAAGAAAGAGAAATCTCTATCAACTTAGGATTTATCTTCTAAACGAAAGAAATGTTTCTATCTAGTAGGGAGATATCTCATAACGAAAGGGACATATCTATCAACTCAGGAGATACCCAATACACAAAAGAAATGTATCTATGAACTTATCTTTCGAAAACGAAAGAGAGTTATCTTTCTACTTCTTATATCCCAATAAGAACAAGCATATTGAGTATTGCTGAAGCAGTACATGTCCCCTACCAGCCCCCGCAAGCTATAAAGATGCAATGATTCACTAAGCATGACCTAGATAACTCCATGATGTCTCTGTATACGAAATTTCAGTTTAATTTGTGTACAAGTTGCAGAGATAATGCACGGAAACTGAATTATTGGAAAGTCCAACGGCCGTACATGTAACTATGTACAAAGCCATATCTCATAAAGGTATTATATGATCCAGCAGTACCTTTGCAACTGCACCACAAATTTTGGAGTTATCATATAAACAAAATACCTCCCAAATTGGGAGCAAGTTTTATGCTCGCCATCTTTGTCTCAATGAGAATGATTTTGTATCTTTATTTGATTTGAAGATATTTTTGAGTTTTTGAGTATATTTATCATTGTGCTTACTTGTGATTGAGAATGGTGACTTGGTTCTCATTTTGAGGACTTGATATTAACTTGTGATTGAGAATGGTGACTCGGTTCTCATTTTGAAGACTTGATATTAACTTGTGATTGAGAATGGTGATTCGATTGATGTTTTCTTTGACGTGGCCAATATTTAAATGGTGGGTGTTGTCGATAAAGCAGAATACGCTTACTCTTCCGGAACACCTGGTCGTATTATCTTGTACTTTTAAAAGAGTCTTCGGGTAAAGCTTTCATTTGTTTATATTTTATCCTTTGTTTGATCGTTTTTGAATTCAGATTATGGTTTTGTTGACGGTTCGGTATTCTCTAAAAATGTTTAAACACGATGGCTGATGCGAACCAAGGGTTTTTCTCGGTTATCATTAAATTTAATAATTAAAATTACGTACGTCATCAAAATATGTGAAAAACACTGCAAAGTCAGTGTAATTAAGTCGAGACCGGATGTGGCAAGGATGGTACCTACTGTATTTGACGCGCGCAGAGTGTTCGCGTGCCAGGTGGAAATTGCGCGTACCGGATATGGCCCATGCATGGGCGTCGACAGCTAGCTGTTTTTCACATGCGAAACAATCCATGTCACAAACAAGTCTTTGGCATGTCGTTTAATATGACGTTCATATACAGCGTAGAAATAGATATTGAATTAACTTACAATAAAACATATGCAGTGTTGACTATAGGGAAATGTTGTATAACCGGTATTCTGTTTCTTGATTTTTATGCAGTTTTCAATTACGTATATTGAACAAACGTAATGGATGAATTTATTGACAATATTACATTCTATCAATAAATAAATAAAAATAATAAAAACAATCGAAGTCTTATATACTGCTTTATCAAAACCTAATTCGTAAAACGTCTCAAAGCGGTTCACCAATTATCATACATGGTTATAGGGCCTTTACAAGCAGTCCATGACTTTATTAAGACTCTCGGGAGTATACAGCCGGTGCTGCCATTTAGGTGCTCACAACTAGCATTAGAAAATTACATAATTGTCCAACGACGGACTTATAAACAGCTAAGTAGACTTAAACAAACGGGGTAAGCGTAATTGATTTAGCTTAAAGATACATCACAATGTCATGACGTCACTGGAACCAGAAACCCTCAGTCATCAGCAGACGTCCTACCACGTAACTATCGTATATATTAGACGAAGCATGATTGCATATCATTATAGCAATTTGATTAAGGCATAATCAACGTAAACGAGTTTTAAAAGATCGTATAAGTTGTATCATAAGGTTAAAAATGATACTGGAAAATATTATTTGAAAGAAGAACGTTTCGTCCAGTCATTTTTTTTGTCAATTTCCAGTCAATTCTACACCCCATAATGCTAATATGCATGGCAAAGGCTTAAAAAAGCGTAACGTTTGTAAATCTCTGATATTTACTGAGAAGCATCCATGTTCTGGTTCAGAATGAGATAAATTTAAAGTCGGCAAGTCGAATAAAACAAGCTTCTCAAACAACGACAGAGATAAATGCAACAGGCATAAGCTGAAACATATTCCGATTATTTTCAACATTCCGATAATAAACGATGAAGGCCGAGTGTGACGTAACGTAATTGTGTGACGTACGTGTTTCCGGTTTTCCACTGGGGGGCTATTACCAACGAAACAAGAAAATGCAACAAAGCTGCTGGACACAAACTCTTGGTTATGTAAATGACAAACTGACAATTAAAAAACACGAGAGAATGTACCGGGCACTTGGATATAATTGTAATTCCTCCGTCAGAATTATCGCGTTCGCTTAAAAATCTGATTATTATCACTGAAGTATCATTTGCACACACATACCTGGTTTCCGTGATATAACTTCCGTTCCCTTGGGCCTCTGTGATTCTTAATTATCTTTTTTGTTTTTGTTTGTTTGGGGTTTTTTTGTTTGCTTTTTGTTTTTGTTTTGATCAATTCAAAAATGTATCTGTCTGTTTTGCTAGTTCTACTGTTGGTCACAAAGGCGGCTGTGATACATGCACTTTTGTCATGTAAGTGCTGATAATTAGACTTCAATAAAACTACTGGTTATTATTGGAAGAAATTGAGGAAGAGAATCGCGGGGATTGCAATATCCCAATAAGATAACGTCAGAACTATTGTTTTAGCAAAAACAAAAAAACAAAAAAAACACCCTAATATTTTGATTGTTAAGATGTATTACAATTCCAAGTTTAAGTTCTCATTACATTCAAATATATCGGTCACATACGCCTTACCTTAGAAAGTGACAAAGGGCATCTGTACTTCATTACATGACATGCATGTATATTACGCAATAGACACTAATCACAAACATTTTAATCAATACTCAAAATATACTCTCTGCCAGACGTACATTCTCGTCAATCGTCATTAAGGAGTGACATGTTTCCGGCGAGACGCATGTCTAGGGTTTTTTATTCTGGAAATTTCCAGACTTGGAAGCTGAGGACAAGATAAATACGTTCCGGAATGAGGTCGTCTGCGGTCAAACTCTCCGGGATTTTCGAGGATACTAGACGTCTGGGTCAAACTGTTGTACTTACTGACCTTGTGATGTTCGAAAAAGAGGCTATACCCTATCAGCGTTTCAGAACGAGGCTGATTTGTATTCAAAGCGAGGCTGAGGCTATTGTGCACTTACGATTACATAACTCTGTCTCGTGTTGGAGAAGAGCTTGCGAACGCAACAGTCGCCATTGCAATTAACCGAGATCTGGAAGAAGCTGCCTACATATACAGCCAACATGACCTATCTTAATCCACCCCGTCTTATCCGAATTTCTGTTCATTAAACATTCACAATACAAGGTTTGCTATAACCGCCATTGATGAATGAATATTAATTTCAAAAAGAATAAAAAAAAAAAAAATATTAAAAAAAATCACATTCAACAAGATCGGTAATAAAACAATGCGGTTTTAAGAAAGAACTTCTAATCTAGAACCTGTCTATACTGAATATCGGCGTCGTATTTCCCGTGAGATCTATAGCACAATACCGCTGAACCATTGGTAAAGCCTTTTCTTGATACAAACGGGAGTCACTACATACCGGTACGCTCTATCGATTTGTCTTAAACCTGAAGGTCTGCCACCATAGCTTTCACAGGTTAATTGCACAGGGACCAGGCCCCGTTTTCATCAACGTTCCTTAACTTAAGGAAACTCCTTAACTTAAAAATATCCATAGGAAAGCAATACAGAATTGAAGGAAAGTTCCTTAACTAAGGATTTTCTCCTTAAATTCTGTAATGCTTTCCTATGGAGATTTGTAACTTAAGGAATTTCCTTAAGTTAAGGAACGTTGATGAAACTGGGGCCAGAGAATTTGTTACAGCTAGTTTTGGATTTTAACTAAGGTGTGTGAGTAATTCTACACTTTTAGGAGGTTTAGATCAATTTTCTGAAAACAACGCCCCCTCAATGGTCATAAAGCACAATTGAGGGGGCATTTTTATTGGAAATTGATCTGAACTCCCCAAAAGGGTAAAATTACGCCATTACATAAGAACCCAAATGCATGCATACTTTTTTAGTCGACTTCACTGATGATAGGGATACGAATCGTCTCTCTACATTTTACATAGATGTACGTGGTGTTGAATTGGTGACAATGCCTACAATTTGTAGGACGATAGGCCTACTGAAACAACTGACCTGCTGCTCATTCCGAGAATAAGGGAGGGGAACCCTCTTAAAGGCGGACAGTGAGTGATTAATACCTAAAACCTGTGTTGACAACGCTTCATTTTCAATGTTTAAATAAGTTTATGCGTTTATCTCCTCTCAGTCAGTGTCAAGGTGGATTTGTCAGGTAATTAGGTATGCCTATGATCACTCTGACGACCAGGTTCGGGCGCTGTATAAGGTAAGAGCTCACGAGGGAAGGGCCCTTTCCTGCGTCATGGGCCCTCCCCAACGGCTCATCCTTCAAGGAGGTCATGTCTGCGGCTTTTTTAAATGGAATAAAGAAAGCCAAGACTTTATCTATAATTCTCGTCCAAACGAGAGCACGGCGTAATTTGCGTTGCTTTTTAACCTTCATCTCACGTTCGTATTCATACTCGTTTTGGGTGATAGTCCTATGAACCGAAACGAAACTTACTAGGTTTCTATAGTGACACTGCAGCGCAAATGTCAATATAGATAATTAAAAGCACGACTCTGACGAAATAATTACGTGGTATATTTTTAAGCAAAGTTTGGCCAAGTCCTCCTTAAATGTTATCAATTAGAAAGAAAAAATGCTATAAGAATGGTTGAAAGCTTTCATGTTATTGAATGTCTGCGGGAGTAGATTATTTTGCAACTTGTAACATGAGGGTATTGTCAAATATAGCTAGTGATTGATTTTCTTCTCGTGTACGCGTGGGAAATAAATATTGAATCAAGCTAATTCCATTATAAATGTTTTAAAACCATTCATCATTTCAGTCGATCTGGGCGGACGTATCCACTGGCTTTAAAATTACACACATACTTCCGTGTGATGGTTAAAGAAAGATGGAGGAAGCCAGTATTCATGTTTCAGGCGCGATATCATATTATAATTGTCCCCTCATCAAATCCTGCCATTATTATCTTGTCAGTATATCATTATAATTATCACTTCATAAGTTTCCTGTCGTTTTTTATTTGTCTCCAATCTCTCGTTATTATTATGACGTCATCAAGATAGTGTCATTATGATCATGTCTTCTCTTACCCTGGACCACAGGAACCTGAGAATTTGTTACAGCTGGTTTTGGGCTTAAACTAGGGTGTTTAGAGTAATTTTACACTTTTGAAGGGTTTAGATCAATTTTCGAGAAAAATTCCCCCCTCAATGGTCATAAAGCCTTTATGACCATTGAAGTTTGAATCCGTAGCAGACGACAAGACTTTCGCGCCAAATTTGAGCACTCCTTATTTTTTATAGACAATAAAGAACAGTCATTGCCTTGTTTTTTTTGTTCCCATTCAAGCATATTATATTGATCATGACAATCAAAGGGATGAGGCACAAGTTATCACAACTTACTAAGCTTTCTCCCAACAGTATGATAAGTTTGGCTACACATGTTGATAACCATACAAAAATAAGCCTAAAACGAAGTAAACCTGAGCGGTAACTAACAAAAAACTCAAAAAAAATCCAAATAATTGAAAATAATTCAGGTGGGGCCAACTTCAACAACAAACCGAAAGTAGAAGACGGTTCGAAATGGACGCGTGTTTACAAATAGCGTGTTTCAAATGCTGCTTTACAGGTAACCGCGAAAGAAATCATCTTGAATATTGCTGATATCAGTAAATCTTAACTAAATCTAGAAATTTAATAAGTTATCAGGCTTGATTTTCGCTTCAAGTTTTGTCGAAAGTTACGTATATTGGGCTTTTAATATTCAGATATTAAATACGATAAAGAGTGGAAAGAAAAACGGGGAAAAGTATAGCAGAGAGAAAGACAAAAGGGGAAATGTGTAGTTGCAGAGATTGTCCACTAATTGTTTTCAAACCTCTTAGTTGATTTTATGAAAGTTAAAACTGAATTTATAATATTAACATTTGAGTAGAATGGCAGATCCTCGTCACCCCAAAACAGAGTATCAAGATGAGGGACTTGTTGAATATCAAAATTTTCAAGAGCATTAAATAATCGTATACGCTGATTTTCGAATTGCTCACAGATAAAAGCAAATAATGGTATACATCTGCATTACTATCATTACAACGGCAAATAAGTGAGACGCAAATGCCTACACGAAACAAATCGTTTTTCAGATCGCTACAGTTGTGTCTTATTCGTACTAATAGGACTGAAAGATATCGATTTCCAGCAGCCAGATATGTTGGTAAAACGTGCAGCACTGGTGACACTTTCATATTAAGCGCAGGTAAAGATTGAATCCCTTTTATAGAATTATCAAGTTCATTCCACAAATTTATCGAAAAGATAATGAAAGACCTTTAAAATATATGTAATCTACATATTGGCATATTAGGTAATTGTCAGGGTTACAGCACCAATGGTGACGGTCATTCCTTGTTGAAGGGAGTAAACGATGAAGATAGTCTGAAACTTGAAGAAAGTAGAAAGTTATTTTTTTCTCTCCTAGATTTTAAGGGTACCCACCCAGATTCTAGGTAAAGTGCCTCATAAGATGCTTCAGTCGACAAACCTGTTACAACCCTGGCGGCTTCTTACTGTACCCTCTCCAAGGCATTAGACAATTCATCAGAACAACTACCCCAAACACACGAAGCATATTAAAGAGATGGTCTAAGGAAAGGTGTATAATATATATAGTATTTAATGTTTCCTTCCTTACATTTTAGTTAAATTTCAATTGTTTTAAAAGCAGTTACCTTAGAAGAGGCAGGTGTTGTAATATGATGAACATGATCATGTCATTTAAAGTTGTTACTGTGAAAAACACCGAGATGACGATGAGAATCAGCGAAAGGAAGTTAGTAATTAGGAGGTTCATGGTTACAAGTAAGGTTAGGTTTAATGTCAAGTGGACTAGAGGATTACCTCCGTTTTCGCGGGATTAAACTGCATTAGCCATTGATCGATCCGGTTCTGAAGACATTGAATATCATGATTTAGATTTTGTTCTAATTCATGTAAATCCGCAGAAGATTCTTGAAGGGAAGAATCATCGGCAAATAGTCTAGTGAAGGTTTTCATTAATGTAAAATAAAAATAAAAGAGGGCCGAGGACAGATCCCTGTGGTCCACCTGCAGATAGACTGATATTTAGGTGATGAGATTTTGTTGCCATACACAACAGACTGTTGACGAACCAAGAAAGTAAACAACCCCATATACATACCGTACTGGCGAAGTTAATACAACAACCTTTTATGCAAAACTTTATCAAATGCCTTGTAAAGATCACAAAAACAACACATGAATATTCTTTTGTATCAATAGCAGAAGCTATGTTATGGAAAACCTCAAGTAGCTGATAAATTGTCGAATGACCTGGTAGAAATCCAGATTGATATTTTTAAAATATGCTATTGTCTCTTGCAAAATTAAGTACATATTTGAAAATTTATCTTTCCATTAGCTTAGAAACACAACTTAATATTGATATAGGTCGGTAGTTAACTGGAAAATGACAATCACCTTTCTTAAATAAAGGTAAAACACGTGCTTGTACGAAAGGAAGCTTCATGGATTGAACGATTAAATAACATAGTGAGGGGAAAAGAAATTGCTCTTGCCAAAGCTTGAAGCATTCGGTGATTAATTTCATCTGGTCCAACCGACAAAATACAAATACATCATTTTCACTTATGACAACATCACATAAAGAGATCGAACATTTCAACAAAAAGTCAGGTAAATTTGGATTAGAATCATTGGTCTCTAAAAAAGACCAAACATGACACTTTTATTGTGATATTGTATTTCCGTCCAGATACATCCAGTAGATACAGGTTCGAACTCACATTTTCTTATGGCTTGCGATACATCAGAGAAAAACATTAGTACACCTCCCCCATGAGCATTTCTATCCATGAGGGAAAATAGTGAAATTCCTGGGATAGTTAACTGATCGTTTACGACGGACTCGTCAAGGTGTTTCAGTAAACCACAATACATCAAAATCTGAACTGATACCAGCAACATCACAAAGCTTGTTTCGAATGGTTCTAATATTCAAATGAAGTTAGCTTAGATCGAATTTGTCTATCGGGATTCATCTCTGTATCCCAACTCTACCTTGTAGAGCAACCAAGATAGGGTTCAACAAACTTATTGTACATTTACTGTTGTCTGACTGGGAGGTCTGCAAGGGGGGTGTGGGGGATCTCCTCCAGAAAATGTTGAGATGATATAGACGCTTAGGATATTATCAAAAAATCTTCTTTTTTTAATGTCCATAAATTATTTAAGATTTCACTGTGTGACTCCTGTCGAGAAGGGGTTCCGGCCCCAAGTTGATATTGCTCCCCCTGCCCCCTCCCCCAAATCAGAATTTGTAGATATGAAAATTATACATTGTGACATCTTATTTCTAAGCAGTACTCAGTAAATTGTAGTGCTGATTGAGACTAACTAGAAAAGTAAAGAAATTTTCACCACGGACTTAGATAAATTAATGTAATCTTGTGTTTTCATGGACCAGGCTCTCCAATTCAGGTTAAATCGAGCAAACTTACTATATGTGATATCATTTTTTTCTAAATAGAATGAAATTAATAAGTAATAAAATGAAATAATACAATACAGTATTTCCACAAGTAAGATGTTGTTACCTGAGAATTAGATATTTCCAAACAAATAGGCTATAGCCTTACCTGTAATTATTACCTATTGTTCTCACCCTGTAACAAACACCTGGCTCTATACTAAAAGAGGATATGAGTGGGATAGGATTATCACACCTGGACGACTAGGGCGACTTCCTTCGGCAAATAATCAGACGTATAGAATGTTGAAATATTGGTTTAAGTTGTTAAACTGTGAAAATTGTATTCTAAAAGAAGCATATAACTTGTTATTGAAAGAAACCTGGGAGGTTAATTCAAAACAAAATTGGTTATTATTCATGAAATTTTAATTACTTGAATTTGGGTTTAGATATATATGGATAAGACAGGCAGCTAGCGACATCTGTCTTTTACCCATTATTAAGCAGCGCATAGAGGATCAGGCAAAACAAATTTTATTCAACTCTTTTGCCATCCCAAGTAAATGTGATTTATATAGAAACATGATAGATAATGTGATATTACAATAATATTTATTAAAGTACATACCAAAATAGCGTCTAATTATGATTACCAAATTACGTAAGTCAGCTCACAATCTTTCAATAGAAACGGGAAGGTACAAGAATATTACAAGAAATAATAGATATTGTATTAACTGTGATCTAGTAGAAGTAGAAGATGAATTTCATTTTCTACTTACCTGCCCTTGTCATCAAGATCTAAGAAAAAATTATATTAAAAATTATTTCTGGCAAAAACCATCTGTATTCAAACTAATCGAAATATTAAATACACACAATGTCAAGGAACTGAATCTGTTGGGTAAATTTATCGTTGACGCTTACAAACGGGGGAGTACTTAAATTATAATTTTGTCTTACCTAACTATGTTTTCCCAATCGAATTACGTTCACGTTTTGTTTGTACAGTACTTTCCCCATGATGACGACGACGACGACGACGATGATGATGATGATGATAAGGATGCTTGGTTATAATATGTTGTTGTTGAAAATGTAGATAATTTAGATTTTGCTGATGAATGTACCATGTATGTAAAATGCGTATCCTATAAGTTGTAAATATAATGAATTGGATCCTAATAACAAAATGCTGTGGCTTTGGGGCGCTATGCACAATTAGTCATGGGGCAAATATTACCTGTACTGGCTATTACAACACAGGTAAAATAATTAACTGTTACAGTGATGAGCCAAACTAGGCCTTTAGACACTGTATAGAGGGTCTTATGAAACTCTATAATATGACTGTATAATGGGGGGAAATGCCTCAAAATCTTTCTTTTTTTTTTGGAAAAATACTGGGGGGGGGGGAGGAGTTCTGGAAACCCTGAAACCCCCCTTGGATCCGCCACTGATGCCCGTGAAGAATTTTTACTGAAACTATGGGTGTCAGTATGACTCGAATTCCCCCGCTGACAGCCAAAAAGAAGTAAATACTTTTTTGATTTTTATTTCATTCCCACTGGTGTTAAACACGGCTCTCCAATGTCGGTTTTACCATTTTATATTAAAAAAAGAAATCAAAGATGACTTGCGCCATCCCCCTGGGGAAAAGATAGGGAGATCTTAACCAAATTAAACCTTGACCTGCATCTTATCATTACACCAAATTACATTTCAATATACTAATTTTTTTTAGTATCTATCCGTTTAAGAGTAACTTTATAATAAGCGGAAACCAAATTATGACGACGGAATGACAGAACCGAGCATAAAAAAATCAGCATCAAGTCTTACCGAAAAAAGGTTTTATGTCGTAAACGTTCTATATTTCATATCTTTTAGAATGATTTATCTGCGGACTGGCCTACATTACGTCTTGTAGGATTTTGAACGTTAAGCCCTTATTTGAATCAATACTTTTCTAAAAAAGAAAACAAAAACAAAAAAATAAAAGTGATGCAGCTTATAAAAATATCTTTTCAAAACACATACATTTATGAAATTAAATGTCATGTTATACGGCCTGTGAATTTGCTCTTCTATATAACAACAGTTCAAAGTATGATATAGGGTTAGGGACACCAACAATTTTTTGGAATTCGCGTGTGTTATTTTCCTACTTTTGTCGACGCAAGTTTTATAACTGATAAATACTTATCCTTGAATCTTGCAATTGTTCGGTTAAAACATGAACAACGCAACAAACAACGCTGTGTAAAATTCCACAGCTAATCATTGTTATGACTTCATTACATGTATGACTCCATTACATGTATGACTTACTTCAATTCATGTATGACTTCATTACTTCATTACATGTATGACCTCATTACATGTATGACTTACTTCATTTCATGTATGACTTCATTACTTCATTACATGTATGACTTCATTACATTTATGACTTCATGACTTCATTACATGTATGACTTCATTACATGTATGACTTCATTACATGTATGACTTCATTACATGTATGACTTCATTACATTTATGACTTCATTACATGT
The DNA here is from genome assembly GCA_947623455.1 of Mimachlamys varia. Classification (NCBI taxonomy): domain Eukaryota; kingdom Metazoa; phylum Mollusca; class Bivalvia; order Pectinida; family Pectinidae; genus Mimachlamys; species Mimachlamys varia. The sequence continues at coordinate 31,923,532 of OX392542.1, forward strand.
ATGACTTCATTACTTCATTACATGTATGACTTCATTACATGTATGACTTCATTACATGTATGACTTCATTACATTTATGACTTCATTACATGTATGACTTCATAACTTCTTTACATGTACGACTTCATTACATTTATGACTTCATTACTTCATTACATGTATGACTTCATTACATGTATGACTTCATTACATGTATGACTTCATTAATTCTTTACATGTACGACTTCATTACATTTATGATTTCATTACTTCATTACATGTATGACTTCATTACTTCATTACATGTATGACTTCATTACATGTATGACTTCATTACTTCATTACATGTATGACTTCATTACATGTATGACTTCATTACATGTATGACTTCATTACTTCTTTACATGTACGACTTCATTACATGTATGACTTCATTACATGTATGACTTCATTACTTCATTACATGTATGACTTCATTACATGAACGTCGAATAGCTCGTCAGTATGACACGAATATCCCCGGTCACCGACAATGAGAAATATATTTTTTTCTTTTTTTAATTAATCAAATTAATTGGTGTTAGACAAGCCTCTCCAATGTTGGCCGTACCCTTTTTCAAGATAAATTAGGCCAAAACGTTTGACAAAGTAGGGCGATCTTCACAAAATCAAACCCTGACCTGCATCTTCTCATTATACAATTACATACCGAACTATATTTCAATATATATATCCGTTAACGAGTAAATGAACGGAAACGAAATTATGACGGAATGGCGGAATGGAGCATAAAAAAGTCAGCACCAAGTCTTCATCCAGATAGACTTAATGTCGTTAAAACTCAACATATCAAAATTTCAAATCTTAAAGAATGATTTATCTACCGACTGGCCGTAAGGGCAACCAACGTCAAATCGTTAAGGCTTTTAGAAGCTTTAGCTATAGTAACATTTGAATCAATTTTATTTTTAAAAAAGACAAATGATTTTGAAAATGTAAGTGTAACTTACTGACGTCCTCAAATATATGTACGAAAATGTCTCATGCAATTGCCTAAAAGTTTGTTGTTTCTATATACATTTTGAATATTTAAAAAATAAAAATAAAGATAAGATAAGTTTAATAACGTTTTCGAAATTGTATGTGAAAAGTTCACTTTGATCGCGATCATGAGATTTTCCTTAGCTTAATGGCGTAAGTTATATATACATATTTTAAACCTTCTTTTTGACATGAACAATGCAACAGAAAATGTGGTTTATAGATTCATTAAAGGCCCAATATATGTAATTTCAGGACTTTTTTCGTTAGTCTGAAAAATTCTGAATAAAAATCCAATTGAGAAACATGCAAAAATAGGCCTAAAACTAGGTAAATCTGGACGCATGTTTACAAATACTGAGTTTCAACTGCTGCTGTACCGGTAACCGGATAAGGATTCATCTAGAATATTGCTGATATCAGTTAATCTGAACTAAATCTATGAATATAAAAAGAAATTAGGCTTGATTTTCGCTTCAAGTTTTGCCAAAATTTACGTATATTGGGCCTTTAAAGTACATCCACTATAACGCCTACGTGTTTGTAAGGACTTAATTTTACAAGAATTGTTGTATCGGCTGATTAAGCATTTAAGTTAAGTTTGGTTTAGTTGTTTTTACGTCCTATTAACAACTAGGATGAATTAGGACGGCCTCCCGAAGTATGCCATATAGATGTTTGTGTTGAGTGTATTTCTATTTTGGGAGGATGTAGTATGTTCCTGTTAGGCTCCTGACGATAGTCCGCATCGTTTGCCGATTTTAAGTGTTACCACACTGAAATATACTGCCGAAGGCCTCCAACAGAACACCCCATGCACCAGGTCACATTATACTGACAACGGGTGAAGTAGTCAAAGGAAATAGTATAACAAAAAGACCAAGCAAGCTTCTATCTCATCAACGTTCCTTTGTCTAAGGAATAGAAAGCATTACATACGAGAGGGAAGTTCATTTCCCCTTAACTACTGTAATCCGTTTCAATGGAGAGTTAATGAGTAAATGAATTTCCTGAGATTATTGACCCCTGAAATTTTCAAAATCGACTATTCCAACCTTGGAATTAAATAGTTCAATATGTCTACATTGTTAAATGAGTTATGTTAAGGAATGTTGATGACACCACCACCAGTAATATAACAGCCGGCCATCTTTGATTTCTTATAGCTTAACTAAAACAAAAACCGAATCCGGCACGATTTCAATCCGGAATTACGTAAAACTAATTCCTTAGTTTAAACACATTTAATTGTCATGAAAACGAAAAGGGATTGGGCAAAAGTTATGTCAACTTATGAAACGCTCTTTCCCAACATTACAGTATCATAAATACAACATACAATAAACCTAGACAGTAACAATAATATATGCATGTTTTATATTGAAAACCTTTTACTGGACTTGATGTAACTTTGTACGTGTCTGAAAATTCTGAAATTTATATTATCGGCATACAATGCATTACCATAATTAATACTTTTAAACTGATATCTATATTTAAGTTTCGTAACTGATCAAATAATGCTATTCTGCTGTTAACATAATTGTCGCATTCATCGTAAAAATGGTTAGCATTTTCACAACGATTTCCACGACTGCAATTTGAACTATTGGTGAGATTAACTCGAAACAAATCATAATTCAGTCGACTACGTCGATTTCTTAGTTTTGTGTGTATTATATTTATTTGCCTATCTCCAAAATTAATATACTGGGTATTTACTCCCGAAATCACGTGTCAGGTTTCTTTTAAAGATTGTCAGGGAAGGCGAAATCCTAGTCTGTTCACTCAGGTCATTTCACATTTTTAGAGAGGAAGGTATAAAAGACGAGTTAGTTAGAGAAAGTCTCTAATATGGAATTCTTAATAATTGCTATTTCTTAGCGCATAGTTGATAGTATCGCTAAATCCTAACAACCAAATAGAGTACTCGAAAATGATTAAGATCATCTGATATAAACTAATGTATATGAATAGTCATATTAAAATTGTGACAAAAAGCTGTATCAAAAAAGCAAGTGCATCTATCATTCAATGTCGCGTGCAAGCTTTTCTATCGTTTGTACATAATGATGCTGGTCTGTATTACGTTTCTCTGTAACCCTCGTTACTTTTCTTTCTCAAGATTTTTTTTAAATAGTCTAGTTCGTTAAAATAATTGCCAGTTGAAAATGTTTAAAAGTCATCGAAGTCACGAAATATGAACATAAACCATTATTAATTCTCTCTTTGGAATTTCTATTTATAGAGTTTTAAAAGTAGTTATCTACAACCGCTGTTTCGAAGTAATTTTACAGTCGCTAACATTTGGAGAAAAACGTGACTTTGTTATCCTTTGAACGGAAGAACCGTTTGTTAATGGTCATGGTTTAGATAGCGAGTTTGTATTCCGATCAATTGTGGCTTGTACCTTCCATTTTGTGCTTGGACAATTAACAAAGGTTACTTTTCTATGCTTTTGGGACAGCTATTTCACGCGATTCCGGGATTACAATGAGATTCAATCTATTTAGTTATATATATGTGTAGCTCTCTACGCTAGTGAGACGGAAAAACACAGACAAAATATTCAAATAGATAAGGAAAGGGTTCGGCTGTCACGCGATGGTTCCTTGTGATGGCGCGTGGCGTGGATAACCCACGACACGCGATGCCATGCGGTATCCGGATTTTTCTAGAGTTGCGCTCTGTTGCTAAATGATTTGACAGCTTGAAATGACATAAACTAACTAAAAGTTTTTCCTACCAAAGTTGAAAAATAAAAATAGTTTTAATTACAAGAATCTAAAACTAACGGATTCTTAATCACATTTGTTTGACCTGCTTGTTTGGTCAGCTTCTGTCACAGAGACAACAGGTACTTAGATTTTGCTTTAATATTTATTTCACTAAATTAAAAAGCAAGACATTATTACTATTGGTAAAATTGATTTGACTAGATGTTATGTTGTCCCCGTTTGGTTCTTCGTCCCTCAATAATTACAAATTCTCAAATCAAACCGAAATGCTCCGTGTTCGGTAAGCACATAGTATTTCTACTGTTATTGGTAATTTCTTTGTTCAGTTCTATTCATTTTAATATCAAAATGAATAGAGTTTGTTGAATTGAAATAATTTTCTGCGAACGTTTAAGACAAGATTCAAGATTATTAAGATGTTATAGAGTAAAATAATCCAATGAGTTTGGCTGATTGGGTGATGAAGTTGAAAACGCACGTGACTTTCAATAAAGTGGCCAGGGTTCGATTCCCCGATTGAGCGTGAAAATGTTCGGGGTAACCTGTCAGACCACGCGGGTTTTCTGCGGGTACTCTAGTTTCATTCCACAGAAAGACCCACTGTGCGTTTACAATTAGTTGAAATAACTTTGCACATTTGCTGTTAAATAAATATAGTATAGATTGTAGTATGTACTAGTAAATACATGTACATATAAATTGTAGTCACAGAAAAGGACGTTAGTTGAAATTGCTTGTTTCATTGTTGTAAAAGGAATTCATATATATGTATATATTGATTGTGTACTCACAAAGGAGGGATGTGACGTCTATCTTATTCGTTCATAAACATTTCTGGCGCGTTATCTTTCCATCCACGGAAGGATGTCCCTCGGCGGGTCTCATCAGAGTCGGAGCTCAGTTATAGACAAACGCCGGTGTTTGCCGTTCTTGTTATTGACTTTCTGACATAAATAAATGGATGCTGTATTGAGACGAAGTTTTATCGATAAAGGTTTGTTCTGTGCCTGCTAACCTCGGAGACTATACACGTGGGCGAGGTCTATCCGTATGACTCATCCTACCAAAACACGATTTTTACCATGAACATGGCACCACAGTCATACAGGTTTCCAAGACAAACGCTAATTACTCCTCTCCTGAACGGCGGGAGTTTCCACAAACTCTATCACGTGGTCCACCAACCATCCTAGTTTTTTACACGTGATTTGTAGCCGATTAGTTCGGCGCTGTCTTCCGTAATACGACTCTTACTTAAAATCGTCGTGTAGAAATTAGTAAATAGATATCGATATGAAATGGAAGAGTCTTGTACTAAACACGTAAACACGACAAAGAAAAGTTGTTTGTGTCGAGATTGGGAACTCTCTCACGTGCAATTAAACTCTTTGACAGATATACAGTGTACAGATTTTACAAACTAAGTACAATGTACAAATACATCATGTGTGTCTGTGCAATAGTCCAGAATATTTAACTCGAGGTACTGGTAACCAGTACCGAAGGCCAAATATTCTGGACTATTGCACAGACACCCATGATATACTTGTTTTATTACATAGTCACTAAAACACACTTTGAATCACTGAAATTGTTTATTTTATTACAATGTTTTTTAATAATAACAGATCAATTTTATAATGTATCGCGTGAACTCTGGTATTTAAAAAATAAAAAGGTAACTATTTGATTATTCGAGTGAAAACCACGAAAATCATTGGCGACTCCAAAACTCGACTTTCTTGTAGAAGTCGCCATGCCTGTTGTCTAGCAGCGTTGTCAACTGACTGTCTAATCCTAAACGTCACGTGGTGTGCAATAGTTCGCACGTGAGAGTGCAATAGTCATTTTAGCCGTGCAATAGTTCATTTCACAAGGAAATGGTTTAAATTGTTACCTGGCTCTCTATATTAAAACAATATGCAATACCTCCGGTCTTTGGAAATAGTTCACCAGGTTGGTCCCAACACCTCAGGAAAACAGTTTTGACTATTGACTGAAAGGGCATGGATTAACTGTATAATATAGCGTATGCGTTTAGTTAAGGGAAATCAAGCGCATTAGGTAATAATAGTCACTATTTCTTCCTGTGGTCCCCAGTTTCTAAACTATTGTTATGTAAGTAACAATTTTTTTTAAATCAGACTTTTAAGCTATAAAATCAAGTTGAAAAAACGCTTTTCCTCTAAGGCTTCAAAAAATATATAAAAATAACTTTTGTCTTGTAAGTTCATTTATGATATCGGGGATTAAACCAAGATTCTGGGTTGGGGATTATACCAGATTTCTGGGTTGGGGATTATACCAGAATTCTGGGTTGGGGATTATACCAGATTTCTGGGTTGGGGATTATACCAGGATTATGTGTTGTAGATTATACCAGGATTATGTGTTGTAGATTATACCAGGATGATTCTGGGTTGGGGATCATACCAGGATAATGGGTTGTGGATCATACCAGGATTATGTGTTGTAAATTATACCAGGATTATGGGTTGTGGATCATACCAGGATTATGTGTTGTAAATTATATCAGGATTATGGGTTGTGGATCATACCAGGATTATGTGTTGTAGATTATACCAGGATTATGGGTTGGGATTATACCAGGATGATTCTGGGTTGGGGATCATACCAGGATTATGTGTTGTGGATCATACCAGGATTATGGGTTGTGGATCATACCAGGATTATGTGTTGTAGATTATACCAGGATTATGGGTTGTAGATTATACCAGAATTCAGGGATGGGGATTATACCAGTATACCGGAATGGGGATCATACTAGGATCCGATTCGTACTCTGGATTTATAATTATTACAATATATCTTTATACCTACCTAATTCAATGTTCAAAACGAAATTCAGTGGGATTCTGTCCTTTTTAGTGTTATTTTATGTTCTTTATTTAAGCAATTATACTGTTTTATAGAAGGTATAATTTATTTTGCTACCACACCTAGTCCTCCGCCACTTCATGGGTTCGAGACGTACATAGGACAGTCGGGTCAGTGGTGTTCCTCCAGCTTTCCTCCGCCCCTAAAATAATGACATTTGAGACAACATTGCACAATTTCTTATAATTGTGTTATGTTTGCAGTTTTTTTTAAGTAAATCACTTGTTCAGATATCGCCTTTTAAAAGCTATGATCTTTTTAAGGACAAACCCGGAGTTGGTTGTGGAGGAAAACTGGAGTACCTGTAGAAAAAAACACTGACTTGCGACCAGTATCTGGCGACTGTCCTATATAAAGGTCTCGAACTCACGACCCGATGGCGCTGGGCTAGTGGTCTTATAGACGGGAAGACGAATTAACTACTAGGCCATATGGGCCTTACTAATTATAGTGTAGCGTTATAGAAAGTTTCTGTGTTGAAGCGCCACATGAAGTAAACTTTTTATGTCGTAATTACGACTTAGCTATCTCGTAATTACGACATAGTATGTCGTAATTACGACTTAGTTATCTCGTAATTACGACATAGTTATCTCGTAATTACGACATAGTTATCTCGTAATTACGACATAGTTATCTCGTAATTACGACATAGTTATCTCGTAATTACGACATAGTTATCTTGTAATTACGACTTAGTATGTCGTAATTACGACTTAGTTTTCTCGTAATTACGACTTAGTTATCTCGTAATTACGACTTAGTTATCTCGTAATTACGACTTATGGAATATCTTATGTGCGGCAATGCTCAATATCGTAGACGCTCTCATTGGCCGAGGTGCCTGGGACAGCGACTGGCTGAATTGAATGGGTATAATAAACTAACTTACCTTTAATTAACAACAGCAAATACTCCAAGACACCCGTTCCAATGAAAACACAGCATTATACAGAAACAATAATAATAATAATATTTATTCAGGTAAAAGGAACAATTAAATACATAAAAACTTTTGAATTTAAAATATTACAGATGGTAGTTATAATCATAGATTTTGACTTGAATTCCTTGGGATAGTCCATATAAAGCCTTAAAGGCTTATTTCCAATGGGGTTCCTATATACCAGACCAAACTACGAGATACAGTGAACCCTCGTTATACCGCCACCTTTCGTCCACAGCAATTATGGCGGTATAACGAGGGTGGCGATAGTATCGAATTATGAAAATTATAACCATGAATTAAATTGAATAAAAGATTGCATTTCCAACTTTTTATTAAAAAACAAGCTTATTATTATATCGTCATATAGATCTACATTGGCACAAATTTATTTCTGAAAATAGTTATTGATCTGTTTTTGCCGCATGCCATTCCAAATGGAACACTAAAGAGTTCCTCGATCTCTAAAAAACAGAACAATATGGCGTTATCGTCGAGGGAAATATATAGCGATTCGGACGTTTGTATTTTAAAGGGTGTGGCGGATGGCGGTATGCGAGGGTGGCGAGCTAAACGAGGGAATTATATAGGACAGAAATCCGTTCTAGAGTTTAAGGTGGCGGTATGCGAGGGTGGGGGTAGATTCGGGTGGCAATAGGTCGAGGGTACACTGTATAACTTAATCGTAATGACGATATACTAAGTCGTAATTACGAGATAGCTATGTCGTAATTACGAGATAACTAAGTCGTAATTACGACATACTAAGTCGTAATTACGAGATAGCTATGTCGTAATTACGAGATAACTAAGTCGTAATTACGACATACTAAGTCGTAATTACGAGATAAGTAAGTCGTAATTACGAGATAACTATGTCGTAATTACGAGATAACTAAGTCGTAATTACGACATACTAAGTCGTAATTACGAGATAACTAAGTCGTAATTACGACATACTAAGTCGTAATTACGACATAAAAAATTACTTCATGTGGCACTAACCGGCTTCCGTAGGTACATGTATACAAAAGGAACTTTATTTATTTTGAGAGTTTTACGTCCTCACATGGCCTGACAATCTTCGGTGGACGAGAAAAGATAGGAAAGAGAGTAGAAGGGATAAAGTATGTAGAAGGAAAGGCAAGGGGAATGGGTTGAGAGGGTAGATATAGGAGTCGTCTGGCCTACCAACCTACATAGGGGCGCTATAATTTTGAAGACGACCCCTTTGCCTAAAGTTGTCCTACATAGAAATCGGTGGGGGAAGTTTGCCGGTCGTACCAAGATGACTTAGCGCGAATGGAAGATGACCGAGAGTGAGACGAGTCTGTTCCCAGAAAAGAAAACCCCGAAAAAACCGTCGATCCGCACCGGCCTGGAACATGATCTTGCGCGACACATGATATTGCGCATTGGTTATATCTGGCCATCTGTCAAAATATTGACGAAAAGGATTGATCTAAGTGGGTGCATTTGAAATTTTGCAGGACCATTGAAAGTTTGTCGGAACATTACGACTTTCTTTTTCCTATGTACACCAAAGAAAGTTAAAATACCGTACCCCTTCACGCTTGTTAATGCGATTGCTGATTCGCTGAAATAATTGACATTTGGTTAAAATAAATATGGCAATTGTTTCAGTCTTCGATTCACAAACTCTTTCAAATAAGGTTCCAATCTCAGATTTGATAAAGATTTCTTGAAATTACCTATTAAACCAAGAAATTGGCCTTTTAATCAGCTTCCAAAAAGGACAAATTAAACCCACTAAAGGGATATAACTCAATATATTCAATGTAGAAAGACATTAATTGCTATTTATCCCGGCCAAATGTGTATGAATTTACAAATATATCAGGAAGTTATTGAGGAGTGAACGAATTTTTAAAAAAATAAGGAACTCATATCATATCAATCGGATTGTATTGAAAAAGCCGATTTTTGTTCTAATTCAGGGGTTGTATGCGTTCTAATTGGGTATCAAGTGGAATTGGGTCGATTAGGCCTACGTAAGTCTCAGGTTATCCTCGTTAGAAGATGACATTTACCAATACCTCTCTCGCGCATCGAGTGCTATAATGTCATATGTACTGGGGAACTTTTACTAGTGTGGAGATTTATCAACCAATTAAAAATCCTCTAAGGGGACATAGCTCGTGAACAATAATTAATGGGGTTTATGTACAAGTCCCTATAGAACACAACCAATGAAATCCACAGAATGATGTTGTATAGACAGTGTCTGTATATAGTAAATGCCTTTATATAGAAAATTTCTGTATATCGAAAAGGTCTGTATATAAAGAATGTCTGTATATAGAGAATTTTGGTATATAGAGAATGCCTGTTCCCTAATACTTGTTTTTAAAATGTATGCGTTCAGGGAATCAGCCCATGATTCAGAGAATGTCTGTTTGTATATACAGAATGTCTGTATGTAGAGAATGTCTGTATATAGAGAATATCTGTATACAGAGAATGTTCGTATATAGAGAATGTCTGTATATAGAGAATGTTTGTATATAGAGAATGGCTGTATATAGAGAATGTTTGTATATAGAGAATGTCTGTATATAGAGAATGTTTGTATATAGAGAATGTCTGAATATAGAGAATGTTTGTATACAGAGAATGTCTGTATGTAAAGAATGTCTGTATATAGAGAATGTCTGTATGTAGAGAATGTTTGCATACAGAGAATGTCTGTATATAGAGAATGTTTGTAGATAGAGAATGTTTGTATATAGAGAATGTTTGTATATAGAGAATGTTTGTATATATAGAATGTTTGTATATAGAGAATGTTTGTATATAGAGAATGTTTGTATATAGAGAATGTTTGTATATAGAGAATGGCTGTATATAGAGAATGGCTGTATATAGAGTATGTTTGTATATAGAGAATGTTTGTATATAGAGAATATCTGTATATAGAGAATGTCTGTATATAGAGAAATGTCTGTATATAGAGAATGTTTGTATTCAGAGAATGTCTGTATAAAGAGAATGTCTGTGTATAGAGAATGTCTGTATATAGAGAAAGTCTGTATATAGAGAATGTCTGTATATAGAGAATGTTTGTATATAGAAAATATCTGTATATAGAGAATGTTTGTATATAGAGAATGTCTGTATATAGAGAATGTCTGTATATAGAGAATGTCTGTATATAGAGAATATTTGTTTATACAGAATGTCTGTATGTAGAGAATGTTTGTATATAGAGAATATCTGTATACAGAGAATGTCTGTATACAGAGAATGTCTGTATACAGAGAATGTTCGTATGTAGAGAATGTCTGTATATAGAGAATGTCTGTATTCAGAGAATGTCTGTATAAAGAGAATATCTGTGTATAGAGAATGTCAGTATATAGAGAATGTCTGTATATAGAGAAGATTTGTGTATAGAGAATGTTTGTATATAGAGAATATCTGTATATAGAGAATGTTTGTAGGTAGAGAATTCTGTATATAGAGAATGTCTGTATATAAAGAATGTCTGTATATAGAGAATGTTTGTATATAGAGAATGTTTGTATATAGAGAATATCTGTATATAGAGAATGTTTGTAGGTAGAGAATTCTGTATATAGAGAATGTCTGTATATAAAGAATGTCTGTATATAAAGAATGTTTGTATAAAAAGAATGTCTGTATATAGAGAATGTCTGTATATAGAGAATGTCTGTATATAGAGATTATCTGTTTATAAAGAATGTCTGTATATAAAGAATGTCTGTATATAAAGAATGTCTGTATATAGAAAATGTCGGTACATAGAGAATGTCTGTATATAGAGAATGTCTGTATATAGAGAATGTCTGTATATAGAGAATGTTTGTATATAGAGAATATCTGTATATATAGAATATCTGTATATAGAGAATGTTTGTATATAGAGAATGTCTGTATACAGAGAATGATTGTATATAGAGAATGCCTGTATACAGAGAATGTCTGTATATAAAGAATGTCTGTATATAGAGAATGTTTGTATATAGAAAATGTCTGTATATAGAGAATGTTTTTATATAGAGAATATCTGTATATAGAGAATGTTTGTATATAGAGAATGTTTGTATATAGAAAATGTCTGTATATAGAGAATGTCTGTATTCAGAGAATGTCTGTATAAAGAGAATGTCTGTGTATAGAGAATGTCTGTATATAGAGAATGTCTGTATATAGAGAATGTCTGTATATAGAGAATGTCTGTATATAGAGAATGTTTGTATATAGAAAATATCTGTATATAGAGAATGTTTGTATATAGAGAATGTTTGTTTATAGAGAATGTCTGTATATACAGAATGTCTGTATAAAGAGAATGTTTGTATATACAGAATGTCTGTATGTAGAGAATGTCTGTATACAGAGAATATCTGTATACAGAGAATGTTCGTATGTAGAGAATGTTTGTATATAGAGAATGTCTGTATACAGAAAATGTCTGTATATAGAGAATGTCTGTATATAGAGAATGTCTGTATATAGAGATTATCTGTATATAGAGAAGTTCTGTGTATAGAGAATGTCTGTATATAAAGAATGTCTGTATATAGAGAATGTTTGTATATAGAGAATGTCTGTATATAGAGAATGTCTGTATACAGAGAATATCTGTATATAGATAATGTCGGTATATAGAGAATGTCTGTATATAGAGAATGTCTGTATATAGAGAATGTCTGTATATAGAGAATGTCTGTATATAGAGAATGTCTGTATATAGAGAATGTCTGTATATAGAGAATGTCTGTATATAGAGAATGTCTGTATATAGAGAATGTCTGTGTATAAAGAATGTCTGTATATGTCTGTATATAGAGAATGTCTGTATATAGAGAATGTCTGTATATAGAGAATGTCTGTATATAGAGAATGTCTGTGTATAAAGGATGTCTGTATATGTCTGTATATAGAGAATGTCTGTATATAGAGAATGTCTGTATATAGAGAATGTCTGTATATAGAGAATGTCTGTATATAGAGAATGTCTGTATATAGAGAATGTCTGTGTATATAGAATGTCTGTATATGTCTGTATATAGAGAATGTCTGTATATAGAGAATGTCTGTATATAGAGAATGTCTGTGTAAAGTGAATGTCTGTATATAGAGAATATCTGTATATAGAGAATGTCTGTATATAGAGAATGTCTGTATATAGAGAATGTTTGTATATAGAGAATGTCTGTATACAGAGAATGTCTGTATATAGAGAATGTCTGTATATAGAGATTGTCTGTATATAGAGAATGTCTGTGTATAGAGAATGTCTGTATATGTCTGTGTATAGAGAATGTCTGTATATAGAGAATGTCTGTGTAAAGTGAATGTCTGTATAAAGAGAAGGTCTGTATATAGATAATGTCTGTGTATAGTGAATGGCTGTATATAGAGTATGTCTGTATATAGAGAATGTTTGTATATAGAGAATGTTTGTATATAGAGAATGTCTGTATATAGAGAATGTTTGTATGTAGAGAATATCTGTATATAGAGAATATCTGTATATAGAGAATGTTTGTATATAGAGAATGTCTGTATACAGATTGTCTATATATAGAGAATGTCTGTGTATACAGAATATATGTATATAGAAAATGTCTGTTTACAGAGAATGTCGGTTTATAGAGAATGTCTGCATACAGAGAATGTTTGTATATAGAGAATGTTTGTATATAGAGAATGTCTGAATATAGAGAATTTCTGTATATAGAGAATGTCGATATATAGAGAATGTCTGTGTATAGAGAATGTCTGTGTACAGGTAATGATAGTGTATAGAGAAATATTGTATATACAGAATATATGCCTTTGTATAAACGATGCCTGCAGACAGAGACCATTCCACTTAAGAAACAAATTGTGTTATACGACTACATTGTACTTGTGTTAAAAGATTACTAATGTTAAGATATTATTAATGTTAGAAAAATTACTCATTTTAAGACATTGCTCGTGTTAAGAGATAATTATTGTTAAGATATTACTCGTACGAAGAAATTACTACTGTTCAGAGATTACTCGTGTTAATTAGATTTCTCGTGTTAAGAGATTACTCGCGTTACTGATGAGAGATTACTTATGGTAAGATATTACTAGTATTAAGAGATTACCCGTGTTGAGAGATTCTTAATGTTGAGATATTACTAATATTAAAAGATCTGTAGCGTTAAGAGAGTACCCGTGTTAATAGATTACTGATGTTAAGATATTACTTGTGTTGAGAGATTACTAGTGTTATGCGATTACTCGTGTTAAGAGATAACTCGCGCTAAGAGATTACTTGTATTAAGATATTACTAGTGTTAAGATATTACTCGTGTGTTCAGAGAAATTGGTGTTTTGAGACCAGTTTTTGTTCTTGCATTGGTGCTTTCAAAAAATAACGTTGAGTCCAAATTATCGAGGAAATTTTTTTTTTCAAAATTTAGCCTCTGATGTTTTCGCTTATTGATCTTTGTATCTTTGGCCATTATCTTGGCCTCAGTTTTACGGTTTTGTTGTCTGCCGTTGACGTGGTGCATGGTTGTATATGTCAAACTGAAGATTTCAAATGCATATTGATTTTTGTTATCTAGTCTAGCGAAATCAACTATCATCAGAAAACTTTTCAACATATCTCGACAGCCCTCTGAGGGAGAAATGAAAATATATTTCCCTGCCAGCTTTATGATTTTGAACGATAAACATCGATTGTGTTTTAGACGTTTGGCTTTTTGAGTATCAGTCTCGTGTTTATTGAATAAAACGTCGCTGAGCAGAAAGTCACGTGAGCTAGTGGCGGGAACATCGCTACTGCGGCTAGAAAGATTAATTTAATATGTCGCATCAATCGTTTTGGCAGAATAAACCTACCTTTTGTTTATGAAATAAGAAACTTCCAAAAAATCTTTGTTACATTTGCAAACAAAAACCAAAAAAAAAACAACTAGGTCAAGGAAGCACTTCTATATACATTATTTCAGCACACGTGACAATTTAATATTCAGGATAAAAGTATGGCAAGTTTCCTTATGATTGTGTTGGTCTCACTGATCAAGAACAAAGTCTTAAAAACATAAACCACAAACGAGCGAATTCAATTTGTTGTACAGAATATAAACTATTAAGTAAGATTTACAGTCTACACTGACATTCACTCGAAAACCATTGCTCAACAGATTATCATAATCACCGCATAACTGTAGTCAAACACGTGACAAATTTCTATGACGTCGACAACAATACAAGTGGGCGGAGCTATGTGAATCCTACAGTTTGAAATACAATTGTGTGACGTCACCAACAATAAACGTTGGCGGAGCTTGCAAATTTCATGCTGTTATATTTATTGAGCCATTCCCATGTTTATTAGTTTTGAAATGAAATCTGTGTCCGAAGATTTGACTATAATGAACGAAATAGTTACGAACATTTCATAGAAAGATACTGTAAATATAAGGATAAACTTTCTATTTTGTTTAGGTTATCGGGGGATAACTACAATGGAAAACGGGTAAATTATACATTCGCCGATTATGTATAATTTATCCGTTTTCAATTGTAGTTATCCCCGTTACCTAAACAAAATAGAAAGTTTATCCTTAAATAACTAAGCATTGCCTAACGGGCGACATTCTATTTATCTGTCACCCAAATTGTATTCATATCGACTGTATACCACATTTGGTTACAATTTTATGCTTATATTATTTTATATCGATCAATATTTTTAAATGTAGTCGTAAATGTTCTCCCTTTTGCCGTGTGTTTATTTACTGGAAGAGCCTGATTTAAATCAACGTCATCTAAGCTGTTGATTCAAATCCATTATACATGTTACCTGATGCGGAGTGCAAAACGTTGACGTAACGTATTCCAACATGGCGCCAGAAATGACGTCATTATAACCTGATTTAAATCAGTGTCATCTAAGCGATTGATTTAAAGCCATTATACATTTTATCTGAGGCGGAGGAGTGCAAAGTTTTGATATGACGTAGTTCAACATGGCGTCAGAAAAACGTCATGTGATGCGGCATTGCAACTTGTTGGTTACAATGTGATAAACTACAATTTGGTTCTCTAATGATATATTGGCGAATGCAACACAGAATATAATATAATAATATGTAATGACGTTGAAACTATTTCGTGACGTCATGATTCATTTTTATCATTTAAGGATTAACTTGAATTTATTTTTTTATGTTATGGGGGTATTACACAAAAAACGGAGTGTACTCTAAATAAACCGCGAAGCGGTTTATGATGAGAGTACACTCTGAGTTTTTTGTGTCATTACCCCTTAACATAAAAAATAAATTCAAGTTAATCCTGATAATTTAATCTATACCCTGCGAAAATTTACTTTATCGATGGACTCTTTTCTCTTACATATTAATACGCTGCTGCATCAGCCAATCAAAAGCGACGTTATAAACGGCGACGTCAATTTTTACGTTATGGGCTGATAGCATAATTTTTTAAACCAATGAAAAAGCTTGTTTCAACAAGATTAAATTATTTTCACGTCTTACTTCAACAGCTATGATTGTATATAAAGGGTCTAAGTAATGCAATGGATTAAGCAGATATATTTGGTCGTTTTTGTGTCCAAAAATAGAGAGCACGACAAAAAAATCACTATACAGCCAAGAATCATATTAAAGTTTGAAGTACATGACTCGTACATGACTGTATGAATACAAAATCTACTACCTAAGCTTTGTCAATAAAATCTACCAAGCAGATTGTATTTTGTACTTAGCATATTTCTTATATCATTAAGTGGCTAACATGCTTTGGCTGTTTATTGGAACACGTTCAGAGAGCTATTCTAACGATAGCGAAATTAACTCTACCCCCACCCTGGTTCTGGTGTAGAACAAAGGTCAAATGTTAGGTCTTTGATATCTGTGATCATAAACTTCATTCCATGCAAGAGAGATATGTTTATGACTGAAAAGGATTTAAAGGGGTTTTACGCACCTGACCCTTCGGCTTCTACATTAGTTTAGAAATTTTGGATTCCTACCTTTTGGCCCCTAGCATCACTGAAGAGTACTAGAAGGACGAAACAGCTGTATGATGCAGTTCAATTATTTTTTTTCGGCATACTGTATCTATAACTAAATTTAAGAGGTGAAGCGTATGTGTATGTTACGTTATCTTTATGGTATTAGGGTATTGGTTAAAAACTACAATGTTCTTTAAACAGTCTATGATAAATAAAATCAAAATATGAACATGTCGCAGCTAGGGGTGTTTTGAAGTGTACACAGATGTGGTGTCAAAGACAGGACCGGAAGCGCTAGGAGGGGATGGGTACGGGAGGGGTATACGTCAACCTCCTGGAAGGGGGGTCTTCCCCCCACCCACCCAAGAAAAAAAAAGATTTCCTAAAGGCCGTTGTAGCATTTAATGTGTTCTAGTGCCAATTTTGAAGTATAATGAATCAACACACTCATTTTCTTGTACAAAAGTCTCATCTTGTATTACAAATGTAAAACTTTTTTTATTTTTTTTTTTTGTGCGAAAATTATGTGTACGCATTTGCGTACGCGCGTATAGGAAGCTACGCCCCTGTATGATTACATTAAAGCATATATTCTGAACTTTTAACATCCTCTGACTATGTCTTTATCTTACAGAAACATGTTCACTTTCACAAAATTGGCAACCGCGTATTGACAGCATATTGAACCTTAACAGTTTGCAATGGCGTTAAGACGGGAAACACTTTGGAGGCGGTTGTCCTACTTCAAAACCGTGATGCATTGGAGCTTTATCAAAGCTTTAGTTTCGATAGGGAGAATATTCATTTCATAACTGATATTGTTTAAGTAGATGTCGCACCTGCGACGGCGAGAAACCGCAGCTTATCTCCACATTTCCTATAGTTATGGTTGCATTGAGATATTTTGCTTCTGGAAATATGCAACTTTGTAGCGTCGACAATTTTAATGTCCTCTTTGTTTACAGTAATCCGGGGAGTTGCATCGAATATACGAGTGAGGGCCCGTATTCATGAAACCGTTTCGTGCTCAAATATGGATTATGATATGGTTTCAAATCATTTTTCGAGTCACTTTTTAAAAGCAAAAGGTCACATACAAAACCTTGAAAATATTTTTTTTCTGTTTCTGAATCAAGTCTTTTCAAGGTTTTCCCAAAATCATTGACAAAGTAAAGGTTTTGTTTCGATCGGGCGTAACCCGGTCGACACGAGGCTAATAATTTAATCTTGTTTGAAACAAACATTTTCATTGGATTAAAAAAATATGTTATCAGCCCATAACGTAAAAAATGACGTCGCCGTTTATAACGTCGCTTTTGATTGGCTGCAGCGTAATGATTTGTAAGAGAAAAGAGTCCATCACTAAAGTAAATTTTCGCAGGGTATAGATTAAATTATAAGTATTAACTTGAATCTATTTTTTATGTTATGGGTTTATAACACAAACATCAAGAGCGTACTCTCATCATAAACCGCTTTGCGGTTTATTTAGAGTACACTCCGTTTTTTTTGTGTTATACCCCCATAACATAAAAAATAGATTAAGTTAATACTTATAATTCAAGTTAATCATTAAATAAATTAATAATGGTCAACCTATCTTGAGCTGTTTTCCCCCTATTTCTCAATCGCACTGCATACCTAAAGTAATCCAAGCAAGGGACAATGGCACTATCTCCAACACATGTGCGAAGTACGGTGTTAGCTCTACACGTCGATGGACTGACTAATTAAGATTTTCTGATTTATCTATATCCGGAACCATAAATTCGGCTTGAGGACAAAATTTATCCTTGAGAATGAGAATTTGTCTTCTTGGAAACTTATTCAATTCCTAAATGTTTATATTTTTTTTAATAATTAAAGGGTTTTTTCTCTCTTGAATTTCGGAAGGTGTAATTTCCTTTCCAGAAATAATTACCTGAGCTCTTTTCTTAGCCATAGTTACATTTTTTTCACAAGGGTACGGAGTCGAATTAACCCCGTTAAAGGTTTGAATTGGTTTGGTTTGGTTGTGGTGGGGGAGGGGGCTAGTCGTAGCAGAAAGTCAGACGACTGATCTTCCCCGCCCCGTCAGATAAGCTACCCCACCCCGCCAGAGGGCCATCCCGGCCGCCACCCCCACCCCGTAAGAGGGCCATCCCGGCCGCCACCCCCACCCCGTCAGAGGGCCGACCCAACCCCGTCAGAGGCCCATCCATACCCGCCATCCACTCCCCGTCAGAGTGCCACCCCCATCCCATCAGAGGGCAACTCCCGCCGCGTCAGAGGGCCACCCCCATCCCATCAGAGGGCAACCCCCGCCCTGTCAGAGGGCCACCGCCACCCCGTCGGAGGGGCGACATTCAACCACTGATAATTAATTTAAATTTAAACAAATCAATCAATCTTCAGGAAAAAATTTTAGTCAAATGCTAGAAAAGAAAAAGTCAGGTTATTTGAATGGAACTTTCATAATTTCTTTCGCACTGGAAAAATAACGATCAAGGACAAAGGACCCTTAACGACTTTGTTGATATTTTTCAGGACAAGGCGTTAAAAACGTATAGTGTTTTGCATAAAACCAGAGACAACGATCTGGGTTACTATGGAAGAGTGGGGGGCTGTTCAATAAACAAATGTCAAGCGGAGTAGTGTTTGGGCGGGAAAATAGGTCGGGCAGACGACACAACTGAGCGCACCATCAATCTTAATGATACCAAGTTAGTATTGACTGATAGATCCAGAGACTTTCGTTTTCAAACTGAAGAAACGTATGACCTGACATACTACGCTATCATTTAAAATTGGAGACGAGCATGATTCAAGCGATTAATAATCTTAACAAGTTTATTGGAAAAAAGTATTTCTAGTGTGAAAAAGACATGTATCATCTGATTAGTTGGACTTTCGATTCTAAAATGAAACATCGATTATAAATCAAACAAAAACTGAACGTCTTATTAACGGTTGTTTTGTTTTAAAAGTGCGTGACAGGCTTTGGTGATGGAGGAAAGCTGGAGGACCCGAGGAAACCCCATGACCTGCATCTAACAGCTTGCGACTTACACACAAAGGCCTTGAACATGTGACCCACAGGTGCTTGTGGACATGAATGTGATTTTTTATTTTCATTAAAATTAGAAGGTAACAATAATAATATAATGCTTAATAACGAAGGCCACAATAACATGTAGAGTAACCTTGGTTGTGTGTCGCAGTAAAATCTAGAACACGGACACGTCAGCAAGGGTCAACCACTTAGTTGATCCAAGGTTTCATAAGACTACTCTGCATTGGTTGTTATTGTGAACTATATAATTTAGCATTCTATTATCATGAACCACCGTCTGTTACCTTCTATTTTTAATGAAGCACCTGTGCTAAGACCCAGTGGTTGATGGTATATAGGTGTTTGAGAATTTGTCACAGCTATACGGACCTAAAATAAGGTGTTTAAGAAGGAAGTTAGTCACGCGCTGACCTTTCGATGCCATTGACTGCCTGTGTTCCTCTATCAGCCAATGACAACAAACGGTTAGAATGGGGCTGACGTCAATCTCATTAAAACTAAAGGAAACTGATACTCTGGCTGAGAAAAACTTTTTAAGCAAATGGAGACGGAAGGAACATACGGAAACATGTAGGAGGTTGTGAAATAAACACTATCTATCTTTCCAGCAGTACTATGCGGGAAAGTTAGGTGAGGTCTCTTTGTTGACATCGAAAGCTTTCCATTCTCTCAATGTATATCAACATTTAGAGAGGGGTCATTTTTTTTTATCGAAAATTGGCTTAAACCCATAAAAGGTATTAAATGCTCTAAGAACCTTAGTTTAGATCCAGAACTATACGGGCCGCGGTGGTCGTGTGGTTAAAGTGTCCAACATTCTACCACTAGCCCTCCGCCTCTGGGTTGCGAGCTCGAATCCCTCGTGGGGCAGTTGCAAGGTACTGACCGTAGGTCGGTGGTTTTCTCAGAGTAGTCCGGCTTTCTTCCACCTCCAAATCCTGGCACGCTCAGATACAAACCCTGTTATATAAACGGGCGATTGGGATTTGGAATCAAGTTTTACACTGTATAGTACGTTCACGGCTTTTAATTTGGTGTCAGACCTGTTATAGAAAGGAATCGGGTCGTTTTGATTTAGTGCCGGGATTTTCTTAGTCTGCAAGACATTGAAACGACACATTGAAAGATATTCTTCTTTGATGGCATATATCTCGATAATGTTCATCGCAAAGATATAGGATTTATTTCAGGTTTTTGTTTGTTAAACAGCAATCTGATTAAAATCATATCTTGATCTCCGCGCCGTTACGTAAACTTCTCTCTGCTGCGTTAAGATCTGAGATAATCCCATAGAGGGTCATGTCCCGATGACCTTTCGCATTAACCAATCAAATTACTACTGGCAGAATCTTGACAGTGAAATTTTGAGGCGACAAAGCTTGCATAAACACATTTTTCCGTTTAGTCATTTCGTCACCAAAAAGTTCATGCGGAATAATGTGACGAAATGGCTTGCTGCAAGATGGTTAGGGTTAGGGTTAAGGTCGTTGGAAAAATATTTTAGTGTTAAGTAAAGAGGCGACAAAGGTCATCTGGACGTGACCTCTTATGGGATGTTGTCAGATCCTTGTAAAACAGAGTGAGAACAAGGATCTGTATTTTAATCAGATTGGTTAAACAGCAAAATACGTTTTCATTAGCATTGATTCTCATTAAATTCAACACAAAGTACACAAATAATCGTTCCAGGGAATAAGAAATTACTTTTGTTCCTTAATGTTAGAAACTTTAAAAGCAACAGCAGAAAGCTGAAACGTAAATTAAAAGAAACTTGAGAATTAACTCTATAACGAAATACGTTGTGGAGACTCGTCGGCGCCATGCTAATAGGTCAGCAAAGCAGACAATTGTCTTAACCATAAATAGAAATACGCACTCGTGGTTTTTAGACATATATTTCAACCAAAGTGAATTTAAACATAAAGAGATCTAGATCTTTTAAATAAAGTTCAAGAAATGTGAAACTGGAGAATGTATGGTCTCCCGTGAATATAAAGTACAATCGCATGTCTCGTTGGTGATTGTCGTCAAAGCAAAATATGTCAGAAGCTTGTCATGCAGCATATACTTCCAACAAGAAATACTTTGCCGGGTTCTGTACTATTTATGTCCGTAGCGTTTCAGTTACTAAAGCATTCTGCCTCGCAAAACAAAAACCTATATTAGCAAGTTTCGTGGCAAAATCCTGGCGCTTGTCTCCTTTACAAAGCAATACTATTGTTTATGTATCAATGTAAAGCTCTGTCTTAGAGTACAAAACGGCAGAACCTGAAAGAAAAGACCAGGTGCAGATTTAAACCGAGGCTGGACCCTGGACAAAATATACGACACGTGTCGTTCGAGCATAGACGTACCTAACCGAAACTTAAGTTCGGACTAATACTAGCTTGTGTCATTAATATATGTGTGTGTTACGTCATCTTTATGATAGGGGGTGGCAGACTCTGCTTGTGTATTTTTTAGTCCCCGAGGTTTGCTGGAGCATCCATAGCCATAGTTAATCTCATTTGAGTAGTGGCACGGTACATAATATACACATTTTCGTAGTACATGATTTGAAATTATACAGAACTAGTTTAATTTTACTTCTAAATTCATAAATTAAAGGGGTTTTACGCACCTGACCCTTCTGCTTCTACATTAGTTTAGAAATTTTGGATTCCTACCTTTTGGCCCCTAGCATCACTGAAGAGTCCTAGGAGGACGAAACAGCTGTAGGGTGCAGTTTAATTTAATTTTTTCGGCATACTGTATCTATAACTAAATTTAAAAGGTGCATCATATGTGTGTGTTACGTCATCTTTGTAAAACAATGTCAACCCAGATGCAGATTTTGAGATACGTCATCTAGTTTAGTGGACGCGTAAAAAAAGGACATATTATTATTGTAATTTACTCTCAGAAACTGTTTGTTATTGTTGAATAATTATGTGACACCCTTACCGAATACAGCCCTATTGTAACTACTAGAATTAACTACGGACATGCTATGATATTCATGGCCAGTCAGTGGTTATCGATGAGGGAAAAAAATATCATAGCCTAGATTATGGTTCTTGCAATGGTTTGCATGTAAGATTGATTTTCGATTTTCTAAATATGAGAAACACATCAAAAAACACTTGTTTCACCAAAAGTTAATTTATGGAATACAACAGGTCACTTTTGTCACCTATCTGACTCCTCCAGACTCCCAGAGGTTACGTTCTCTCGACTCCTTGAGTCTTCTAAGGTAACGCTCTCTGATTCATCAAGACGTCGGGGATTTCGCTCTCTTACTCCACGAGACTCCCGGGGTTACTTTCTTTGATACCTCAAGATCCTCGGGAGTTACAATTTCTGATTCATCGAGACTCCCGGGGGTTTCGCTCTATGACTCCTCCAGACTCCTGGGGGTTACGTGCTCTGACTCCTCGAGTCTCTCGGGGTTAATACTCTATGTGACTTCTTGAGATTCCCGGGTGTTACGCTCTGACTCATAGAGACTTCCGGGATTTACGTTATCCGAATCCTCGAGACCCCCGGATGTTACGCTCTGTTCACATAGTAGTCTTGTTCATTCAGACGCTTGATCACATTGTATTTTCTGTTCGGCGTTAACTTGACAACAAGAGTCTGGTTGAACGAGATTACACAGAGAGATGTTTAGAGAGATTCACGGACAATTGAGAGTGAACCGTTAAGTCCTTAGAACTTCGAGGAAAGACTGACCTATCTTTGCAATATTTGACTAATGGCCGAATTTGATTTTATTCTTTTTAATTTTTTTTATTTGATTAAATTTCACCGCTGCACATTTAGTGTGTATGTGTCATAAAGCTCATTTTGTTACGATCATTATCATTATTAAAAGAAACTTGAGAATTAACTCTAACGAAATACGTTGTGGAGACTTGTCGGCGCCATGCTAATAGGTCAGCAAAGCAGACAATTGCCTTAACTATAAATAGAAATACGCACTCGTGGTTTTTAGACATATATTTCAACCAAAGTGAATTTAAACATAAAGAGATCTAGATCTTTTAAATAAAGTTCAAGAAATGTTAAACTGGAGAATGTATGGTCTCCCGTGAATATAAAGTACAATTGCAGGTCTCGTTGGTGATTGTCGTCAAAGCAAAATATGTCAGAAGCTTGTCATGCAGCACATACACTTCCAATTAAGAAATACTTTGCCGGGTTCCGTACTATATGTGTCCGTAGCGTTTCAGATAATAAAGCATTCTGAAAGAAAAACACCAGGTGCAGATTTAAACCGAGGCTAGCCTCTGGACAAAAAATACGGCAAGTGTCGTTCGAGCACAGTTCTGACTAATACTAGTTTGTGTCATTACTTTGTTAAATAATGTCAAACCAGATGTAGATTTTGAGATACGTCATCTAGTTAAGTGAACGCGTGAAAGAAGGACATATAATTACACTCTCTGACTCCTCGAGACTCCCGGGGTAACATTTTTTGACTCCTCGAGATCCCCGGGAGTTACAATTTCTGATTCATCGAGACTCCCGGGGGTACCCCCTCTCTGACTCATCCAGACTCCCGGGGTTTACGCTCTCTGACTCATCCAGACTCCCGGGGGTTACACTCTCTGCCTCATCCAGACTCCCGGGGGTTACGCTCTCTGACTCATCCAGACTCCCGGGGGTTACGCTCTCTGACTCATCAAGACTCCCGGGGGTTACGCTCTCTGACTCATCCAGACTCCCGGGGGTTACGCTCTCTGACTCATCCAGACTCCCGTGGGTTACGCTCTCTGACTCATCCAGACTCCCGGGGGTTACGCTCTCTGACTCATCCAGACTCCCGGGGGTTACGCTCTCTGACTCATCCAGACTCCCTGGGGTTACGCTCTCTGACTCATCCAGACTCCCGGGGGTTACGCTCTCTGACCCATCCAGACTCCCTTGGGTTACGCTCTCTGACTCATCCAGACTCCCTTGGGTTACGCTCTCTGACTCATCCAGACTCCCGGGGGTTACGCTCTCTGACTCATCCAGACTCCCGGATGTTACGCTCTCTGACTCATCCAGACTCCCGGGGGTTACGCTCTCTGACTCATCCAGACTCCCTGGGGTTACGCTCTCTGACTCATCCAGACTCCCGGGGGTTACGCTCTCTGACTCATCAAGACTCCCGGGGGTTACGCTCTCTGACTCATCCAGACTCCCGTGGGTTACGCTCTCTGCCTTATCCAGACTCCCGTTGGTTACGCTCTCTGCCTCATCCAGACTCCCTGGGGTTACGCTCTCTGACTCATTCAGACTCCCGAGGGTCAGGCTCTCTGACTCATCCAGACTCCCTTGGGTTACGCTCTCTGACTCATCCAGACACCCGGGGGTTACGCTCTCTGACTCATCCAGACTCCCGGGGGTTACGCTCTCTGACTCATCCAGACTCCGGGGGGTTACGCTCTCTGACTCATCCAGACTCCCGTGGGTTACGCTCTCTGACTCATCCAGACTCCCGGGGGTTACGCTCTCTGCCTCATCCAGACTCCAAGGGGTCAGGCTCTCTGCCTCATCCAGGCTCCAAGGGGTCAGACTCTCTGACTCATCCAGACTCCCGGGCTTTACGTTATCCGAATCTTCGAGACCCCCGGATGTTACGCTCTGTACACAGAGTATTCTTGCTCAATCAGACGCTTGATCACATTGTATTTTCTGTTCGGCGTTAACTTGACAACAAGAGTCTGGTTGAACGAGACTACACACAGAGATGTTAAGAGAGATTCACGGACAATTGAGAACGAACCGCTAAGTCCCTAGAATTTCGAGGAAAGACTGACGTATGTTTGTAATATTTGACTAATGGCGGATTTGATATTATTCTTTTAAGTTTTTTTATTTGATTTAATTTCACCGCTGCACATTTAGTATATGTGTGTCCTAAAGCTCATTTTGTTACGATCATTATCCACGCTACAAAATATCCGGTCGCCGATAGAATTTAGGGTTGGAATGAGAACGGGAGATCGGGAGAGATACATTATAAACGCCTTTCATTTCCCGATTCAATTGGAGACCTGTTGACAATTAAAAATCAAAAACAAAACAAAAAAATTACACGTCGGGGGAAAATATCGGTTTTGATATGATCTAAGCACGACAAGCACAAACAAACATGCGCGTTTAATTCTACCAACTCTCGCGAGATTTGTTTTTTGTATTTCAAACTCTCACGATATTTGATTAAAAAAAACTAAAATAAGCGAAGATAGGTTGAAAGCAAGGTTTTAATTAATATCTGTTTAATGCATTCGCAGTTCATTGTGGACTACATTTTGGACAAATATAGCTCTCATGAGACGTATTCCACAAGCCGTTTTATTGCTTCCGAATCCCTTTTGTTGCCGGAAGATTCCTCCCACTGACGCTGTGAAATTATCTATAATTTTCGAATAAATACTTCAAATATTACAGTTTCTGACGCCAACTTTGATATCTTGTTTTTATATAATGAGCTAAAACACTTAAATTAAGATGTAATTTGAAGACTCGATATAAAAGGGAATGTTTAAAGGATTCCATTTTTATATAAAACGTTAAATAAGGTTCTATTTAGTAAAACAGGTCTCACATTTAGGAGAAACATGAAAATGGCCCAGATTTAAAGGCCCAATATACGTAACTTTCGGCAAAACTTGAAGCGGAAATCAATCAAGCCTAACAACTTTTTACATTGATAGATTTAGTTAAGATTAACTGATATCAACAATATTCAAGATGAATTCTTACGCGGTAAACGGTACAGCAGTAGTTGAAACTCGGTATTTGTAAACACGCATCCATTTTGAACTGTCATCTAACTTCGGCTTGTTGTTGAAGTTGGCCACACCTGAATTATTTCCAATTCTTTCGATTTTTCTGCCAGTGTTTCTTGCTAGTGACCGCGTAGGTTTACTTCGTTTTAGGCTTATTTTGCATGGTTATCAACATGGTTTTTTCAGGACTTTTCAGAATCACGACATATTTCCTGAAGCTACATTGTACGTATATTGGGCCTTTAATCAAGGTCAAATCAATGTGATTTCTTCGGATAGTTTTGCCGTCGTGTATATGGAAACTTAGTGCTGAAATGTAAATCTATATAAACATGATTATCTTAGTTTCTAAATACTGTCACTGAAGTGGCGTGGAGTTTTTGGTTAAATCTCTCTTCACTTTCTGCCAGTTGACATTCAAATATCCGGGTTCGTCCGGATAGTCTACTCGATCCGTACGCCGTGTAATTTTTACTATAAGATATTACTGACCCGGTTCGTTAACATATTAAAAACAAAATAGGAAAGCATTTAAAGAAGTTAAGAAAACTCCTTCACAAAGTTGCCGTAACATACACATATGCTGCACCTTTTAAATTTAGTATTAGATACAGTATGCCGAATAAATGAATTACACTGCAACACACAGCTGTTTCGTCCTCCTCGGACTCTTCCGTGATGCTAGGGGCCAAAAAGTGGGAATCCAAAATTTCTAAACTAGTGTAGAAGCACAAGTGCCAGGTGCGTAAAACCCCTTTAATTCATAAATCTAGAAGTAAAGTTAATCTTGTTCTACATTATTTCAAATCGTTTTACTACGAATGTGAGTATAACGAAAGTTTATTGATTTAAGATGTCCTTGTATTTTTGTTACTATGGAGACTGTTAAGTTAGAGATCTTCTTAAAACTGGGGCTAATTTCGGGATAAAATTCTCAAATCTCTCTTTTAACAAATTATTATCGTAAGATGGTAAATATTCACTTCTTTGATAAAAATATTGAATTGTGTTTTTGAATTGACAGTTTTACATTGTCATCAGCGGTTAAAATGATTCCAAACATGTTCCCATGAAACTAAACTGGGTCATTTCAACGATTTTTTTTTACAATTTCGAAGGCGTCAATCAAGCCGTTTCAAGTGACGTCATTGAGAAGTCATATTAATAAACTGCACAGAAAAATAATCGAATATTCCGGAAATTAAAACAACATTTAATCCCGTTCCTTAGACCATTATAATAATTCACTATGGAAAACTACGATCGTAATAAACACCCAGATATGATGAATTTTCTTTTTATCGATTAAAAGAAATTATTTTACTCCTTTAATGTGTACATTTTGAAACATTACAGGATTTTTTAATTTTACCTTTTGAAAATTATTATTAATCCTTTGCGAGTTATCTTTGTTGATTACTTGCTTCTGGCATGCGAGTTACCTCCCTTACCGTTGTCGGTATTATCTCAAATCTGGCCCCAAACTGCAGTAATGATTCCTAACAACAGACGAAATGCATTTTTCTATTTCTTTGTGAATGAAATTAAATCCAATTCTGAATGCCATACCAAAATGAAGCATGATATTTCCCCCTTTCAATTAACGTGGTTGAATAATTTTGCCGAATTCATTTTGGCAAAAGGCTACGGTATGTTGTAGGGCCTATGTGCATACATTATAAAATATAAACTTGATTTATTTTACAACAATTTTGAAAGCTATCCAATTTATATTAATCACTCCTGTTGGCCCAGATGTTAATGCGAGGGTTCTTATTGTGGAAGGAAACCGGAGTACCCGGAGAAAACCCACGTTGTCGGGCAGATGACCCCATACCTTTTCACGTCCGGCCAGGGAATCGAACCCCGGCCGCCTGTTGAAGGCAAGTACACTATCCACTGCATCACCCGAACACCCATCCAATTCATTTCAGTGTCTTATGAAAAACGGATCATATCGACATAATTTATATATCTGTTTGAAAAGCCGATCATGTGCACGTTTCCAGCTCACAACAAAAAGAATAATTCGCCGTTTATGTTATGCACTCGTAGAGTCACCAAGTTACTAAGTAGCCGTACATAATCATTGTCCAGAACGACTTAACTGAATTTATTAAAAACAGAAATTTAAAACATATCACTAAATATGTTTGTAAGAAGTATAACAGCGGAACTACCGAGCACGGGGACTTGAGAATTTGTTACAGCTAGTTTTGGACCTAAAAGATAAATTCGATAAAAATGCGCCCCCTCCCCCTCCCCCAATGGTCATTAAGACTAAAGGGTTAGCTGTTTGTGATCATTGAGGGGGCATATGTATCGAAAATTGATCTAAATCCCCAAAGTGTAAAATCACTCTAAACACTCTGTTTTAGGTCCAAAAAACTAGCTGTAACAAATTCTCAGGTCCCTGTGCTATCGAGCTTAGCCTGAAAATTCTATAAGTCTAGATCCTTAAATATGGTAGTACAGATGTTTATTTATCATATGACCATCGTGTTAGGCTATTAATTTACTATTGACCCGTGCCTCCATATATAGGTCACCGATGCAAGGTGACCCCGTAATCCTGGCAACATCTAAATGAGACAGTCGGAGACGTTTTTTCCCCAACATGTCATATTTATATGGTATCGTAAACTCAATTTTATTCCATACGAACGAACCCACAGCTTCCGGTTTATCTCGAGTCGGTCTCATTAAAACGAAAACCTATATGATCGTGTCATAATCTCATATGAAATAAAACTGATGAAGTCGTAAAATCTATCAATCTCTGTCGCAAAAATTCTTAATCTAAACTATTCAGTTACATAAATGACAACCACTCATCATTCTCGCAGATCGATCTGAATTATCTCCCCTTGTTACTATCGTTACCACTGTCCACGGCTGCTTGAGTTTCTACCAGTAAATAAAAATACAATATATATATATATATATGTAAGGAGCGGCCCATTATTGAATATAATTCCGTAATGGGTCGCTCCTTATATATATATATATTATTTACTGAAAGAAATTCAAGCAACTATGCACTGTCACACGTGTCGGTGGAGATGGTTACGTCATTGAGGGGGGAAGGGGGGTCATCTGTTTAAAAAACTGTGCGTGTATTCGCTGCTTGCTCTTAATTTGTCTCAGATTCTTCAATTGAATGTATAATGTTTAAAAATAATCCGCCCTTCATATTTTCATCAGGGCCGAAGAAAGCTCTAACTATTTTTTATCATATTTGTATCACAGCTATTTGTGAGTCTTTCGAAAATTATCAATAAAAATCTATTACTAAACAGGTAATGCCAAAAGAAGGGTGCCAATTCGGGCCTTGTGGAGTTTATTGTCAATATACATTGGGGTTACGCCATCTTGGTAAGATATGAAATCAAGGTCAGCTCTGGAGAACAGTTCGAGATATAAAGGGTCGAAGACTGAAGTCCAGAATCATAAATGGTCTCAAAAATGAATGTCATATTTTGACATTTTCACCATTTGCAATTTTGTATTACACTTAGGCTGGGCGTTGTGTGTGAAACTTGATGTCCTAATAAAGCATTTCGGTTATGTAAAATCATTTCGAAACCATTTTCCCTGGAAAGTCTAACATATTTCAAAGAAAATTATACTAAAATGTTACTATTATAACAATTATGATACCATTGACATTGTCACTATTTGCAATGTTGTTCCAATCTTTTTCAATACAAGAATTTAGTACAAATAACGTGATTCAATGCGTTTTTGATGAAATGATATTAATTCGAAATTGGAAAAGTTTGAAAAGGGGAAATTTATGAGTCAGATAAAATTGAATAACAAAGAAATATGAAACCTGTCCTTTGAAGGGTATAAGTGTTGCCATGTACAGCAACAGCACCAGAACAAATTCCCATTTTGATAACTAAAAACTGTATGAAAAAAAAGCATGAACAATAGATATATATATAACTTGACAGAATATTTTTTTCCTGAGCCAAAGAATACTCCAATTAAAACCGAGAGGAACTCTCCTTCGCTATTATAAATGATGCATTTGGTGCTCTTCCCCTTAAGAGCTTCCCCCATGAACATGTACATATATCTCTACACAGCATCAATTTGTCTGACACCTCGCTGCATCAAAATGGCTAACGCCTTCCTGCATCAACATGTGCATAACGAGGTGTAAGCGACAGACATCAAAGCCGCTGTCTCTTCCTGGTCGTGTCTTGTCTTCGCTTGGACCGCGCGAGAGCCTCGTTATCAGGCACGCCCAGGGACAAATCACTTGTTTCATCCAACACAAAAAATAACCAAATCTTGTTTCATTTCCAAATTGTGAAAACTCACACGTTTCAGTTATCTACTTTATAACAATCACCCTTTCCAAGCGTCTCTGTGAACGCGACCCGATACAAAATCCCATTAGACCGTCGGCGTAGTAATGCATGGTTCCACATTTAAGGATTAATAGACAGGATTTGCGCATGCGCGCTGCAACTAGACAACATGGTGTAAGTACTCTTCAAAGGCGAGATTTTCACACAAGTGGAAGTTGCATTTAGTAGAAACATTGATTTTCTGATCGAGAATTAAAATCTGTTTGCAATCGGCGTTGTAGATTGTCGGAGATCTGGTGTTTCCTAATTAGCAGGGTTTTTTTGGGGGAACAAGTGTTTTGTTGTGAGCGGGCAAGCACGGAAGCAATGTTTGTTTAACTACTGCAGTATATATCCTTGAAAAACACTGATAAACATTCGTTTCTGTTCTATAGGATCTGATAGGAACACGATCTGCCATTTCTCTACGCTACGGTGTGGGTTAAAAGCACTGTTGCAATTCACGCTATATTTGCTCTTGAAAATAAATTTGATGAACATGTACAGTATATGTAAATACAGTTAAACCTGCTCTAACGACCACATTAAATAAGCGGCCACCTCCGTAAAGCGGACAGTCTGTGGTCCGCCCGATGGAAAACACTATATATTGAACCTTAAATTAACGGTCACCTGTCTAACGCGGCCAACGGCCACAACAGTTTGCCCCAATCGTCCTGTATTAAGCAGCCATTTTGTCCGGAAATAGACATCTGCGATGATCAAATGACCAGTTATTTTTACATGGTATATTGATATCAATATCAAAATACATGCATGATTAAGTGCATAACAACATTTAACTGTTGAAAAAAAGAGCAATAGGGTGTTTCTAGCCAACCTGGTTTAAGCAGCCACCTGTATTAAGCAGCCAATATCTGTCGGTCCATTTGGTGGCCGCTTAATACAGGTTTGACTGTATACCAATGAAATGTTTAAAGTCTCCAACATGATTTTCAGAAACTCTCAGACGTCAACGGCTTGTTTATGTGATTGTACGTCCGCTTCACTGTCGAGGTTTTTGGTAATCCGTCGGACGGATGGACATATGAATGCCTTTGTATGTTGTATACTGCTCTGTTTCCTCAAAAGTATTACTGTAAAAGGTAATGTTTTTGCGAGTGGAATTTTTCGCTTTGCAAGCCTCAAAACTGTTCGCGATGCGAACATTTTCGCTTTGCAGTCATGCTGTTTTGCACTATGTACTTATAATACTATTACACACTGCAGAGTTTGAGTGGTGTTAAAAATGTTCGCGTGTTGATATATTCGCGGAGATTAAATTTCAGCGGAATTAGCAGAAATTTCCACACCGCGAAAATTTCCACTTTTAAAGTATTAACAACACATACAATCTCAGTATACCGTCAATCAATCCATATTCAATTTCCAGGGATAATGCTTACCTACGCACTCTAAGCACAACTGAAGGCTCCGTGTTCGCCACCTTTATGATGAGCATGAAAACTAGTTCAGTTAGAGAGCGTATGTGAGCGTAACCCATGGATATCAAGGATGTAGAGAGCGTAGACGAGCGTAGCCCCTGGATTTCGAGGATGTAGAGAGTGTAAGTGACTGTTACCTCTGGATATCGAGGTTGAGGAAAGCGTAGGTAAGCGTTACCATGGATATCGTGGATGTGGAGAGCGTACATGTAGGTAAGCGTAACCTCTGGATTTCGAGGATGTAGAGAGCGTAGGTGAGCGGAACCCATGACCATCGAGGATGTAGAGAACATAAATGAGCGTAACCCCCGGATATCGAGGACGCAGAGAGCGTATATAAGCGTTACCCCTGGATATCGAGGGTGCAATAAATCACGCCGAACAGACTAACATAAACAGACAAACATCGTTTACGCTTCTAGTTTGAGGTTTGATTTTGTTTACAGAATTGAACATGAAATTCAACGGATATGGCCACGGTGCCTGACTGATATGGGTCGTGCCAGACGAATTCCGGGTAGATATGGATAGTCTATGTAACACCGGCAGTATCATACATACAAACAATCGAAATATCACGGAAAGGTAAACAATAAATTAAAAGATTGTCCAGAGTACAGACCTATGTGTAAGACTTGGGGGGTCAGTCCTGGTGACTGTTCCCCATTTACTTTACATGGGTTATCGATTTTAGCCAGTCAGACACTTGGCTATCGAGACCATGCAATAGAAAACCATGTTATTGTTTATCATGTCATAAAAAGCTTAAGATAGCTAGCAAAGAGAAAATTCCCCGAAACAAAGACACGGTGATAATGACAATAATTCCCGTGTATTGTTATCAGACCATGGAGTCACCAGACTTTTACTTGACTTTAAATATATTTATTGTCAATAAACATTGAACAAGGGATTAGGCACAAGTTATCTCAACTTAACACAACCTTCTCCCATCATACATTTACAATTGCATGACAAAAATGATTATAGGCATAAACATACTACCTAAATGGTATTTGTATGATATTAACACAGGTGGAAATTTCACAAAATAGAAAGTACTAACAAAAATCCCTTGCTGGTTTTGATGAAATCATTCACATGTTTAAAACGTTTATGTTGATGTCTTTCGATGATTCCGAGCTAGCAAACAAAAGAAGCTTTATAGTAACAATTTGGCCTAAGGTATTCAAATTTTGAAATAGGATTAGTTTTTCATTGGCAAAACGTTGACATTCCAAGAAATGCAAGCAGGACTTTCAACTAGGCTGATTCGATCAAGGTCATATTTAAGAAAACAACACTTGTGCCTTGGCTTAGTATGGGTATACTATTCACGTTTCGTTCTCCAAAATTGTGTCACCAGACTGTGCCTTTTCCAAACTATCCATTTACTGGAATTTGTAGTAACTAAGAAATGTCATTAAGTTACTGGACAATTAGGTGATTAAACAAGTACATCATATGTAAATACTAAAATTCACACATAAATTCTATAACTACAACATATTATGTATGTTCTCTTTCGTCAAAACACACACATATGCTGCAACTTTAAACTTAGTAATAGTTACAGTATGCCGTCCTCCTAGGACTCTTCAGTGATGCTAGGGGCCAAAAGGTGAGAATCCGAAATTTCTAAACTAATGTAGAAGCAAAAGGGTCAGGTGCGTAAAACCCCTTTAATCTATGAATTTAGAAGTAAAATTAAACCAGTTCTGTATAATTTCAAATCGTGTACTACGAAAATGTTGTATATTATGTACCGCCCACTACTCAAATGAGATTAACCGTGGCTTTGGAGGCTCCAGCAAACCTCGGGGACTAAAAAATACACCAGCAGAGTCTGCCACCCCCTATCATAAAGATGACGTAACACACACATATGCTATATAATAATATAACACACAAAATAGAAGATGAAACGATCAACAAAACTTAGTTTCTGCCAGTATACGGAAAATGTATTCAATATTAGTGGAACATGTTTCTAAAACATGTTATTACTTGTTTTGTCTAATTCATGTGTTGCCTTAAAATGCAACAAGATGGGACACAAATTGTATAAATGATATAACGCCCCTTCATTTACATAACGCCAACCTACACTTCTTAACAAATTTTATTTTTAAAAGTTTTAATTTATTTTCTGTGGTCAACAAAATGTGTCAAAATAAAAAAAAAAATAAAAAAAATCTTTGTAGATCAAGAAGTGTAGAAATAGAGGTTACACAACGAGTGGTTGTTGGATGGTATTTATTTCACTCGAATAAGTTAAATTCAAAAGTTACAAAGGACACGAGATTCGGCGAGTGTATTTTGAAAATTAATTAACGAGAGTGAAATAAATACCATATTCAACAGACACGAGTTGTGTGATATTTTTTCTATCATAATAATAATTTCAGTCGAAAACAGATAGCTCGAATTTAACCTGGTTTGATTACACATAAGTAGAGGTTTTTGGACAAGGCTCATAAGGCTTATATTTAAAACTAGAAATGTCTGTAAGACAATAAATGCCCCGCCCTCATATGAAATTAGCTCTTGATGCTTATTATGTATGCGAAGTTTGATGACAATCGGATCTGTGGTTATTTAAATTAGCTGGTTACATTACCATGAGACGGGTGAGACGGGACGCGACGGGACGGGACGAGACGGGACGCGACGCGACGGGACGGACATGGGTAACACTATATACACCCCGCCCCCGCCCCCGCCCCCGCCCCCGCCCCCGCCCCCGCCCCCCCCCCCCCCCCCATTTCATGGCGGGGGGGGGGCATAAAACAAGAGCATAAACGTGTAGTCGCTAGAAAATGCATTATTTGAGGATCCCCGTTACACTGCTCTAACGTGTTTTTTCTTATATAGAGTTACTCCCCTTTTACTCCCGTGTAGAAAGATGTCGGTCTGGCAATGCAGAATATTTTCCATTCAAAGTTTCATAGTTTGCTTATTTCATTTCCATGACGTTTTCATAAAGTGACTAAAAGTATTCCTTTCTTTAACATTTTTCGACAACACATAGTTTCATAGCAACACGTACGAGGAGCCTTAACTCATTCATCCCGGCAATTCCATAATGAACTATTCCGACCTTTCGAATGGGAGAGTTCAAACATGTATTCAGGGTGAATGAGTTAAACAAATGTTTTCCAGAACAAATTAGAACTTGTAATCACACGGCCATTAAGCCGCAGCGTATCTCCGCATTAAGTAACCGAAGTCATTACAAAATACACACGTACTTTTACAATTTAGATCCACTTAGTCGACTCTCCGCTCCGACGGCATGTTCCAGTTTTCTTCCCCAGCATTAGAGCTCGTTTTTCATTTGTTTTTTTCTTAAGTATTTTTTCCAATAACACTGACTGACAATTCAGCGCCATGTCTTTGCATGTCTAAGTAACATAAAGGTTTTTCCCCACGAGCATCAAGTGCAGTTTACGCTTCCGCCAATTACGGCTGTGTCGCGGAACAGAGAAGAGCGACCATCCATCATATAGGGACTGGCTAAAAGCAGGAGAAGGAAGTAACCGTCATGAACCAAGACTCGAGCGCCATCTTCCGGTGGAAGTCTCTACCTATTAGCACCTATTGACATGGGACAATCTAGCGGTTTTCCCCCCAGAAAATGCTAGTTAGTTGAGCGTCGATGACTTCCGATGGCAAAAAGAGACGCAACTAACAGGTTGTATTATTTGCAAAAGTACGAACTAGGATTAACTTTGAATGTTTTATTTCAAACAAATTTTTAATATAATGACAAATCTCGTTCGTAATCGCTCACTAACGAGACCTGATTGATGACATCAGTGCCATAAATTCATACGCTATTAGGCATATGATCTGTTTGGCGCCCTATTAACAGCTAAGCTAATTGAAAAACGTGCGTCCATGTATGTTATGTATGCATGCATTTTTGACTGTCTGCTGGAAATGGTAGACTGTTGTAGATAATGATGATATGATAATAATATACAACATTTATATAGAGTTCTATATAATTTGTCAAATTACTCTAAAGCGATTCACAGCACGTGGATAATAATTTTACTTGAAATACTCCAATAAAAAAGTCTTACAATCCCCATCAATCGTTAAACCCAAATATAAAAATAGAAAAGTGCATATTGATACATGAAAAATAAATAAAAAGGTCAGTTTATACATGTCGTCTTTGTTGAGAGCCTAAAATGCAGATGTGAAAAAGGGCGTCTTTAAAAGTTTCTTGTATTTGGCCAGAGTATTCATTTCTATGATAGCGGATGGTAAGTTATTCCACAACGTGGCCAAAACTCTCCCAAAGCACCAATTCCCGTAGGACGCAGTTCTAGATAAAGATAAAGAGTGTTACCTCGCTGAACTACAGTATCGAATGCACCTACACATAGTACTCTACTCCATTCTGTTTCCCTGACGACGGTTGAACCCGTTATACATTACCCATAATGCTGATCCTGACACAGGAAGTGACACCTGCTATTTTATGTTCCGGACGGAAGACGGAACTCATTTCTCTTCCCACTTATTCAATCGTTTACCGACAATGACAAAAGCAATTTGTTGCCAAGGACGTAAAAAAAACCCCAAAAAACTAACCAGTAGGAGCCAAAATAGGACGAGGTCCGCTCACTTCCACAGTATACATGGAATCTTTGGTGAAAAAAAGCAATGCGAATTGCATGCTGCCATGATGTAAACAATCACCCAAAACGTTTGGCCCAGAAATATATATATATATATATCTGACTTACGAAGACGCTTGAAACCCCGAATTCTACCCATCCGGCATCAGGTCCCTTTATACCACCCGTCCCAATTTTATGACGAGACATAAAAAATAAATGAATCTTCAAAGGGTCATTGGGCAATTTATCATCTTATAAAGTGCGGTCTCGGATATTTATATCAAGCGGGGGAGATAAGAGTGGGACATTGTGTCTGATATTGTAAGCTAAGTGACTCGTGCATTTTACTATTCAATTCAAAATATTTATAGCAAGAAACGAATTCCTTATTTAGTGATTAAACTTCGAAGTTATGATTCAGATGTTAAGTCTGCAAGGATGTAGCATAACCCGGGGAGAGGGGGGAGGGGGGGGGGGGCAAACTGGCAGCATATATGCTCATTCGTCTCCTTATACTCAGCAACTGTTCATATGGTGATTGATAGAATGGGGATTTGAACTGTTTCAAAAGTGTGAATTGTAAGAAACTATATAGGTCCCCGTAGATGTGGCCAATTCTTAGTGCCAATGCTAACATCATGATATAACCCAGAAACTGAGAAACTGTAAATATAGTTTTGGGGTGGGGGTTTCCATCGTTTCAAAAAATTTGATTTAGGGATTACGTTTGCAAGGGTGGGGCAGACCACGGATCACTTCTAATACCAGTGTTGTATAGCCAGCAGTCAGATATATAGTTTTTGGGTATGGATCTCGGCTTTTTTCGAAGTTATGACCCAAGGGTTACCAGGTAAGTCTTC
The DNA here is from genome assembly GCA_947623455.1 of Mimachlamys varia. Taxonomy (NCBI): domain Eukaryota; kingdom Metazoa; phylum Mollusca; class Bivalvia; order Pectinida; family Pectinidae; genus Mimachlamys; species Mimachlamys varia. The sequence continues at coordinate 31,961,260 of OX392542.1, forward strand.
CAGTGTGGAACAATAGCCTAGGGCCTTCCTGGAAGCAGATGTGCATTTATATCTTTATACTAAGGTATTGTGTATTTGGTTATGGGATGGGAATCTTAACTACTTCCAAGTTATGAATAATGTTAGGCCCAGTATTTGTACAATTCTTAGTCTCCAACACCATATATCTGTACTTGAATCACTCGCTTGGTTCCAGAAAAGAAGTTGTTTAATTAAAGCAAAAAAAAAACGTGCTTACAGTTTTTGGCCCAGCCCCTCAGCACCCCTGGAATAAGCTCCTCAGTGTGTACAAATTTGAATCCCAAGTATCTGAGGTTGCTACCGGTGTAATATATTTGTTACACATTACCTTGTTACTAAGACGGGTTTTATTTAAACAATATAGCTTTATATCCACGTTCCACTTCTGGGTCCCAGCCAATCCCTAGGGGCCGATACCCACCATTTATGCGTAATAGGTTTCTTTTCCGCAAAGGATGCTTTTGAACAAATTTGTTCAAAATAACTTCATCCCAAAAGAAGAAGAGGTGTTTTAAAGCGTTCTACTTTTTCCCATATTGGGCCCGCATGTTCGTTCCTAAGGGGGTCAGACCCGCTGTCCATATCAAGCTGAGACCCTTTCATTCGAGGGTACTTTAGACTGGACATAATGACAATCATACTTTGAGAAGGAGAATTATTTTATATTATTTACGAAATATCGCCTTTTTCGGCCCCGCCCTTCATGCCCCTAGAGACTGAGATCCGCGAATTATACAAAATTGGTTTTCTTTCCCGAAGGATGCTGCTGTCCATTTTGTCAAAACTCACCCAACCGTGCATGAAGACTAGCGATTTTCAGAAAGAGTCGACCGACCGACGACATACCTCGCACGCTGCGCCGTCTCACTCAGTTAGTATCAAATGCAAAAAAATATAATAATATCTATTGTTAAGAGGCAGGGCTTCATATAATTTGTTAAACTTGGCCAGACGACCATTATAGTTTATCACGTAAATTGCAATAAAACATTATATCATCATTATAAAACTATTCTAATTATGTTACTTTAAGTAAGTCTTAGTTAACCCCCCCCCCCCCCCTCTCTCTCTCTCTCTCTCTCTCTCTCTCTCTCTCTCTCCAAAATAATATGCATTTGTTGATCACATTTATATATATATCATGTTGCGCTATATTTATATTTCTATTTTGTACATCATTAAGGAAAGGGCATTTCTAAGTTGCAATAACTTGTGCCCAATCCTTTTGTAAATTTTGGTTTATTCATGTTTAAATGAAATATGTTTAAACTGAACTTTGACATAAACAAAAAATACATGTAGTACAAAATATTTCTGAATTACATTTAAAAATTTCACCTTTTTTTTACATAAATAAATGTAAGAAATCTGGACCATTAACACTGTTTATTGACCTTAACCCATATCTTACGTATGTATATGATGATGAACGAGAGAATGTGGGGTACCACACTCTATAATCTTCCAACGCTATGAATAATCATAAACTGGAGAAGCGTCTACACTGGTTTAGACTGGGACCACGATAAATATAAGCTCCCAGGTGCCACACTCGCTTATATTCTATGGTTTTATGACTCTGTTCTGCGCCTGTTATTCTACTGATATGTCAATAAAAAAATATCATGCCATTAAAAAATGCAATAAAACCGTGTAACGCGAGACGAAAGAAGTTATACAGCAACGCTGAACTATTTGCACTAGTGCTGCCTTGGCGTTTTCGTCAATAAAGTATGTATAATATATAGGTCTATCGTGATTATTGTAGGTAATGAGGCTATAGAAATTCTACCTATAGAAAAACGTTAACTTTGCTTGGGTCAAGAGTGAGTATTGAATGTGTATAGCGCGCAGCAGGCTAGACTGTCTGTGTGTCGGAATGGAGATCGGGCTGAATATTCCAAAACTATACTCCCGAACAATGATCGATATTACACCATGAGGTATTTTTTTTATTTTATTCTCTCCACTCCCAAAACATGATTAAGGTTTTTCTCTACGAACACTTGTCATAAAAATGACGTCAAATTTAATTTCTCAATGAAATATGTTTTCTATCCCAGACATACCATCCCTCCACACTGGGATTGGCGCCCGCTTTTGTCCTAATAAAAAATACTGTCTAGCACCGCTTGGCGGGCTTGAAATCGGAAAACAATTATCTCAATCTTCCCTTTAAGCGATAAAAATAGCAGACATGTTGAAAATAACGTACGGAATTTCCAGTGAGGAACCCTGAGACGTTTCTAGAACTACATCGAAAGAGGCGGCATCCAAACTATTTGTTAATTAATTTCGCGTTTTAAAAAAAAATAATAACATAATTAGCACTGTAGTTCTAGTATTATTGCGCCAAACGAATCAATTCAAGTAATATATAACATGGATAAATCTGCATAGAAATGATAAGCAAATATTAAATGATAATTCAACTAAATCTTACAAGTTAAAACATTACTGATACAAAAGCATAGCTACTTATCAATTCGTTCACACTCAAACGTGCGCACAGATTGACAATTCGTGCGCACACTTTTCTAAAACGTGTGCACACTTACTACGTGCGCACAGATTGACAAAACGTGCGCACAAATTTCTAAAACGTGTGCACAAGTTATTATTTTTTAGCCCTTATTTTCAATCTCAATTGTTTAATCACTTGACTTCATTGTCTTCTTTGAATTTACACTATATTAGTGTATATTATGTCAAATTTTATTTCTTTGCTATATTAGCATTTATGTATATTTGACTTATAAGTGCTTTAATCATCTCAATAGCAGCACCTGTGTGATATGCAGGTGTTCAATATTAATAAATAGTATAATTTTATCATTCTGGTAAATGTGATATATGCCACTATGTGCTGCTGTGTTATACATGTATAACCCAAATAGTTTACTTACATTGATGTAATTTCATATACTAGCTTGTCTGTGATAGTGTACAGCTTTGCATGTCTCTATGTATTTTAGTTAATTATCTTGTTTTATGTTTGCCTTTTACTATGTTTGTCGCAGAAATAGCACTACAGCGCTAATGTTGTTTGTTTTATATATGCGACTTTAAATAAAGCTTCTTGTATCTTGTATCTTGTACAAATTGACAATTCGTGCGCACAGTTTGATAAATATATTACCAAGTCGCTTCGGGGGCTCCGTACAGAGCACAACATATATAAAAATCTTCTTTTTATTTTCAAATATCTTTTCAAACAGCATATTGCATTTGTACACCAATTTTTTACTTTCATACACAGACTGACACTCGTTCAATTGTTACTAACAAACATTATTTCATTACAGATTTTATATGATATAATCATTCGATTTTGACAGTTGTTTAGCTAAAATTTACTTGCAACAAATAACAGGTATATATTTTGACCACCATAATGTGTTTGAGGAATAAATATATAATCATACACGATAATTTGTATACACAAGTATTCTTACTAATGGTTAAAGTACTATGACAGTGTAATATACACACACGCTAACGGAAACCACTAAAACGTGTGATTTAAATATGGGATGTCAGTTATAAGTACATGTAAATATTTTGGAGCTAAAGCATTTAATTTAGAATATGCTACGTGATATGAGAGTTAAGACACAACAAATGATCGAACCCATGAAAAAAAAAACTTATCGCCGTTGTGTTAACAGTTTTCTGTCTTTCGCTTATATACCAACAATTAGGGCGTCTGTATTTATTTTCTCTCTTACCGTCTTTCGTTCTGATATAACCTAAGACCCAGTTAACACTTTAAAGGCCCAATAAACGAAACTTTCGGCAAACCTTGAAGCGAAAATTAAGCCTAATAACTTTTTATATTTATAGATTTAGTTCAGATTAACTGATATCAGCAATATCCAAGATGAATTCTTTCGCGGTTACCGTTTCAGCAGCAGTTGAAACACGCTATTTGTAAACACGCGTCCATTTCGAACCGTCTTCTACCTTCGGTTTGTTGTTGAAGTGGGCCCCGCCTGAATTATTTTCAATTATTTGGATTTTTTTGTCAAGAGTTTCTTGTTAGTTACCGCTCAGGTTTACTTCGTTTTAGTCCTATTTTTGTAAATATTTTGGAGCTAAAGCATTTAATTTAGAATATGCTACGTGATATGAGAGTTAAGACACAACAAATGATCGAACCCATGAAAAAAAAAACGTATCGCCGTTGTGTTAACAGTTTTCTGTCTTTCGCTTATATACCAACAATTAGGGCGTCTGTATTTATTTTCTCTCTTACCGTCTTTCGTTCTGATATAACCTAAGACCCAGTTAACACTTTAAAGGCCCAATAAACGAAACTTTCGGCAAACCTTGAAGCGAAAATTAAGCCTAATAACTTTTTATATTTATAGATTTAGTTCAGATTAACTGATATCAGCAATATCCAAGATGAATTCTTTCGCGGTTACCGTTTCAGCAGCAGTTGAAACACGCTATTTGTAAACACGCGTCCATTTCGAACCGTCTTCTACCTTCGGTTTGTTGTTGAAGTGGGCCCCGCCTGAATTATTTTCAATTATTTGGATTTTTTTGTCAAGAGTTTCTTGTTAGTTACCGCTCAGGTTTACTTCGTTTTAGTCCTATTTTTGCACTGGAATTTTTTCAGAATTTTTCAGAATCACGAAAATTCCCCTGAAGTTACGTATATTGGGCCTTTAAGGGACATACACCGAGACCTCCCAAGAAGAGCTTAATTTTAGTTAAATAAAAAAAAAACAGGGATATGAGTTTCAGATATCTTACATAGTTCGTAGTATCATTTTCATATAGAAATGTGGGTAAATGTCTTCAAATTTCTAGTATGTCAAAAGTTTTAACTTCAGTTGATTTAGAAATAAAGAAGCATCAACATCAAAAACAAGAATAAGTTCTCCAAAAAAATAATGAAACATGATCTCAATGTTTCGTCATAATTTAAACTGCACCACTCCAACACTTTGTTTACGTCACGTTCATTCACACATATTTTATTGATCATGACAATCAAAGGGATGAGGCACAAGTTCTCACAACTTACTGGGCCCTCTCCCAAAGGGATGAGGCACAAGTTCTCACAACTTACTGGGCCCTCTCCCAAAGGGATGAGGCCAAGTTCTCACAACTTACTGGGCCCTCTCCCAAAGGGATGAGGCCAAGTTCTCACAACTTACTGGGCCCTCTCCCAAAGGGATGAGGCACAAGTTCTCACAACTTACTAGGCCCTCTCCCAAAGGGACGAGGCACAAGTTCTCACAACTTACTAGGCCTTCTCCCAAAGGGATGAGGCACAAGTTCTCACAACTTACTAGGCCCTCTCCCAAAGGGACGAGGCACAAGTTCTCACAACTTACTAGGCCTTCTCCCAAAGGGATGAGGCACAAGTTCTCACAACTTACTAGGCTCTCTCCCAAAGGGATGAGGCACAAGTTCTCACAACTTACTAGGCCCTCTCCCAAAGGGATGAGGCACAAGTTCTCACAACTTACTAGGCCCTCTCCCAGAGGGATGAGGCACAAGTTCTCACAACTTACTAGGCCCTCTCCCAACAGTATGATATACAATGAGACAACACATGATGACAACATTTTAGATATATGATCATTAATACTCAGATATTAAATACGTCACGTATTCTATAAATTATATATCTAAATCTATAAATGTTTTGAAAACTTGCCCTTCTATCCCAGCCCACATCCAACGTTTATCCCGTAAGCACTCGTGGAAACCCCGATATATACTCGTCCGCATAGTTTTAGGGGTATCTACGGAAAATAGAAAATCAGAGAATACCAAAACGAAAACAAAGTCATAATCCGAACTCAAAATCGAATAAACTTAAGGCAAAACATTAATAAAGGAAATATAATAAGACCAGGTGTTACAAAATTGCAAGCGTATTCTGCTTCATAAACGACACCCGCCATATTAATCTATGAGACATATATCATGCCAAGTTTTCATTCAAAGTGAAAACTGAGGTATCATATTCAGCTATCAAGTGGACATACCAATAAGCATATACCAAAATATTATACCTCATATGTATGTGCCTATATGATTCTAGTAGTTGCTCCGGTCAATATTTATCTACTAAGGCCCTGTTGAGAGGGACTACTGCCTCATAGTATGGTCGAGGAATGGGATAGTGCCTGAGCCGAAGGCGAGGGCACTATCTCATCATGAGACAATACTATGAGGCAATAGTGCCGTCTCAACAGGGCCATAATGGGTTTAGTACATCACCCTTTAATTTAGATGCATATGTATACAGCAAAACACGTTTTAATGTGAAAGACCATTGTCAGCTTTGGGTCGTTTCCAGAGTCAGCCATTTTCAAGCAGAACAATGGCACGACGTAATAGTGACGTAACGCAATAGTGACGTCATACTAGATTCACGTTGAACATCGCGCCAAATTTGATAGTGCCCGGGTGAGCGGGCACTATCGCTTCATAGTACCCATGTGTGTAGCCAATGGGAAGGCAGTATTGTGTCACGTGATGTACTAATTTCGTATATTGGCCTGGATTCAAGGACTACATGCCGAAGCTATTATATTTTGACGTCATAATTGCTGGATGATGTTATAGACAATGAAGTGACGTCATTATTCAAGACAATGAGCAAGTTGGCTTCTGACCTAATGGTCTGTTTTTATTGCACATTATGTGGTCGTGTTGGGTAGATTCGATTTAATATAACAAATATTGCATGTCACTTTTTGCAATATTGGAGTTTATGGTCAGTCAGTCACCCAAAAATTATGTATATGGAACTCAGCTTCAGCTTTGGTCCATATACATATTTTGGGTGACTGACCAGTCCATAAACTCTCATATTGCCCTCAGTGCCATGCAATATTTGTTAAATATATAATATGTCTCAATGAGACCAATAACGACCAGCATAAACCATGCCCAAACCGTTCTCAGGCCCAAACATGGATTTTGTGCTCAAGTCGAATTTCATTTTTTAGCTATAAATAATAAGAAAATTTGTATTCTACTCTTGATTCTAGAATGCATTGAAAAGACTGTCAGGAGAAAACTGTTTTCATTGTTTTTATTTTGGTTTTTTAATGGTTTGATGTGATTTAAGCGAGAAAGTTGGTTCGTGCACATAATCCATGCCTGAGCACGAGCCCCTGTGTAGTGTTTATGTATGAAGTTATTTAAGCTTCAAAAATATCAAATAATGGTATAGAGGACATTTATAGGTTTACCGAGATCCTGTCATAGTCATCTTATCTTTTGGTTCAAATTACAATAACAGTTCCAATTCAAGTTTTGCTGAAATATAATTAGTGTCGAAAACACTGTTTTTTGTTGGCATTTCGGCAATTTATGACAAACAAAGTGTGGAAAACACTATTTTGTTGACATTTCGGCTGTTTCTCACAAAGTTTGGAAAACACCATTATTGTTGGAATTTCGGCAATTTCTGACAACAAAATAAGGTCATTTCTTTAACCGTGGGACACAGAAATGAAGGATCATACTAAAAGGCAACACAACACATCATTAGTCCTCGTCGCCTTTTACTAACATCAACATAATACAGAAAGTTGGCCACAGTTCGTTCACGCGAAAACAACCAAGGGAGGAAACTCTTCATTTCCTTTTCGCCTTTCCGGAAGGTCTCATCTGGGCATTGACCAGGGTGACCGGATGCTGGTACTCGGACGGCCAGATACTTCCTGTTTGTATACGACGATTCCTTCCGGTCGAAGCAAAGTATGTCTCTTCACAGTTAGATATATATACATGCTCCTTAACCATAATATGTATTATTATTTTAGGTCACAAGTCGTTTTCATTTTTTGGGTGAGCTGCTTACACCAGAGTAGAGTGTTCCGAATTTGTTATAGATTATCATTAATCAATTCTCTAACTTGAGTTAACAAACTTTCATATTGCATGTTTTAGACTATTTATTTAAGGATTGCATCCTGTTCTGTTGAGGTTTATGGGGTATAAACCTCAATTTAATATGAACTGGAAGCAGTTCATTAAATTTGCCTCTAGAGCCATTGAGGTTTATACCCCATAAACCTCAACAAACAGGATTCAATACTTATATTTACATTCAGGTTGATTATGATATCTTGGGGCAATTTCTTAAATATTGGACTTGTGCAAGTCTATGCAGCGGAAGGTGACAAGACGTGTGACTTAATCACTCAATGTATGACGTCATCCCGATGATATTTATAGATGATTTTTGTATTGATAACAACTTTTAACGTTACAACACAAACACAGTTATTCAATCTAAAATTGAAACAAACATCCGAGTTGTAAACAGTTTAGAAAAAGGGACTATTTCCTGCACTTCTTAACTGGTGTATTTATACGCCAACTGAAAACTTCATCGCAAACTAACGTTCAAACTCTTTGGTAGGGTTATTGAGTCCAAGTTCACTTGAAATGTAACTATTAGAAAATGGTGTCCATACTGTTTATACGACTTGTGACCAGTCCCTTTCTTGTATGTATTCTTGTGTTAATAAAATCATTTATTTTCTGTTTTCACCAATTAGTTCAGCGTCCGTCTAGAGTTCAGATGGTCCCGGGTTCGAATTCCGGTCTGGCTGTGCATTACCTTCTACTGGTATTGTGGTGCCTGTGACCAAACCTTGTTTCACGCTTACGGTGTATGTTGGGCGGGGGATACCCTAAACTGGACTCTAAATTGTCGCATCTTTGAGACGAAGACTAAAAACAGTAGGAAGAACGTACCGAAAATGGACTGGATTGACGAGAGAGTCCAATTGGTTGAGCATCTATCCCCCAGTTACAAACTTAGCATGTGTACAAGTACAACTGAACTTGAAAGTCTATGCTATCGTAACAATATTAATTTCGCCAAAATAGACTGAGAGATAGATAAGGTGTTCCTAGTTCGAGTTTGTGTTAATAAAGATCACAAAATATCAACAATCCAAATTCTAAATTGAGAAACCTCCAATTCAACAAAACTGACATCGCAAAGTAACATTTTATGGACATTCTATAATGAATAACACTTTAAGGGGATATGATCTATATAAGTGTTTGAGCAGAGGGTCTATTTATAATATGATATTCCAACTGAAGCCCAGTTGCTGCTTAAGATACACATACAGAGTTACCTCCCCTTATCTTCCGTTATGATATCAATGTAACACAGCTGGGGGGGGGGGGGGTATCCATAATGGCTCCGGTTTCATCAACGTTTATTAACTTAAGGAAGTTCCTTAACTTGAAAAATCTCCATAGGAAAGCAAAAGAGCATCCTTGATATCCGGGAATTACGATCGCCTTCGCTCTCTACACCCCTGGAATATGTCATTGCAAAACCGAAGGCTCCGTGTTCACTCACTTTGTTGATGAGGCAAGAAGACTGGTTCAGCACTTTGATGTACATCAAAAGAATTTCGTGGTCACATAACGGTAAAAATTGACAGGCTTTGAAGTCGGTCACGGCTCCTTTGTAATCTTCAAATGACAGGCTTGCAGCCTATCGATTAGTCAGTTTTTTTACCTCAGCAAGCCTTCTGTTTTGTCATGACATATTCCAGGGGTGTAGAGAGCGTAGGTGAGTGTAACCCCTGTATATCGATGATGTAGAGAACTATGTGACAGTGATGTCCTCGCTTTGACCGTCTGAAGATAAAAATATTACCTAGACCAAGTAAAAACTATCCAGATGACCCTACCAACTTTATTATCTTATCATTTCTTGTTAGGTTGATGTTTTTTATTAAAGGCCCAATATACGTAACTTTCGGCAAAACTTGAGGCGAAAATCAAGCCTAATAACTTAATATTTTTATAGATTTAGTTAAGATTAACTGATATCAGCAATAATCAAGATGACTTATTTCGCTGATACCGGTACAGCAGCAGTTGAAACACGCTATTTGTAAACACGCATCCATTTTGAACCGTCTTCTACCTTCGGTTTGTTATTGAAGTGGGCCCCACCTGAATTATTTTCAATACTTTGGATTTTTTTTTGTCCAGAGCTTCTTGTTAGTTACCGCTCAGGGTTACTTCGTTTTAGGCTTATTTTTGCATGGTTATCAACTGGATTTTTTTTCAGATTTTTCAGAATCACGAAAAATTTCCTGAAGTTACGTATATTGGGCCTTTAACGTATACTCTCCTACAATTACATACACTTATATAATTTTAATGAAATTTCATATTTGACTATTCCAACCTTTGGATTATAAAGTTTAAAAGTGTCTTCAGGGTCATTTAAATCTGTTTCGCATCTATCTATCATTTAAAATTTGACAGGCATTACAGCTTTTTTAAACCCTCAATAAAACTGCGACATCAGAGCAAAAAAAAAGAGGACATCTTGAAAGTGCGTCATTTTTGTTTAATTATATCTGCATCGATTTTCGAGAATTTTAACTCAGACTTTCAGAATAAAAGACCAGATTTTCGACTCTATAATGGTAAACATAAAAATATCTTAATCATTACCAACACATCGAATGAAGAACTCATTACAAAGATGTTTGCGACTTCAAGAAAACAATTAATTCTCCGAGAAGCGAAAAAAAAATAATTAAATTGTTTACTTCGGGTTGCAGTAGGGGTGCGATTTAATAACCGTATAAATGCATCGAATGGGAGGCAGATGAGAAAAGAAATGATCCCTTCATATATTCTTTCTAGATTTCCTTCCCCATACCACGCCTTTCTCGTATTTTCAGCCCGATAAATAAAATAAAAACAAAAAAAAATTACATTATCGGTTATTGAAAACAATTATACGGATTCCTTGAAATTCGATGGACTTCGACGATGAATTTACGTCAATGCAGTAACTCTAGAAACGCTCTAAGTTCTTGTATGGTTTTCAATTTACTTCTCTCATACGAAAAAGTTGGTTTGACGTTTTTGGCGTAGTATGGAATAACAATTAAATGCTACAAGTCTGACGTCATTATACCTTTAAATTGATGACGTATTTATTTTTTGTGCACTCAGAAATATGGCGACTAAATACAGAAGCTTTCGTATGGATCAGATTTAAGGAGTATTGGACGTACAGATCGCCATCTTGGAGGGGTGTGAAACTTTTTTTTTTCAAACAAGCAATTTACTGCCTTGAATGCTTTCATTTCTTCCAAATAACTAGCAAAGCAAGAAAGTACCATGTTGAATTCGTCTTTTGACAAAAAATAATATGGAAACAGCCAAAACAGGACTTTGTAGTTGGGCCGAAATATATTGAGGTTTTTGTCATTTAAATATATATTAACAATCTGATTAAAATACAGATATTCACTATATATTACTATCGTGTGTAGGATCTGACAGCGACCAGTAGAAGTTCATGTGCAGATGACCTTTGTGTTCACTGATCAAATCGCTGCTTACCAGATTCTGAAAGTGACAAATTAATTTCGATTTGTTTCTACACTTGTCGTTAAACCAGAGTAAAGTAGCGAGAAACCCGAACGGTCGTATACAAAAATGGCGGCGCCCAGTTCAGCGTTTTCTAGACATAATCTGTTTGATTTGTAGTTTTTCGTTTGTCCGAAAAGTAAAGAAATTATGGTAAAATAAACTAATCAAATTGTTATATAACGCCTTGAATGATTTTCTCTTCTTCGCTTCGATCCGCCGCCATTTTTCTTTGTCTACCAAACATCGTTTACAAGGTGCATTTTCATTGGCTGTTCATTTCCTAGATATGGAAATAATAAAGGCCATCTGCACATGACCTTCTACTGGTCGTTGTCAGATCCTACACACGATAGTAATAGTGAGGATCTGTATTTTAATCAGATTGTTATATTAAATGCGATTAATTTCACTTATTTCTGCCCACCTACAAAAGTCAGGTTTTTGTAGTTTCCAATTTATTTTTCCATAAAAAGCGCTTTGAAAGCGCTTCGTTCATGCTTTTCTAGAAATTTGGCGGAAATGTTAAAGCATTCAGTGCAGTAAATTTCTTTTTTTGAAAAAAAATGCTTTACACGAAATTGCGATCTGGACGTCCTTAATATGTATTTCTTCCTTGAGATAGGTTGATGGGCGGTGTAGTTATAACAATTATGTAATACATTCTGACGTCATCATTTTCGTCTATATTCAAAACTGAGAGCCAGCATATGGCTGCTAAAGGTTCAAGCTATCGTAAAGAGCCAGTCAGAAAATGGCCGTAGTAATTATGTAAATGTTTACCGTCTCGTGACCTTTGTTGCGGCCGCAAGGTCATTCTTATCTCTATTATGATGTGTATCGTATATCGTCTGCTCGCCGTCCCGCCATTCACCAGCCATCTTATCCTGCCCGAAGGCTAGCCGACATCTCGACCGCATACATAAACCATTACTTATATCTTATATACACCGCGAGACTTGGGGCAGTCAGTTCGTGAATTAGCTAGACTTGAGTCTGTGGTCATAGTCAGTAAACTTGTATCAAATGAAATTGGAGCAGTATAAATTTCATGAAGAAAAGTAAAACTTTGAAACGAAATATGTGTTACGAAACTAAATATATTTTTTCTTGATACGAAACTAAATGATGAGTCGTAATTAAGAACTTGAACTTGAATTGTTTGTGCGTTGCCCGTTTTAGCTATGCATGTCGGCTTAAACGCTATATTCCAATTATGATGTACCTGGCCCCGGTCTAGTTTCTTTAACAACCTTATTTCTTCAGATAGTTTCGTATTTTTTATCGGCGACAGATTTTGATACAGCTTATTATTTGCTTATAAGACCTATGTATATTCAGGAACGTATATATACGTCCCTGGTATATTGCACTACCGTGGTAGTTGGGTTTTTCTTCTTTTTTTTTAAGAAGCGTTTCTCAGATCCTTGCAATATCGATTTAATTTGTTAAGAGAATGTTTATACGAGTTCTAGTCCGTGGTCGAAGCCCGTACACCCTACACAGCGTGTTCGATTACGTTTTTTATAGAACCATTTCGTGACGTGTGTGGGTCGGCAATATGTATAGCTGACTGTAATGTTAATTAATTTGATATAAAGATATGAATTAGGGCTATATATGATCTGACAAAGGCCAATCTTTGTACTTCGAAGCATGTTTTGATTTGCACAATATATTCTGAAAAATATCGTAGCTGTTATCACAATAATCATATACTAGAGATTTCTTCGGGAATATCAGATGATTCCGAAAAAAACGTCTCTTGCGAATCACAGGGGTTTGTAAGATAAATACTTCAGCTTAAGAAATATATATTATATAGATCCCGACTCTATCTATTTATGATCATCATTTATCTTACAAGCACCTGTGTGTGAACCAGGGACGTATATGTGACACATATACGTCCCTGGTGTGAAGGTTTTTTAAATTGTGGCTCACGAAAATGAGCAATCAATTCAGCGGTAGATAAATTGTAGAATTATCAGGTATTTTTAGAAATTATTTCACATTGCGACCGTGTTGGCGAAGTTCCCAGTCCGATAGAGCTGTATTTCACCGTAAACAAAGCTATGTCGAGGCTACTGAGTACTACATTAAAATAAACTAGAAATACAGAAAGAATAGATATATTACACCGACGCCCGACAAAACTCGGTTAATGTATGCAAACCTTAATAGCACTATAGATAGACGTTTCTGGCACGGGTCCAACAACAATGACAGTCTGTGTATAGCCGTCTCAAGGATGAATATGTATACATATGTACGTATTTGTTATCTGACCGGCTTAATGTTAATGCTGATCGTTCGGACACGCTGACCGCATGAGCGTGGTCATCCGAGGGCGGGAAATCGTGACCGCGGCGATGGATGTATGGCTGGCACGACATAATATAATATAGCTTTTGTTGATTTCTTTTTTTGATAAAAATTTGGTGGGAAAACTTAATAATTATTTCAAATATCCAAAATGTATGGGTCGTCTGCCTTATTCCTCCCAAACTAGAACTCCCCTCGTGCTAAAGAATGATCAATATTAATTCTTATGACTTGTTTTATAATTGCAGTAAAATAAATTTGAGACGCATGTTCGATCTCTGACCAACACGTATATTCGTATTTGCGTGACTACTGTTTCCATCGAACAGAAAAGCAAGATGGCCGTCTTAGCTTCATTTTCGACCTCTCTATCGCACTCGGTGCATTTGTTCTTTATGGCATAGCTACGTATACCCATTATTTTTATATAACGGTCACTCTTGCTTCATTATGATGAACTCAAATCACGCTCAGAGGATTACAGAATGGGATTTGGGAATTCTTTTGACGAATTGTATTTTGACCAATCAGGAAGTCATAAGGTTCCATCTTCGGACAGTGGAAGATGACAGGGGGACACACATATGACTGACTGTCCGCAATGTATGCAAACATTAATTTTTTATACTATTTTGAGATAATACGTTCTTAAAAATTGATTACTTTTGGTGCCGAATCCAGAAAAGGAAACTACGTCGTCTCTGGCTGGTTTCTGATCACAGAACAAGATTTTCGACTTCTTCTCCAGAACGGCTTGAACGTTCCTGATCTCATGGTAACTGGAACTCATATGAGCGTCTGTGCTTACTCTTGTTTGAAAAATGTTTTAGCAAAAGTCACCAAAGGCCATGTTTCTCTTTTAGCAAATACGAATTTTCCTTTAGCAACTTTTACTCATTAGTAGAGTCAAAATTCCAGTGTTAATATATTTAAGTTCTGATGTATTTGGCATACCATTCATTGAATTGGATCAATTCTTATTATACATTTATATGGAGTCAGTGTTTATGAAACCGGTTTATTCAACACAAATTCCGTTAGTAAAAGTAGCTAAAGGCATATTTGTTTTAGCAAATAAGCATTTCATTTCGTTAAATGCTAATGGCTAGAGTGAACACAGGGCGTGAAAGCCCTTTGTGCCTCTTGTATTATCATATGAGCAAACATGTTAAAAGGTTAAAGACAAATGTTTTAAACCAATTCTGCAAATTGTACACATATCTTATATTCTGCAGGTATGTGTTACTTTCAGAAGAAAACAGATTGATGAAAAAGAAACACGATGGAAACCGTTATCCGGTTTTATTTAGAAACATTTAAAATGGTCACCGGCATGGTTTAGCGAGATAGCGACCGAAATGTTCAGGCAGAAATGGCGTCTATCTGTAGAAAATTACGTAACTACATGAAATCGAACACCCGTTCTGCTGGCTCCTCAAATTGAACTGGATATTCTGATATCGATTGGAGCGTAGAATCTTTCTTGACGACAATTAGAATACAGAAATATACAATGTCTCCAATAAAGCTAGACTGCTATCAGATTCCTACATGCACAGGATGTTCGAGGGGGAACTGGTGCGATTAGAGAGGAGATTGAGGGGGGGGGGGGGGGGGTCGGGAGGTGGTTTGGTAAGAGGAGAACTAGGACAGAGAGGGGGTTGAGGGGGGGAACTAGGACAGAGAGGGGAATGAGGGGGGAACTAGGACAGAGAGGAGATTGAGGGGAGAAGGAACTAGGACAGAGAGGGGATTGAGGGGGGGGGAACTAGGACAGAGAGGGGATTGAGGGGGGAACTAGGACAGAGAGGAGATTGAGGGGGGAGGAACTAGGACAGAGAGGGGAATGAGGGGGGGAACTAGGACAGAGAGGAGATTGAGGGGAGAAGGAACTAGGACAGAGAGGATATTGAGGGGGGAGGAACTAGGACAGAGAGGATATTGAGGGGGGGGGGGGTCGGGAGAGGGTTTGGCAAGGGGGGAACTAGGACAGAGAGGGGATTGATGGGGGTGGTTTGGGAGGGGGTTGGCAAGGGGAGAACTAGGACAGAGAGGGGATTGGAGGAGTGGTTTGGGAGGGGGTTTGTAAGGGGGGTACAACGACAGAGAGGAGATTGAGGGGTTGGGGTTGGGAGGGGGTTGGCAAGGGAGGGGGGGTAACTAGAACAGAGATGTTATTGAGGGAGATGGTTTGGGAGGGGGTTGGCAAGGGGAGAACTAGGTCAGAGAGGTGATTGAGGGGGATGGTTTGGGAGGAGGTTGGCAAGGCTAGTACAGAGAGGTGATTGAGGGGGGAGGGGGCAGGGGGTTGGAAAGGGGAACTAGGACAGAGAGGAGATTGAGGGGGGTGGTTTGGGAGGGGGTTGGCAAGGGGGGAACTAGGACAGAGTAGGACAGAGAGGGGATTGAGGGGGTGGTTTGGGAGGGGGTTGGCAAGGGGGGAACTAGAACAGAGAGGTGATTGAGGAGGGGGTTTGGGAGGGGGTTAGTAAGAGGGAACTAGGACACAGAGGAGATTGAGGGGGTGGTTTGGGAAGGGGTTGGCAAGGGGGAACAAGAACAGAGAGGTGATTGAGGAGGGTGGTTTGGGGGGGGGGGGGTGGTTGGCAGGGGGGGATTAGGACAATTTTTATCAATTTGAGATGCAGTTGTGTATGTTTAAAGAGACAAAATGACATTTTTCTGATTATAGTTCTTTTTATTGAACAAAAGATGCTCACGATGAGTTCGTTGAAAAGACCTTTGTTGTTTGAAACACTTTCACTTGTTCATACGGAAGCCTGATTATTTCACCAAGAATAGATGAAAGGAAAATAAGTAAATATGTTTTCCCACTTCAAGGTCAATAATATTTCATTGTACCAATATAGGGTATTGATACCACAGTTAAGATAATAAGACCAACTCACAGCCATCATTGTTGTTGCCTGGAAAACATTGGGCATTCTGGTTGGAGCCAAAGAGGTTCCGAGAGCGACGTAACATAGGAGATGGGTCTCGAAAGGGAATCTTGTTAGCGTGAAGAAGGCTAGATGATATAAAAGTATGACTGGGCGGTTTTACAGGTATACCGTGATATAAAGTTTATGATGGTACGTACTGTGGTACATTAGTTCTGTACCGGTTTTTTGGGGACTTTCATTTAACCTATCAAAGAACTATTTGTGAAATAGATCAATTGGAATTCCAATATGGTGTAATTATAATTTCCTTTAAATTTGCTGATCAACTAGGACAGACATAGCTTCACTCAAACAATATTAGAGGATAATACAAAGAGAAACTTATGACAGGTCTCTTGTTGATTAGCGTCAGAACAAACACAACCCGAGACCTTTAGCTAGCTCAAACATTCAATCAAGGTGGTATACCGTGGTACGTACCGCAGTATCTGCCTAAATACCGTGGTATACCGTGGTACTTTTGATTTGTGGTACCCTGTTCTATTTGAAATCCAACTTGGTATAGTTCGTTTTGATTTGTTTGCGTTCTATTAGATCTAATGGTTATTTAGGACGTACCAAGTTTAGGTGGTGGGGGAAACTTGAGTGCATGAAGAAAACCCACCGACTGCGGCAAATGCCTCACGATGGCCCCAATAGATCTAGAATTTGCGACCAAATGGAGGCCTGGTTTATTTCGTCTCTACATTTTTCCCCGTGTGTAATTTCTGGATTTAATTTAATTTAATTAAATGAATGATTTATAAAAGAAATTGTCATGCAGGTTTAATTAAAACATTCGGTCTACAATTACATTTTCCAACAGTGGAACGGGCATCCTTAAAAGTTGTTACTGTTTCAGCAATGGTACGGAACAAATAGTTACATATTTCAGCAATGGTACGGAACAAATAGTTACATATTTCAGCAATGGTCAGAACAAATAGTTACAGATTTCAGCAATGGTACGGAACAAATAGTTACAGATTTCAGCAATGGTAGGGAACAAATAGTTACAGATTTCAGCAATGGTATGGAACAAATAGTTACATATTTCAGCAATGGTACGGAACAAATAGTTACAGATTTCAGCAATGGTACGGAACAAATAGTTAAATATTTCAGCAATGGTATAGAACAAATAGTTACAGATTTCAGCAATGGTACGGGACAAATAGCTACAGATTTCAGCAATAGTACGGAACAAATAGTTACATATTTCAGCAATGGTATAGAACAAATAGTTACATATTTCAGCAATGGGAGGGAACAAATAGTTACAGATTTCAGCAATGGTATGGAACAAATAGTTACAGATTTCAGCAATGGTATGGAACAAATAGTTACATATTTCAGCAATGGTACGGGACAAATAGCTACAGATTTCAGCAATAGTACGGAACAAATAGTTACATATTTCAGCAATGGTATAGAACAAATAGTTACATATTTCAGCAATGGTAGGGAACAAATAGTTACAGATTTCAGCAATGGTATGGAACAAATAGTTACATATTTCAGCAATGGTACGGAACAAATAGTTACATATTTCAGCAATGGTACGGAACAAATAGTTACATATTTCAGCAATGGTACGGAACAAATAGTTAAATATTTCAGCAATGGTATAGAACAAATAGTTACAGATTTCAGCAATGGTACGGGACAAATAGCTACAGATTTCAGCAATGGTACGGAACAAATAGTTACAGATTTCAGCAATGGTAGGGAACAAATAGTTACAGATTTCAGCAATGGTATGGAACAAATAGTTACATATTTCAGCAATGGTATGGAACAAATAGTTACAGATTTCAGCAATGGTACGGGACAAATAGTTACAGATTTCAGCAATGGTACGGGGCGAATTGTTACATATTTCAGCAATGGTACGGGGCAAATAGTTACAGATTTCAGCAATGGTACGGGACAAATAGTTACAGATTTCAGCAATGGTATGGAACAAATAGTTACAGATTTCAGCAATGGTATGGGAAATCAATAATTACAGATTGCAGCAATGGTACGGGACAAATAATTACAGATTTCAGCAATGGTACGAAACAAATAGTTCCAATTTTCAGAAGTGGTACGGGGATCCTTAAAGTATTAAACTTATTTACGCATGTGAAAAAATATGACATAACAACAAACAAACACTTAACGGATACACAAGGTGAATAAGTCAACGTAATGAGTCGTCCCCTGTTTACTGTTGTAATAAAGTAGGTCAAATCAGCCCTTGAAACAATAACATGGATTGATAGACGGTCTGCTGGTATATTCGGAACTGACCTTTCCAAATATTCCCTGTTTTAAAAAAGTTCTATCTGTTTCTTACTAGTCAGTTGATATCTAATCTGTTACCTTTCGTTGATTCCCAAAAAAATCTTTGTTGATCCTATACAATTTAGATTTGATCTTCAAATAAACCAGCTAAATTTTGTATTTCTTAATTATAATTTTGTAGTATACACACACATGTGTGACGTAATTTTATCCAAGACCTAAAAAAAAGAAATTATAATTACAACTCATTTTCATTTGATTTCTTCCTTATTAAAAATAAACCATAAAATCTGGAATGAATTTGTGAAAACAGCAAAGTAATTTCAACAAAAATAAATAAAATGCGATTTTTCAAAATCCGCTGTATTATGGTTGACCTTCATTTCTGACCAACCGTTCCAATCACTCGCAACATAAGTATCCAACAATGCTGACGGAATTTGTTTTTAAAACTGAATTGATTTTTCCAAAATCCTGTTGGGTATTAACTGAAACAACTACTTAACGACCTTACGTTGCGTTATGGAAAGGAAATGAAATATTCAAGATACGAAACTGATCAGTCATATTAATTTCACCCAATTATGAAGCAGTGTTTCGTTCACGAAATCTCACTAATTAACGCGTTTATGTTATTCTTTCAAGGCCAGACTGACATGTTTTGAAAATAACTATGACATTAGCATATTAATTAGAACATACTAATTATGTATTTCAACACGTGGAATATTTTATTTTTGACACGTGACTATATTATGTACGTAAATCAACAGGTGTGTACTTCTGTCCTCGTTTACCTAATGTAAATAAACAAAATTATCTGTTGTCCTACTTCGCACGCACCGTAAACACGCGAGCCCCGGTCAACATCTTTATATCTAAAGTGTAGTTTGACCAAATTGTTTTATCAAGTTGAGTAAACGAAGTATGGAAACTTCTTCTTCCTTTTCTCCTCCTCCTCCTTCTTTTCTTCTTCTTCTTCTTCTTCTTCTTCTTCTTCTTCTTCTTCTTTCTTCTTCTTCTTCTTCTTCTTCTTCTTCTTCTTCTTCCGCCGTAAATGGTTTCCGCGTCTTTTTCTCGGAGATATACGTTCGATCCCAATAAAACTTGACATGAGTATTGGGATATCCTCGATATCCAGGGGTTACGATCACCTACGCTCTTTCCATCCATGGAATAAGCCATGGCAAAACTGATGTCGAATCAGTCTTCTTGCCTCATCAACAAGGTGGCGCACACAGAGCCTTCAGTCTTACCATGAGATGTTCCAGAGGTGGAGAGAGCGAAGGTGATCGAAACCCCTGGATATCGAGGTCGGTATTGGGGTGGGTACCTAGATGTTCCAAACAACTTTTGTTTTTGCGCATTTGCGCTTCTATCTAAAACGGCTCTCACAAACAAGCTTTCTGATTGGTCGAAATTTCAATTTCGTCTGATTTTATTATTTGGTATATGTAGATGTATTTCAAAACAGCGAACCGAACGGTGGGGTTTTGGGGGACTTCTGTAATGGTCCCCCATTATAATTAGCACTTACCATTAATATAAATTATATTTATCAATTACTTTCCATTATTATCCATATATTTTTAAAAATATATTTTTAATTGACCTCGTTTCATTTGTCATCTTCCTGAACGACAACATATTTTAATGTCGGGTTTGAGGGGCTTTAATTTTTCTTATTCTTCTTTTAGTTGGTAATATTATGGATTATGAAAAATGTTATGATGTTTCGATGACCAGGCTTGTATTGTATATACTCTGTCGTCTTCATCTGACAAGTGACTATGGAAGCGTATATATGTGAGTGATCGGTGGTGCAGTGGATAGCGCACTCGCCTTTCACCAAGGACAGCCGGGGTTCGTTTCCTCGACCGGACGACGTGAAAAGGTATGCGGTCACCTGCCCGACCACGTCGGTAAGTTAGATAACTTGATTCAAATTTTTTGTGCAAGTATCGCTTTCCAAAAAGCTAAGATAGCTACAGTTGAGTGTAAGCTAACCTTTACACCTAGTGCACTAGTAGTGCACTACGTTTAAACTAGTAGTGCACTACATTTAAACTACAGGTAAACTAGTAGTGCACTACACCCTGAACCCTATATAGGTCAAATACCCCTACAGGTAAATGGGCAGTCCCATCCATCTACCTGTGATTTTTACCTGTACCTCACCTTTGTCGTCTGCTGGTACTTTGAAGCTGGCCTTATCATTAGTTAATATTTATGACTTTAATGTATATATATATATGCATCTTATGTAGTTATTTTTCTCAAACAACATTTTTTCTTTCATTTCAAAACTAGAAATTGTAAAATCATGATAATTACTCCTACAATTTTCCCAAAACATTTCTTGCACACATCATATAAATAACATAGAAAATTAATATTTATCTAGCAGTTTTGATGTCTTATATCTCATTTAAAATACACTATTAACGTTTTTTTATATTAATTTACCAATTTACAATCAAGTATATTGAAAAATTGAAGGAATATCTATTGATTATTATTTGTTTAGAAGTATATTTTTAAATATTGTAAAAACTAATTGCGAAAATAACAAATAAATATTCTTTTATTACTTAATTAAATTCAAATTCGTGAGCAAAAAGAGTAAAGGCTGAGACCGATCTTTATGCAGAATCTGGTTTAGTTATGCTGATGACTTATTTTAAAGAAGAAAAACATTCAGAACCGCGGGAAGACTCCTCGGCTGATTCCGTAAACCATCGGTACCGCGCACTCGTCACATCAAGTTCTCTACATAGGCTTAAACCTCAGTAGGTATAATAATAAATTAATAATAATAATGTTTTTGTCGTGTTTAATGATCCATTTTATCTTGTATGACCTGTATAACACTTCATGTAATAAAAACAGAGAACAAACATTTCCCTTTCGATAGATTTCGTAACAAAGCAACAGCGTCACCGCACATGGAATAGCAGAATAATTCGAAATAACCTTGTAAATTACATTCGGACCTCTCTGACTTTATCAAACAAAACTTTTGAGCAAGTAATCCCTCAATTCGCGCTCTTTGAGTGGTGACATCACAGTCAGCACGTACCAATCGCTGCGCATCAATCATGTTTGGTGAGCCAATAAAAGACAATATTTATTGTATCGTAGGAAAAAACCTCAAGATGGCTGCTACAGCCACCGATTCTTAAGCAGGGATCACTTTGGAGCGAGATTTAGAGATTTCACCCATATTTTTCCTGAAAATCTCATTAAAAATTTAAAATTATATTACTTTCTCACAGATAGTTTGATGATCCCATAAAATCTCTAAAATTCTCCCATAGGTTTTAAGAGCCAGAATTATCCCTGTAAAGCTACCATCCTTGGAGTCTAAAGTTTACATAAGCGTATATACTCAAGTAGGCCAAGTTTCATATGGCCCTAACACCAGACATACGTGTATGATGTCAAGACAAGATGAAATTCGGTCTAGAATATGGTTTAGCTCGAGTTTCCTCTGGCCCCGACACCATATACTACACACCCAGACGTTTTCTGTCCAAATGTCTAAGTCAGATATCAGGGCAAGAGGAAACTTGGTCTAGAAGGTCGATTTAGCTCGAATTTCTTCTGGCCCCGACACCATATACTACACACCCAGACATGTTCTATCCAAATGTCTAAGTCATGTATCGGGGCTAGAGGAAACTTGGTCTAGAAGGTCGATTTAGCTCGAATTTCCTCTGGCCCCGACACCATATACTACACACCCAGACATGTTCTATCCAAATGTCTAAGTCAGGTATCGGGGCTAGAGGAAACTTGGTCTAGAAGGTCGATTTAGCTCAAATTTCCTCTGGCCCCGACACCATATACTACACACCAAGACATGTTCTATCCAAATGTCTAAGTCAGGTATCGGGGCTAGAGGAAACTTGGTCTAGAAGGTCGATTAAGCTCGAATTTTCTCTGCCCCGACACCATAAACTACATACCCAGACATTTTCTGTCAAAATGTCTAAGTCAGATATCAGGGCAAAAGGAAACTTGCATGAAGAATTCCTCGCTACTTTTATCGGTTTGTCGACAAACGTCTTTCTATGAATTTCACTGTACAGTTGTTGACGGTAAAACGACGTTTTCTGTACCGCTATTTATGACTCATAGTTGAGCCATTCTGATATTTTATCTGTGAGTTTCCGTTTCATCTTCGACAAAATGGATCGTCACACAGGACCAGCAAAATAAATACTTATGTATACAAATATAACTGATAATTGGTGTTCATGAGGTTTGGGATGATATTAGCTATATATAGCATTATCATGTTACCGGTGAAATTATGGTATATTAGCTCGCATTATGAATTGCCATAGAGAGCACTATCGGTTATGACGCACTGGGTAATAAAAAAACAGTATGACATTTTAGATTTCCATGGTAAAATATAATAAAACATATTTTATACAGTTATTGCCCTTGATGTACGAAACACACATTTTATTACCACATAATCAATCGGATTTAACGAGGACGAAGCACGTGCGAAACAGTATAAATGGAGGAAAACGAATAATCGTGTTTTCATTCTGCAAGGAGAACATGACAATTCATCAAATCACATGGAAATAAAACTGTAACAACACAACAACGATATCTTGGTCACGTGCTATTGTCGTCTGCTTTCATCACCTGGATCATTATAACGCTTGTCATCTATAATTATATTGGTTGGTGGACTGGGGATTTCATACAAATCATAAGCAGCAACGATTACTTTGTTCACGTGCTACTGTCGTCTGCTTCCATCATCTGCATCATTTTGACGTTTGTCTTCTAGATATTTGTTGGTGCCCGAAGTATTTCATACAAATCACATGCTGCAATTCATTTTTAAACAAAAAAATAGTTTTCGACAAGATACGTTCCACGTTTGGCTGTTTTAAAGCCCTGAATAAAAAAACCCACTATTTTGCATGAAGACGCGTCCTGCCTGAACTACCTAACCCGTCTGACCTTTGGCTAGAATTGGGGGTCAAAAGAGACAGTTACATGGCTTATATTAATCGTTTATCTGTTCCAATAGATTCGATATCCTGTCGGAACAAATCAATATATAAGTAGGCCTCCCTATATTTTTGTGTGCACAGTGTTGTTTTGTTGAAAATATACTAAAAAGTATCTTCATTCATTGGATAATATATTAAAAGCCCAATATACGTAATTCGTGAATATGAAAAATAATGGAAAAAAATGCAGTTGATAACCATGCAAAAATAGGCTAAAACGAAGTAAACCTGAGCAGTAACTAACAAGAAACTTTTGACAGAAAAATCCAAAGAATTGAAAATAATTCAGGTGGGGGTCACTTCAACAACAAGCCGAAGTTAGAAGACATTTCAAAATGTCGCGCGTTTACAAATACCGCATTTCAAC
This sequence comes from Mimachlamys varia, assembly GCA_947623455.1. Taxonomy (NCBI): domain Eukaryota; kingdom Metazoa; phylum Mollusca; class Bivalvia; order Pectinida; family Pectinidae; genus Mimachlamys; species Mimachlamys varia. The sequence continues at coordinate 31,985,652 of OX392542.1, forward strand.
TGCTGCTGTACCGGTAACCGCGTAAGAATTGATCTTGAATATTGCTGATATCAGTTAATCTTTACTAAATTTATTAATATATAGAGGATATTTAACAGTGTCTTCGGTAATACCAAATATATTTCACGAGTGGGACTAATATTTTGATGCGCACTCGTGAAAAATATCAAAATATTAGCCACACGAGTGAAATATGTTTGGTATTACTGAAGATACTGTTAGATATTCTGTTTATTACATTTTTTTATAGGAAAATCTGCAGTGGCAGCTTTTGATTTTCCAAAACGTCGTTTGTAAGCTGCGTTCTGATTGGTCAAATCAGGAAAAGTGATACTTTTCACTAGTGAAAAATATCATATTTCTCACTAGTGAAACATATCACTTTTATAGAATGAATCATTTTCGATATTTCACTGGTAAAAATGTAAAAAAGAAAGTTATTTGGTTTGGTTTTCGCTTCAAGTTTTGCCGAAAGTTACGTATATTGGGCCATTAAATACAAAAGTAATGATTTAGGGATGGATTTATATCATGCTTTGGATTGAGTTTGTTGGAGTATAGTGATAAAGTATACATGGTCATACCCAGGAAGAAGAAGAATCTGTCTAAAAGGAAAGCCAGAGGAAAAAAATAATACTAGTTCTAATAGTAACCTCGTGGAAATGCTTCCGGATTTATTTCTAGCCAGCGGAGACTACCCAAACTTGGAAATAACTGATTTGCGCAGTGGTACCCTTTAACGTAAGTCTTGTTAGTTCTTGTACATAGGCCCTAATGATATTTTTATATTTTGACATCTTAAATTGAATCATCCTGATATTTCCACGTTTCGACAGTAAACGGGATCGAAATTTTAAACGCTTTTAGATACTCTCACACACGAGGTTAAATAAAATATACAAAATTTTCTGCTGTATGAGAAAACCAACCCTTATGTATTTATGAAATCTGATCATTCTCTCTTAAATATATCATTAAAAACTTTCTCTAATTGCGCACTGTCATAGCACAGAGCGGAAAATATCGATTTCCGTGTCAAAAATCCAATGTCATCTGTGAATGTAAACAAAACGATAGAAATAGGAATATCTTTAACCTCGTTCTGCAAGATAGAATAACATTTGTAAAACATTTTGAAAATATTTCGTTGATTGGACTCGCCATTATCATGCAAAATTTAATATACTTACTGAATCCAGCGTTCATCCAATTGCCCCAATACCAATACTATGCAATTCGATATAACACTTCTGGTGTAGTTTCCTTCGCACATCGGTAATATGATTTTATAAAAAAAACGCAACTGGTATTATTGTCCCAATATCTCTTGTCATTGCTATGCGATATAACGACACTTATAAAACTGTCCCCGTACCTAGATAGTAAGATTCGATATAACGCCACTAATAAAACTCTCCCCGTACCTAGATAGTGAGATTCGATAAAACGCCACTAATAAAATCGTCCCCGTATCTAGATAATGAGATTCGATATAACGCCACTAATAAAACCGTCACTGTACCTAGATAGTGAGATTCGATATAACGCCACTAATAAAACCGTCCCTGTACCTAGATAGTGAGATTTGATATAACGCAACTAATAAAATTGTCCCCGTATCTAGATAGTGAGATTCGATAAAACGCCACTAATAAAATCGTCCCCGTATCTAGATAGTCAGATTGGATATAACGCCACTAATAAAACTCTCCCCGTACCTAGATAATGAGATTCGATATAACGTCACTGATAAAACTGTCCCCATACCTAGATATTGAGATTCGATATAGTGCCACTAATAACATTGTCCCCGTATCTAGATAGTGAGATTCGATAAAACGCCACTAATAAAATCGTCCACGTATCTAGATAATGAGATTCGATATAACGCCACTAATAAAACCGTCCCTGTACCTAGATAGTGAGATTCGATATAACGCAACTAATAAAATCGTCCCCGTATCTAGATAGTGAGATTCGATAAAACGCCACTAATAAAATCGTCCCCGTATCTAGATAGTGAGATTCGATATGATGCAACTGATGTTATGGTTCCTATACATAGGCAAACAATTTCTGCAACACGAGAATTCGAGAGAAACAAGTATCAGTATTTCATTGAGAAATATTATCCTTGTGTAACATGAGCGTGTATGTAATACGGAAGCCGGTTAGTGCCACATGAAGTAAACTTTTTATGTCGTAATTACGACTTAGTTATCTCGTAATTACGACTTAGTTATCTCGTAATTACGACATAGTTATCTCGTAATTACGACTTGGTTATCTCGTAATTACGACTTAGTATGTCGTAATTACGACTTAGTTATCTCGTAATTACGACTTATGGAATATTTTATATGCAGCAATGCTCAATATCGTAGACGCTCGCATTGGCCGAGGTGCTCTCTAGGTACCTGGGACAGCGACTGGCTGAATTGAATGGGTATAATAAACTAACTTACTTTAAATTAACGACAGCAAATACTCCAAGACACCCGTTCCAATGAAAACACAGCATTATACAGAAACAATAATAATAATAATATTTATTTAGGTAAAAGGAACAATTATATACATAAAAACTTTTGAATTTGAAATATTACAGATGGTAATTATAATCACAGATTTTGACTTGAATTCCTTGGGATAGCCCATATAAAGCCTTAAAGGCTTATTTCCAATGGGGTTCCTATAGACCAGACCAAGCATACTAAGTCATAATTACGAGATAGCTAAGTCGTAATTACGAGATAGCTAAGTCGTAATTACGAGATAGCTAAGTCGTAATTACGACATACTAAGTCGTAATTACGAGATAACTAAGTCGTAATTACGAGATAACTAAGTCGTAATTACGACATACTAAGTCGTAATTACGAGATAACTAAGTCGTAATTACGACATAAAAAAAATATTTCATGTGGCACTAACTGGCTTCCGTACGTGTATGCTTTCAAATATCCTCAATTATATTATGCCTTTTAGTAAAATTTGTAAAATTAGTTCTCACTGAGGGGAAGAGCTTTGTAATTAGATGTTACCTAGATTTGCAAGGTGGTAGTCATACATGAAGCAGAAGACGTTTGCCTTTCCGGAACATGCCGGATTTTTCTTGAAACTCACCAAACTCATGACAAAGACCTAAACGTCAATTGTAAGTATTGAAAACATGGATCTTCAATTTTTTACCTACACTTTGACAAAATAAAAGTTTTAACATAAATTATAGCCGAAACAAGAAAATAGACTTGACCACAAAATGCTTACTACTGCCCATGTCTTATTCTATTGTACTTTTTGCATGCAAATCTGTCCTCCGTTCATTTTTGGCCCTTGTTCAATCGATTTTAAGTTCGGATAATGGTTTTTCTGACGTTTCGGTATTCTTTGAATAATTTTTGTAGAAAGCATGAAAAATAAAGAAAAACGTTTCATCACGTTCAATATTTTATGTTATTTACTGAAACTAGGCCAATTCTTCAAAGCCTCAAGGTAAACTATAATGATACAATGATTTTGAGTCAGCAAAGACCTGCGTATGTGTAAAAATACATAATTTGATTTAGTTAACATCTGTTAGCTTTAAAAACATCAAAGGTCGACCTCAGTTTATGAAGACAAAGTGAGCCTGCTTGAAGCGTAATGCTGCGAAGGTAAAATGTCATTCTGTCAGAAAATAGTGTTATTTCGTCGTTTTAAATGACACCAAAGTGCTACTTCTGTATTTGAAATTAACAACAAGACTATTTCAGAAATTCTCGTTATATGAGGAATGAAAGCAACGTAAACTTATTTAGCTGGAAGGCCTTGCAGTTAAAATAGTTCACTCTATTTTCAGTACTTCATACAAGGACTTATTGCCTCTGTTGTGTTTGGTTTCTAGGCGAATTCTTTTTGGACTTGTCAGGTAGTGATGGCTTTAGTTGGTTTTATTGTGTTAAACGTTCTTTTAACATCCAAGGTCATTTTAAACCGTGCAGCTGTGTGTCATGTATGCGTACATGTGCGTGTGTGTGATTGAGGAAAGGTTTCTTGGTGTAATTGCCTCCTTGAAATTGCGAAGATCTGAAGCCGACTTTGTAGTGTTATCTCACTGAAATATCCCACCACAGCCACCAAACACGGCATCCCGCCCGGTCCCATTGTACTAACAATAGATGGACTAGTTGTTGTTGTAACCCTTTAATGCTGAAAATATAGTAGGAAATAGCAATTGACATTTATAAGAAATGTTTTATAAACATTGATAGGTGTGAACAGATGTGTAGAACATATTTCCTGTTGCGTATTTAAGTTTGGAATAAATGAAACTCATTACATCTATTTTATGCTTGTGTTATCAGGCGGCAAATAAACAATTCGGTAAGAGAGTACTGGCCTCCACTGCAGACCGGACCCGCCATCCTACATGTTCCTGTCTGACTTTCTATAACAATGAAATAGGTAGTCCTATTGTTGTCGCCATTTTTATTAAATTTAGAAAAAACTTAAGAAAAAAACTATACTTGCAGGTTCAAATGGGTCAAAATAGCAGTAATTGTGTTATTGTTGGTATCTTTTTTATGTTGTTACAATGGTTTTTATAAAAGTGACATACATTAAAAATAGTTTATTAACTTTTCAGTACTTAACATGTGTTGCAAAAATAAAGCTGTGTACCAATACGTATACATGTATGTTTACGTTGCGTAATGTAAATAAGCTGTTTTCACATTTCTAACACACGAGACTTGATTTCCAGTCTCCGGTCATTTCCAATATGACTAAAATGATCTTTTTCATATAGGGATTGAACGGCGTTTTTTTTAATTTTCATATTGCATGAAGCCCGCTAGGGCTTCTTGGTCAATGTGGATGTAACCGATTTGCATTCATACCGGCATGAAAATTAAAATATCGCTGTTCAATCCATATTTTTACATTTTTACTTTTGAATAATTGTTTAATTAAATTTCCTATTTATTGAATAAATGGTTAAACTGCGTTTATTATTGCGCCGTCCTTTGAACGAAAAAGGCGAAACAGCCATAATTTGAATACAATTGTCGCCAATAATTTACCGGAGTCATTTGAGCGTTTGACGCGGGGACGTTCTCCATGTTATGCGAAGCGGGGTCGTAAGACTTGTATTGAACAAGACTAATATAATACGTCATAAGTAATTCACGTGAATGGATGTATTCATACTGTATTCATGATGTATTCATAGTTTAGTATTTGTTGTTTTCAATTGGTTTGTTCATATAGAGAAGAAACAATCAGAATGTAAATATATTTTAAGGTCACAAACATAAATGCCTTCCCATTCCGGTTTCCTTGGTGTCTTCTAATTGGCAGTAAGTCCATGAAGTGAGAACCAATAAGTCCGGTCGTTACCTCTTTGAGACCAAGGGGATACTAAGTATGTAATTGATCACAAATTGGCCGCCGACAATAAAAATCAACTGGTTGGATGCCTGAACATATATAGTCACTATGTCGTAAAAACAACTAAATACTAGCTCTCGATTGAATTATTCCTAAGATAAAATCCCCTGTTTGGCGGGAGTTCTTCATTTGAGAACACCTGTGGGTTTTTTCATCCTTGACGTAATCAAATTTCGATTCCCGCTCGACCGCCATACTAGACATGGCTAGTTCCCAGCTGTGTCGTAAAACCCGTTTACGATATCTTTTACGTTGGTTTGGGTCACTTTTTTCTCATGGAGAGACATCAGTCGGGTTCAACATCGTGAAAATCGCGTGAAATCTCGCGGCCACCGTCACTATTAATGACAAGAGAAATGCCTCTGAAGATACAATATTGCACTGTCGATTTAATCGAATTCAAAATAACATAATTTCCTCAATGAAGATAGGCACTTCGTCTGGCATACTAAAATGTTGTCTTTTCTCCCATCTGTTAATTGCATCAAAATTTCGTTTAAACATTTCAGTAAACAAAAAGGGTGGCAAATATACGGAATAACCCGTATGCAAATGGCCGCGCAATGATCTTGCCTCTGTTAACCTACCACATCTTTTCTGATAATTGCAACCTTGACAAGGGAGTGATGTTTCTCTTAAAAGATTTTTTTTCAAAATTCATATACTGAATCTTTTCAGTATTTAACATTCAATAAAAGCTTTCTCTTACTTTGAAATCGTCTAACATTATCAAAAATCCGTTTTGTCTAAAAAAGAAACCTCGAGGGTTTTCATCATCTGCCAAACTTAATGCAATTCAAAAACAAAAACAATGTCGAATTCCTCGTAGACAAAGCCTTAAAAAGAGTGATTTCACCTTATCGCTAGTAATATACATTTTCTTTTTGATATTGCTATGAAATCCTTATTTCGTCTGTTGAATTATTGATATGCATATGTATGCTTGTATCACATGTATATTTATTCTCCAAATGGATTAGAAATGACTATCTTCATCTTGGTGTGGGCATGATTTCCCAATCGGACTCTTCTGATGGATTACTCCAGACTTAACCTTGGCATCTGCTATTGTCTGTCATCGGAACTCCCCGGTTCTTGGCAAATAAATAATTCCATTTGTCGCTTTCACACACGTGAGCTGTCACACGTCATATTCAATATGGGGACCTCAAAACTTCAATGGGGGGAAACCATGAAACAAACAGCATGGTGATATTTCAACTTTCAGAAAGCATTTTGCTCCGAGAGAAACGCACATTTGCATCTTCTTAATAGGGATGTCGAGCTTAACTTACTAACTTTTGAATTGAACCTATTCTCCATGTCATTAACCTATTGATACGCTATTCAAGCGATATTCAAGAAATTAATGAAGTTTGTTTAGCACTAAGCAACAATACTGCGAAAAGCTGCACTTATCTCGAGTTTGCATTGACCATCGAAATATCGGGAAACAAGCAAATTGATTAGTCCGGTTGCATGGTGATAATCACACTTGCCGTTCACCAAGGCGGGCGAGGTTAAATTCCCCTGTCGGAAGTGAAAAGTTATGCGATCACAACGCAGATTGAGGTTTCATGAAATCATTTCATTGAGAAAACATGAAAAGCAAAAATGCAAACATCATTAAAGTTCATGAAAATATTTTAATATATGTAAGCTAAGACTTTCTAGTACTCAACAAAGAAAACTATTTACAATCTTAAACTATTCAGCTGTACCTATGAACGGACATTTCAGCATGGTCACACGTTCACTATACAGGCCCAGAGAAAGAAGTGCCTGTCCATGACTAAAATGGTTTCCTTTTTTGTATAGAGTACGGTTGGTTCAATGGTTGTAAGACGACCAGAATACGGAGTGCAAAATAGTCAAAAAGGCAGTACTGACACGGTTACATTTCCCATGCAGAAACCAAAGTAATCGGATTAGGTATATTGTGCAAAATAATATATAAATACAGATTATGAAACAATTTATTTCAATTTATATTCAGTGATAATTACTCAAGAAGCATATACAATCTCGAATTAGCGAAACCATATTTTAGCGCAATACTTTCAGCGCGAAAAGCGCTAAAATAAGATTACTGCGAAAATATGTAAACGGTTTTAGTATGAAGGGTTTACTGTTATAATGTTTTAAGAATGGTTAAAACTGTATAGTCAAAAGTGAACAGCGTATGACTTCTGCTTCAATTTCGAGATAAGCTAAGAAATACTAAACAGAGATTTACTTCGAATGCTCATAAAACTTATGAAATGCAAAAGAGGAAACGACAACATTTTTTTACAGTGAATGCATTTCAACCCGAGTAGATCATAGGTGGTGGATCAGTGAGGATCAAGGTGTTTAGCGTTCGTAGATGACGCATTGTGTTTCTAAATGTCCTTGTCCGGCCGTCGCCAGTGCTGTAGAAACGTTCATAAACATGTGCTTCTCTGACAAGTACCAGAATGTCAAACCTGTTCCATTCGTGCCAGGGAATACCGCCGGAACTCCGTCGGAAAGCACCGTTGCGGCTGCAGATTGATTTGAAGGCCTGCAATCGATTGCACGAACGGGAAACGTAATAACACACTATAAAAGGAAAAAATACCACGCTGCACGTGTACCGAAGAGCATGTCTGTCTGTTGCAGTGCTTTATTTGAAAATGCAAATGATTGTGTGTTTGTTCAATATATAGGCCTATATACACGAAGAAAATCTTCGGTACCACGATTTCTCTCAACAAATATGTATTGAAATATTTTTATATAATGAATAAAATTTAGCGGCTAGACAAGTTTTTATTAAATATAAAATGTATCACTGAAGGTCAGAGATCGAAAAACGTATATCCCTGTTGGTACACAGTGTTGGTATAGCAAGAGGTGATTAATTAGGAATCAGGGATTTGCTTTGGTGCCCTCTACATTAAGGACACAAAAAATAAACTTGCTGCTACCATTGCACCCCCTGGGATCCTTTTTCACAGTTGAATGCCTGCCGTGCTAAACTAATAAACATAATTATATATGTCCCATAATATACTTAAGTAACTTTAACTGATAATTGACTTATTTTTGTCTTCAGTCAAAATAACATTGTTGGAGTATACTCACATTTTCTTGAGTTATTCGAGGTTAGTTTGGTTTCGTTTTATCAATTTTTTACTTGCTTTTAAAAGAGGCCATATATGGACAGACTCCCGGTGTATGTTATTTGGGTATAAGTGTCGAGTGCGTGCGTATTTGGAAGGTCGCGATGATATGTTTGTTGAAGCCTCCGTGCAATTGTGCGAAATCAATGCCGACACTATAGTGTTATCACACTTAAGTATACTGCCGAAGTCCCCTGTCAGAACAACCCACCAGGTCAAATACAGAAATAATCTCCATTTCCTCCATAAACACGCAAAATTAACATATTCATTGCGTTTTGACGTCACTGCACGCGGTGGCCTTACGCTGTCATTGGATGGCGGTCTTCCTTAACATTTTGGCATCTAATGATAGCAAAAGATCAGCACGCGGGGTGACGTCAACCGCAATGAATATGTTAATCTGGCCGGAAGCCGCCGAAACTTTGAGACACGGAAATTTTGCGTGTTTATGGAGGAAATGGAGTTTATTTCTGCGGAAGGAGGATACATTTGACTTGCATTTAGGAGGTTTTTAAAATAAAAAATATCCATCTTTCCAACGGTACCAAGCGTTTTTTCGAACCTCAACTAGAAATGTGATTTTTGATGCAAGAAAGGTAGGTGGGGTCGATTTTTCGACCTGGAAAGCTTTCCACTCTTTAGCTTTTATGACCATTGAGGGGGCATTTTTATCGAAAATTGATCTTAACCCCCCAAATGTGTAAAATTACTCTAAACACCCTATTATAGGTCGAACACTAGCTGTAACAAATTATCAGGTCCCTGTGGATGAAAGAACCTAAAGCCTTCCCCACAGAGGTGAACACTATTATACGAAAGGCTACAAGTGAAGCAGTGTCCAGGGAGACATTATTGAGGGGGGGGGGAGTTGGAAAGAAGAGACCATTTTAGTCGCCTCTTACGATCATGCAATAGGGGCAGCAGATACTTTATACTTACACACTACCTGCAGGGCTGCGGTAAGAGCGAGCACCACAGGGTATTGATTACTGAGATAAATGTGCCTTAGGATACTGAAGCAGAGATACCGGTATCACGTTACTGCTATGTATCATGTTACTAATACGGAGACCGTGAAAAGATGGTTTCAGATTCATGATCTTTTTGCTGCCATGGTAACTTCATCCTTGAATTTCCATGGATAACATCCAACTGCAAGATCTCTGCATCTGCTAGGAAACGACACCAAACAAGAGAAGGAGATCGGAGAGGCAGTATTGAAGACGATAACGCACGGTACATGGAAGAGGCGGTCAGCTACCTAAAAAAAAATCAGAGAATACCAAAGCGTCAACACAACCATAATCCGAACTCAAAATCGATTAAACTAGAGGCAAAATAGGAACAAAGGAAAGATTTACATGGAGACTCTCGTAAAAGCACAATAGAATAAGACCAGGTGTTTCGGAAGAGTAAGCGTCTTCTGCTTTATAGACGACACCTGCCATGTAAATCTTGCTCACATCAAAGTAAGCATTAATTCTCAAAATGAGAACCGAATCATCATTGTCATCTTAACAAGTAAACACACTAACAAGCAAACGCAAAATGTCCATCTTCATATCACACAAAGATACAGAATATTTTTCGATGAGATCAAGATGGCGACAATAAAACTTGCCCATAGTCTTCATCAACATGCATCTCTCGAATCCCTGTGCCATAAGTTTGTTCGTCAGCAGTTGACATCTATCACGAAAATCTAGATATTCAGAGCAAGCACTAGAATAACGAATCAACTGCGGCATGTAAACACCATAGGATGGAGAAGCAGGGATGTTACTATCAAGAAAGGGAAAGTTCACGATCAGGGCAAAGTAGGACACAGTGCCTTCTGGGATCGCTGTACTATGTGTTACCACAACAACGACTAGATTTGATAGGGAAAATACCTAATTGCCTATTGTATGACAAATCAAGAAGACATGTCCATTTGTTGTCGGCTTTTTAGCGTGATTTCACCAAACCAAACTTGTTGTTTCCAAAGAGGATCGAGAATGGTCTAAATTATTCCAGCAAATTAAAAAGTTCTACCAACACAATGTACAAAACTGTTTACAGAATTCTAGTAAGCTAAAGCGTTATATATCTTTAGAGTAAAGTAGAACTATTGTATGGCTAACTCGCAATCTCCATTGCCCGGAATAGTTTGTATGATTCAATCTTGCATATCTCTCTCTGTAGACTCTTAAGTAGAGACCCTATTAATATTTTGTAATCCTCAGGCAGCTTTTGTTGTTGTTTTGAATTATTTGCGTAAAATAGTAAGTATATACATAGAGTTAACACGATTAGTGGTTGTTAGATATGGAATTTATTTCACTCGAGTTATCGAAAACCATGAATCGTGTTACCTGTTTCTACCACAATGCTATTAAGTCGCAGTGGAGTGTTGTTTTCTGATGATATTTCACGAATGATATTTGCGCGAAAACACATCATGTCGTATGTACTCCCGCCAAATTGTGACGACGTCAACAATCGATGACGACATCAACAATCAGCACGTTGCATTGACCTGCGTGATTTCCGGTCGAACAGTGAGCACGTTTATACAATGGTCTGAGAGTGGAATATTGTGGTAGAAACATGTATGTATACATTTGTATGTTGTTTACGTGACGGTAATTCGTGGACTGCATATTTAGGTCAAAGCCATAAATACCAGAGTTATGATAAAAGCTACAGTTTTATTTCTCTCAATACAATAAACGTATATTACAATAAAGTGTTTTTCAACAATGGAGAGTCGAGTTATTGTTTTTTTTTCTTAGACACGTATTTGCCATCGGACTAGATTGTGTATATCTAATGCACAGAGTTGAGTAGGTGCACCTGACACATTACATAATAAGCCGTGTTTGTACTATAAATGTATATTGTGTCGTACCACTGCATAGATGGGAATATCTAAGAAAAAAATAGTTCTCGAAATCAATGTCCAGCTTCACTCCCATGGAATATGTCGTATTAGTATGTCGAATTCTTGTATATTTAGTTGATTGATGGTTCCATGTATAAAACATAACCGATCGATAAACTAATATCTGACACATATATTTCTACCACAAATCCGTGTGTTATTCCACTCTCAGAACATTATATAAACGTACTGTTGGATAAATATATGTTATATACCACCTTTCGGACTTTTGATTGGTTGAGAAGTAGAATTTGACTGGAAATCACGTGCTTCAATGTCACGTATTGATTGTTGACGTCGTCATCGACTGTTGACGTCGTCGTCATTTGGCGGGAAGATATACGAGATGAAACGTTTTGCACACTTCATATTCCGCAGTTCACTCCAGCTGTGTCCTGATATTGTGGTAGAAACTCGTCACACGACGTGGTTATTGGATATGGAATGTATTTCACTCTAGTTAATTATGTTTTTAAAGTTACAAAAGATCACGTAACACACATATGATGCACCTCTTAAATTCAGTAATAGATACAGTATGCCGAAAAAATGAATTAAACTACATCATACAGCTGTTTTCGTCCTCCTAGGACTCTTCAGTGATACTAGGGGCCAAAAGGTAGGAATCCATAATTTCTAAACTAATGTAGAAGCAGAAGGGTCAGGTGCTTAAAACCCCTTTAATTTATGAATTTAGAAGTAAAATTTAACTAGTTGTGTATAATTTCAAATCGTGTACTACGAAAATGTTTATATTATGTACCGTGCCACTACTAAAATGAGATTAACTGTGGCTATGGAGGCTCCAGCAAACCTCGGGGACTAAACAATCCACCAGCAGAGTCTGCCACCCCCTATCATAAAGATCACGTAACACACACATATGCTGCACTTCTTAAATTTAGTAATAGATACAGTATGCCGAAAAAAATGAAAAAGACACTTAAAAAACCAATTCACTCATGTGATCCAACAACCACTATGTAACCACTATATATTCCATTCAGATGCACGTCAGTGTGTAATGAAATGTTAATATGTACAAGAGTATTCAATTTTGTCGAAATCTTAACCATGCTCTCTGGACATTGTGAACATGAGTTGACAAAGTTGAAGGTTCAGTGTCCGCTGCATCGTGTGTGAAACAAAACACTGGTTTAACCGTTATATAAACATAAAAGAATCCCATTTCGGCAACGTAAGGGTAAAGTTGGTTGACTTTGATTCACGATGTCACTCCTTTGTATTGTTCAATGTTTTAGCGTTGCGATTGGTCAATTTTGGCTTGAAACCAACCACATTGCTAGTTGTCTGTTTTCAATTCTGTCATGACATGCCGGTATTCCAGTTGTACAGAGAGCGCGAGTTGAACTTTTGGAGTACCGAGTACGACTTATCTGACAGAGATACATTCCACTTCAAAGATTGCTTATATAACCGTTACGTTGAAGAAGGATTCATTTGATATTCATAAAAGATATCACGCTTCTATGCAATATAATTCTCAAGGTGTCTCAAAAACCATTTTGGTTTTGTCATGACTTGTACCTGGGATGAATAAGCGAAATTTGAAGAAGATTTTGGTTACATCTATGTGGCGTTTGTTTTAGAATGGTTTAATTTTGTTTTACGTCCCATGAACAAATATTGTCATATAAGGACGTACCAGGTGTATATCTGAGCGAATATTTTTTATAATTGTATAAAACAAATAAGAGAATACCGAAGCGTCAACAAAACCGTAATCCAAACTCAAAATCGATCAAACTAAAATACGAAAGAGGTGAAAATACTAGATAATATCCCATTCTGCAGTTTAATGAAGACTATGAGCAAGTTTTATGATCGCCGTCTTGATATCATCGAGAAATATTCTGTATCTTTGTGTGATAAAAAGATGGACTTTTGAGTTTGCTTATTAGTGTGTTTACTTGTTGTGATGACAATGATGACTCGGTTCTCATTTTGAGGATTGATGCTTACTTGGATGTGACCAAGATTTACAAGGCGGGTGTCGTCGATGAAGCAGATGACGCTTAATCTTCCGGAACATCTGGTCTTTTTCTCCTGTGCTTTTACGAGAGTCTCCATGTTAATCTTTCCTTTGTTCCTATTTTGCCACTAGTTTAATCGATTTTGAGTTAGGGTTAGGGTTTTGTTGACACTTTGGTATTCTCTGGAATTTTTTTCCCAATAAAATACAGTATCATTTTTGACGAACAGTCTAATCGTATTTTGGTCTTTCTCATTCTAACGTTATAGGAACCACGTTAAAGGACTCGCACAACTCAATTGTCCGATCAAAAAGCGTTTCATACGTTTAAAGTCATTTCCGGCTTATAACTGGGCCACTGAGGCAGTTTAACGTGGACCTGATGATATATATTTACAAAAATGAAAAGAACAGATACATAAATTTTGAAAAATGTACACTTTTAATATGTGTCTATGTCTGTTGCATATGGACACAGGGTAAAAATGTATGGGGGCGATCCTGTTTAGGGTCACCAGTTTTGCATGTAAACTTCCGGGTGTCAATTTCTGAACATTGTGATAGCCACGTTTGCCAGTAAACATCCCAGAAAACTTGTTTTTAGCCTTTGTAAGGTATGTATCTATGAATCTAGACAGTTGTCAGTAGTGCTACACTTTAAATATAAAAGTTATTAGCTAAAATGTTTGGTAATAACATATAGTAAATTATTTAGTTGTGCGAGTCTTTAAAATCGCTTTTGCGAAGTACTACTACCCTACACACGCTATTATGTTGTGGTAGATATCTCCATGTTCCATAGATAGTCTACACGTGCCAGAATTACACGTGGAATGCATAAAAATAGCTCTGCGTGGTTTTGCATTGTAGGTTGCGATAAGAACCGAACTGTCTGTGTGTTGTTACTTAGCTACCTTGTTACACTAGGGGTTTTGCAGCAGTGTGATGGTACACTATCCAGTGTACTAGTATTTGGACTGGTATGTTCAGTAAACACATTAGTACAACATGCAGAGAAGTGTGTCGGTGAACTATACTCTGTACCGCTTATTGGCAGGTTGAACGATCTTTCAGTGCTAAGGGTAGAGCGTAATATATAAATGTATCGCAATACTTACCTGGTATATACTGTAAACAATCAGTGTACCCTCGACCTATCGCCACCCGAATTTACCGCCACCCTCGCATACCGCCACCTAAACCTCTAGAACGGATTTCTGTCCTATATAATTCCCTCGTTAAGTTTACCACCCTCGCAAACCGCCATCCGCAACACCCTTTAAAATACAAACGTCCCGAATCGCTATATATTTCCCTCGACGATAAAGCCATATTGTTCTGTTTATGGAGATCGAGGAACTCTTTAGTGTTCCATTTAGAATGGCATGCGGCAAAAGCAGATCAATAACTATTTTCAGATATAAATTTGTACCAATGTAGATCTATATGACGATATAATAATAAGCTTGTTTTTAATAAAATGTTGGAAATGCAATCTATTATGCAATTTTATTCATGGTTATAATTTTCATAATTCGATACTATCGCCACCCTCGTTATACCGCCATAATTGCTGTGGACGAAACGTGTTGGTATAATGAGGGTACACTGTACATATTTAGCGGTTATCTTATTTAAGCGAGTTTCGCGTGTTAAATCATTCCGCTAAATCATAAGAGTTTTTGTTTATATTTGTTTTAGAGAAAGTATTGTGAGTGCGCCAAGTCACCATTGCACGTATCGATTTAAATTTGGTTATGCGCTAAATTTTTAATGTGCTAAAATAGAATGAGCACGTTAACAGTGTTTATATTCGGATATAAATTGATCATTATTTTCGATTAAATCTCGAAATCTTTATGCATATTTCAGATGTAGTTCTAAATAAAAAGATGCGTTTTTTCTGAAGTTATAGCAATATTAAAGCTGACAATGCAAGTTAAAAAGCTTTCTTGTTGAGATTTTAAAAAATCGACAAAGTAAAATTTTCAGAAAGTTTATGAGATGCCCCTGACAGGTTTCTAAAGAATGACAGAAATGACATTTCCTCAAAATGAGAACCGAGGCAACATTGTCGATCGCAACAAGTAAGCACTCTAATAAGCATACTCAAGAACGACAGAACAGCTTGTTAATTGTTCCTTTGTTGATAAATTTTGTCAATTGAGTTGCATAAAAATCACATTTTCATTGACTTTAACTGTGTACTAGCTCAAAATTCCGTTTTAGTTGACTATTAATAAAGAATGATTAAATTCCCAATTGAATTTACTGTCAGCTAGTCAAACATTCTAATAAATATTAATCTAACAAAAAGAGTTTATTTTGGATACAATTAGCCAACAGGAAACAAATATAATACTATATCTATCTTCTGACCCACTCTTCTTGTATGGTACATTCATTCCTAATAAGCAACACATATTCTCATTTTTGTCCAAACCATAGTAAACTTTCATTCACATATAAATTCCAATTTTATCACTTTGTCACAAAAATTTCCCATTCAACCAATTAAATCAAGTCCACAGTGAAAACAGTCCATGTATCTTACAATCTGTTGACAATGCAAAGCACTTGTTTAAAAAACATAATTATCACAATGCCTCTTGTCAAAAACATATAATTCACCATTCACAACCAAAGAAACCTTAAGTTAGATACTAAAATCAGTCACATTTTTTCTTGTTATTTCTTTTCTTTCATTTCAATAATTTCCACATTTCCACACCGTCAATAATTTAAAAGGAAAATCTGAGAAAAACCCAACAGTCAACATAATATTGAACAAAACAATAAATGTTTCCCAACCTTATTACATAGTAACTAACCTGCTGCCCCATTGCGTGATTGTAAGAGGCGACTTAATTTGTGTTATCTTTTCTCTTCTCTCAAACCACCTTCTTCCCAATGCCTCCCTTGACACTACCTCACTGTTGTCCTTTAGTTCAGTGTTTGCCCCTGTGATGATGGCTCTTCGTTCTGTCCCCTGGCCGAGAAATACTGGAGTCTCTAACAATGCGAGTTACTTCTCCATGCTTGATGCTCAGCAATAAGGTAGTTAAACGACTTGTTTTTTTATAATGTGACAAGGTGGGTTGTTCTACTTGTGGGGGTTAGGGATGGACCTTCGGTAGTATATTTCAGTGTGGTAGCACTTTAAATCGACAAAAGTTCCGTATTGTCGCTAGGAGGCTTACATGAACATACCGAACCTCCCAAATACACATACAACGGGAAGACGTCCTTTAATTACTCGAGCAGCTAATAGGACTGACAAAAATCAAACCAAAGTAACACTACAAGTACCTAACATCTAACCAGTGTTCGGTGGTGTCTATATTGAAATTCTCACAAAGCATGCTGATGGTTACATCTCCATGAAGGTCCAGGCAGTCCTCAAGGGCTGAAAGATTCAGAAAAGTTAAGGCTGACAATAGTTCTGGATTCCTCATCCTGTCCTCAATGTTTTCCACCTACATGCTGATTAATAGAATATTTTCCTACTTTGAAGGTGTGACATATAGCAATCTACAACCCAAGGGGTGATTCTTGGTTGTCTAACCCAAGGCTCTGACAAGGCTCATTCATTCTATATCTTCTTCAGTATATTTCGTCATTTCATAATGAGAGACCAAAGACGTTCTTTCAAATTTTTATGGGGTATGGTAGTGCAAAGGGTAAGAAAATCTATTTTTTAAAGTTTTGATCGAAACAAAAGTGGGTGCTCAAGATTGATCAACAGATTTTGCGTGTTTTTCAAAATAAATAAGAAAGCGTTATCAAAATCATAATTCAAACTCAAATCTATTAATCCATATCCCGTTAATCTCACTAGTATACATTGTCACTATAGGACTGAAGAGCTGATCTAATACGGCAGAACGATTAACCAAAAAACACCCCAAACTACACAAAAACAGCCAAAAACTACCCCCAAAACACCCCAAAACACCATAATACTTCCCAAAAACACCATAAAACTAATCAATAACAGTTCCAGTGCCTCTGTGACGCTGGCCAACTTGGCCAAATATTGTCATGATCTCCGTGTCAAATTCTGAAGATTGGTGACGGTGGCCTGTAACTTGAGCTCGATGATGCAGAAGACCATACTGACTTTGTTTTTACTATTAGCCTTTACTTTGTGACTCAGCTAGATATCCATCTCACAGTGTTTTACTGTTAGATAAAACGACGTGATTCTAGCTGTACTAGATGACCACCACACAGTTTTATTGCCAGATTTACCGATGCGCGCTTGGTCGGACGAGATGACCAGTATGTACTGTGTGTAGGTCAGCTATTTCTTCTAATGTCATATCACTGACCACACTGCAGTATAAAGCATATGATCTTTCTAACATCGTGACTCAAGTTGTACTGGCTGACCGCATTACTTGTTGTTAGCTTTATTGACGCGAGTCTGGACGTAGTGAACGCTACGCGGTATTTACTGTCTGGTCATTTTCGCTGACCACACATTACTTGTAAGCTTAACAAAACTATTTCATAACACATATGGACATTGTATTTCATTAATTTGCTAAATGTCCCGTCCACAATTACACCTGTAGTTTGTTCTTGTTAAGATTAAACACTGAGTATAATTATGGATATTAAAGTGGTGGTTTATCGATCTATAAACCAGTATGTTATGTACCAGGCTGTAAGTACGCTTTGTATGAAGAAACGTCTGACTGTTATGACACTAGATACATTATCGATCGGCTAGGTCATGTGGTTTCATTGACTCGAGCGCAACCCGCCACAATGAGCACTCGAACGGAACGACACAGTTTTTGACCAATCACATGCCGAGGAATGGTAGCACGTTTTAATTATTAACCAATCATGGTCTTAGCGACGGAGTTAGTCGGAACACGTTTTTCAATGGTTTGTCATATTTTTAGACTTGCTAGTTTAAATCTCTGCTGCTAAAAACAGAGTGACTCGTTAGTCAGTATGTAAATACACAGGTAACATTCACAGGTACGTGCCTTGGTTAAATCAACAAGCGGAACGACATACATTAAGTCTTAGACAGTCGATTACTGGGGCGAGACGGGTTCTGATAGTCGTACGACAAACACACCGTATTGTCTCCATAGCAGACGTGATATCAGGAATGTTGTCGGTGGAAAATCAAATACAACTGTACAATAACCCGAGTTAGTCGGTGCATTCGATTAGTATCTATGCTGAAAATCATTAAAGGCTGGTTCGATACCGTCGACGCTAATTAGGTCTAAAAACTTATCCAACCGCATTTCGCTTTTCTACTTGAATTATTTTCTATCCATGACTTACGTTAAAAACCTAGTAAATTATTAAACAATAAGGAAAGCTTCACACCTGAATATAGCAAATACAGTTAATTAATTAGTTTTGATTTGCTTGAAACAATTATTCAATATTTAAATTTCTTTGGAGTAAACTGACAATGCTAATATTGCGATTCATGATACAATGACTGTCGATAAAACAAAAGCTTTTCGATGGAAGAAGATATTGGATTAGACATTAGTGTCGACAAAAGAAGCTAGACAGGTTTAGTAACAAAGGCCAAACAAACTCATCAAAGGACAAATTATACCGAGCGTTTTTGTAAATAGATCTACGTAGCTTGAGGTAAAATTTTAAAATTAATTTTCCATTCATTTTGCTATAATAGCATATATAAAACTGTTCTCAAATTCTGTGTCTTACAAACTGATCTTCCAAATCGAATTATTTTGATATTGTTTATGAAGAATTTGTGCAATAAATTCAATTTAAATGTCGGTTTTAAATCTAACAGCACTTTGGTACACGCGTAAAACTGTGGCATGACAGTTCCTTTGGGTAACGAGCCATATCCATTACTCGCCGCTCACCTGGCGTCTGGGGACAGACGACATCGCCATGATTGATGACTTAGCTCCATGTACTCTTGTACCGGGCCTACATATGACCTCCTTAACATACATAATATAGGCTAACCAGGGAGAACGGAAACCACAAACTTATAGACCTGATTTATTGTAAGTCGCGTCCAAACACAAAACTTGGACCTTGATGCATGAGGTTGCTTACCAAAGTCAATAAATGATTTTGCAGAACACGACTGCAACCAAAAGTTGTTCTGATGCAACAGATTTCTAACCCATGTTTGTATACCTCTTGTTATCCGTTCATTAAAGGCCCAATATGCGTAACTTTCGGCAAAAACTTGAAGCGAAAATCAAGCCTAATAACTTATTATATTTATAGATTTAGTTAAGATTAACTGATTAATATTCAAGATGAATTCTTTTGCGGTTACCGGTACAGCAGCAGTTGAAACACGCTATTTGTAAACACGCGTCCATTTCGAACCGTCTTCTACCTTCGTTTTGTTATTGAAGTGGGCCCCACCTGAATTATTATCAATTCTTTGGATTTTTTGTCAAGAGTTTCTTGTTAGTTACCGCTCAGGTTTACTTCGTTTTAGGCTTATTTTTGCATGGTTATGAACTGGATTTCTTTTCAGAATTTTTCAGAATCACGAACATTTCCCTGAAGTTACGTATATTGGGCCTTTAAAGATAATGCTAACCATAATATTTAGAGTTTTTCGTGAAACACTTTCACACACAAAACGTGGACAAGATGAGGAGATTGCTTTCAAACTTCATAAATATTTTCGTGCCACGTTCCCACACACAAAACCACAGATTTGGTGCAGGATATTACAAGCTAAACAAAACGTATATAATGCTCTTGCAGAATACGGACGCAATTCAAAGATAGTCCTTGTGTGGTAACCTGTAAACAAAATTATAATGCTCTTGCAGAATACGGACGCAATTCAAAGATGTTCCTTGTGCGGTAAATTGTAAACACAAGTTTGAATACCTTTTGTTCCCCCCGTCCACAAAAAATAATCCTTGTGCCATAGATTGCAAAGTATTAATTTATCGGACAACACGACCACACAAAAACTTTAACCAGAGAAGAATGCCTCAGTTCGCACTTTGAGCTCGTGATATTTACTTCGATGTGACCTTGATTAACATGGCAGTTGTAACCGATGAAGCCAAAGACGCTTACTCTTCTGGATCACCTGGTCATAATTGTACTCTTGAACATTTTCAATGATCTCCGTGTAAATCTTGTTCATATTTTTCCTTAGTTTCATCAATTTTGAGTTCGGATTATGATTTTGTGAACAGTTTGGTTATCTCTCATGTAAATTCTGCTTAAATCCATGTCATGTCGCATCCAAATAGTGACTCTAGTTAACATTCTGCAAAACAATATCAGCATTCTTATCACGATAAGAGATAACAGATTTCATGGAGTGGTCATGAAAACCGTCCTTTGTCTTTGGAAACACTGCGTAATTCAGATTTTACGAACCAATTCTTAAATACTGAATCAGCTGTGAAATATGAAATTGTAAACACCATACGCTGGAGAGACAAGAGAATGCTACTTTAAAAAGTAAAATTCACAAAATAAAAATCGAAAAGCTTGAACAATATACTACTTTGTGGGCGCTAGACTAATACTCACCTTTTGATGATAACGGTGGAACGACACACGGCTTCAAAGCCAGTCATGTTTTCGATATACATCAAAGGATCAATCTAGTCTTCTTGTCTCTTTCACACGGTAGTTCACACCCTGTGTTCGATTTTGTCGAAGCATGGTCCGGTAACCACTGGTACATCAAATATTTCAAACAAGGAGGTTTTCATATATAAAAGCCCTGTTGTAACTTTTCTCCTGCAGTTGCATTATTGTCGGCTTATTTTTACGCCGAGAGTCGAGAGCATTTCATTTTTCTCCTATTCAAGATATTCCATTTTTCTTGTCAGCAATCCACATGTCTTGTGAGAAACCTCAGTAGAAAGTTCCAGGTTGTAATTGATAAATACTCCAGTTTCAGAATGGCATGTACCAGGTACAGTATGTGTCGTGTTAAAACGTTTCATGGCCAACATCGTATATGTGGGGAATAGTATATTTTATTTGTGCAGTTTGAAGATTGATGTTCTTTATCGTGCTTATAGTACTTTGAGGTGTCGGTGTTTCTACCATGGTTTATCCTTTGAGGACGTTCCATTATTTACATTACATGGACGTGTTGCTCACGGAAGCACACCGCGCTTACTCAAGTGGAATCCCTAAATTTATTAGTCCATCATCGACAGATACTGAACTATTAAAGGTCCACCGTCCATCTGTCTTTAACGTTTCTTGTTAGCGCTATTTCTTGACAAATACAGGATGGTTCATTCTCAGATTTTATTTGTAAGTTCACCTTGTTAACAATTTTCGAACAGGTCCTAATAAAACAATATGGCTGACAGGCGGCCATCTTGGATTTTGTTGGTAATATCTTTTATCGCAAGTTTTGACAAGGTGCTGGATGAATCATTCTCAAATTCCGTATGTAGATTCACATAGGTCTCTATTTGTGCTATTTTCGAACTGCCGAACAATTAAGCAATAATGTCATCAGGCGGCCATCGTTTTAAGATTTGATAGTATTAGCGTGTTACCGCTATTTCCTGATAAGTGCTTGATTAATCATTCTCAAATTTCATATGAACGTTTGCCTTAGTCACGTGTTATACATTGTCTTATTTTCTGATTGATTGACAGATGGCCATTTTGAATTCTGACTATGATCTTTTTATGGTTATTTTTTAGATTGCTAACTACTATGTGGATCCTCCCGAAACAGCATGGCTGCCAGGCGTACCGGTCGATTTTGCGACTGGTCAGAAAGCCATAATCATTGCCAAGTAGCCTTTTGAATTTGGGCTATGAATGCTTGTTATTGTAATTGCTTGCGAAATTCAAGACGGATCTTTATCAAATGTCATGTGTGCTCCCCTTGGTCCCTAAATTTACCTTTTTTATTTTGGGATTGATTAGAAAAAAAAATGGCTGACATGCGACTATCATTGGTTTGATAGTTAAAGACTATATAATTGCTACTTCCGAGAAGGAATTTTCAAATTTTAATTCATTAAGAGCAAGAAAGACGAAAGAAGAGAAAAGGCAGGGAAAGATCCAACTATCAAAGAACAAAGGAAGATCAAAAATGGTTGGTGCCAAGATCCGTCTGGGATCTCTTGTTCCTATTGTACTTTGTTTCGTTGGTTTCCATATATTGTTCATATTTTGCCCTTAGTTTAGTCGTTTCCGAGTTGAATCTAATGATTAAACCAGTCCTTTGGTGTCCTTCACTAGATGGTGCACACCAAAGTCTTTTTGTCGTAGCACATTTCGGGAGCCGCTGAAGAATCAGGATGTCAATCAAAGAGATATCCATATAAGGCCACAATCCAAGAGATATCCATACAAAGCCACAATCCAGGAGATATCCATACAAAGCCATAATCCAGGAGATATCCAGATAATGCCACAATAAAGGAGATATCCATACAAAGCCACAATCCATGAGATATCCATACAAAGCCACAATCCATGAGATATCCATACAAAGCCACAATCCAGGAGATATCCATACAAAGCCACAATCCAGGAGATATCCTTACAAAGCCACAATCCAAGAGATATCCATACAAAGCCACAATCCAGGAGATATCCATACAAAGCCACAATCCAGGAGATATCCATGTGAGGCCACAATCCAGGAGATATCCATACAAAGCCACAATCCAGGAGATATCCATACAAAGCCACAATCCATGATATATCCATATAAGGCCACAATCCAGGAGATATCCATATAAAGCCACAATCCAGGAGATATCCATACAAAGCCACAATCCAGGAGATATCCATACAAAGCCACAATCCAGGAGATATCCATATAAGGCCACAATCCAGGAGATATCCATACAAAGCCACAATCCAGGAGATATCCATATAAGGCCACAATCTAGGAGATATCCATATAAAGCCACAATCCAGGAGATATCCATATAAGGCCACAATCCAGGAGATATCCATATAAGGCCACAATCCAGGAGATATCCATACAAAGCCACAATCCAGGAGATATCCATATAAGGCCACAATCTAGGAGATATCCATATAAGGCCACAATCCAGGAGATATCCATATAAGGCCACAATCCAGGAGATATCCATATAAGGCCACAATCCAGGAGATATCCATATAAGGCCACAATCCAGGAGATATCCATATAAGGCCACAATCCAGGAGATATCCATATAAAGCCACAATCCAGGAGATATCCATACAAAGCCACAATCCAGGAGATATCCATATAAGGCCACAATCCAGGAGATATCCATATAAGGCCATGTTTTAACAATTCTCCTTTATCAGTTTTATTGTCTTGGCAAGTTAACTGCGAGAGTCGAGATCATTTCATTTTTTCCAATTGAAAATATTTCACGTTTCTTTTCTGCAATCCATGTATCTTGTACGAAACCTCATTGTTACATTTCATGTTGTAATTTTCCAAACTCTAATTACATCCATCCTCGATATTCAGAGGTTACGATTACCTACGCTCTCTTCGACCCTGGAATATGCCATGGCAAAACTGGTAAAAACAGGTAAAAACAATCCTGACATACCACTAGGCTGCATACCTGTCCTTTAAAAATTACAAAGGAACCGCGACCAACTTTAAAGCCTGTCAATGTTTACCGTTATGTAACGACGAGATTATTTAGCTGTACGTCAAAGGGTCGAACAAGTCTGCTTGTCTCATCAACAAAAGGTGGCGCACACAGAGCCTTCAGTTTTACAATACATTGACATATTCCAGAGGTAGGTGATCCCAGATATCGAGGTTGGGTAGCAACTTTTGGGCAATGAATGTGTTATGTTGATTAGTTCGATGGCCCCCTGTCGTGATCCTCTTTGTTATGCTTTATACTTTCTTTGTGCAATTTGAAGGTTGATGGTGTTTATCATTCTCATTGAGTTAAGAATATGTTTTTTCCTACCCTTTGTGTCCCATCCCCCTCTTTATCCATGTTTTCTATTTAGAATCTCTCCGCGTTGAGTATTTATTTTGAGTTATACATGTGGAATTATAAGCATGTTCTAGCTAAAATAACTTGTGTGATGTCTATGGTAGGTATGAAATCCATGCAAGAGTAACGCGTGTGATACACGTTACTTCAGAGGATGATAAGGGAGGTCATTGTGTTTTTAACCGGAAGTCGTGGTAGACATGTAGTTATATACAAGAAAAGTCCATATAAAGTCCCTTTGTTAGGCCCCTCTATATTCGAAATGTCACTATAAGGCTAAAGATTTTTTTGTTTTTTGTTTTTGTCGTACCAAAAGGGGTTAAGGATAAATCACAAATATAATTGTCTGTTTCAAAATGATGTCAAACAGTATTTTTTTTAAAAATATGTGTAAACTAAACAGGCATGTTTAAAAGAATGAAAAAATGACAAAATTCAATTGTCGTTTAAAGAGTTCAAAATCAAGGGGTTGTTTTAGGTAGTTTTCAGTGATATGGTGAAATCCTTAATCCTCTGTTTAATATCATGAATTGAGTGGGAAAAGCGAACACTTTCGGTCAAACTTTCACCTAAGTTTGGGTGTGTTTTTGTCACAATAAAGCGACATGATATATGTCAGTCATGCCAGAAAAAGAAAACGGTTTCCTTTATGTGTAGTTATTTATTTTGGCAGTGGCTTACATTTATCGTGCCTTTCATCAAGGCGGCCGGGGTTCGATTCCCCAATCGGACGTGAACAGGTATGGCGTCACTTGCCCGATCAGTTGGAGTTTCTCCGGGTACTTCATTTTCACATAACTACATGTAGGGCAGAAAAGATTGTTTCACATTTTCACATGATATATATAAACTTTATCTATTTTACAACAGTTATGAAACAAGTTATCAAATTCATATTAATCTCTTTTGTTGGCCCGGATGTAAACGCGAGGAGTCTTATTGTGGGAGGTAACCGGAGTATCCGGAGAAAACCCGACGTGATCGGTCAGTTGACCCCATACCTTTTCACGTCCGGTCGGGGAATCGAACCCCGGCCGCCTTGTTGAAAGGCAGTGTGTTATCCTTTCACATGGTCATATATAGGGCTGAGAACGTTGTTTCACATTTTCACATAATTACATATAGGGTAGGGAATGCTGTTTGTCCCTTCCACATAATTACATATAGGATAGAGAATGTTGTTTCACATTTTCACATAATTACATATAGGGTAGAGAATGTTGTTTCACATTTTCACACAATTACATATAGGTTAGGGAATGTTGTTTCACATTTTCACATAATTATATATAGTGTAGAGAATGTTGTTTCACATTTTCACATATTTATAGATAGGATAGAGAATGTTGTTTCACATTTCCACATAATTATATATTATAGATTGATACCTGTTATAATCTAATATCCTAATTAAGCTGCACGAGAGAAGTTCTTGTTTGTCTTTTGAAAATCATTCACTAGTGACTAGGGAAACTCGCCTTTATATTTCGGCATGTACTCCTCGGGTTACCAGTATATCTCTTCGTGAGAAAACTATAAGTAGAACCACTAACTACAAGTGTAATATTCAAGTTACTCGGAGCAGTTTATGGAACAATCTAGAAAGCTCGTTAAACATTACCTAGTCTTTAGTCTTTTCAGAACATACAGAGACTGATTTTAGACGTATAGGTTGTCTTGACAGAAAATGCAAATATGATAATAATAATCATAGCTATACCATATATGTCAGTGCAAATGTTATCATGGTCATTGTTTTTTACAAGGCCTTGTTTAAATTATATGCTAATGTACATACTTTTTACTTCCGTCTGCAAAATAGGATATTTTATCATTACACTTCAGTTACCATTGTCATTTAGTTTAAACAATAGTTTTATTCAAGAATAATGTCATATAATATATCATTAGTATATATCAAAAAGGATTTAGTCTCTCTACATAAAATTGATAACAAACTCTGACGTCATAATTATTTTTAATCTATCAAAAACAGTTTTCTGTCAACTAGTCTGTATTTAAAACAACGGTAATGCATGTTTTCAAAAATAAACAAGTATAATATTTAACTATCTAAGAAAATGGGATACTCTTTATGATTTTTTAAAGTTTCTTTCTTTAAAATGAAAATAGAAAACAAGTAAATTTAATTTTTAGATAAAAGGCAGTTTGTCTTAGTCTCTATTTTGAAAAATATTTTTCATTTGTTTCAGATCAGCCTTAGTTACCTAGACAAGGGAGAGAATCGCTGCAGTCCGCACTGTCCAAGTACTTTTATGAAATAGGCTATAGTCGACTCTTTATCAATAAGTGTGGTAGACGACATGACGTCACTTTAGGCTAGACGACTGAATGTTCATTTGCCCGCCGCCAGACACATCGACCAACCTGCCCTTCTATTTTTTTCGCCCAAATGCCCACCAATATTATCATGTAATCATTGTAAAGTCTTTGTCCATCGAAATAAGTATTTTATAAACTTGAAAAAGCTTTCAGCTTCTCAAAATAAAATGTTAATGACTTCCAATTTAAAATTTATTAAAGGAGACTTGTGCGAGGGAGGTAAAAAGAACGGCGACATTAATCAAAACATACGGCCATATCGTATATTCCCAATTTCGGCCATTTATATGGTATAACGGCTTTACATCATTTGTTTAACATTATAAACCTGATACGAAGTTTGATTTGGGGTACAAGAAAATCGGATACGACAACGGGAAAGCCTGAGACTCAAATTAGGTCACAATACACACTGTGCGCGCAGTTGTTGGAACAGCCAACTATTCGGCCGAGAGACATTGGTGCGCATAGACTACATGTGTGACAACAAGGAACGAAGCGAGAGAAACCTAGTGAGATTTTAATGCTGTGTGAACAGAAAATAAGCTTTGATGGAACACCTCGCTCATCAGGGTCTTAATCCCCATGTACAGCGGGTCCTAAAAAACTTTCAAACGACTGCTATGAGGAGTTTACAGGGACCAGGACCGGGCGGGTTTCCTAGCTTGCTCTCGCCCTCCGACATGGCTGAGCTTGAAGAATACCGTAAAGCCCTCGTAAAGAAACTACCGTCGGACAAGGGTGTGGATTTTGAATCTCTGAGGGTACCCCCTCCGCCTTTCCCGATCCAGCAGATGCCGGTTTTCACTCCTGTGGACACGCCGAGTAAAAGTGAAAAAATTGAAACGTTACTCGAGGACGAGAGAATCGCATGTTTTTTAGTAGGAGGTGAAAAGAGGTTGTGTTTACCGCAAATTCTCAATACTGTATTACGTGAGTTCAGCTTACAACAAATCAACGCGGTTTGTGACGAATTACATATTTTTTGTTCGAGATGCAATCCCGAACAGCTTCACATTCTGAAGGTGACTGGGATTTTGCCCTTAAACGCACCGAGCTGTGGACTTATAACCAAAACCGATGCTGAACGTCTTTGTAATGCGTTGCTACATAGAACGCCGGAAAAATTCAACGAGCCCCCTTCACCCGATAGCTTCAAAGTCTATCACGAGTGTTTTGGAAAGTGCAAAGGCATATTTAACCCGGAGTTGTATACTAATGCCGACTCTAAATGTATCCAATGTGTGGATTGTTTGGGATCGTTTTGTACCCAAAAGTTTGTGTGTCATTCTCACAAAGCCCTAGAAAATAGGACTTGTCATTGGGGGTTTGACTCCGCGAACTGGAGGTGCTATCTCCTCCTTGCTAAAGATCAAGACGGGAAGGATAAGTTACAAGATATTCTCGAACGAATGAAAATCAAGTTTGATTCGGGAAACAAGTACAAGCGAAAGCAGGTTGGTATCATGTTTTATCATAAAAAGATCATGAAATGTACGTTATTTATACAAATTCTGTTTTTTATTTGTACCTTATTTAATATATTTGTGGAATGTCTCCATGCAGCTAAACAATGTAACATTAAAAAAAAATATGACCTTATTATACATTGTTCTATTATGTTTATTTTTAATTTTGTTTGTGTATCCCAAGTGTATTTACCAGAGCATTTATTTACCTATGTAATGTATACAGCCGTCCCATGCTAAATCTTTTGGCAAGTGCTTAAAAATCGTGAATCTCTAATGCAGACGATGCCAAATTTATTTGCAAAGCTGGCGAACCTGTTCAACTCTGTAAATGGAATGGACCGCAGAAGTTGTTTACTTCAACTGAAAACTGGTGAACCCCCTTGAGCGGATTACGCTCTGATCCCAGTTACATAACGGGCTAGGCGACCTTGTTAACGGCCGGAAAAGGACCGACCCATTTTGAGGGAGGGGGTAACCCACGAATTAAATTATACTCCATGAATTAATTTTTGCAATTAAATATCAAAGGATTTAAATAATTCTTTTTTTTTTAATCTAAGTGAAAAGATCTGGTTCAAATATAGATTTATAGATTAGGTTTGGATATGAGAATTTTTAGGTGTGCCACGGGCCTGTCTAGTCAGCCTGCAGACGGATTTGGCTGACAACGACTTTTGTTTTTGACAACTTGCCAAGTCGATCGTTTACCGTTGGTATTAGTGTAGAGGTTTTAGAAAGAAATAATGTAGGTTTTATCATTGTCAGATAATCATGGATATTCTTACATATTAAGATATATAGAATTGAATGAAATTATTTTATTGAATATACTACTGAACTAGACAACCCAGTTCAAATATATTTAAAAATAATGTTTTATTGAATGTGTTTTTTATAAGTTAGCAGAGAAAAAATCCTATCCCTGCTGTGAACACTGCAGAATTGCATATGTACGAAAACCTGAAAATGATAATTACTATGATTTCTTTAAAACAGTCTTTTCATATTTTTTTGTGATCATGTTTACAAATTTAAATATAATATATACAAAATAAAAACTTGATACCTATGAAAATGTGTTTATCCCTGTTGAGAGTGAGTGCAGAATAATGTACCCCATTATAGGAATATATTGTTCCAAAACATTGTTGCGTGCAACTATGCATGTTTGTTTATAAAAGTTGTTTGTGCAAATAATAACTTGTCCACCCATATCTTGTATCACAAGGCAATACTATAAGTTGTAAATTCACTGTAAACATGGCTTCCTTCCTTTATTTCTCAGACATAAAATATATTAGCATCTGGTTTTCCAACAATTTACATTTGCTTACAAAAGCTTTTACAGCACAATAAATGCAGTGTACTTTTGTGTAGTTGTTTTGAATGAATGATCTTTGATTACAAACATTTCATTGTTGATTTTTACCAATGATTTATCAAAAAAAATAGTTAACTTAAGAGAATAATGGATATATACATAAAAATCCTTCAATTTTGTGTTGTTTTTTTTTAAATATCTTTTTAGCTTTGTTGGAAAGTTATAGTTATATTAATAACAGTATTGTAGATGGCAACAACATACTATTTGACTCTTCAAACTAATAAATATTAAAATGTATGACAACAGGTTTTCACTTTGTCGTGCATATACATTTGGTTTTGTTATAAGAAGAAGATTGTAGATTCTTTTCTATTCAGATATTGATTTTGGAAGTTTGGTGATTAAATAAAGTTTGTTAATTTTATGCTATTTCCTTTGATTCAACATTTTTTTATGTAAACTAATTATAATATTTCATTTCCTAAAACAACGAAAAAAGACTGGTTCACATATTTATTTTGACTTTTCATTTTTCACCCTCTTTTTTGATTAACTAATATAAAGGGAAAAAGTGCAAAAAAAGTTATAAAACATTATTGTTCTGAATAAAGTCAAAAACGACAATGTTCATTGACCTATATATATAACAGTACATTTCAAACCATACTGCTAAAACGATATTTTGCAGTAGATATTTTGACACTAAAATAATATTACAACACTTGTTACAAAAATTTTATGTTGTATTCACACTTCATGAAATGATACAATTCAGGAAATGGTGTACATGTAGCTAGGCTAGAGGGCATTCATTGGCCAGCTAACTGGTAATTGGTAAAGTGATGTAACATGACCCAATGATTTGGCCTCAGTCACCTGGGGTTTATGACATAATAGTGATCAGTGTTACATAACTGAACTTGGGTTGACCCCTGTTCGGCCCCTACACCTTGCTGTCTACCTGTGCTGACCCCAGGGGATTATGCACTCTGACCTCCCTGTGAAGTCCTTATCAGTCTGGGGTGGCATTGTTAGCCAGATTTAGTCTGGGACCATTATGGGGTATTAGTATTGACAGACGGGTGTCCAGCCAGTTTCATATCTGGTGTACTTATATAAGTCCCACAGGGCGATTCTGCTAGGCCTGCCTTTACTCGTATGGTGAATATTGAACATGTTTTACAAGCTTCAAAATGTAGGTTGTATCATTGAGCCTTAGGGAATTGGTGAGCCGGCTGCATGGGGTACATGTACCTTGTCCAACAGGTATATAACAAAAAATTTTTTTTTTAAAGCAAGAACAGATTGAACAATGTACATGAATTTAATTTATTTTTGGAAATAAGATATTTACAGAAGTAAAACATTTTTTTAAACTAGTGAAAAAAACCTGTGTGAGCTAGGCAATACAATCGAGCCCCTCCCTCCCCCCACCCCCGAAAAAATTTGCTGCCCTTAATAAAAAAAAAAACGTTTTTATTTCTACGTCCAGAATGAATACTCGAAAGTTTTAATGACTGAATTTTGAAGAAGATCAAAAATAAAAAACAGTTACATACAGCTACATGTCGGACAATAAAAGGAAAAAAAAGATTTGGAACTTGAAGTTGCTTAACAACTTAAGGATATAGTCATGATCAATTGTAATTTATGAAATTCACATACCATCCAAAGTCGGTTTAAGAATTTTTTGGGTAAATTTCTTTTAAAAAAAATCTTCATTAATCGTGTTAAATTGGATCAGGGTTAAATATCAGGATTTTTATCGCTGTTAAAAAAAATTATCAAGTATATAAGATACCAGTTGTTATATAACAAATATTTTAGGGAAAACAAATAAAAGGTATATTTAGTTCTAAAGCAGGGAAATCTGATGTATGGTTTTAAAAATAGAACATAGGCTTGTCAATCTTTTGAAATTTTAAAAGCCAGGAGAATTGCTTTTGATTATTAAAAAAGGGCAGCCTTGCTTGTCAGCGGGAACTATATTTGTAAGTTCGCTTATAACCTACATTCATTACTATGTACACTGACTTGGCGCAGTGCCAAACCTAAGCACAGTCTACTAAAACCTGTGGCAATAGCTGTCTGTCTACTGTAGTGTAAAAAAACTTTTCTATAAAAGCATGGTTAGCATATTATGAAAAAAAGAGAAAACAATTTTACATTTTTTCTCAAATAAGTCATATGTCCTTCTATTCAATTAAAGGATTACTTAGTTGTGTTTTGCAAAATTATTTTGTAAATGAAAAGTTCTTCTTACTAATTCTATGTTGAGGTCTTTATTTATGATTTTGCATTTCTTCTTTTTGGAAGAGCAAACCTGGTATGCATATGAATACACATTTCGTAAGGCCCCATGTTGTGTTTGTGTCTAGGGCCTACTATAGTAAACTCATCAGTTGGTGAGTTATATTTGAGTCAGTTTAGTCTACTGTCTGCCACAAAGTCTGCACACACACAATATTTCATTTTATATCAAACTCTGACTACACATTGCTCAACTATTATGAACATTTGTATGTGACACGTCATGGTCAGAGTGACAAAGTGTAATACATTGATTTAAAAAAAAGTTAGATAAGGATGGAATTTTTATATGTTTTAAATATATGTGTAACAAATTATATGCTTAAAAATACCATTTGCATAAGCTGACAGACATTCATTGAAAATAACTTCTTGCTTTAAACAATAATTTGAGCCCTCTAGATAGTAAGATAATATATATTTTTTTAATTCTAGAACAACAGAAAATCATTTGAAATAACATTTGGCTTCGTCTTGTTGTACAGACCTATACTAATTGTGACAGCTAATTAAGCCGATATGTAAATTATTCAGTTGTTGGTTATTAATACTTCTCATGACAGCAGAGTTGTACTCTAAATTTTGAAACTGCATGGTTTCTTTATTTAAGAATAAGTATCTGTAATAGCTTTCTTTGCAGAGAAACACCTGCGTGCAATCACCAAAGGGAAAAAAATTATAGTTCTTCGTTTCCGTTTCCCCATATAATCATCATTCTTCGTGAATTGGTGCACATAACCTGTTAACTGCTTATCATTAACTCTATAATACAATTGTAATAATAAAACAAAATTGTTATAATAATTTTTTTCAACTCCAGTTTTAACACATGATAATTTATAAATATATTGATTTATTATTACTTGACTGAATTTTTGATGAGGCTACAGAAGTATAAGTTTATACCATGCCCACAGAGTTGCTAACGGTTCAACCAATTTGCAGTTATATATGAGACAACCCAGGACATTTTTGAGGGGAAATTAAGTTCATCACAAGGTGATTTTAAGTTGAATATATTTTTCTGGTACAAGTCTATTGCAAGTGCATTTTAAGTGGATTAGGTGGATTTTAAGTGGATACCATAAGGGGATTTAAAGCGTCTCGAAATATTTAAATGAGCTTTCCAGTGGATTTCAAGCAGACCTGTTAAGGGGATTTCAAGTGGTTTTCCCAAGGGGATTTTAAGTGCCTCGAGATGAGGTTTCCAGTGGATTTTAAGTAGGCCTGTTAAGGGGATTTCAAGTGGCTTCTCCAAGTGGATTTCAAGTAGTCCTGTTAAGGGGATTTAAAGTAGTCCTGTTAAGGGGATTTTAAGTGGCTTCTCCAAGTGGATTTCAAGTAGTCCTGTTAAGGGGATTTAAAGTAGTCCTGTTAAGGGGATTTTAAGTGGTTTCTCCAAGGGGATTTAAAGCGTCTCGAAATATTTAAATGAGATTTCCAGGGGATTTTAAGTAGTCCTGTTAAGGGGATTTCAAGTTGTTCCGAAAAGCATATTCCAGTGGATTTCAAGTGGTCTGGTCAAGGGGTTTATAAGGTGCTCCATCAAGTGTTTATCGAGTGGTCCTGCTAAGCCTGAGGGGATACCAAGAAGTCCATTAATTTTTTTTAATTTTCTTGTAGAGTGAAAACTGCAGCTATTGGCATGAAAACTGTAGGGAGTTCATAGCTGCTCAATACCTTAAAATAAAACAAAAACAATAAAATAAAATTATATAAATTTATCCATGGAATTATACAAAATATATTTCAAACTTCGATTTTTTAAACTGCTTTCCCAATTGCTGGTCATAACGGAAGATGTACAACTGGCCTGGATTGTGATGGTGTCCCGGCAATTTCCTATGGTTCTGATTGAATGAGCAGCTCATGCAGTTGATCAATTGAAAAATCTGTAACACACAACACAATGCAAAATGTATTAAGAATAAATCAGTGACTGAATACAACAAGTTAGATATTTTTTTCACTAGTATGTCGATATGGAATCAATATATGGCATGTTGTTAAATGTTTTGTTTCATTTGCTGATCATTTTACTGCAATTCACTTTTAAGTGAAGTTACATGTAGCATAAATAAAGCCACAGTAAGACAAGAGGCAATATGGGCCTTAACGGTCATCATCTAACTATTTATAATTTTAGTTGGTTATGAGATTTACATACTTGACCCCTGTTATCTTGAAAGTGGCCCTCCATACCCCCCTCCCCCGCAAGTTGGCCCTTTGTGCAGATGACCATGAACTTGAATATGACCAATTCAACCAACTATACATGTAACAGGGCAGCTAATATATGACAAATTTATAGGAGTCTTGAGTGGTACAACTTCATCATCTTTGTAAAATATGAGCTGCTGACAGTGACAAATAAGAATTTAAATGAAAATTACCATCGGTTGGTGTTGTGATCCACATAACATATTTCTGTAAGTTAAAGAAAACGAAGGTCCGGCATCAAATCTTCCAACATCCAGACCAGCTTTGCACAGTCTAAGTGAAAAAAAAAGGAAAAGAAAAACTATACTTGTACTGCTGTTTCATTCAAACTATTTGAATTGATTTATAAACTATTCACATGTTTATATAATCAATTTCTTAATTTATTTAAATAAATAAGAACCATCCTGAATTCGTTTTTTTAGTTCAGGTTTTTCATCTCTATACATGCCTCGGTTCAAATTTCAATCAACAATGATTTTTCATTAAAGATTCTTTATATTTCATTTCAGTAAATATATATTAATTAAATGAAAATTAAACAAGGTTTTTTCATACAACAATGGTAAACCTAAGCCAAGTTAAGTAAAATTTGAATAACAAATCATTATTTCACACATTTAATTAACATGCAGACCCACATAGTGACATGCCAAAATTCCTATTTCTCCATAAAAAGCGTAAATTTTATACAAAGAAATAAAAGAATAGAAAATTAAAAAAAAAATGAAATACTTGGCACGTCACTATGTTTACAACTGTTAATGACTAGGAATCGAACGTTTTATCTCTGTACTGTACTGAAAAGTAGGCCTAATAATAATCAGGAATCGTTAACCAAACATATTTCTATTTAAATCCATATGATTCCTGGATAAATTATTATTTCACAGAGAAAACAATGTCCGATTATTATGGCTAGAGTAGTTAATTTCAACACGTTAGTGTCGTTGGACATCGAAAACTTGCATCAATTTAAAAAAAAAAAAGATTTTCACGTGGGGAACTGACACTGACAGGGCCGGTATTGACACACAGAAATCGATAATTAGCTTTGGTTAAAAAAGAATCAACGAATATTCACTTATGAACAAGCTAAACTGGATTGCATATTTGTAACATTTCCGTTTAGACAATTCAAGTATTTACGGAAATTCCGCAACATGACGAGTAAACTTACGTTTGTTAATGGCCGCCATGTGTGTGCTGGCGAGGTCTTGGCTAAGAGTATCTATATCGTCGCCGTTTGTGTAAAAACATATTCCGTTCATTCAGACGTATTGTTCTCAGGTGCTGGGGATCCTTAATTATAAGCATAACATGAAAAAACTGCAGCTTTCCCGGTGAAATTGAAGCGTTTTGACATCGCCCGGCTTGTTGACATTGTCAGCTCATCAGAGGTCGCCTGTCAAATTCAAATTCCCGCCTTACCGGTTCTACTGCATTTTGGGTGTCTCGTTCAACCAGACTCTTGTCGACAACGAACGAAATAATTGAGCGTCTGGTTGACCGAGACTAGGTTTACACAAACACGATAATGCTTCCGGGTAAGCGGCATTGGTAATAAACTCGTTCAATATTGAACGAACTTTGAATTAAAAGAAATCACCATCACATCAAGTATGAAGAACAGTTAAAGATTATCTATTTATATCTAACTGCCGACCGGTCGCCGATAAAATTACAACGTTGATGAATACAACATAAACGAAGTCGAACGTATGATTTACGACGGACATGATTTTACGGACGGGATAGGAAAGTTTCTTACGATCTTTCCGGCAAGTTTTCAATAAAAAACAGAAGGTATATCAATGTATACCGAAAGTGCTACATAGTTACACAGCCGGAAATACAGATTTATTTAATTATGATCGATTGTTCAAAACTTCTGTTTGTTTTATATTTCAAAATATGTCATTGATTTTTTTCTACGTACAAAAACGATATTATGAAGCATTTATTATCGTTGAGTACAGCATACATTTTTTTGGTTTTATAAATTTTCGTTTCGTTCCTTTTTTTTAATTAGGCAATGTTTATTGAAACCAAAATAACACAGATTTGAAGTCAGTTTATTCATTTGTTTGGCTTCCTATTTTTGGCATTAAAAATACATTTGTGGTTAAATTTATGAAGGTACTGCATGAAGACCTAGAGAATATAGCAGAAATTGGTCAACATATTTTTTAAAGGTGTATTTGTTTAATTGAAAAGAGTTTTTCAAACCTTCGAAACAATATTTTGCATTATTGAAAAGAATTTGAAAGTCTAGTCCAAATGGACACATTTTCGGTAAATAATAATATGATCATGAACATTGAAATTTATGTATGTCTGCAAATGATGATCAAGTATTTTAAGTGGAAAATGAGTTGCCAAAATGGTCTGCAAATCATGACCAAGAGTTTCAAGTGGAAAATAAGTTGCCAAAATGGTCTGCAAATCATGACCAAGAGTTTCAAGTGGAAAATAAGTTGCCAAAATGGTCTGCAAATTATGATCAAGTGTTTCAAGTGGAAAATAAGTTGTCAAAATGGTCTGCAAATCATGACCAAGTGTTTCAAGTGGAAAATAAGTTGCCAAAATGGTCTTGAAATCATGACCAAGTGGTTCAAGTGGAAAATAAGTTGCCAAAATGGTCTGCAAATCATGACCAAATGTTTCAAGGGGATATTAAGTGGTAAAAACATCACTTTCATCTATGGGCTTATTTTCCCCTTTGCTGTAAGTGGACTCTAAGTTGGGACACTTGAAATCAAGTTGGTTTTAAGTGGGTGTAATATTCCCCACTTGAAATCCCCTTCAGATCTAATGTAGAATAAGGGGCAAATAAGGGGATTTTAAGTTCCACTTGAAATTCTAAGCCCCCCTTAGGTTTGTCCTGGGAATTCACTATTTTTACTGCCAGTTTACATAATGTTTGACTTCGGTACAAATAGTTTATATGACAACTGTACTTATGCTCTAAATTCTGTTTTAATTGATATGTGGATGAGATTTTAACTGCATGTATAGATGGGAATTCACATGTGGATTGTGGCTGTTAAATTACTAGTTATATATATCTTCTATTGACTGATAGTCTACACCTGGCACCTATAACCTATAGGTGACAGGTGGGCCCTGAGGCTTCAAGGTCAGCAGGGGTCAAAGGCTACACTTATGCAATTATTGGCTATTATACCACTTCAGTGGTCCGATGACCTTTGGAGAAAGGTGTCTATAGGCTCATGAATGTGATACACATAAGGTTTTATAGGAATATGTGAAACACCTGTGGAACGTGCTCTCAATCAGGAAAAGCTGTAATAATTGCTCCAGTAATTATATAACACGTAGTGTCTGACATAGGCAATGATGCATGGTCAAAAGGATTTCTGAACTTTTAAATGATTTCTACTCTCCCCTGTAAAATAACTGATTTACTCTTAAGCTGAAATCATGTATATATACTTACTAACTTTTTTGAAATTTCTATGGAGCAGATTATGCGATGCTCAGAATTGAAAGCATAAATGATATATGTATGTATGTATACACACAAAGAAAAATAACATTTTTAAATGGCTTCTTTAAGTTTGAGCTGTTTTTAAGAGATGAAATTCTCAGATCTTTAAAAATAGGAATAGTTCAGCAAATTCACTGGTTGAAAAATGTTAAATTTTAGGGTCCAAAATCGAGAGTCTCCCTCCTATATAGGAAGGGTTGTCAAGTATGTGAAATCACTTTTTGGACAACAAATGCATATAAGATTTAAATTTGAAAACAAATCAATTACTGACTGTTTAGGATTGATGTGGTCAAAGTACCATACTACTAATCCTTGTACCTTAATTACCACTTTTTTTTCTTCAAAAATTTGAAATATAAATTGTAAGTTACTTTTCACCAGCATGACAAAATTTAGCCTTTAATATTGAGATGTTTTAATAAATATAACCCGTCAATCACAACAAAGTTTTTCTTTTACTGGTGCATCATGAATATGCCAAATCTGTGGCAGATCCAAGTCTCACCAAAACTACAGACAGTCTCTCTTGTGTTTTAATTTGCAGTGGGACAGAAATCCTTTACTTGCTCACTCCTACATTTTAATAGTGGACTTGCCCAGTCTTTGAATTGGCAAGGTTCAAATGTGCCGTTAGGGATGATTTGGCTAAGTCATGTACCTTTAAATATAAATACTAATTCAGTCATTTTTGACATTCTAGACCATCTTATGGTTTGTGACCTCCTTTGTTTGAAATTTTAAAATGTTCATGTTTAATCCAAAATGAAAGTACATTATGTCGTTAAAACACAATATGCTACTTATTTAGATTTTTGATAATCAGCTTAAACATTTTTAAAGTAGATTTATGGTATCGAAACACAAATTTAAAAATAATACCATTGACATTTGGAAGCAATATTTGTCGGTCATTTGAACTGATTTTTTGCCAGGAAATTCAAATTTAATTGGCAACGCAAGAAGAAAATGTATACATGTTGTACAAGTGGCTCCAGTGTTGACAACTTTATCAAATAATAAAAGTAGTATTTGTGTGCTTCGAAAATAAAGCTTTTTACTAATTCATTAGGTTAAATGAAAATGTCCGTGACATTAATTTCAATTTTTTTTATGATCAATTTTTGTGTTGAACATATTGTATATCAACATCATTTATATCAAATTGTGAAAAAGCACTTTTTTTTTGTCAAATTTGCAACAATGAAAGCATAAGATATATTTGACTTTGAGAAAACAATTCATAAAACTTTTCACCTAAGCATTTTCGATCATATCATTGCAGGAATTTTTGTTTAAATTTTTGATGTCTGTTCAAACTTCATTCAAATTCCTAGATGATGCTAGCTTTAATTACTGTATATACAGTTCTCAAATAGGTGCCAGTGAATGAAAGACAAACTCTTATAAAATGTTGCATTTGGAAAATAAACACCAAGTACAAAGGACCTGTATTTGATAGATCTATTTCTGTTATTGTCCTAACAGGGTGACAGCTAGGTTTAGTTAACGTTGGTGGCAGTCTGCCTGCTGGATTAATCTAATCCTCAATATCCTTTCTGTCGCAGTAATCCTATTTCTTAAAAGGTTAACTTTCACTGGAAACTCGGTAAGTGGGATCAATTTGTTCCAGACTGGAATTAACACTATCATAAAAACATTGTACTTTCTCCGAGTGTGCTAGCTCATGCACTCCAGGAGACTCTTTTAATCTCTCCGTTTCATAGGTACGAATAGTTCATTGTAAAATGTTAGGGCTGAATTAAGTTTATGTGTATAAGGAATAAGATTTTACAAAAACTGTTTTAATTTTGTGAATCTCAGCCAACGGATTTTGGAAAGTCTGTTATTTGTTAATGATTAATTTCCAAATTCCTTTTTTTTTTAACCAGATAGGATCTCACAATTTTAGGTACTTCCAATGTGTATTTTCTGCTATGTGATTTATTAACCATTGCAAGCTTAGTACAGACTTTCTTCAATAGAACATACACTGAATCCCCCAAGTTCAGTTCCAGTTACTTGGACTATATAGCTCCCAAAATAGGAGGACCATGCATAACTTTTGCCAAACAAATTTGATACCTAGTTGGTATAATGACAGAAACTAACTATTGAACTTTTCATTGGGGATATTCTAGATCTGCATATCATCAAATTACAATGTGCACATGTTTTAATATTTCAATTTATTTTCTGTTGAATTGTAAAATTAACTATTGTGCATTCCAGCCTCTGAATAGTTATAGAGTTCAGATATGTTCAGGTATGGATGAGTTGCATTATTAGACCCTGGATCTCTGGAGATAGTTTCAGAGATGTGTGTTACGTGATCTTTATGATAGGGAGTGGCAGACTCTGCTGGTGGATTTTTTAGTCCCTGGTGTCTGCTGGAGCTTCCATAGCCACAGTTAATCTCATTTGAGTAGTGGCACGGTACATATAGTATACACATTTTCGTAGTACACGCAATGAAGTTATACAGAACTAGTTTAATTTTACTTCCAAACTAATAAATCAAAGGGGTTTTACGCACCTGACCCTTCTGCTTCTACATTAGTTTAGAAATTTTGGATTCCTACCTTTTGGCCCCTAGCATCACTGAAGAGTCCTAGGAGGACGAAACAGCTGTATGATGCAGTTTAATTCATTTTTTCGGCATACTGTATCTATTACTAAATTTAAGAGGTGCAGCATATGTGTGTGTTATATGATCTTCAGAAGGTCAGCTGCAGATACCTGTATATAATACACTATACAAGATAGCTAGGCTTGTCCAGTGATCAATGACCGCCTGTACACAATGGGCTTATTATACCAGGCATGTGTTGCTGCCTCCTCTGGTCAGTGACCAAGGTGATATTGACATAGTGCCAGCTTGACCAGACCCTTCTGACCACTAGTAGCTAGCCAGCTGCAGTATATTGACCACCACTAGCTGAGCACAACTTTTAATCTGCAGTAGCACTACAGAAATGATGATTAGTATATATACCCTAGACAATGGAAAGCATTAAGATGATTAGCATATATATGTATAAAGGCAATGGACAGTAGACAACAGCTTGCAATAAATGTATATATATATAAATGTTGAACTGCTATAGGTGTCACTGAACATCTACATTGTATCCTTGAAATTTCTTTTGAAAATATTGCTTTATTAATAATTGTTTACCTTAAATTGTCATTTAAATCCAAGTTTAATATTTTATAACTGGTGTCCTACTAATATAATGGCTTGCTTACTTGTATAGACAACCATTTCTCATCACAATGTGGAATTGTATTGACAGTAGATATAATAGCCTAGCTAGCTGTGTTAGCATGCTTGATTCAACCCGCATTAACCCCTTATGAACTATTTCAATCTTTCTAATCCTAGAGGAGTTCAAAATGTGTCTCCATTGGCAAAATGTGTTAAAATATGATTTCCGATTATATTCGGCTGTATGTTTTGTCCTGAGTGTAGTATAATTTAGTGAGTACAATTTTGTTACATTTTAGCAATTTTACAAAATTGGTACATATGTATTACCCATTATCTGTATTTATGCAAGAGAGCATCAGCATGGGCTTATTACAAGATAAAAATGAAATTATAAATCGTAAAACATGCACATTTATTAAGTAATCAACCCCTTGCAAAGGAATTTATCGAACAAAAAATACAGATGGCTCGGTGAGTTTTAATCTGCCTTTTTTACATCACTTTTATACAACTACATTTTACTTTTAAAATAATCTTTATAATTGTGAATATCATTGATATGCTTTAAGAAAGTTATGCAAGAAGGTTTTAGCTCTAATTCATGTCCTGGTTTTGTTCTCATTCCCATATTGGACATTCTATACAAGATGATGTTTAGTTTCCATAATTGGGACTTATGCAAGTCTATAACTGTTTGTGTGGAAGCTTCCAGCTCCCATCATTGAGACTTGTACAAGTCTATACCAGGTCCTGGCCAGTGTGGAGGCCCCCAGCTCCCATCATTGAGACTTGTACAAGTCTATACCAGGTCCTGGCCAGTGTGGAGGCCCCAGCTCCCATCATTGAGACTTGTACAAGTCTATACCAGGTCCTGGCCAGTGTGGAGGCCCCCAGCTCCCATCATTGAGACTTGTACAAGTCTATACCAGGTCCTGGCTGACCCCCAGCTCCCATCATTGAGACTTGTACAAGTCTATACCAGGTCCTGGCTGACCCCCAGCTCCCATCATTGAGACTTGTACAAGTCTATACCAGGTCCTGGCTGACCCCCAGCTCCCATCATTGAGACTTGTACAAGTCTATACCAGGTCCTGGCTGACCCCCAGCTCCCATCATTGAGACTTGTACAAGTCTATACCAGGCCCTGGCCGGTGGTTTGTGTGGAGGCGTTGCTGCAGCCAGTATTGATTTTACAATTTCCTAGCCATTAGACGTTGGTCATGGTCAGATTATTTATGTCTAGACCGCTACATCTCTTGTGGAAATCTCTTTGATCTGTATCGGCTTCAAACGCTATTGTAACCCAGTTACACTAGAATGCAGGTGCACCTACTGTTATTAACTAGTGTTGTGGCTTCAGGTGCAACAAACTGCATGGTTGCATCTGTTCAAAATGGTAACCATTGAAAAAATTACTTATTCTTTATTTGCATCAACGGGTCTGGAAAGTATGTTCATTGCAAGATGATTATGGAATCGGATTAATACCATGTAAGCTACATTTGGTTTTTCACAAATTTAGCTGCTGGTCACCATTCCAGACCGACACTGTGCTTGTGGTAGTTGATAAGTATAGTCGGTGACCACTAGCTCCCCCCCCCACCAGCACCACCACCACTCAGGGTTGCCTGGGATGGTATATAACGTAATGATAAGTATAGTCAGTGACCACTAGCTCCCCCACCAGCACCGCCACCACTCAGGGTTGCCTGGTACATAACATAGCCATAAGAATAATCAGTGACCACTAGCTCCCCCACCAGCACCGCCACCACTCAGGGTTGCCTGGTATATAACATAGCCATAAGAATAGTCAGTGACCACTAGCTCTCCCCCACCAGCACCGCCAACACTCAGGGTTGCCATTTCTAGGCTACATGGGCAGACACCTGGAATTTTACTTTAGTGAATTATTTTTCTTCCCCTAATACTCAGAGAATACGTCATAACATTTGGTGACCAGTGTAGAAGTAAAAACTGACCAATGTTTTGCTTAAGACAAAACCGCAAAAGAAGGGACCCGAAATTTGACCTGAAAAACAAGTAGCATGCATGTAGTAGTACAGGTAAAGGCCAGGACATTTGATAACACACTGATAAATTTGTAGGTCAGACGCCTAGCTACCACATTACATTATACAGCGTATATCATTCATCCCGCACTGCTATAGCCGTTCACCAGCTTTACCACGCTCTAGTAAACCGGGTTTAATTGATTTCATCAATATTTTAATTTGAGAGGCATAAGTGTAGACAGAAAACTGTTGTTATCAATGTTTAAACAGCAGAGACATTGTATGTTTGTCGACCGAGTTTCAGACTTTGTGAACTGTTGACGATGTAGTGTCATTGGTAACTAAAGGGATTCAATGCTTGTATATTGATTTAATATAATAATACATCTGTATGTGTGATAGAATAAGCAATGCAATTTGCATATTGTGTCGGGTTAATCTCATTCGCCCTTGAAAACTTATTTGGACTCAGTTGATTATGAAATTGTTTGGGGAAATATAGAGGTGTTTGACCTTTAAGTTCTTTTGACTGATCCTTTGTAACTTCCTGATTTGACACGGCCTCATGCTTGACAAATAAAAAGAAATTATATTTTCTAAAGCTTGTAAAAAGAGTTTTTAATTACTAGGATTATGTTAAAAACAATTGAAGCATTTATTATTGATACCAAACAAAGGAATCTCCTAGTAAATATAGATGTAATTTCAGAGTTTATTTAGGAGGGAAAGGGTTGTTTGGTGATATCTCCGTAAATTTCCTTAATAACAGCATATCATATGAACTCATGATATGTCATCTGTTTATATGAGTTTTCTTTGTCATACCAAGATTTAGCTGTAGTTAAAACTCCTATAACGGTTAATAACTTTAATAATGTACAGTATTAAATCTATCGATATATACTCAAGTTTCCTCATGATCACATCCATATGAGTCTATGATGCTTGGTCTGTGTTGCAGTCTTTGATAAAAAGATGTTGACTGATTTGGGAGAAGTATTATATACGATGTTTTTGATATGTTTAACTGGTGTTTATATACTTCAATGTACTGTAACCAGCTTATTTTCATGAGCAATTAATTATTGCGTATTTGGCTGGTGATTAAAATGATCGAAAAATTATCGCTGCAAAATAGTTTCAATCACACGTATGCCAACTGTAGGAATATTGTACTGTACTACTGTACATAGGATTTTTTGAACAAATTATTTGCGAAATTAAATTGTTGCGAAATAGTTGTTTCATATCAAACGGGAAATAAGCTAAGGTTACTGCAAAAATAAGATGGTTTACAGTATATTTCCTACAAGGTAAAGAATATTCTTGTAGACACATCTTTGGAATGGCTGCTATACAAAGTGACCTTAAACTTAGGGGATGTTATTCATATGAAAATGAAATAAAATGAGGTACTTGCAAAATATGTTTTGAAGGACGTTGATTAATCTTCAGAGTGATATGGCTCTATTTAAGGCTTTTTTCCATTGTTTGACAGACATACGACAGCGAAACATTGGACCTAAAGCGAGCAAAGAGTGAAGATAGTGCTAGTACGTCGAGCAGTGGATCATGGGCA
This sequence comes from Mimachlamys varia, assembly GCA_947623455.1. Classification (NCBI taxonomy): domain Eukaryota; kingdom Metazoa; phylum Mollusca; class Bivalvia; order Pectinida; family Pectinidae; genus Mimachlamys; species Mimachlamys varia. Next base: position 32,030,081 of record OX392542.1, read on the forward strand.
GATTCAGTGTCAGGGATGCGTGGACTGTCCGCCTTCCGACCATGGTCGCCGAGCATGCTCATTGCCCTGAAGGATGGGAAACTTTTACCAGCAGCACCGGCTATCATGAGAGAAGGGTAGGTATATCTTAGTAATTACATTTGTCTTCAGCCTTGCTGTAGAATTCTGAAGCAAACTGAAAGATTCAAGTCTATTTTACTTGGTTCTAGCAAATATAATTTTCATGGAAAAGCTATAATAAAGATTTTGATTGGTAAAGTTTGAAAGGACTATATATGGTTTGGGCCTTTTTTGGCCCCCAAATTATCAAATTTTGAAGCAGATTATTGAACTCTCAAATTAATGTATTTCAAATATGGAGTACATCCCTGATAAAACTGAAACAATAATTATTTGTTGTTTCAACTCTGGTTGTCATGGAAACCATCTCAAATATGCATAAATTAGGGAAATTTGACCATTTATTCAATTTTGGCCACTTTTTGGATAGTTTTTCTATTAGAAACTATTGAGCGCATTCTTGAACAAACTTAATATCAAATGAGAATATGTGGGCACTTATACCACATCTTTAGGAGAAATATAAACTTTGTTCAAGAATGCGCTCTATGGTTGCTGTGTGAAAATCTATGTAAAAATTGACCAAAATAGACCAAATATTTACATTTGCATAATTTATGCATATTTCGGATGGTTACCATGGCAACCATAGCACAAATAACAAATACATATTATTACAATTGCATGAGGGATGTAATCTATATTTGAAATAATATTATTTGAGTGTTCAATAATGCATTTTAAAATTTGATGGATTTGGGGGCCAAAAACAGGCAAAACCATATATAGTCCTTTATTAAAAATATTAAGGAAATCAGTCTTGAATTCATAATTTTGAAACTCGATGTTAGTTTGTGAACTGGAAATCATAAGCTTAAATTAGCGTTTTTTTAGGAATAAGATTCATCAGTTTGGTATGAATGATATATACTGAGATTGTTTCTTTGTACACAAACAGGAATTGAAAACTTAAGGGGCGGAATGGGTAAACATCTTACCCGTCCCTCTGTCTACCTGTAGTACTAGAGTACATTTGGATGAAATGTCGCGCTACGTTTTTGACAGCTGACTTCTCCAACTCGCCCTATTTTGGGTAGTGAGCTGATTTCAGCGGTCAGAACACCGACACTCGGCTATTGTACTCTTTGCTTGACAAAGGAAACAGACGTTTTCGAAAGCTCACAAATTAAGTTTTCAATTCCTGTTTGTGTACAAAGAAACAATCTCAGTATAGCGTTTTTTTTGTTTTTGTTTTTTTTTGAAAATGACATTATTAATATTTTGTGTTTTTGGTTTTTCTCAGACTGAGTGGTATCCCCCCGCCATATCTACACACAGGACCCCCAGTTCTGCTCCATCCTGAGAGAGTTATTCCCCTTTCAGAATCATCTCGGTGAGTTATCTTCCCATAACAAATAAAAAGATGCTGGAACAACTACTGAAAAGTGTATCAGCAAATGTGTTCCAAGTTTAATATATTCTGCAATGCTAGACTGGGATTCAAACCCAGGTGGACTTTGGATTGATTTACATATAGCTGAAACTAATTTAGCCAAATAGACAACAGGATCGATATCATATATAAAAAAGGAGTAAGAATAGGTTTTAAAAAAAAATGGCTGTACAGTGGGATATTTATTTATAAATATATAAAGAAAAGTTGTTAGTTTTCCTTGTGAAGTTGAATAAAAAAAAGAACAAAAAACAAAGACTTTGCCGCAAGGCCTTTCTCCCTTCTCAGGCTTCTTCATATATATATATATATATATAGGTTCCCTGAAGCCCAGCAAAGTTTTGCTGCTGTAGAAAAAAGTCACTTTCAAAGATTAGTGAGGCTTTGCTGGGGTAAACTTTGTTTACAGCCATAGCACAGCATCTTCCTTGCTGTATCTATCTGGCTGTGGCGATGTTGGTGTAGTTCCAGCACGTTCCTTTATATCTGTTTCAGATGTCACGCTTGCATGATTTCTACTGACCTTGGGTTTAAGTTTACCTGTCAAAATTTAAATGTGTCAGCTAGGAACTGCTGAAAAATTCAGCATTTGCATGTCATAGTAGCGTGCAGTATTAAAACCCAAACTCTCGCCACAAGTTCAGGTTCAGAATTACTGATTTTCTTATGATTAACAACTCAAGCAGAAACTAGCGAGGTTTCCTTTCTGAGCTCTTTCTCGGCTAAAATTATCAGGTGAGTTAGGATCAGAAACCAATGTTTGCGAAGCCGAGTCATCTTATATATAGCCCTATTTAACCTGTTACATTGGAACAATCAGTGACACCATTACTATAACTCAGGTTTTTAGTTCAAATAGGGGAAAATTAGCCATGCGTAGCAGTCAAGAAAGCTAAAATGATCATGTTGGGTTAAAGCATATGATTTTCCACTAACAACAGCACAGATAATTCTTCTTGGCGCATTCACCACTGAGGACTCATTTGAACACTTCCATTTCAAACATTGGAATAATTCAAAATAAAATTTCAGGCGTTAAGAAGAAGAACATGTAACTGTCTTTAGGAAGGCTAAAATCTGTGCTGAAGACAGCAACCTGGGTAGACAACAATTAAGTTAGCTACCGGTTTACGAAGTACATATGTTCAAAGTGTGTAGATGACAGATAGACTAGTTGTACAACTATACCCTGACTAGGTACTGTACACTGTAGACAACAGATAGACTAGTTGTACAACTATACCCCATCTAGGTACTGTACACTGTAGACAACAGATAGACTAGTTGTACAACTATACCCCATCTAGGTACTGTACTCTGTAGACAACGGATAGACAAGTTGTACAACTATACCCCACCTATAGGTACTGTACCCTGTACTGGCTACACGGATGTGAAACGTGTAGACAACAGTCTACCTACATTTACAGGCTGCCTACATAGACAGTTTACCTGGGCAGTAGACTAGATTTAGTGGCATTGTGATTAGAGAATGTTGACCCGGCTGTGCTGTATTCACCGAGATCACAATCTGGGCAAGGTCAGCAACATTAACAGGCGCGGTGGACCAGTCCTGTGGAGCATGGTTAGGTTGACCTATCCCTGAAACCAGTTAGCATTCAACTAGCTCACCCCTGAAGTTTCACAATGAACTAATTCAGCCTTTGTATTGGAAAAGTTAAAAAACTTCTTCAGGGGTAGATGAATTAATATTTTCAAAGTTATATCCCTCTTTTTGGGGGCAAACCATTTCATTACTACCTTATTCTTCTGAATGTGGAATTTATTTATTGGATTTCAAAATCATGTAGTTTCCTTTTATGAAATTAGACAGTGGATAATAGTTTCTATCTGCAGAAGATTTTGTTTTGTCTCCTGACCCCCACCCACGACCAACACCATGAATCCTAAAGGTGTATATATAAGGTTAAAGGATTAGCCTGAGCCAAAGATTCCTTTGGATAGAGCCTCTCCAAGTTGAATCCAACATTGAAATCCTTTGTTATTGTGACACGTGTCTCATCCGTCTTGATCACTGAATCAATATGTCATTTTCAAAATACAAAAAAAAACTCATAAATTTGTAGTACATGCATAGACAGTGTGACTGAAACACCATCCTGTTGAATTAAATATATGTAGGTTCTTGCTGAAAAAATTTAAATGTTATTGAAATGTAGGGATGTGATTCATTGCAGTGTATTGTCAGAAAGTTCACCTGGAGTAACATATTATAAAACCCTCCTAGGCATGCATATTTATGTTGAGCTCCTCCAATTCGCCCCTTAATCAAAAGATTGAGCAAGTCCAGTTTAGATACATGTGTGTATACTAAGGGTGAGTGACTCAACAGTGGTTCTATATTAAGACAAACCAAAGAAAATACAATTTTAATGTACTTAAATGTATTTCTTGGATAGAAAGGTTCTGAAGGAAAAAAACTGAATGAAAAATTAATGGTGAATGATACAAATTACTGACAGGTCGCAATTTCTGATTGATGAATAAATTACTTTATAGGGGTTTTACTTTTTTGATTTGCAAAAATTGAAAATAAAAAGACAAACTGTGAAGATAAAATGAAAGTTTAGCTACAATTGCTTGAGGGTTGGAATTCAATATAAATTGTGATTTTTGGGAAATTTTATTTTTTTCACTATATGCAGGACAATAGAATACCGATAATTGTCTTCTAGCATTTTGCAATATCTCAATTAAAGTCTTAAATATATGGTTGATTTTCCTCAGATTACAGCTTCAATGAACACAGACTTTTTCACTCTTTGTTGGCCTTAGTGAAAGGCTATTCTAGATCTGTTAGGTGTGAAATACAGTTTGTTCGGCGTCCATATCACCCAGACATCATACGATGTTCGTTTACTTTCCGATAAACGTTATCTTTTCTGACATGAAACTATGTATTATTCTGTAGCTTAATTTAGTTGTGATGTAAGGGATAAGCATTGTGATGGAGTAAAATATTAGATTTTATATTTCATCCTTAGACTTTATCGTCCTCCTGATTTCAAAATGTATGAAATAAAAGTCCAGTTCCAAAGATTATGTTTGTGATGTATACTTGAAGTATATGCAGTTGAATAGAATGTGACATATATGAGAAAGCTAACTGTCCATAAATCATTTACATTACATTAAATAATGTGCGTACATGTAGTATATATATAGTCTACCATAGGTTATAAAAACTATCAAGGGGCTGAATGTTTAAATGAACTTGTGGTATTTTAAATTATCAGTACACAAGGTGATCAAATCAAATACCCTAGTTGTCAGTCATCTGAGGACTCAGCCAGTTTTTCAATTGTTTTTTTAATCAGAAAAGTACTTGTATATGCGAAATAGTGCTAAAAGAGGGTGTTTTTTATGAAAACAACATGGCCGTCCCTGATGGATACAAGATTCTTTTCTAACGAGAGTTCGTCCATTTGGTTTACGTTAGGTGTTCTAGATGGCGGGTTAGTAATAACCCATTCACACATGTACACATCTTGTATATAGGGTAGGCGGGTCAACGTTCTACGAATTTATTCACTGATATAATCAGCTAAAGTCACAGCGACAAAACAGGATACAGGTGTTTGTAATAGTAAATTAATGTTTTGTTTACTTGTAAATCAGGTTCTGGTTGAATACAAGAGACTTTATTCAAAATCGCACATGCATAGAAATATGAAATATAGCTGTAATAATAACTAACATATATGAAACAACACTGGTAGAGTTGTCGCATAAGAAATCTAGCTTCATGTTAACTGGATGTGTTCAGAATCCCGTCCAACCAGTTTATAATGCTGTATACACTGGTAAATTTTTGTTGCAGTTTGACTTTGTCTTTTTTTTACACTAGTGACTACAAAATTATGGAAGATTTCTCATTCCAGCAAACATGGCATTTCTTAAACTTTTCCAACATTTAAATTAGGGATATGGTCTGCGGGGGTGATGAGTAATTACTAGGGAAACAGGTTAAATGTTGGAGAATGTATCGATATCAACATAATTGTAGGTCAATGTTTTGTTTAATATCAGAAAAGATTTGTAACGCATGGCTTAGGGAGTTTTAATTCTCTTGATTCTTGTTTAATATTGGAGACAAGCAAACCAGACTTTTTTGGGTGTTTGGTTGGCTGTCAATCTTCTGTAACCCTTTCACCAATGGCTGTGGTTAAATGTTTTGTGGTAATGTCGCCCAAAAATGTTCTTGTTTAATGATCGTGTCACCTGGAACATGGGAGGAGGACAGATTTAAACTCTTTTTTGATAGCTTTAGCTTGGCTGGGTTTGACATTGACCTGATTTCGTGAGCCCCTGCTGTGCTCAGTGCTGAAGATAAAGCACAAACGGTTGTATATCACATTTTTCAGCAGTATTTATCAGTAAACGGAGAGAAAAAATATAACAGTGCACTTGTTCAAGTTGTACTTTAATAAATGTGCATTAACTGTATTATATTTTGGACATCATTTCCCTAGCTTCATTTATCTGGTATACATGTTAACAGATCCACATGGGGCCCAGTGGCACGTGGTAAATGCCTCTGACATTCTGCTACTTCTAGCTCTCTACCACTGTGTCACGTTTTCAAGGTCTACATATAAGGCATGCAGTGGTCAGGTACTGGCCACAAGTACTCGGGCTTTCCTCCACCACCAAAATATTTCACAGTTGACCATAACTGTTTATAATCATGAACAGAACTGCTCACTGAAGTCACATTTGAACTTTCCAATTCAAAGGTTGGAATAATCCTTATGAGGATTTAGTAAAATACAAAAAAACCCTGACAAGATCCACATCTGGTTTCATAGGTCAAAAGAATGTCCATGACCAGTGAGAGATAAATAAAAAACTTTTATCACAATTTTTGCTCGTGTGACATATACTTTGAACCGTAGACGGACTGTGCACTTTTAAATTGGTGTGACTTTGTGAAATGCTGACTCTTTTGTGTATGAGAATCTTGCGTAAAAGTGCATGTGCCTTGAAGAGATTAGCCCCGAGGGAAATCACCTATCACTCGACAAATTGATACACCAAACATACATGTGTACATTAAGGGAATTATTGATGAGGTGTAAAATGGACTTTGAAACAAAAAGTAGCATAATGAAATTTTAATCAAGTGGAACAAATTTCCATTGTATATTTTTGATAGGAAATAAAGTATTGTTTTCAATAGACCTGCACATTCTACACAAATAAATAAATATCGACAATACCTTGAGCCCAACCAATCAGAATTCTACATGTTTGTATATTCAACAGGGTAAACACAGTTCGAGAACGCGTTTTAATTTACCCTCTTAGAGGTGAGATTGATAGTAAGGGAAACATAAAGTTTTCCAAACATTCCAGAAGGCTGCAATGGCCAAGTGGTTAAAGTGTCTGACATTCTGCTACAACTAGCCCTCCACCACTGGGCCACATTGCCCAAGTGGTTAAGGTGTCTGTCATTCTGCTACAACTAGCCCCTTTACCACTGGGTATCGGGTAAGGCTTATGTGGCACAGCCTGGGGAACTCTTGCTTTTCTCCATCACAATAACTTGGCACGTCCTTAAAATGGCTTTTACTGTTCGTAAGACGTAAAACATACAAAAAAATTAAAACATTTTGTAAGCCAGGCAATCTGTCAGCTATATAGCTTCTCCACCGAGATTCATAAAATGTTTTGATAGTCTGAAGCAGTTATGTCTACTGCCGGTCCGAAGTCCAGATTAAAGAATTGATATAATGTTGTTGTAAGACAGCCTGTTTATCCAAATAGATATATGATTTATGACAATTTTTTTTCCCATTGAAATCAATATCTTATTCTTTAGATATGAAAGAGGATTTGCCCCAAATGTATCGCTGGCCCCCGCCTCGCAACAAAAGCTTGATCTTGATGACGTATCGGAGGACGAAGAAACTCCGATTCCAGACAGGAAGCCAACAACTCCTGACAAAGTTACAGTTTCGTCCCACAGTGCGGACAAGCAGACTTCTGAATATCGCGAGTGGGAGGTTCTAAGCGAGTCAGAAGATTCCTCTCAGCTGTCTGATGGTCAGTATTCTGTCACAATGTTTTTATTGCAACATAAATGCAATGAAAATCTCATAAATCTGTTCACATTAATTTGTCAGGGTTTTAATCGCAAACTCAGTATCTGGCAGTCATCTTGGTTACTGTCTGTTATTCTGTAATGTACTTTTCAGAATTCCCGGTTAAGTTAGTTGCTTGTGTTTGTGTAGGGTTCAAAAGATATTATCTCAAATATGATTTGAATACACCCTCTACTGAAACAAAAGTGGAATCATAAAATGAAAGGAAAACACGGTTTATTAATATCAATATCTAGAAAATGAATTGTGACTTGCATAATTTTCATTGACTGGATTTCGATGTCAATCGATTGATTAGATTTGTGAACATTTGAGTGTTATGAAGACAAGTTTATTTTGGGAAAAAATTCATAAAATCTGCTTTCATATTTTCAGGAGAAGAAAATGGTTCAACACTTTCACCAAAATCAGCCAAGGTTGTGGAAGTCCAGGAGATTGAGATGGTCCAACGGGCTCTTAATGGAAAAATTGGAAGCTCTCCGGAGGAAAAAGATGAATTCCTGAAAGACTTCTCAAATTTACAGAAAAAACGTGAAGAACAGCTTAGCAGATGTATCCAATCAAAAAAATCTCTCAAACAGGTAAGGTTTTACCGATATATATAAATTCTGAAAACAAACAAATTTTCCTTGATATTGAAACTTTGGTGTAGGCATAAGCTCAGAAGTGATATGGAGCTGTAATTACAACATGTGACCTTTTACTTCAGCTTTCCTCCACCGACAGAACTTATCTAACTCATCCTTAATAACCTTAGCTGCATTTTCATAGAATTTTGTACAATAATGAAATTTGTGTGTTAATTTTCACAGATGGATATTATTTTTGGCTTCTGTTATAAACATAGTATAATTTGATGGAGATTGTCGATAGCAACACTATGTAAATTTCTTCTCACAGTTATCACAGGCCTCGAATTCAACATTTTAAGTCACTTGCTAACATCAGCAAGTGCCCTAAATTTATACTTGCTTACTTTTGACTTTCCATTAAATCTCAATATTCAAATAATGAATTTGTTATGAATTAAGTGATTTATCATGTGGCTTACTTTGCTTCATTCATTATGAAAGTTGTATATTAAGAACAACATTAGTTTATTAAGTGGTTCTGTAATTGTAACAGTTTACACCTTATACAGCCACTTGCTAAAAAAAGCAAATGCATATTATTTCTACATGAACTTGCTATTCTCAGATATCTACTTTCAAATAGCAAGTAATATAGTGTTGCATTCGAGGCCTGATCGTTGCCAATCCTATTGGGAGAAATTTTCCAATATTAAAGTTATAAAATGATAAATGGTATCTGTCATAGCAATAGTTTTTAAAAATGTTGTTTTTTTTTTTACAGGAGTTGTCTGCCCTTAAGGTGTCGACGAGGGAAAAGTTGCAGCGGCTAGCCGACCAGAACGAGAAGCTAGAGAAAGACATGGAGAAGATGAGGATAGAATCGGAGTGCCGTCTGGAGGAGGCGCAAGATGACAAGGAGAGGCTGTTGAAGGAAATCAAACGCTTGCAAGGACAAGACAACATAGAGGTAAAGACTGATTTTAGAGCAAAACAAATCACATCATATGAAGGTCAAGGTCACTGCTTGTAAAGGTCACAATATTGCAAGGTCATTACAGTATTTGAACACATGTGTGTTTGTATGGGGTAGAAGCTGATGAAGTGGTTTTGTGGATCTGGAATGAGTGAAGTATATAGAAAGAAGTTGAAAAATCATGTTTTAGAAGGATTTCTAAAAAATAAAAATAAACAGCTTCTATAATTTTATTGAATTTTGATATAAAAATAAAATGTTTTATTGCTATGGTAAAGCAGAAGTGACTGCACATTGTGTTAGAATTCAGTTTTGCGCATGCAGTCGTTTGTCTTTTCTGTGACGGTTTGTTTTCCCCTGGAGGTGGTACATTTTCTGATCATTATAGACTTGCGGTTTACTTAATGGCCTTGCTGCACATTCTAAAGTTTCTCTTATCAGTGTATATCGCAACTGTTTGTAACTTCTGGAGAGAAAAAAAGATGTTCTGTGGCATAGGGTGTACTTGTGTGGTCTGTAATGTGATGATATAGAACATAAAAGTTGTTGTAGTGCTATCAGTTCTAGTGTAATGAGGCACAAAAAATGATGATGTATCATCAATTCTGACGATACAGAGTACAGAAAATGATGTCATTAATTTCACAGTATTCAGTTAAAAAATTTTCTTCAATCATTTTTATAAAACACGATTTTTAAGCGATTTTTTTCCAGACAAATCTGGCATTTTAACAAGGTTTCAGCTCATTCACCCCTGATTTCACATTTGAACTCTTCCAATTCAGAGGTTGGAATAGTTCATTATACAATTTCAGGGGTGAACGGGTTTATCTAACATTTTATATAATATAAACTTTATTTATTTTACAACAATTATAAAAACAAGTTATACAACTTATATTAATCCATAACCAATCTTATAAACAGTGACTGCCTGGGAAGCCATTGGCAGTAGAATAGAGATGGAACTTCGTTTCTGGCAGAGATCCGACAGTGTTGTGTGTATCGGTGTATAATTAATACTCCTGCGGGAAGCATTGCATGTCATACCAGTCTAAAGTAATGATGGTGTTGACGAAGCCTTTGTTTCGTTCTTAACGTCCATTACAGACATCCGCAGATTGTCGCAAAAACATTCCTAGAATCTTCATAGTATTTTAATCTTGGAGCGAAAAATTTGACTATCATGATCTAAGTAAATATTTTTGCAACTTCCGAAATTCGCAAAGTGTGTATATTGCAAACATGAATGTTGTATCAATGATCTTTCAGTTTGTCCTTCCCAACATATCTCGTGTATGAGTATTCTCTACTATGTCTAGGAGTGTAAATCAATGCCCTTGCAAGTAATATCTGTATTTATCGAAATAGGTGAAAATGTCTGATTACTGGATAATAAATAGAAATTATGTGATATTTATGTTAAACTTGTACTTGCCAACTTCTTGAAATTTCTGTTGGGGAGATAACGCATGCTCAGATTTAAAACCATAAAACGTGTGGTTCGTAACCTAGGGAGAAAAATACTTTTAAATGACAAGTTTTGAGCTGTTCTTTTAGATGAAATTAGATTGAAGGATGTAGAAATAGTTCAGCAAATTCACTGATTAAAAAATACATATATACTACATTGTGGAGTCAGAAATTTCTCACTGCAATTGAGAAAGTTGGCAAGTATGTAAACTATACTCCAAGCATTTACATTATGTACATATGTAACACTATGGAGTACACAGTTTATCATACAACTCTGCACATTGCCCAAGGAATATGATTGAATTATGTGTATTACATATGTAGTTAGCGACCCCAAAGGGGGTCAGAAGTTCAGAGGCGATCTTTGTGTTGGTAAAGGGTCAGACAGCGTTGTTATGTCATTCTGTCTGCTCTGATTAATCACCTGGACATGGTGGTGTTCCAGTCGAGACAACGTGTCACCTGCGCAGAGCAGGTCGTGCTCCATGATGGCGGAGCATCGGGACATACCGTGGTCGTTAGACTGTATCAGGGTTAATAAAATATATATGATATTCACAGATATGCCTGAGTGAGCAGACAGATGTATAATTGGGACAGAGGAGTGACGTTGCTTGGACACGCTTGTTTGAGCAGATAGGTTTATATGTATCAAGGGGAGGGGAGGGGGGGGGGCAGGCAGACGTTTACTCTACCTAATTCATTCAACCCCGAAAACACATTTGGACTCTTCCTGTTCAAAGGTTGGAAGAGTTTATTACCAAATTTCCGAGATGTTCTTCAGGTGGACTGACAAAGGTTTAGTTTTAATGCTAATAGCACACCCACATATGGCCACAAAGTTTTCATTTGATCTGACTTGTGGCTGTCTCCCTAGCTCTCTGATCACAACCAGGTCATCGGGTTTCAATAACAAGGACCAAGTCGTGTTTTATCAAGCATTAATGTCAGAATCTGCCATTAAACACAGAATATAACCCGTGGTGGGGGCTCCTGCTGAAATATTTATTCTTGTTCATAATGATCAATGTATGAATTCCCCTGAATTATAAATTCTTGGGTTTAGAAATAAGGATTTATGGAAACTTGAAACGTATATATATATTGGCACCAGATACTTGGGTTTGGAAGTAAGGATTTATGGAAACTTACAACATATATATACTGGCACCAGATACTGGATCAATAAAGAACTTTGTAAACAACCTGCCTTTGGAGGATCAAAATGGAAGATTGCCAGAACAAGAAAAAAACATCACGAAATTGATTTTGACTCCCAACAGAATCTTTGCAGATGAATGGAAAAGTGTGTTACAAACAGTGATTGTGGTTCTGCCCATAGTGTTTTAGGGGTAGCATTTATGTACATGGGACGCACAATCCGCGGTGCTGTATGTATGATGTTTTGAGCTTGGGTGGAGGGGTCTGTGATGTATATTGTGTATTTGGGAGGATGTTTAGGCGGCTTGGGTTGTGGTTACAGATTCCTGGCTGGCAGACACCCATATGGCACTAGTGGAATGCCCGCTATGTGTTATGTGTGGAGCGGGGTTGTGGTGGCTAGGTCTGTTAGGATTCGCTCTCTGTTCTTCATAGGGAATGTCAGATTGTTATTCTGCACAGGCAGATTGTAGGCAGAGAAGGAAAGAAACGGGCCTGAAAAAATGTTTTTTGTAATATCTAATTTCAGTAAGGCATTATGTTTATATATAAACTTACTGTGAAATTATGGATTTTCATAATTCAATGGTTTCCCAACAAAATACCAAGTCAGGGGTACATGAAATCTTGGATCTCAAACTGAGAATTGCTTTTTGTCAAAATAATTTTGGAATTACCTTATACAAAATCTAAGAAATTAAAAATGCTATGAAAATCCATGATATATATATATAGTCAAACCCTGTAATCTCAATTCAGAATAGCTCAAAACCCTGTTTAATTTAAGTATTTCATTAGTCCTGCCAAACTTCATACTTAGAACATTTAAACTGGAATCGCTAACTCAATCAATACAAGAAGTTTTCCGATCCATTCCCCCTGACTTTGAGATATAACAAGGTTTGATTGTATATATTATAACAATTTATTATCAACATGTTGTTTCCACTTTGTTTCCTTGTTGGCCCGGATATGTACATAGATTCTTTAAATCGTAGAAGAAAAAACAGGAATTTAGAAAATTCAACCCAGAGAAATACCAAGCTATAGCTAAAGGCCTTTATGCTGTATCCACTATATATGCCACCAAGCCATCTGCAGCATTCATAGTTGCAAGTGGCATATATAAAACAATTAAGGATTGCTGTAGTACCATTGCCAACACTGCATCTAATGTATTTTGGCTTGACTATACATTTTTGATAGATCGTTTCTTAAAGGAAAACCGTGCCTTTCCAAACTTTTGTGAAAAATAATACATATCAAAGAAACAGTTACACTACAAGTGAACTTATTTTAATTGGCATGCTAAACTTTTAGAGCGTAGCCAAATTTTATAAACAGATAGACACAATGATGCATTGGCCCACTCCCAATTATTGTAGAAGAGACAGAAACTGTAATAATATTAAGCTTTATAATCATAGTTTAGCCGAACGCTTTCAGCACCAAAATAGCAATAACATTAATATACTGTTATATTAATTGTCCAACTGATTGAGCTACCAAAATAATCAACAGAAGTTTCCTGACCAGAGTGTGTTACACTTAAATTCTAAATTACTATTCACCCCTGAAACTTTATAATGAACTATTCTAACCATTGAATTGGATGAGTTCAAGCGAGTCTTTAGGGATGAATGAGTTGACGGGGAAGTTAGTGTATAAAGGAAAAACCCAGTGCAAGTCAAAATTAGTTTGATAATTATTGAAGACTAGACTTTAGATGTGTACAATACATGGAATGAGCTGACGTAATCCTTACATGACACAGCTCGACCGCAGACGGGCTGTGTCTCTTGAGTACATAGACGGGAGCTGTGCAGACCTTGTTTAGATGATTTCTTTACATGCTTGACTGGCATTGTTTTGTTGATAATGCAGAGCCAATAATCTTGGGTCAGTCAGTACAGGTGGCAGACACAAGCTGTTTATGTGTAGTGTGGAATGCATATCAGTACTGCAGCCTTTCTCTGTAGACAAGCACCCTAGCTCCTAGCTCCTCACCCCACTGTGTAGTGTATTCTACGGACAGAGAAGTAGCGCACCCAGATTTGAACTTGCTGTGTCTGTGATCTTTATATAGGGTTTTGTCTGTATGTCTATTGACTGAGCTAGACATGAGTGTAGGATAATTTCATTAACTATCACAGGGTGACTAGGTCCTATGTAGTCGCTATACAGTCATTGTGTAGCAATTTCACAACTCATAAATATTCATTCACTTTGATTATTTATGCTGTTGTCTGCATGAAGATACAAAATTTGTCTGTTAACAGGTATTGTTTTAACAAATGATTTCCGTGTTGTGTGTTCAACAGATACAGTATATTTTTTACGTGTCTCCCCCCCTTCATGTATGAATTGACACTTCATATATTCAGACTAAAGTATGACTTTTATCACTATCTTTTTTTTCTGTTTTGAGGTTTATTGACTTGTGCTTGACTATTTATAGAAACAATGGTATGCGAGTTCATTACACAGAGCACCTAAATATATCAAGACTCGGTGGGATTCAGGCTAAATGTACCTAATATAAACAGGTACATGCCGGAGCTGATTAAACGAGGGGAACCATGGAATTACATCAGTTCATGTAACACCTTCATTAATGGGATTAAAAAGACTGACAGAAATAGTTTTTTTGTATGGGAGCAATATATCCCTCTCAATACGTACCCACTGATTGCTGTTTTTTTTCCCTTTTTGTTATTTAATGACTATAGGCCTCCGACAAAATCACATCCAAATTTCAGAAGGAATGTTAAACAATTTAATTTGTTTTGTCTCCATTTATTAGTCAACAACTCTGCTGATTTAGTGATTTATACCGAAACCCTCATAAACATTGTATGACTTAAAATTTGCTTTTGCAGTCATATTTTACTATTATTTTTGTTTTATTTATGGGTTTATCATTGAGTGGTATACTCCATAAAGACCAGGCAAAATTCCTGAAATGGGGATTGTATTTTCTAACTCCCATCTCAAAATTTGCATAGCATTGTCAGTTGAAAACAAGCCTTTTATTCAGGAAAGACTTCAACTGTAAATGACCTCCACTTTTCATTGGATAACTTTTCTTTTCTCTTTTATGTTAATTGATACCAGTTTCTGCTCCAACTGCTATGGAAACAATTTAAATTCAGAGATATTTCACTTTGAAAGAGATACAAATGTAGATAGCTCCAGATAATGTTACATCCCTGAAACTGATTTTGACACCGGTGTTTTTAGTAGAAGTGATATGGTATGAGGAGTTGTTTTGAAGAAGACAAAATATTAGTCTTGTAAACAATGAATTAATTTGTATGACTTTTATTTAATTATTGAGAAGTTAAAGATTTTTTTCAAACCCCAGGTACCACTGTCAACTGTAACTTTGCATTGGTTTTTCTATCTCAAGACTGAAGCTTTATGAGATAATTTTATGTTGACAAGAAACTCCCATCTTGTGGAACCTATAGCAACCACACATGAAATAGAGTGCCCAATAAAGTCAGACTCACAGAGCAGAGACTCGAACTCTGGGTCTTGTCTGCCTTCAGCTATTCATCCCTTTCAATCCCTTTAAACCTTAACATATCATAAATGTTAGAAGTTCATTTTAGAATTTTAGGGGCAAATATGATCAAACCTAATATTTCAAACTAGGAGGAGATAACCCAGTATTAGACCATAGCTTAATTGGTACGTCTTTATAAAAGGTTTTGGGTCTGGTAGCTGGTCTATTTGCGATTCAAGAAAGTAGCACTGCATTTGATTTTGTAACTGCTGGTAATTTCATTGTGTCAAATATTTTTTTTACATTCAAGCTGCCAAGCATTGGAGCTGCCATATTACCACATAGCTATGGACTTAAAAAATATAAATAAAAAGATGCTGATAAAACCGGCTGTTTCAAAACTGATCCTTTTCCCGTTTTTGTGAAGAGAAAAAAAGCAGCGTTAATGCTGTGTATGAGTCAGTTTCAGATGTAACAATGTAAACTTGGGGTTTTAAGTAGATTTACTGTAAATTCTGTGTGCGTTTACGGAGTAAATGTCTGCCACTACAGACTTGTTGGTGTGAGGTTCCAAAGATTTGATGCCTTCCTGCGGCGAAACTAGAGACACCAGTAGCTTTGACTGGGGCAGCTAGGCCAACGCAAGCCTGCATGCATGGTGTACTCAATTTTTTTAAAAAAAAATATATAGCTTTATATAAAGGTTGAAAAGAAGGGTTGGTATACATTTTCAGTTTTTGTTAATTAAGTATATGAAAAAAAAACAAATAAATAAATGCAGTTTGCACTTGCAGATGCATTTGTTCCGGGTATTAAGTTACGCTATTTGGTGTTTCTCATTATTGCCTTAAGAATGGTTACCACTTGAACATAATTTATGCCACTTTTTGTTGGCTTGTTGTTTGTATGCATGTGGTGATTATAAAACTTTGCCATTTATATCTTATGACACTAAAATAGGCTGGGAAGTCATGATTTCTATATCTTGTAGAGTACGATGCTGATGTCACTAGTATGTATGATGCATGTATTGTACAAATGTTATGCCACCGTTACCTGCCGTCGTCATATGTGTTGTAACCTGAGCCACTAACTTGCTAGCTAGTTGTGTGGGAAACAAATAATGTTTTTGTGCCACTATTTCTGGCAACAGTTGTGTGCTTCGGTGATTATTTGGCAGTGGTAGTACGTGAACAGACGACGTGCCACAGTGGCTAGGCAGAAGTCTGGTGTGATGTACTGTAGTGCCTGGGTTTGGTGGCAGCCCTCGGGAAAGCGTGTAGCGGGGTTCCTGTGGACTGTGGTTGGGTTGCAGATCAATATTTTGCTGGATTTGACAATTGGGGTTTAAACCATACATCACGTAGACGTAAGGTATGGTGCTGTCGATGCAGCTCTCAACGCTCGGCAGACCTACGACCAAATATTGCATCACGCTATACTGCAGCGACACACTCTTAGTGAAACTTGAAGTTCATCGCAACAAGATTGAAATTCGTTGTTGAGCTGGTTCTTACTGAATTGTCTGTTGATGCTTTTTGTATGTTATTTTAATGTTTATGCCCCCCACCCCTCACCCCCCAATCATCAACCCCCTGTACACATTTAGCCCCTGTGTTTGGCTGAATTTAGTCTGCAGAGCTTTCTGTTATTTATAATGGCCAGTGGCAATATCAAGGAGTCTGGCCTCTGTGTTTGGCTGAATTTAGTCTGCAGAGTTTTCTGTCATAATGGTCAGTGGCCATATCAAGGAGTCTGGCCTCTGTGTTTGGCTGAATTAAGTCTGCAGAGCTTTCTGTTATTTATAATGGTCAGTGGCAATATCAAGGAGTCTGGCCTCTGTGTTTGGCTGAATTTAGTCTGCAGAGTTTTCTGTTATAATGGTCAGTGGCAATATCAAAGAGCCTGGCCCCTGTGTTTGGCTGAATTGAGTCTGCAGAGCTTTCTGTTATAATGGTCAGTGGCAATATCAAGAAGTCTTGCCTCTAGTCTGGCCTCTGTGTTTGGCTGAATTTAGTCTGCAGAGCTTTCTGTTATAATGGTCAGTGGCTATACTTTTTAGTTACTGTCCACAGTCAGATCAAGGGGTCTGGCCTCCCCTGTGTCTGTGGCCGAGTCTGCTGAGTTCAATGTAAAGGGTCACTGGCTAGACTATACAAAGTGGTCTGTCTGAAGTGGTCAGCAGCTACATGCAGGTGGAGGAGTCTGAAGTAGCCTGCCGATAGATAGGAGTTGGCAGCAGATAAAGTTTAGTCTATGAGAGGTCAAAAGCTAGACTGATTGATGGTCAAGGCTTGTCTGCTAAACTAGGGGTGAAGCAAGTCCAAAATTAGAACTTAGTTAAGTTCTGACCCTATCAAAACCAAACTGTCCATGTCCGGTATTTCAAAATTACCTCATATGTAGTATATAGCTCAGGTTTCCTTTTACATCTCCTCAGGTATTTAGAAGGAAGTCTTGACATTAGTGTTCATTGAGAGAGCTGTTCTACAATTGTAAAAGAACGCCAACCTTTAATTAATGGGGGATGGAGCTGGCGGCAGCCATTGAAATTCCTCCTTACATCTGCACAGTGCCAGTAAACCCAATCCCAGCAGGCAGTACCAACAGCTGCAGCAACAGCTAATCCGGTCTGATCTACAGATAAAGCTCGGCTCCAAAGCTTCACTTCGTCTTTAGCATTGTTAGCTCAACTTAGCCCCAAAACTACACAATTTACTATAAGCATATTTTACTACATTGCATACCTTGGTTAAGCAGTTTTCTTCAACTATCATCTACAAGTCTGTTCAGTTAGGTGATTTAAGAGTATATATACACATAGTGTTTGATCTGAATGTGTTTCACATTGTGGTTAAGTTGAATTTGTTCATCCTGCAGAAAATTGTGGACAAATTTGTCAGCTGTCTTGTACTTTGCAAGTTGATGGTATGGGAAATAGGGACAAATATTGTGGCATATAACATGCCAAAGTGAAAAAGTAATTTCACTTTCTGTGTTCAAAAGTCTCCAAAAATCTCTTTTCACTCTATGCATTAATGTCAGTATGCCGTAGCCAAAACTTGGAGAGGGTATAATTATATACACAACGCTGTCAAAACCACAGGAAAAAATCTATAGGAGTAATTGTTTTGTCGAACTGTGTGTATGTTTAGACTTGGAGGCGAAATCTGGCGTCTGCTGGCAACAGGCTGCATGTTGATCTAGTGTAGAACATGATCATGTCTATTCCGTAATTGTTTCCGCAGGAGATGTGTTCATAATCAAATTATGTCCTCGCTTGCCCTCCATCAAATTCTCCCTAACTGATCCTTTCATCAAGATCTTGAAGCAGTCGGTGTAAAATTGCATAAATTTGTTGCTTTAGAATGACTGAACTTCTATGATATGGGAAAAGGTTTGTCGAGAAAGTATAATCTTTTAACCTCACAATTTGGATTTTGTTTTTTCCCAATCATGTACAAGAAATAGATATGTATAGCCCTTTGTTCAATGTGGAATGATAGCCCCAGGTAAACTTTTTATATTTCTGTATTTCACTATTCCATGAATTGTGTTTTTTGCTTCCACCCAGAAAAGTCTAACAACAGGAAGACGTTTTCTCTGTCCCGGGGAATGTCCCAGTGTTTCAACTTTCTTTGTTACGCTTCACTCTTTATTCAAATCATTCCTTTGTGCTGGCTGAGTCCTCCGCTGATTCTATGACCCTGAAATGTATAATCCTTACAGTATTACATAGGCCTCGGATGGGTGGGTTCCCTGGCCCC
Organism: Mimachlamys varia; assembly: GCA_947623455.1. Taxonomy (NCBI): domain Eukaryota; kingdom Metazoa; phylum Mollusca; class Bivalvia; order Pectinida; family Pectinidae; genus Mimachlamys; species Mimachlamys varia. The sequence goes on from OX392542.1 coordinate 32,049,176, forward strand.
GTTGTGTAAATCTCGGTTAATGGGAATTTTAAATTAGGGTATAAAAGGGTTTCTTTGAGGTAAATGGGTAGGGTAGGCTGTAGTTTCTGATTCAATCTCTTACCAGCTGCATCAAGGGTACTACTGTAGGGAGGAGGAGTGTTGGGGGGGGGGGGGGGGGGGGGTAGTAGGGCAGGAGAGAGGGATACTGAGTAGGTGTGATACACTGATCTCTAGATCAAAGGTCACAGCTACTTAGTACATGAAAAAGCTGATCATAAACTCTATAGTCTTATAGAGGTGGACCCTAAGTTTGTTAAGTAGAGTTGTCCTTACATCTAGAACTGAAGTCAGACATTCTAATACATGTACTGTATTCAGCCCAATAAATGCCCAGGTAAAAGAGAAAGAAAAGGTGTGTGGGAGTTTATATCAACATCACCAGTAAGTCATATAGGCCACATTAACATCAAATAGCCAGACTATATGCTACATGTGATAATTTAACATCAGGTACATAATAAAGTCAGGTAGTATTGTCTAAATGTCAGTGTTTTGTGACTTATGGCATGTCCAATCAATGCAATTTTTCTGGAAGGTTTTCGTATAATTATTTGAATTAATTTTTTGTGTGACTTAAAATCATTCTGTATTTTCCAGGTGCTTTAAAGTATTACTCTGGTTAATCATTAATTGTTCAGAAAAAAACATGACACACATGTGTGGTAGAGATGTGGACTTTCCCATGGGTTTTCTCCGGGTACACCGGTTTCCTCCCACTATAAGACCCCTAGATCGGTAACATCCGGGCCCTAACAAAAGTGAGAAATACAAGTTGGAAAACTTGTTTCATAATTGCTGTAAAATAAATTACGTGTAAGTTCTTAAGTTTTAGAGATGTGGAGTATGATAAATTCACTTGACATCTTCTAACATGAGGTACCAGATATTCCAGTTCATGAGGGTCACAACACAAGGCAAAATGAGCAGTTTCAAAGATAACCCGTGAATTATTTAGGATCACTATTATCCTCAGAATGCTATGTGTTTTCAAATTCCTCTCAATTTAGCTGAGCGTTTGACATCGGTATGTTGTAGAATCCATATTTCAGTAATTTTCCTATTATCATATAGAGCGCTAACTAGGTAATTTATTATTTATCGTGTCTTATATTTGTCCCGTTCATGGTCAGTAGTACTATAATGTGGTATCCCATTTCAATAATTTCACCATTAGCACCAACCTGTCTTCTCATTCATTATTTAGAACTCTGATGTTTTGTTTTAGCTGTCATCTACCTTATAGCGTTTAGTGCAGGAGTACTAAATTATAAACAAACACGTGCATGTTTATTGTAATTTTGTGGGGGATGAAATAAAATCTTGATCAACTTTTAACTAATGAAGCATTGCATGTTACATTGCTTGTAACAACAACAACACAACAGATTTAGGTGTCTGCAGTCTCGGCTCCAGTTACATTAACGTAACACTGACTCAGAAATCTGCAGTTTCCTCTTTCTTGTTAAGGTTGTTTGTTGGCTATATAATTATTTATCCCCAGTACAATTTGTTTTCTTTTTAAACAAATTTTAAACCAGAGCCTCACAGTTTATCCAATTTCCTGTGCGAGTTTGTAAACAGGCTTCTTTCTGTAAATTTGCAGTGCTGATTGCTTCAAGGTTGAATTGAGGTAACCTGATGTTACTACGTGATGTTACGGTCGTTAGAAATGAAACTATTGTACATGTATATAAGACGTGGTGAACGAATTGGTTGTAAAAATTCACCATGTAAACAAATTGATATAAAAATATAACCTTGAGAGTTAAGATAAACAGATACTTCATCGGATGTTTATAACGTGCCCTGGAAAACGTGGAAGAGTGATGAGGCTTTATCCAAAAAGTTGGTAGCAGAGATTATGGTTTCTGGTAAAATTAGATGGGGAGTCGTGATTACAAACGTCAGATATGTAAGTCTCTTAGAGAAGAGAAAGATGAAATGAAATAGGAAGTTGTTTTGTATAGCAGGTTTCTAGGGCACGTTTGTAGCGAAAAAAAAAGAATGATGGCTCCAATGTGTCATAGCCGTAATCATTATCTACATTGAAAAGCATGCACGGCATAGTTTCCCTGATATTGTTAAAGGTCATCTTTCTTTTACAACACATCAGTGGTATAAATACGGGTCGTAAAGTGCAAGGATCCTTTTATCCATTACATTAAAAGAAAAAAAGTGTGAGACTATTGTGGCCATATAAGGACAGGAAAACGCCAGTTGGCTTTAGCTTATTTAATTGATGGGGTAATTGGGTCAAGCTAGAGACTATCTGCCTACTGAGGGGGAAGGTAATTTCGTTAATTGATGACTGGCCTAAAGTTAACACTAGTTTATCACAGCCAATTTGTCCTAGGAGGTGGTTCCGTTGGATTTTATCTGTCACACTTTTCGGAACGGAACCGTAGCTGGCCCCAATTATGTATTGATCAGAGAGACAACATAGGGGCTCCTTGGGGCTGGTTTAGAGCCTCACCCCTGTTTTAGGTATGTCTGTTGGCGTTGCTTTTAGACTATTGTGCACACAGATTAAGTACATAAAACTAGGGAGTGATGGGGGAGGCGGGACCCCTCTCCGTTGTCAAGGGAACCGTATAATCTCTGACAATATGTGTGTTTGATTACACCAGAGTCGTGTGCCAATCAGACGTAATAGCGTAGGAGAGAAAACATGCACTATTCCGGCGATCCTTCGGGACTTCTTTCCTAAATACAGCAGGACTTAATGTGTTGTTTTTTTCGGGTGAATCAGGACTGTTTTTCCCTTTCCACCATATTATTAGACAGAAGTTCCTCCTGAGTTCAGACACGGATCCAAAGTAAATGGCATAATTGTAACAATATTTCAGTCAGTATAAGTGATGCATTCACATGGTTGGAGGGTTTTTAGAATTCAAGAATTCATATTCTGAACCTCTTATAACATATATAGAAGTTCCTCAGAATTCAAATATAAATCTTGAGAAAACGACATACAGAAATCCTAGTAGGGTAGTACCTATATTCCCTTTAACTTTAAATTACTATAAATCAGGTTTTGGAAATGTGGTTCAACTCCCCAATCATATGTGAAAAGGTATAATATGGGGTCACCTACTCGACCACATGGGTTTTCTCTGGGTGCTCGGGTTTCTTCCCACTGTTCAATCAATCCGGCAAACAAGAGTTGTTCATATGAATTGAAATAACTTGATACATGATTGTTATGAAGTGAAAGGCTTTTTTGCTTTACACCAAATGACTCTGAATTACAAGTGACTTAACTTGGATGTGTTGTTGTAACATGTATTATGTGTAACCCCCCCACCCCCAACTAAACACACACACCAAACTCCCCCACAGTATTGGACATGAATGAGGAGTTATAACTATCAGTCACTATTTCAGTCAAAGTTCCAAAAGTGGAACAGTCAAACCTTAATTGTTATTTCAAAGTAATATAGGGAGTAGGGATCATGTGTAAGTATGACTGTATCTAACCAAATACCTCTAATTCAACCAAGTTCTTGAGGTTAATGAGTTTGAGATTAAAGAGGTTCGACTGCATATGATATTTATTGAACGGTGGGGAATGACCAGGAATATTGAATTGCTGCATTGAACTCAGTTGTTGATCGTTCGATTTTTGATTGGTCAGTGTCTTTAGAGTAACAGAAGATTGAGTTATGGATTTGTGAACTGAAGTTGTTGCCAAGTTACATTGGGAATTGTGTGATCAATTGTGTTTACTTAAGTATGTTTAATAAAAAAGGATTTCTCACAGTTAGTACAATGTGTGCCCAAATGCAGGGTTGACATTAAACTGTAATTGGATGATAAAATTAAATGAGAAACATCGCTTCAACAGGGAAAAAAATTGTAATTTTTCCAAAACATTGTTTAGAATATTGTTGATTATAAAACTCCACACTAACTTATACTTGTTGTTTTACATTACAGGCAGCTAAACTTCTGCAAATGAATCGGGAGATTACATCACGACTCCAGCAATACGAAGCTACTTACACACAGGTACGCTGTGAAAACCTGCTGATGCAGGAAGAGCTACAGAGACTAGGCGTGCTTGTGCCCGACCTCTTGTCGAAGAAAAAATACAACGGGCATTATACACCCTCCAAGGGGTCGTCTGAGGGGCGCTACACTCCGTCGAAAGGGTCCCCGGACACCTCTCCCACCGGTGCTCCCTCGCGTCACCATAGCAACCAAACAATGTTCATCAAGAAGGAGAGGGACACCTAAAATACAAATCCCTCACATGACTTACAAGGGGAAGTAACTCTCACCAAATTTTATGTTGTGATGTTGGCCATCATAAGATAACGGTACTTGTGTTGTTACAGTGTATAAAGCTTGGAGTATGTTCATTCAGTACGAGCAGTACTGCAGTGTGTCTGGGCATTAGTATGGATCGTACAGTAGATACAAAATTCTATTGTGCTAAAAATTGGAATTTTGTTTTTCTCCAGAGAACAAGTCTAGCTAACACAACAGCAGAACATGGATGTGTAGCATCAGTTGTTGCTTCCTCGGCAACATCAATGGGACTGTGAACAAAAACAGGAGTTGTGTAATAAATAAATACATATATATATATATATACAGTTTAGTGTTGTACAATTTTATCGGCCAGTGAACCTGCGATGATGATGACTGGAAGGCAGGACTTGTGTTATATTTATTGTGGATATCACCATCATGTTGAACTTTTTCATCGGACTTTGTCCTGCATTATTTATGTGTGTTTTGTGACCTTCCTGCTTAGAAAGGAGGGCATTGGCTCATACCCCAACCTTTTCACTGTTGTGAATATGAAAGAACAAATTAGTAAATTCATTCATTTATTGTGTTTGTAAGATAAAAACTTCGCAGAGAAAAAATATAGTGTATATATATGTATAGATATATACACGTTAAAATAACATATTCATTTTTTTTCTCTCCCTGATTTTTCTTTTTTAACATTTTCTTCTAGGACGTGGTCTTCAGGAAGGAACTGCGAAATTTTATATGGCTGTGATGTTACCTGCTTGTAAACAGTGCTTCGTAGTGTAATATGTATGTGTGCATATAATGAAACTTTACGTATTTTTTGTGGACAGTTATTCCCCTTATGTTAGAGGTCTTCTGAGGTCTGCTCTGTTTCAGAATGTTATATTCTCCCACGATGAAATCCTGTTTTGGGGAGTTTATCTGGGAGAGTTTACATATTCGTATCAACAGTTTGCCTCCTTTCCATGAGATTTCTTTGTCCTGAAATCTCTTGTCGGGAAGTTCGCTTCCCCTTGATAGAACTCTGTTGGGGGGATTGTGTTTGTATGTATATAAATTTAAAACACCATGAACATAGGTCGGTCGTGTAAAATATTATAAATAACATAGTGAAAAAGTTTGTTTTGCTGACATTTTGTTTTAGCAAAACTTTCATTTTTTAGTGAATATTTTTGCTGATTTCATGAAACTATTAAGAATTTTCATTCACTTCTTATCGAAGAACTGGAAACAGATTTTCCAGTTTTTTGTGGAAAAGATAAGAATGATTATATCATGATCATGCCCCATATGTTGAATTGATCAATCATCGAACCTTTTGGTCAATAGTGGTGTGATGTATATATAGATATGAAACGTCATCTAGATCAAATTACTGCTATTGTATGTTGACGATACATGTTACATTTATGACTTATTATTGCTCGTTCTTAATTATCTTTGATAATAATTCTGTGCAGTATTTTGAAGACTGTGTGTTGTAATATTATTATAACTACTATTATTAGGAGATTTATGTGTAAAAATGGCATTGATTTGATTGTGCTATCAACATTACGGGTCCATAAGCACAGTCTGCTACTTCAGGTCTTCTTCATGAGAACACTGGTGAAGGGAAAGTTTAGATTCATATCTTAATCAACAACTGCATGTTAAATGTGAATTATATCAAGATCAATTCATTCATTAAGAAAAGACGTGCAATATTTTGGCTGAAAAAGTTCATTGGAAGTTGATTTCCCTTCATCAGTGGTGATTGACCTCTGAATTAGTGCACAAGTGATGACAAAAATGAGGCTTTTAGCGGTGCTATCACTTTCTCATCATGGGTTGTCTCCCTTCGTCAAATCTTTTCATTCCTGTTTGTGTAAAATAATTATCCCAATGTTTCTTGCTATTCCATCTATTGTTTGGGTTCAGTGCGGATTGTAATGAGGTGGTGAATGGCTTAATTATTAAGACAGAGTAACAAATTATTTAGTATTATCAGGAGTGAATTGATTTGACTAGCAGGGTTCACTTTTACTAGCACTGTTACAGGCTAGCTTCCCCTGGAAATGGTCAGTTGGTTATTATTTTACTGTGTTTTATATGTCGCAGAACAACGGGGAAACAGGAGTTACCTCCTCTTAATTTTGGGGATGCAAGAGTTACTTCCCCATGGCAGCAACTACAATGAACTTCTCTTCCATTGCAAGGCAGCTGGTCATATTAACAGTCCTGCTCGTTTCCTCAAACGAGGGTTGGGGCAGTGATCCTTAAAAATTTGTAACTTGACTCATTCACCCCTGAAGACCAATTTGAACTCTTCTAATTGAAAGATTGGAAAAGTTCATTGCGAAATTTCAGGGGTGAAGAGTTAAGAGTTTACTGGCAACTATTCCAACTAAGTAAGCTGACCTGCAGTGTAGAGAAAGCCAGATTTTTGCAGAAGTGAACATCGATGTGTTAAGAAATTGTGAAACTTCTGTCAGCCAATCAGAGTGAGGATATATAAGTAGTTTAGGGCTTGTAAAACACAATCTGATTGGTTGTTCAAGAGCAAACCAGGGTGATAATACATAGTGTCAAGAAATAATGTATTTTGTTTCTCATTCAAGAGATGAAATTGTTTTTGTTATTATTATTATTTTTTTTTTGCAATGAAGAAAGTTGTGTTTTGCATTGACAAAACTTGCTATTACATCACTAGAAAGTATTAGCTTTTTTAACTGTTATCGATCATGCATGCATCCCGTCGGCCCACACTACACCATCACAAGGGCACCTGTTGTGATATTTTACGACACTCAGCGCTGGAGGGGCTAAACTGTTATTCATGTTACCAGTTATACAAGTCTTGTGCCATTCCCACACTTCGAAATATATACATACCCCTCCCCTTTTAAAAAATGAAAGTAAATAACTGGCATTTACGACTATGTCCTGTTCCACCCTAACCTTCATTTACATAGTGCATACCTGTAGTATAATCATAGTTTGAGATAAGCTATTGTAAGTATCACCTGAAATTTCTTTTGTAACCTGTATTTCATTTCAATTTTAGATGAATTATGGAATTAAAAAGATATTGTTTCGGAATAAGGTATGTGTTTTGAATAAGGATTCAATTGTCATATTTAGAAAGAAAAGAACACATTTTTAAAATTTTACCATATCACATTTGATAGACAAGGTTTGAGTCTTTCCTGTGGAGGCTCGGTTTGAGATCAGTTTCTGGCAGATTATGTGGTAATATCAGTAGAAGCCTAGTCGTGTCGTTATTGATTTCTTCTCCACGTGGCGACTGGTCGGTCGGCTGCTTGGCTGGCTGGCTGGCGTACAAACATGTACAAGGTCCCCCATTACGATCAATACCACACCAGTGTGTCTATGGCAGAGGACTTGTTGTAACTCGTGCAATGAAGCTTTTGTTTTTTATTATTGTATATCGGAAGTGCTTGTTGTGAGGGCAGAGTGTGAAGCACAGATCGCCCAACGTATTATAAATATATATATATATTTATCTCATCCATAGAGAAAGTTGATGGTCACTTTCACGTTCCATATTCTTAGATATAAATATGTCATTTTAATCCCATTTAATCTCATCACCACCATCACCATCATCATCATCATCGTCATCATGGAATTGTTTATCATAGTCAGTGTATATTCTCACATTCAGTGTATTTCAATAAAAGAAAATGCTGTCCTTTTATCGACCGCAAACCAATTCATTGAAATGTCTCCATCGTGAAATTTGATATCATAAACCAATTCATTTTGACAAAAATCAAATAGTCTTCGTTTTCCCTCTCCCGAGCACCATCACTGTTACAAATTGTGCAGACAAATTTTAACACCATCCCCCTCTCCTTATCCCGTAAGATACAGCGACAGAATCTTTTATTCAAGTGGTTTATTCATGAAAACAATGGATGTATTGGACAAGAATCATTGTTTACAAATTTGCATATTCATGAGTTTTTGTGTATTTTGGATCGTTAGTGTTTGTTACTTGGAACCAAATCAAAAGATGTTTTTTTTTTTTTTTTAAATGAGATGTAGTTATTCCCAGCACTTTTGCCAAAAGTGTTTTGTGTATTGTGTAAAAAATTAGAATAATCGAATAAATTAGATGAAAAAAATCATATCTAAAAATAACAGGCTAAGTACAGGAGTAACTACTGTTATGCTATATATAGGGCATTTTTCATGTCATATTTTGCTTGTAACAGGTGAGGGCTGTGACCTTCAGCTATTCTAGCATTTCGCTATCGAAAGTCCATAATTATTACCAATGTTTATCAGCTTATTTGTAAGCTTGTGGCTTGATTTATTTTCTTCATGGAAATTCTGTTTTTGTCATATTTAGATCACTATGAAATACATTGTATATGACGCAACCTTATTTTTAAGATATTTTAAGATACCTGCATGTGCAGAATTTTTAGGTGAATTGTTTAAAATCTTTGATTTTTTTCACAAGGGAAACCCAAGATTTGGAAAGCTAATACAAAAAATTAGAAATAGAATAGAAAATTATTTTTGTTGCAAGAATTCAGCGCAAGGGAAAAAACTTGTAAAAATTTGTATAAGGAATCAGCATATTTTTTTCATGCAAAGAAGCTTGATTTAAAAGCGAATCGCGAATGATGAGAGTTAAATTGTATCGGTGCGTCTGTACTTCTGTATCTTCTGTAAAAAACCATGATGCATTTATCTCCTCCCTTCTGTGTGTGTGTGGTGTTAATTTATGATCCCTCTCAACTCATTCATCCCTGCATGTTCATAATGAACTGTTTCATCCATTGAATTGGCATAGTTCAAATTTATCTTCAGGTTGAACGAGTTACTTATTCTGTTTCGGTGTGCTTAACCTGGTACGTAATGGAACTGTGCTAGGTTATTCTTAGTAATATTGTTTTTTCCCCTGGAATTACAGAATTTCAATTTGAGGAAAATGAAAAATTACATATTATATATGATTATAATATTAAAAGAAGGAATATAAACATTCTTGACATTGGCAAATTTGAATAGAATATTATTGTCAGAAAATACTATCTTTGAAGATAATGTATTCAAAAGACAGAACAGAATAAATGTGAAATATTTTCAATTTTTTTTTCCGAATATAACATGAAATATTTCAAAAGAAGACAGAATAATAAGTGAGGGTATCCGAAAGGCAACATCATACTATGTTTTCAAACTTGTGACTTGAATATTTGTACTGTCCGCCCCATCATCTCACTATGTTTTTTTGACAGCAAGATTGTTTTTTTTATTTTGCGATATATGCACTTTTATGCTTTTTGCAGCAACTTATGTTAACAGATATTATGTGGAGGACTCGCATATATTTCTGACATTATATTTTTCTGAAACAGAAATTGATTATCTGCCATTCTCATTATAATTCGGAATCAAATATTGCTATATCAAATATCAACCATTTTGATTTGGTTTCAGAAAAGAAATTATTCAATTTATATATTTGGTTGTCTCAATATATACACATTTGTACATCTAGAGGTCATCATTATCAAATTTTCGAAAGTTCACCATTAAATTATTTCACACCTCCGACACATAATATGCAACATATATATGCTGACGATTTTGATCTCTGCTGAATTATGATTTAGATAAGTTGATATATGTATAATGCACTGTAACACTGATTATTGCTTTGTTTAGTTGACCTATATGTACACCTTTGACCTTTTACCAAGACGAGGTAAATGAAAAGATACAAATGTGGACTCTTCCGCCACAACACGCGAGGTATAGGAAGACAGTGTGCTTGTTTGTATGTTAACAGAGTGACTCCATGTCAGTTTTTTTTTTTTTTGTCGTAATTGTTGATCTGTAGATTTGAGGTATGAAAAGGTATGAGGCTTTCATTGTAAGTGTGTATCAGTGTGTTTGAATCCATGTCAAGTTTTTTGTTTGAGAAAATGTGTGTAAGTGATGACAATGTTGTATGCGTAAATGCTGGCTTTAAAGCCAAGTTGAATCTGTTGCTTTTGTTAAATTTATATATTTTTGATGGAAAAGGCAGGAAATTATTATAAAATGTTTTTGAAGACTTTAAAAATCATAGGGGTAAAAACATTTTGAATGTAACTTCAGTTGCAGGAAATAATGCAGTCAAATGACGTGTATGAATTAGTTGGTCTTGAGTTGGATATTAGCAGATCTTGAACTGGCATTTGGGTAGTTGGAACAAAACCGAAAATCTTGTTGAACATTTTGAATAAGTTTGAGTTTGTGTTCTTATTGACAAGTTTGATTGCGATTGGAAAAATTGTTAAGTCTGATAAACTTCAAACTTGTTGAGTATAAAGGTAAATGTACGTAAAGAAAGGCGTATTGGATTTGATTCAATATTTGTCTTGTGAGCTATGTGTTCAGTGTGTTGCTGAAAAACCTGTTGATGAGGATCTGTACAAATATTTTAATGTTAATGTGTCAATTTGTTGTATGTGCGAGTGCCAAAATTTGTCAGTGCTTGACAGATTTTTAATGTGTAAATGAGACAGTGAAAAAATGTTTTAATGGCGGAGAGTTGGTGTGGACGGTCGAACAGAATATCTTCCTCACAAAAAGGTGATTATTAGGTGTTTCCCGGTATAACATTTAGTGCCATGTTTTCTGTTCAGATCGAGGCTTCCCTTGGTTGCCATGGTTACCGGTTTTCTCTGTAATGCTGAGTAGAATAGGGCTAGCTCTTTCCGGTGACGTGACTTTGTTAATTATTTATTTTCAAGAATTACATTTTTTTTTCTTTCCTTGTAGTAGGATTTTGTTTGTTTGACCCCATGACCTTGAGCCACAAATTGGCCGAGGTGTAGGACATGGTAATTATTACAAGCTGATAGCAAGCGTTGGTGATGCCCGGTGTTTTCCCTGTTGTATATAATATTTCTTAATTTTGTTTTATTTTTTTAAACAAGTAATTAACATCTTTAGTACATTGAAAAAAGCACAACGCGCACGCATCTTCCTTTGTATAGTTACACCTTGACAGGCGCCTGTTGCCGTTCCGTAGATTGTTACCGTGGTTACGTGTCTTTCCTCTGTTATATAGCGATATACCTCCAGTTATAATCTTGTGATCCCCCTTAGGCAGGTCTATCGCCAGAAATTGTGCTTTCCTTCTTTTTCTTCCTCGTCTTTCCACTTGTATGTAAATACCTCACGGAAAACTGTCATTTTGTATGAACACAATTGGAACCTATTCTAAGAAAGAAACCTATTTCCTTGGTGCATTATACACTTGCATATTTCATACATACCACAACCACGTGGATAAGGTGTTGTCCAGATGTGGTTGAAGTATAGCTCATACAATATGTAAATGTTTCATTTGTTTTTGTTTAAATCATAAATATTCGAGTGACCTTTCTCTGTCATTCAACCTCTGGTATTTAGACAGTGCAATATCAATGCATATATATATATGTTGAGATGTATATATATATATGAGAAAGGTCAGCTCTGTTATGTGAAAGTATAAGCACCATTTATATAAAACTGATTTCAAAACCACATGTCCGATGACCAATACTCGATTCAAGATTCCTAATGGATTTCTCCATCTGGTATGGGAATTGATGTTGGGTTGATTAAAATAATTTTGCGGATTAAATTAATTTAGAATATTTGATAGAATGTCTGTCAGGGTATTCTTCCATACAATAACATACTAACTGTATAAATCTTTAGTAGACTTTCCTGTGTATAACAAATTTAAACAGTGCTCTATTATTTTTGTTTTAAATATATGTTATGACGAAATGAAAGAATCGGAAAATTTTGAATTTTTCATTTGTAGACAAATTTAGATTTTTCTGAATCTGGCCGCAAGCTGCCGATGTGTTAGGTAGAGTTCCCTATATCCATGGCAACGCTGTCGGTGTGTGTTAATGTTCTGTGTTACAAAGTGTATTTCGTTTGATTTGTTAAAACTGGTATATGGACGCCATGTTTTCCACCAAAACTGACATTATTTTAAATAAATTGCCTGTTATGAAAAATAAAATTTGTTTGTCTTTTTATGTTTACAACAATATCATTTAACTTGTTTGATCTCTTATAGGAGATTATGCTGTCAATTATGAAAAGTTCAGATATATTGACAAATTGGACAACTGATGACCTTGGATTTGACCACTTAATCATATTTGACCTTAATAATTATACATTTTAGATGTGCATAATCTAGATCACATGATAATTTTGTCAGACAACTACTAATAAACCTGTGAGCTGATTCAAGTGAAACAACAAAGGAAAGTTACGGACCATGTGTTTATGTGCTTGCAGGGTATTTTTCTGCAGATATTTTGGTTGCCATGGTAACCAGGTCAAAATGCTCAAATGCTTGCGGAACACTCATTTGTCAGCACAACTCCATCTAAACCTATGAACTAATGTCAATGGAATAACACAGAAATTAAAGGGACTGTAGATATACATGCAGATTTTTTTTTAAAACAGGAATTTAGGTTGAAATGGTAACCAGGCCATATACAAAGGTTTTTGTTGGAAACTTTCGACTACACAACTACTCCTAACCAGTGAACCAAATTCAATGAAGTTTCACATGAATGTCATGGACCATGTGTAGATATGCATGCACATTAGGCCTACTTGTTGCAGACTTTTGGTTGCCATGGTAACCAGGTCACTATAAACCGGTTTTTGTTGGGAAATTTTGACTGGAAAAATGTTCCTAAACCTGTGAGCCCATTTCATTGAAACTACAAAGGGATGTCAGGGACCATGTGTAGATGTATCTGCAGATAACAATATGTTTGTTATCAACATTGCCCTATAAAAAAGTCACAGTTTTACTTTCACATCAATTTTGACATCAATCTATATCTGTCTTGAATTTAATCAATATCAGTATGGACTTTATATCAGTGTTGACATCATTCAATTTTAGTGTTGACATAATTAGTTCAACTGCTTGAAGGTGCATTCGTCTGTCATCATTGTCAGACCTGCATCCATCAACTTTTGCTTTAAAAGAATTTTTCGGAAGAACTGAAAGGTGTACATAATATTAAGGCTTGTAGCTTTCTTGGCTGGAATAACATAATTTTGGGAGAAAAAATTCATTAGATCCATTTTCAAGGTTACTGGTCAAATTTTCTGAAATACCGAGACATGATATATGGCTGGTATAAGCTTTTGTGGAAGGATCAAAAGAAAGTTTGGGAATAAAAATGACCTTGACATAATCTCAAGGTCAATTATGATGAAGTTTGGCTAGTGGCTTCCATGAAAGGAGCTGAAGAAAATTTACAAATACAAATGAATTTGACATAAATAATGTATTTTCAAGGTCAAGGGGTTAAATTATAAAAACATAATTACTGTATTGTGTATCTGAAGAGTAGATATTTTTGAAGATACATCTTTTTTACCACAATGCCCTGTTATTCCACTAAGACCATTTTATAAACTTTTGATTGGTTGAGGAGTTGACCTTTGACCGGAAGTCGCGCAAATATTCCGCGGTTCACAACACTGCCACTGCGACTTAATATTATTGTGGTGGAGACAGTTCTAGGTCACCTGACTCATGGTTATTGGAAATGGAATTCATTTCACTCTCGTAAATTATTTTTTTAAAGTTACAAAAGACACTCTGGTTACTTTTAAAAAATAATGAACTTGAGTGGAATAAATTTCATAACCAACAACCACTCGTTGTGTAACCTCTATATATTGCACAATTGCCTTGATCTTCATTCGTTACAGAAGTTGGACTTGCCCTCTGCAAGGTGTTACATAAAGAGCATTAAATTTTTCCAAAACAACGTTCATCAGGAAAATTATGCCCCTCGCCAGTAACAGCAAATTTTCCTTCAGATATTGAATGTCTTTAACATGAAGTCACCAAATTTTTATTTGTTTACAAATCTTCACTGGTAAAATTAATTTGCTCTTATTTTAAAGGCCCAATATACGTAACTTTCGGTAAAACTTGAAGTGAAAATCAAGCCTAATAACTTATTATATTTAAAGATTTAGTTAAGATTAACTGATATCAGCAATATTCAAGGAGAATTCTTTCGCCAGTACCGTTACAGCAGCAGTTGAAACATGCTATTTGTAAACACGCGTCCATTTTGAACCGTCTTCTACCTTCGGTTTGTTGATAAAGTGGGCCCCACCTGAAATACTTTCAATGTTTTGGATTTTTTTGTCAAGAGTTTCTTGTCAGTTACCGCTCAGGTTTACTTCGTTTTAGGCTTATTTTTGCATGGTTATCAACTGGATTTTTTTCAGAATTTTTCAGAATCACGAAAATTGTCCTGAAGTTACGTATATTGGGCCTTTAAGGGGTAAAAATACATTATTCATCCCTGAAATTTGATAATGAACTATTCCAACCTTTGCATTGGTAGAGTTCAAATGTGTTTCTGGGGTAAACGAGTTCAACTGGAGCCAAAAAATTCCTTGTACTACAGCATTACTGGAGTATAGAGATATGTGCATAAGAATAGCACCCAAATACTGGTAACATACATATATATTGAAGCGGGTAAAGCTATTTTGGTGACTTTTCCCGCAGCTAAATTATGAATAAGTAAATAAATGTTTCTAATTTCTATTTTTATTCAAACTTTGTGCTCTCGAAGATGGCAGGGCCACAAAAAAAACACTTCTGAGTTCAAATACTTAGTAATAAGTCTGTTGTGGGCTGACAAAATAATTTGAAGTAAAAGGGGGTTGGGTGGTGCAGTGGATAAAGCACTTGCCTTTCATCAAGGCGACCAGAGCTTGATTCCCCGACGGACGTGGAAGGGATTGGGGTCACTTGCTCGACCACAGGGTTTTCTCCCGTGACTCTGCTTTTCTCCCACATTAAGACCCCTCGCACGCCAACATCCAGGCCAATGAGTGATTAATATAAGTTTGATACCTTGTTTCATAATTTTTTCTAAAATAAATAAACTTCATATTTTTAAAGGGGGTTCCAAGTTACTAGAGTTCAGGGTAACAAGGTTTAACTGTACATGTATTGCTTTCTACGGCAAGTATCGTGAGTGTGCCATTTCATCATACATTTAAATTCGGTAATGCACTTAAATTATTACAGTGCTTTTGTAAATACTGCACAAAGTACAATGAAGAAATCAAAACTAATCTGATTGCACATTTGTGATAAGTTGGCCTATTCATTCTTTTGATCTTTTTTTCTGTTATTTTTACAATGGTATCTCCCTTAGCAGTGGCGTAGCTTCCATGCTTGAGCATGCAAAAAATAAACACTGTGATAATTTTCCGTCGGCTTCACGGGGGTTTCTCCCCCAAAGACCCCCACCTGGGCTTTGCCCCCGGACCCCCAGGCATGTATATCCATTAACATCTAGCTACGCTACTGCTTGGCATCTGTTTTTTTATCGATAGAGAAGTTGCAAGGACATTCCTCATACCCTATCAATCAATCTATCTATCAATCAACAAGGTGTGTCCAGTATATTCAGTTCAAATAACTGTTTTTGTTTGATCAAAAAGCAATACCAATTGCAATATCTGCATTTATTTTCAAATTGCCCTAGCCAAACAGGCTTACATACAATATTATGAAAAGTCTGTGTCATATTGTCACATTATATCTAGAGCTATGCAGATGGTCAGACAGACAGACAGCCAGCAGTCAACTTCCTGGCACAAAACAGACACCGGACAGACATCCTATTCACAAGGACACATCATTCATTGCATTTAACACATGGACAGACCTACAGCCAGCTTCACAAGGTCATATCATTCATGGCACTGGACAGATGGACAGACAACCTGCTTCACAAGGTCAAATCTCTCCTGGCACCATACACACAGACAGACAACCTGCTTCACAAGGTCAAATCTCTCCTGGCACTATACACACGGACAGACAACCTGCTTCACAAGGTCAAATCTCTCCTGGCACTATACACACGGACAGACAACCTGCTTCACAAGGTCAAATCTTTCCTGGCACTGGACAGACAACCTGCTTCACAAGGTCACATTATTCATGGCACTGGACAGATGGACAGACAACCTTCTTCACAAGGTCACATCATCCATGGCACTGGACAGATGGACAGACAACCTGCTTCGCAAGTCCACATCATCCATGGCATTGGACAGATGGACAGACAACCTTCTTCACAAGATCACATCATTCATGGCACTGGACAGATGGACAGACAAGACATGTTCCATGTTTTTCACCAAGTTACATCATCCCCAGAAATGGACAAACAGACAGCAATGTGTCCATCAATGTCCATTTGTGTTGCACTGAAAAACAAATATGAATATATGTAATTATATCAATAATAGTTATAGTACTGCTGGATACATTAGCAGTATTACCATTGGTTTCCATTCATCTGGGGATACTTTGCATTCATAGATCCTGAGTTGTCAAAATTGCATTGTTTCCATTTTTCTGAAGAAGGAGGCCTACTAGAATCAATAATTCAAAACCCAAGAGATTCTACTCTTGTCATTTAAGTCAAATGGCAACAGCAGAGTCTCTTGTGGGTTTAGGACAGTGAATATATGAAACCATTGGGGAAAATTACTAATAATTTGAAGCTTATTTTTGGAATGTTAAATTTAACAGAAATCCAAGTTTAGGAAGACTAATATGAACTTACACTAGGAAGAAATAATATAGCACACCTTTTACCATAAGCCCCATGGACAGTCCCATATTTTAATAGTTACCAGATGATTGCATTCATGTGCTAAGGGAGGTAACTCTCACGGATTTCTTGGACTTTACTACAACCATTCTTTTTTCAGGATTTAGTCTTTAAAATATGAAATGTTAGACATTGGATAAAAAAAAATGTTTTACTGTATTAGGCTGTGGCAAACTGTTATAAATTACATACCTTTTAAAAAAAATTAAATGTTAGACATTGGATAAAAAAAACAACCTGCTGCTGTTACAAAGGTAGGGCTGGGAGGTTTTACAGGTATACCGAGGTTTAAAGTTGTGATGGTACGTACTGTGGTACATTAGTCCTGTACCGGTTTTTTGTGGACTTTCATTTAACTTATCAATGAACTATTTGTTACATAGATCAATTGGAATTCCAATATGGTTTAATTATAATTTCCCTATAAGTTTGCTGATCAACTTGGACAGACATAGCTTCACTCAAACAATATAAGAGGATAACACAAAGAGAAAACTTATGACAAGCCTCTTGTTGATTGCCTTCAGAACAAATACAGCCAGAGACCTTTACCTAGCTCAAACAATCATTCAAGGTGGTATACTGTGGTACGTACCGCAGTATTTGCCTAAATATCGTGGTATACCATGGTACTTTTGATTTTGTGGTACCCAGCTATATACAAACGTACCTTTTATCAAATGCTATTTGACATAGAGGGCAGCACTGGACATCACGGCTTTCCAATTCTTGCTTTGGTGCTTCAGATTTTCCTGTATCCAAATTTCCAGTGCCTTGAAAAGCAGGCTTGTTTTCAGTGGAGTCTGTGTGTTTTGGTTCACAGCTGACACTGTTGGTAGGTGGAAAAGTTTGGACAGTCACCAACGGTTGAAGTGAATTGGTTGTATTTTTTCTGTTCATCTGTCGAGGTGTTGGACAAATGTTATCACCCATAGTAACAGCATCTTGTTTGTTACTATTTGTTCTTTCAACTGATTCAACAACTTTTCTATATGGTGATGGTGACGAATGTTCTCCTTTTTGTGTCTTTTTAATTGTGTGCGTCCGTGCATATATATTGCCCGATTGTGTCTTTATATTGCCTAGTTGTGTCACTGTATTGCCGGGTTGCATCTTTATATTGCCTAGTTGTGTCACTGTATTGCCTGATTGTGTCTTTATATTGCCTGGTTGTGTCAGTGTATTGCCTGGATGTATCTTTACCTTGTCAGTTTGTATTTTAACAATATCCAACATATTCTCATTTTCTGTTTGTTTTCCAAAAGATGAAATCTTATTTTCTTGCGGCATGTAACACTTTTGAGAAAGTACAGATTGTATTTCTTTTTCCTGCTCTTGTCTTTCCACTGTAAGGGTTGGATTATTGCTTTTTGGAAAAGAAATTTTCTCATTTTTGGAATATATTTTTCTTGCATGCAAAGATACTTCCACTTTTACGTCACTTGTAGATCCTATTTGAACACATTTCCATCCCTTTTCCATACTTCCTGTATGACTTGAGTTATCTCCCTTGACAGGAGGTTGCAGTGCCCTCTGGTGTTCGCCTACAGACCTATCTGCCATGGAAGCCTGTAGTTCTTGTTGTATTATGTCAGTAAACAGATTACTGTAGTCTGCTGGTTTTCTTCTTAAACACCATTTACACATTGGGGGAAGGGGAGATAACTCTTTACTTTCTTGGGATAACTCCTTACTTTCTTGGTCTGCATGATGCTTAACTGATTCTGGAGCCTGGACATTCTAAAAAAAAAACAAGAAAAAAAAAAATTCTTCATGATCAGTAAAGCATATTTTACATGTCATTTTTTAAATGAACAAGGGGCAAGAAGCCTGTATCGCTCATTCAAGCAACAATGATGGGAATTCTCAATAATTTGTAGATATTTCTTGGTATATCTGGAGTCTCCTGGGCCAAAGAATGTTCCAGAATGTATAAAACCTTACACTACTCTATCCTTGCATGCTATTGGTCAAATTTCCACACCAAGGACCTCTTGTTTTGCTGAAGATATTTATATTTTAAACCCTTGTTTGCTCTGAATGTAGGTCAATGTCAATTATTTGTTAAAATTTTATAGTCATCTGTCCCAGGTACTGACAGGTCAAATACTACTTTTCTAGACCTCTTGGCTATTAAATTTTTTTACAGATTTTTAACACGTTTCATTATTCAGTTTTATTACATATGGTACTCTGGGCCTTTTGGTTATTCAGAAGAAGACGTTTCAAGGTTTTAACTTATTTGACCCCCGTGACCTTGAAAGTATATCAAGATCATTTACATGAGGGAAGTTCATAGTACTTCGTGCAAGGTACCTAATGGCAAAATATTCAAGTTCTTAACCTGGTTATTCATCAGAAGATGTTTCAAGGATTTTACATATTTGCCCCCGTGACCTTGAAAATTGGTCCAGATCATTTGTTTGAGGAACGTTTATAGCACTCTGTTCTGGGTACTTCCTCCTGAACAGGAGTGATATAAAGTGGAATTCAATGTATTCTTTATTTATACCAAATGTGTTTCTTTTTGTATGAGTATCTATTCAGTATCAAAATAAATCTATGGTAAATGGCAATTTAAATTCACCATAAACATATACTGAATATGGTAAAAAAATATAATGACTATACTTTTGATTCTAATTTCTTTAAAAGTTTTATACTTACACATAATACCTGTGTGTTTGTGACAGGGAGGTCAGACAGGGTTCTAATATCAACTCTTGGTTTTTGCATCTTTAAAAACATCATCCTTAGTTTACGCAGGTCATCATCAACATCAAGAAATTTAGATGGTTTTGATGTTTCACTGAAAAAAAAAATCATATGGTGCTAATATCAATATGCTTTCATAATGTCTAGTCAAAAATATTCTATGATGTCAGGTCATGAAGTCAACACCAGCCAGGTACTCGAGCACCAGCATATTTTGCTATATATGTATAGGGCGAATGTAAACAAATACATTGATAATGCTTGTAATTACCTCGTCTACACGGATACAAGTGTTGACCAAACATGCGAGTCGGAAAATGAAAGTTTTTAATCAAAAAACTAATTTTGCATTCATTTGTTTGAATTTCATTGTTGCATTTTTGCCCTATCAACATACTTCACTTATTAGTAACAAATTATAGCGTGGTATTTCAATATAATGTCTGCCTTATTCGAGGTGACTAGATCTAGAGGTAAAAGGATCCCAAAGTTATTTCTGAGTAGGATTGGTAATGTGCCGAAAATAGGCCTCAATTTAACGTGACATAAGTTAAAGCCTGTAAATATCCAGACATATATTTTTTTTATTGTTACTATCATGGTCTGTTAGATGTTTGGCAGAACTGATCCTTAGTCTATTTAAGCGTTACACAGATTAATGTTTATGATCACGCTAGGGGCCGTTGGATCTTGATTTTCCTATAAAAAGCTGAGCAGACGACGATTCTTGGTAAGCAAGCCATGTTGTTAACATCACAGCATTAATTTTGGTTTGAATACAGAGAGACTGTTGGACTGAATAAGTCTTGCCTTGATCTGTGCATAACAGCGCAAATTGGTAATAATCCTGCATTTGGGTAACAGTTACATGTACTCATTTCAATAACAATTTTGTTACTCATATGGGTTATAAAGTGAACTAAAAACACATGAACTCTTGGAGCAGAAAAGGGCATCATCATTTTCACAACATGATCTCTTTTTTTTGTGCACAAATGCATTTTGTTGTATTGTTTATTCGATTATGTGAAAATAATGACACCCTTTTTTTACTCCAAGGGATTAAAAGGACTCTATGAGTTTTTATTTAACATTATCACCCATATGAGTAACCAAATGAAATGGTAACTGTTACCCAAATGCAGGACTATTACCCATATCACGGACTTAGATTAGATTGCTATCTAAGTCCGTGCCCATATGCACCGTTGTGCCCAATATGTTTAGATAATTTTTGAAATTAAAATCTGACCCCAAGATAAGGAAAGGTTCTTTTTTGTGTTACCTTGGTAACCGTTCCGGTTTTAGTTGTATCGGTTTTGCCTTATGTCCATGGTCACCAGAAGGTAGTGGTTCTTCGCTGAACCTTGTACGTTTGCTTGGTTGGAAATTTTGGTAAAATGAGTCGGCATCTGGCTCTGAATCAGATGACAAGTTTACTATGACAGTTTCTGGATCTTTGTCGTTAACGTCAGATTGTAGCGACTCTTGTCTTTGACCAATCGAGTTAAACAATGAAGACTTGTTAGATATCGTTTTACGTTTCAAACTAAGCTTCGTCTTCTTTCTGTCTGCCATTCCTGAATTCTTTCTTCCCGCAAAAGAATATTTTTACCTCCACGGTAAAGAGTTCCAAATTGGAGTTATCTCTTCTTTAGGATGACACTAAATGCCTGAATTTATTGACCTGCATGACCTTAACATACCAGCTAGCCAACGCACTTTATATGATAGATGTATCAAGTTTGAAATGAAATAAAATTGACAGTTTCAAGTATATTTTTCTGTTTTCCCCTCCTTCATTTGATAGGAAACCTGTTAAAAGTTATTTCCTAAAACTCTATGTTAAACGTATAAAGCTATTTACAGTGATATCCATTGAAATGTGTATATGAACCAAATAAACTGAGTATCACTACTGCTAAATATATTAAATATCTGTCCAAGGTGACCTTTGATCTCTTGACCCTGCTTTAAGACTGAACTGTTAACCCAGCACAGCATCAGAATACGTACTTCCGGCATGAATATCTTAAAATATAATGAAGTGATTTAAATAAGCAAATTTTTATATATATCGCTTGAAAATTGTATTTGACCTTAACCTTGCGTCAGAGATGTATATTACTGTGTTATATACGTCTCTACTTGGGCACACAAAATGGTGCCATCCTGCACATGATTCCATGATAATCGCCAGTCAGTCAGAAGAACTGCAGTAGGCCCTATGGTTTGGACACCAAATTTGACTTTTGACCTCAAATTGACCTTGTGCTTAGAAACCAAATAGTGGTACTTAACACATTTTTGTTGAGGTATCCATAGGGTCAGGATTTTCTAAATGAAGAATTTAATTGCCTTTAAAAACAATTTGACATAAAATTCTGAGCATATTAATGAGTGGAATAATAAAAATCACTAAAAATGCTCTCCTCAAAAGGCATGCTTCCTCGACTTGTGAAATATTTTCAAAGGAAATATACCAGTAATTCATTTCATTTAAAAAAAATCCTGTTCCCGTGTACCTGCATGTAGTCCAAAACTATAATGACCCAAAATGGATGGACAAAGCACTATAACTTTATGCTTTCTTTTTTTTTTCTTCACAAAACAATAAACAAAATGAAGAATCAGATAAATTCTAAAACATTTATTCCGAAGATCATTTGACTACATAAAGATCTTCCATAAAATTTCAGCTCAAGATATTGGAATGTAACTTGGCTTTCATACACTAATAATGTACAATTTTGAAGTTTTCTGCAACTGATCGACTGAACTTTCACTACAACAGTTTTATCTATTCAATTGTTTTCCTTCTATTAGGTAAAACATTACCAAGTACTAGTATAATCAATCATTATAATAGTCATATCATATCTTATCTATTACTGATAACTATATGCAGATTTCTTCAGAGAACCTGGTACAAGAGCGGGCGACAGATTAATATTTCATTTAAATCACAGCCACTTGTTTTGTAATTGTTGAAATAGACAAGGCATAATGAGTCGCAACACATACCAAAATTTGCTAAGAAGAAGCACATGAGCAGCACACGGGAAACTCACATGAGAACTAACATCATTTCCTCCTGTGCATTTTAACATGCAAATGAGGCTGAAAGCTCATGTGAAAAAAGCTGATGTGAGGAAAAAAGCTCATGTGAGGAAAATATGCTCACATGTGCAATATTCAAAATAAAACGGCCCCCGGCCCTCCGTAAATTTGAAAAATCGAAAACATTTTCATGTGATTCAGACTGTTCTATTGATTAAATAATAGATTAGATGTACTGGGTGTACTTGTCATTAAAGGTTAGCTGAACCCTAAACAGCTTTAACTCATAGCTATAATTGTATATGCCATTTCTGTTAGACTTTCAATCACTCTTTGAAATTGAAGCTAGCAGTACTCCAAATACGCCCATCGTCGGAAATCCACGGTACACTTCTCCGACGTTTGCATCCAGGATGCACGGTTGCATCCAGGATGCAAACGTCAGAGAAGTGTACCGTGGGTTTCCGACGATGTCCCGTGCCATGTATATACCTGCCATACTTATCATGCAATAAATAATCAAAGAGACCTAACACATTATCTCTAACACACAAAGTGACCGGCTTGGGGACATGCTGGCTTATTTCATAAGTATGTATGTCGAAGGGAATGGTGTATTCCCTCCTTGACTTCATTGAGAGGGGATGCCAAAGTTCACATTTTATCTATTCAACTGATAGTGACTGTGAGAAAGAAAAGAAAATGTTTAGAAATATAAAAAAAAATCTTCTTCCAATATGGATTTAACACTGCAAATTTAAACAAAAGAGGTAATTTTGTATTTCTTTCAAAAACTTATGCAACATAAGTTAAAAAATATGAAATATTTCAGTTTATTTTCATTCGACTGACGTTGACAGTTCATGAATAAATGAAATATGCACAAAAGTGAAATATAATACATGAGTTAGGTCCCTTTAGTTAGTGTTGAATTCCTATAAGAACTGATTAAAGGACTATTTGATGTACAAAAACATTTTTCAAACAAGCAGTTTACTGCACTGATACTCCAACAATGTGAGAGGTTTAACACGGCGAGATACTTTTTGATAGGCGCCATGTCGCAGTCGGCAAAATTATATCCGATAGAAAAAAGGCCGACCAGCTGCCTCTTATGTTATAGGAGTAACTGCACTGAATGCTTTCATTTTGACCATATTTCTAGCAAAGATGTTTTGATCGCGGAATTCGAGAAAGTTAATAGCAGTGTACACGAAAGAAACTTGGTTTACCGTAATTATTTATACATTGTATGATATGCTACAAAGCTATATAATGTAATAGCTTGCTTAGAATTTTACTATTATAATTTAGTTTTATATCTTAACTGCTGACATTTAGTTGGGTGGTGCAGTGGATAGTGCACTTGCCTTTCACCAAGGCGGCCGGGGTTCAATTCCATGATCAGGCGTGAAAAAGTATGGGGTTACCTGCCCGACCATGCCGGTTTTCTACAAAATCTTGATTCTGAAATTAACATATTGAGAAAGAAAAATTCTCAAAAACGACTGTGTGAAATTAAATTAAGATTCAGTGAACAACATTTCAATTTACACATATGTTGTGTAAATCTTTAATAAATCAACAAAAACAATATCCGTTTTCATTTGCCATCAACAATAAAATGCCATTTTCTCATCTCAACACCTTTGTTCCGATCCAGTATTATTATTGAACAGAAGTTTACAAATTAATAGGAAAAAACTTACTTTAGAAATAATTGACTTTAATAACGGTGTATCAAATGAACAGTAAAAAGTATTACCAACAGTTTCTGAACAGTTTCAAATAATTTCCAAACATCTGAATGCCTTGATACTAAAACTAATACATTTTTGCCATTCTTATTGAAATTATTTACATTCTGGAATCTGAGTAATAGTGCAATAACCAATTATCACATACATCCCATTGTAAAAAAAATCATTTGTGGTGACCTCTGGCTGTATTATGCATTAATCTTTCCTTGGGAACAATCAATGAAATTTATCTCCATCATTAGGATTAAATTGAAGGCCCAATATACGTAACTTTCAGCAAAACTTGAAGCGTAAACCTAGCCTAATAACTTATTATATTGACAGATTTAGTTAAGATTAGCTGATATCAGCAATATTCAAGATGAAATCTTACGTGGTTACCGGCAGCAGGAGTTGAAACTCGGTTTTTTTAAACATGCGTCTATTTTGAACGGTCTTCTAACTTCAGCTTGTTGTTGAAGTGGGCCCCACCTGAATTATTTGCAATTCTTTGGATTTTTCTTTCAAGAGTTTCTTGTTAATTACTGCCCAGGTTTAATTCGATTTAACCTTATTTTTGCATGGTTATCAGCTGATTTTTTTTCCAGAACTTGTCAGAATCATGAAAAATTTCCTGAAGTTACGTATATTGGGCCTTTAATCTTTCCTTGGAAACAATCAATGAAAATTATCTTCATTATTAGGAGCAATTTAATCATTAAGCAGTCTTGAAAACATGTTATAAAAAAATTCTACTTTATAACTTTCTTCTTACATTAATAAAATATTTTTACATTTTTTGGCTATGTCAAGAACTGGAAACAAATTAGCATCTACAGGTATTTTCAAATTTAAATACAAAATTCTTGAAGGGTGGTAATTATAATCTTAAAGTTTTTATTGGATTTTCATAGCCTTCATCACAGTGCACCTATACATGTACCTGGTATAAAGCTTGCAACTTTCTAGTGTCATCTCTGTTCAAATTGAAATACTTCACCGACATCATATAGGTACACCATTACATATGACATGTACATTAATTAAAGGCCAAATATACGTAACTTAAGGGAAATTTTCATGATTCTGAAAAATTCTGAAAAAAAAATCCAGTTGATAACCATGCAAAAATAAGCCTAAAACAAAGTAAACCTGAGCGGTAACTTACAAGAAACTCTGGACAAAAAAATCCAAAGAATTGAAAATAATTCAGGTGGGGCCCACTTCAACAACAAACTAAAGGTAGAAGACGGTTCGAAATGGGAAGCGTGTTTACAAACAGCGTGTTTCAACTGCTGCTGTACCGGTAACCGCAACAGAATTCATCTTGAATATTGCTGATATCAGTTAATCTTAGCTAAATCTATAAATAGAATAAGTTATTAGGCTTGATTTTCGCTTCAAGTTTTGCCAAAAGTTACGTATATTGGGCCTTTAAATGATTATAGTTTTAATTAACGATGAAATATTTAAAAATAAGTAATAATAAAAAAACAGAAATTCAAGGGTTTGGACCTATATACCATCTTTCAAAATAAACAATGACTTTTTTTCTGGGAGTTGTAAATGCAAAGTATAAAAATGAAAAAAGAAAATCTTGCAAAGGGTAGTAACTCTTAGCTCTTACATAAACTTGTTTTTTTTGAAAATGAGATGATTTTACTTCTATGTCTAAGGGAGATTATTACAAGTAAATGAAAAAGTCTGCGTTGAAAATTTTCTTTGAGATAATAAACGAAGCAGAGTGATCCCGTTAACCTTAAATTGAAAGTCATCCTAATTGTCGAACATAAATATGAAAAAATCAACAGCTGATGAGTACACAATATCACTGAGGTAATACACAGTTATATACTTTATAGTTATGAGTGTGTCTGTGTAATGAACTTGTTCAGTATTGAGTAATTACGCTACATTTCTGTTTCAGTTGTAATATGACGCTCAAAATTACACAATATTTCTCACATATCTCGCCATATTGGATAGAGTTTGCCAATGGAAGAAAGCTATGTAAGAAAAATCTATCTTGCATATCATATCACGCGATATGAGGTCACAATGGCTCAACAATGACGTCACGTCATAAATGCGGTAAACTGATGCCGAAAACAGAAAACAACGATGTGATGAAATTAAAACCCTTCACAAAATTTCAACCGTAAACATTAAACTGTCTTTGCAAAGATGGGGTACGTTTAATCTTGCTGTCTGATTTGTTTTCATCAAAAAACTCAAGGAAAAAGTTAAAATTTTTAAAATGGTAGCAAGTCAAAACATATTTTCTTGTTTTTTTTCTCAGCTTTTTCAGGTAGGTGATATGAGAGAAAAAAACTCTTTCATGATCAGATGTGTAAGATAGGGAAATTCCACCCTCAGGGTTTTGAAATTTGGCAAAACCTCCAGGCAAAGTGTTGGATTTTATCATTTGAAAACCCCTCGGGTAGAACTTCCCTATCTTACATCCCTGGTAATGAAAGGGTCTTATAATCATTTGGCAATTTTATATCAACATCTGAGACATAATATCAAAACATTACAACACATGTTACTTGACAGAAAAGGTTTAAAGATCGAAAATGTCCAATCTGATTAAAATACAGATCCTTGTTCTCACTCCGTTTAACAAGGATCTGACAACATCCAATAAGAGGTCATATTCAGGTGACCTTTGTCGCCTCTTTACTTAACACTAAAATAATTTTCCAAAAACCTGTCATCTTGCAGCAAGGCATTTCGTCACATTATTCCACATGAACTTTTTG
The DNA here is from genome assembly GCA_947623455.1 of Mimachlamys varia. Classification (NCBI taxonomy): domain Eukaryota; kingdom Metazoa; phylum Mollusca; class Bivalvia; order Pectinida; family Pectinidae; genus Mimachlamys; species Mimachlamys varia. The sequence goes on from OX392542.1 coordinate 32,076,470, forward strand.
GTGACGAAATGACTAAACGGACAAATGCGATTATGCAAGCTTTGCCAACTCAAAATTTCACTGTCAAGATTCTGACAGTAGTAATTTCATTGGCTAATGCAAAAGGTCATCGGAACATGACCCCCTATGGGATTTTCTCAGATCTTAACGCAGCAGACAGAAGATTACGGAACGGCGCGGAGATCAAGATATGACTTTAATTAGATTTGAAAATGTACTTTGAACACATTAACAAAGGAAATTTCTAGACAAAAAAAATGAATCATGTTAACAAAGGCAGTTGAGAGACACATATTATTAATATCTGAATGAAACATCAAGAACACTTCCATGCTGACTGAGGGAGGGAGTCCAATTGACGTAATTTCCGATGTCGCCATAACAGCCATAAGAAGCCAATCACTACACAGATGATTGATTCGATGAAGTAGCCATCGGTCGTGGTCACACAGCTTCCCCCTCCTGTGGTACAAGCCTGAAATAAAAGTTTAAACAACACATGAATGTCTGTCAAATAGTAAATCTTAACAAATAACCTCATACACACTACACATAGAACTAAGGACAGGCTGGTGCTGTGGATAGCACTCTTGCCTTCTTCCAAGGCCTGGGTTCAATTCCCCGACTGAACGTAAAAAAGTATGGGGTCAGCTGCCTGACCTTGTGGGTTTTCACTGGGCACTCCAGTTTCCTCCCTCAATAAGACCCCTCGCGTACTTACATTGGGGCAACAAGAGTGATTAGTATAAATTGGATGACTTGTTTCATAATTGTTGTTTGATAAATAAAGTTTATTTATTACATTTTTACCAGTGAAATATCGAAAATTATTCATTCTATAAATTTTCATGATTCGACCAATCAGAACACTGCTTACAAACAACATTTGGGAAAATCAAAAGCTGCCAATGTAAATTTTGCTATAAAAATGTAATAAACAGAATATCTAACAGCATCTTCAGTAATACCAAACATATTCCACTCTTGTGGCAAATATTTTGATATTTTTCACTTGTGCTGCGCACTCGCGAAAAATATCAAAATATTAGCCCCACTCATGAAATATATTTGGTATTACTGAAGACACTGTTAGATATCCTCTATATCTTATAAGTATACTTTCAGGGACTGGGGGTGAGGAAGGGGTGCTGGAGAGAAACTTATTGCTGGGCACAAACCCTGAATGGAAAGTAAATCAGGTTTAGTTTCTTAAGTAGGGAGAGAGAATTTTTGTCTCATTTTGGGAAGAAAATATACCAATACGGAAGGCAATTCCCAGAAGAAAAGTTTAAATTTTGAATGAAATATGATATAAGCCTCACAAAATTGAAAGGAAAAAATGCTTTTCTAAAATAAGTGAGGAAATTCATAACCTCTAACTCGGGTTATTGGGGAAGGGTGGGAGGGGGGGGGACTTATTACAGGATAATGCAATATAATAGGTTGGTATTGAAATACAGTTGGGCCTTTTATCAGACACGGGCTTAATGCTGGATAAATACATTACTGTATTTAACTGCTTCCAATTACCCAAATAAACCACAGCAATGGTAAAGATAAGATGGGCAGTAGAGTCGGCAGCACCGTGGGAAATGTGTTGACCTATAGTGTGAGTTTGAATTAATGTTTTTTATTTTATTGATGTGAAGATTGGCCGCAACACTTTGTATTAAACAGGGTCTTTGACTGATACAAGTTTGAGATAAGGGGGTTCGACTCTCTGTATATTTACCTCGGTTTCAGCAGGTGACCCACAGCCACTGGGGCCACCCTGACATTCCTTCCAGGTCAGACCGTCTATCATCCAGAGGGCCAAGGTTCCTGGCCAGTTACCCCCTACAACAGACAAAGTCACATTTAGTACAGTAGACTCCACTTAATATCACTCCTGTTAATATCACATTCCTCTTTATATCATGTTTTTCCCAAGCACTATTTTTCTCTCTATATAATCTATGTACCAGGTAATTCTATTTGGTTATTAATATCATGTATTTTGAGGGGAATTCCTCTTAATATCATGTTTTTTTAACCAATTACATAAAATATCCAGAAAATGATGTCATTTCCATTGATTTCAGATACAAATTGTACAAAATGTTGCATAAAAAATATATTAAAAAAAAAAACAAAAATGATTTTTAATTGAAATAATGTTATCTGTAGGCTGAAACATCTTCCTATGTACATTGAATAGCTTACTTTAAGAGTAGTCATTTTACATATGAAAAATAATTTACACATGTCATGGTAAATAACAACGTAAACCTTATTCGTGGCCGTATTTATCGTGAAAATAAATTGCTGCGAAAGAGTTGTTTCATATGAAACGACGAAATTAAGTCACAGCCAAAATAAGTTGGTTTACAGTATACATGTAAACGGTGACAGGGAGGGTTATTTTTAGTTTTTCCTTTGTACCTTGTACAATGTATTTTAATTTGAATATATATATGTGATTTGAATATATATTGAGATTGAATCAACTAGAATTGGCACACCGGGCAATTGAGAACTTTGCTGAATTAGTTGGCAATTATGAAGGCACTGAAACTTGGGTTATGTCATTAGCTGAAAAGAGAAAAGTTCTTTTCTTTTGCAATGGTGCTTGATATTTATGCAAAATACAAAACTACCAACAGGCCAAAAACTTTGTAATTTGTAAAAAAAAATCATGTACCTAAGTTATTAAAAGGTTTATATTTTATTTCTCCTGGCAAGCAAATGAAAAACTCAAGTTCAAGCAAACATATTAATTACGGGTACCCTTGGGCTTCAATGAAATTCTTCTATTTTAAGTCACCTTAAATAACAATGATTTAAAATCATTTTTCTTTTCTTATCTGAATCAAATCTAGAAAATTAAGTAAAATATTGTTTCATTTCAAATGATATTTTCTTTTTTACAAAGGACCTCTTACAGGAACAATAGAATTTTGCCCACGAACCAATTTAAACTTAACTGGGTGTTATTTATAGCACATTGAAGGACTACCCATGAAATGTGTTTGAAAAATTCAAAAGGTCCCTTGGGCCTGTGATGTGACCTATTTAGTGCCTCAACTATGGGTGAACGACAGGGTTCACTATTACATCAACAAAATCTATCGAAACAAAATGTTTCATTAATAAACGATTTCATTTTGGAATAAGTAAGATCGGCTGCATATGATAATTGCAAACATATATCAGAATATTGCAAGATAAAAATTTTATGCAATCTCAAACATATAAAATGTGAAAATTTTTGGCACATTTTCAGGAATGACAACTTTTCACGGAAACGTTGCACTAACTTTTAGTTCTCATACACCAAAAATATTTACCCATTATTTGACCCATTCTATCAAGTATCTGTGGTGAAAATTTCAGGAAAATCGGGAACCGGTAAAATAGTCATTTTAAGGTCAAAATGTAGCAAGGTCTGTTTCCAAGAAAATTCAATGACTATAGAACTATGCCCCTGTTTGGTAGTTGCTGAAATAACATTGACCTAAATAACATTTTTTCTCTCTACATTAGTGGTGTTTTTCAAGTTTAACCTACTAGTGATACATCCTATTCTCGTTCTTTTACTCAGTCATATATTTTATATGATTTGTTGCATGCCTAGGGTGAATATTTGAGATAATTGGAGGACCAGTTTTGTCATTTAAAGCTCTAAATGATTATTTTTAAATCTACTGTAACCAACTGGATTCATAATTATCATAAAATCTTATCAATAAGCTTTATTGATAATTAATATTTCTATTAGAATCATAAGTATAGTCTATAGAGCATTATGTAACAACAATAAGTTGAATTAAATACTTTGATGTTCTATATACATTTTAAGCAATGTAGTTTTTCAGTAACCATAAGACAGTCTCATGGATGAATTAATTTTTCATAATTAACCAAAAGACTGACACAGAGGAGATGTATTTCTGCAAAAGTCATTCAACGGATTTAATTGTTTTGAAGTTTTCAATTTTAACCATTTTATTACATCTCCAAAAGAGGACAAACTCCCTGGATATAAGACAAACCTAGCCAGAGAGAACAATATTTAACTGACAGTAATTTGCACATTGAATCTAAAGACTTTAACGACAATATCAGTAAAACCCTTAACTGTACTCTCAAGAGATATAATTGCAGTTTGGAAAATGCTATTCCATTTACTTTTCAGTTGTTGTCATTATAGTCGCTTTAATGATCGCAAGCACCCAAAGCATATAATCTAAAACTAGCATGTAGTCTGAAAGACAATACATAGATATTGATGATAACTGTAAATCTTGACTCCCCACAAAATTCTTGGTTGAAGCAATTGCTTTTTATTAGGTCATCTGACCCAAAGGGTCAGGATGACCTGTTGTCATCGTGCTTCGTCCGTCGTCTGCCGTCCGCCGTGCGTAAACTTTTCTTTAACACTCTTCTTCTCAATAACCAAAAAGGCTCAGGATGCTGAGATTTGGCCAGTAGGTACCTTGGATAGAGTGCTACAAAGTTTTCTCATATTAATGACCTTGACCTACAATGTACTTTCAAGGTCACAGGGGTCAAATGTGTTGAACATAGTTCAAGCAACTTCTTCTCAGTAACTGAAAGGCCTAGAGTAATGATATAATACATGGAGCATGCTGGGATAAAGAGGCTACCAAGGTTGTTTAAATGAATGACCTTAACCTACTTTCAAGGTCACAGGGATCAAATATTTTGAATTCTTTAAGCAACTTCTTCTCAATAAACAAAAGGCCCAGGGTTATGATTTTTGGCCTGTATGATGCTGGGATGAAGGGCTACCAAGGTTGTTCAAATGAATGACCTTTACCTACTTTCAAGGCCGCAGGGGTCAAATATGTTAATATCATAAACAACAAAAAATATATACATTGTATAGTCAGATGAGCGTTAAGGCCCGTTGGGCCTCTTGTTACATTTGGTTGATTAAGGTATAATCCATATCTATGTACTGTCTATTAGACTACAGGCTTTTTGGTTAGTTTTAGGAATAATCATTTAGAGCTTTAAATGACAAAACTTGTCCTCCAATTACCTAATATATTTCACCCTAGACATGCAACAAATCATATAAAATATATGACTAAGTAAATAAACGAGAATAGGATGTTTCACTAGTAGGTTGAACTTGAAAAACACCACTAATGCAGAGAAAAATAATGTTATTTAGGTCAATGTTATTTCAGCAACTACCAAACAGGGGCATAGTTCTATAGTCATTGAATTTTCATGGAAATAGACCTTGCTACATTTTGACCTTTAAATGACAATTTTACTGGTTCCCGATTTTCCTGAAATTTTCACCACAGATACTTGATAGAATGGGTCAAATAATGGGTAAATATTTTTGGTGTACGAGAACCGAAATTTAGTGCAACGCATCCGTGAAAAGTTGTCATTCCTGAAAATGTGCCAAATATTTTCACATTTTTTATGTTTGAGATGGCATAAAAATTTAACTTGCAGTTTATTGTGATATATGTTTGCAATTATCATATGCAGCCGACCTACTTATTAAAAAATGAAATCATTTATTAATGAAACATTTTGTTTCGATAGATTTTGTTGATGTAATAGTGAACCCTGTCGTTCACCCATAGTTGAGGCACTAAATAGGTCACATCACAGGCCCAAGGGACCTTTTGAATTTTTTAAACACATTTAATGGGTAGTCCTTCAATGTGCTGTAAATAATACCCAGTTAAGTTTAAATTGGTTCGTGGGCAAAATTCTATTGTTCCTGTGAGAGGTCCTTTATAAGACTACACGGTAAGGTTATAAATTATGAAATTTAAAAGGCTTTTCAAACAAACTTTCAACTTTACATATGAACAAAATTGTATCTGAAGATTTTCCTCAAATGCAAACAAACCTTTAATACATCATGTATTTTTTTTAGTCAAATTCAAATAACAAATAAACTGATTTCCTTTACAAAAGAAGCAATGAATATGTGTACAACAAATAAGAGAATTTATGCTTTGGAAAGTTTCCTGACTACAATAATGAGAGTTTTGCCAATTCAAGCAGAGCAGGAATTCTGCCAATCCCTGAAGACTTACCTAAATTAGCCAGGGTGTTGAGAAGCGTCATATACGTTCCCCCGATGGCAGGGTCGCTGATTTTCGCATGGAAAGCCATTTGAGCCACAAACATACTATATAGGGATACCTAAAACAAAAGTCAATTCTTTTGATATCAGTATTAGACCACAAATACCTACCATTTTTAACACATTTCTGTCTATTAATATGTTCACAACAAAATTTACATAAAACAATGGTATATGAACAAGTGAAAGGTAAAACAGGTAATAAACCGAATCATTTGTAACAGAGGTCATTATTTATTTCAATGTCTCCGCTAGGAGTCGAACCCGGGACCTCTGGCTGCTAGTCTTACGCTCAACCGATCGAGCTAAAGAAGATCTCTCTAGCCGGGCGGTATATTGCAGCTAGTATTTACCAGGTTACACAATGTTTTTCTTAAACAGAAGTGTTCACATCTGAAACTTCCAATGAGGGAAATCTCCCTCATCCCATATTTCTAATATTGGAGAATGTGTGTGAAATGCAACTGAAACTGCATTGTTCATGTTGTCTTTCCTTTATCTGAATGAAGGAGGGTTAACAGGTTTGGTTATAAATTTGAGAATCTTTTTTGCAGTAAACCCAATTAGAACTAATTTAAAATTGAAATTTACTCAAAACTAAGTTGAAATAGATTAAAAACTCAATTTTCCTGTTTTTATTTTAAATATGTTTCTCTTTTTTTTGTGCAAGCACAAGCACATAAGAGGCTCCAAAACAAACGTTTGTGAGTGTGGTTTGTTGAATCTAAACAGTGAAAGATGACTTAAATTATTTCATGAATTGGGCTCTTTACAATCTCAGATCTCAGCACACTTGGTCTCTCCTACAAGAAATTGTTTAAAACAGGGCTGGCAAGTTTACTAAACCTGTAGTACATCACAGTTGCTTGAGTTTCTGTCAGTCTATAAAAAAAGGTTTATAGATATTGAGCTGCGGCCCATAACAGAATGTAATGCCCTTTTTCCCCCTGGGTATACTTCCATTACATTACTGTAATGGGAGGCTCATTTCACACATACATATTTATTATTTACTGACAGAAACTCAAGCAACTGTGAGTACATGGTTAACTTTAATAAGTCATCCTTACCTGATGCAGAGCATAACTTCCTAATAATAAAAGATAAAAATAGACCGGGAATTCCCCTGGCGTTTCCTGAACATGGTAAGACAGCCAAACGATGAAGGCGTACCACAAGCCAAACAGTAGTCTGAAACAAGGAATACAAATGGCATTTATATAAATAACTTACTTACAGGATGTTGTCCTCATTGATTTATGATGTTTTACGATTGCGGCTTAGCTATTAAGATTCATAAGTATTTCGCATTCAAGATGAACTGAATATAAAAACAATTTTACGGAAACAGACCAAAAACTTCCGGATTTTGACACCATATTCTAGATGAGACATGGTGTCAAATAAAGTGATTGCATCAAATCGAAATATCAGAGTGTTACAAGTGTTTATAGTAAAGCTAATTTGAAAATTAATTGATGAAAATAGACCAGGGCTTTATCAGGGGGTTTTGGGGGTCGCCCTCTGAAGTCAAATTGGGTAAAAATGATCGACATAACAGCTACTTGGACAATTTTGACAACACTATAATAACAACTCAATACATTATTTATTTTCTAAATTACTATTTAAAGGACCGTCAGTATGATTAAGAAGCTCATCAAGCATGTAAAACCACCAATTTTTTTTCAAGTGTCTGAATTGGGAATTTTTAAGAGGAAATTTGGGAAAAATCACACCTTTTTTCATTGGGAATGAGTCCGTTTACCGGACCTAAAAACAGGGGTGATAAAGCCCTGTAGACATGAAGATTTTGCGGATTTATTGCACTGAACATTATTTGTATAGAATGTTTTCAATGCTGTTTGACAGTGACAGTCAGACACTATGCAGCATTCCATGACAAAAAGATATGGACATGTCTCAAAGCAAGCACTACAGTGCACTCCTCTTTATATCATGTTGTATTTGTCAGACAAAAACATGACATTAACAGAAATATGACAATAGGAAAAACTTTATTTTTTTCACTTAATCTAGTGCATTTTCAATCTCCATAACTAAAAGTAAGATATGCAATGTGCATATGAAGATGTTTCAATATATAGATAACATTATTTCAATTAAAAGTCATCTTTGGGGTTATTTTTCATTTCCTATGCAACATTTTTGTACAAGTTGTTTCTGAAATCAATGGAAATGGCATCATTTTTTGGATATTTTATGTAATTGGTTAAAAATCATATATCAAAAACATTGTAAAAAGAGGAATTCACCTCAAAATACATGATATTAACCAAATAAAATTACCTATATTATATATAGAGAAAATGGTGCTTGGGAAAAACATGATATAAAGAGGAATGTGATATAAACAGGGGTGATATAAAGTGGAGTCCAACGTAAAAGTATTAAAGAATCAGTCCAAGAACATTTATAATATCTCAGCTTTATAATCATATAATTGCTGACACCCGCTTTCCTTTCTGGCCAATGAGTGAAGCTGTTGCGTAGCCCCACCAAACTCCATTTTTAAGAAAGAATAATCAAGTATCCTGTACATTTTATGAAATTATTAAAGAAAATTCAAGTCCAAACTTCTCAATGTGTCAATTCAAGTTCCAATGTTCAAAAATCGTCCATCTATATCACTCTACTGTTATTTTATTTAAAAATCAAACTTTTAGCAATTGAAATTTCAAATTTCTCACAGCATTTTTTGATATTCAACATTTGTGAATGGAAGTCTTGACGTTTAAAATTCTTTTTTATTGGTTCCACAAAGTTCCAAACATCAAAGTCTGTCAGTTTGACTCAATCACCCTTGAAGACACTTTTGAACTCATCCAATTCAAAGGTTGGAATAGTTCATATGACATTTCAGGGGTACACATGTTAAAAGTATGGTAAGTCATTTTTTGGATCAAGGAAGTCCTCTTAAAAATAACCGGCAGTCACTAATGGTAAGAAAAGTTTACCAAAAAAATCGAAAACATGGATTTGTTTTCAATTTGAAAAAAGATTCAAGTCTACTTGGTATCTATAGACCCAGTATGATAATGTATATGTTCATATTTAGTGATAGTCTTATTTTAGCAATTTTTTTTGCGGAAAATATTCGGCTTCAAGTATATCGCTTTCTACATCAAGTATTATGTGTGTACCAATTCATCATTTCACCAATCAGAATTTAGGTATGGGCTAAAATTTAAGCAAGCCAAAAACGTACATCTACAATAATGCATGGAGTTTACGTACCGTATCGGCATGGCCTTTAGAAACACGGTCATTGGACTCGGGCCTGTGGTGAACTTGCTGATAATAAGAGGCAACATAATCTGGATTGGGATCATGGGTACGGCAAACAAAGCAAGTGTCTCCTTCTTCATCCCGGCCTCAATCAGTTTCAGACTTGTCGCCGAGTCAGCAGCGGAAAAACCAATCTTTTTAAATGTAAATACCAGGTACAACTTCAACATCAACTCCTACTAACGTAGATTTTGTTATCTACAGTCCAACTTTGTTATCTAGAAGCCTGCAGGGCCATGAGAACACTACGAGTTATCAGGGTATTCGAGTTAACTTAGTTTGAATGTAAAGTGATTCTGTTTGGCAGGGACTAGCGACATGCTTTGAATTAAACAGCGTCGTCCAGTAATATGAGTTGGAAATAACGAGGTTTGACAGTATATTCTTTTTTCTTTTTTTTTTCCCAACCTTATTAAACGAAGTGACTATGTAGTAGACATTTACTCCAGTGCTTTATTGCTTTTTATCAAAATTTCATAAACCTTTGTTGACTTGTGATATTTCTTTTTTAAAATATAAATTTCATACCGGTTTTACAAACAAAACGTTCACAATGTCAGTCCTGAAAATAAATCTGTTCCAAAATGTTTGGGATTGAATTTGATCCAGCTGATACCTTATTAGACGACCCATTACCATTAACCTTGACCCATAAACTTTGACCTATGACACACATGTTTCGTGAGTCGTTCACCTTGAAATTGACAACCTATGACCTTGCTTACCTTGGCTGTAAGGATGATGATGGCGTAAGAGATGACGGAAGGGAGTCGGATGACATTAAACAACTGTTTGTACGTTCCTATAACACCCTGATCTAAATCAGCCTCCGGATCTTCAGCTTCCCGCTTCAGGGCCCAGACGAGTGTTGTCGTGACAACAAACACAACACCCCACATCTTCAGGAAATCTGTTATGATGATTAAAAAAGAAGTGGGTATAAGACTGATATCATTTAAATAAATATTTTTTACAATGTAAGGAATAAGCTTATTTAATAACTACCATATATTTCTAAATTTATTTTATGACAACTGTAAAGCAAGTTAGGTCAAACGTCATATTAAAAAAGTGCACACAAGTGATTAACTGTGGTTATTTGGCCTTTAAAATCAAAGACCATTTTTTTTTTAATTCTCCGGATGCATTCGGCAAAAGTGCTGCCATTTAGGCCCTCAATAACAGTTTGATAATACATGTAAATAAGCTATGTACATTTGTTGTGCAAGACTTACTTGGAAGAGTAATGACGCCCGTGTCAGACGGAACAGATCGGAGGTAGGTGTTACAGAAGCTAGGCGACTCCAACGCCATGAACAGGACATTTCCCAGGAAGTATCCAGCGGTCTGGCCGACAGTATTACAGGTGCTAGCCCAGCCCACGTTACCTCTACAAACATGACAACAGCAATATTTCACCGAAAGTCATACAGTTATCTCAAATGAAAATCATGTCTTTCACTTAAAGGCCCAATGTACGTAACTTCAGGAAATTTTTCATGATTATGACAAGTTCTGGAAAAAAAATTCAGCTGATAACCATGCAAAAATAAGGCTAAAACAAAGAAAACCTGGGCGGTTACTAACAAGAAACATTTGACAGAAAAATCCAAAGAACTGACAATAATTCAGGTGGGGCCCACTTCAACAACAAGCCGAATCTAGAAGACCGTTCAAAAAGGACATGTGTTTACAAATATCGAGTTTCAACTGCTGCTGTACCGGTAACCGTGTAAGAATTCATCTTGAATATTGTTAATATCAGTTAATCTTAACTAAATCTATAAATGTAATAAGTTATTAAGCTTGATTTTCGCTTCAAGTTTTGCCGAAAGTTATGTATATCGGGCCTACAAAGTGCCCATAGTACATATATATATATCCATTTTTACAAAGTCATGTTTTCTTATTGTCATAAAATGCTGCACTTTTACTTTGTTTTATACCTTGATGTTTATTTGTCTTGCTACTGATGTTCAAAGGTTGATTGAATTTAATTCCTGGTTAGTGAAAAAAAAAACCCAACAAAATAACTGCCATTAAAAACTGGGGATTTCTAAGCAAAATGTATCCTCGAAAACTCAAATAACTTTTCAAATAAACATTAGATCAATGAAATGAAATGAACCCATGTCTGTCAAAAGAGTTCGATAAAATTAGTATAAAGGGTAATGCCGTAGTGTACAAATGAGCCATATGATGAAATTCATTTGTACACTACAGCATAACCCTATTATACAGTGGACTCCACTTAATATCACCCCTGTTAATATCACTTCCTCTTTATATCATGTATTTCCCAAGCACCATTTTTCTCTCTATATAATCTATGTAATTTTATTTGGTTAATATCATGTATTTTGAGGTGATTCCTCTTAATATCATGTTTTTGTTTAACCAACCACATTGAAAATAAAAAAAATGATCCAATTTCCATTGATTTCAGATACAAAATGTTACAGAGAAAATAAAAAATAACCCCAAAAAATTGTTTTTTGATTGAAATAATATTATCCATATATTGAAACATCTTCATATGTACATTGAATAGCATACTTTTAGTTATGGAGATTGGAAATGCACTAGATTTAGTGGAAAAACATGTTTCTCCTAATGTCACATTCCTGTTAATATCATGTTTTTGTTTGATAAATGCAACATGATATAAAGAGGAGTGCACTGTACTAATTTTAAAAATAATTATACTTATTTTACAAATAATTATACTAATTTTACAAATAATCATACTAATTTTACAAATAATCATACCAATTTTACAAATAATTATACTAATTTTACAAATAAAACAACATACCTTGACAACATAGTAAGTGCCCAGCCGTCCACAGCGATGTCTTGTGTAGCCGCCAGAAAGTTCAACATGAAGAACACAAACGTGAGAGTGTAAATATTGACGACACCACCATTCTTCCCCATCAAGTCATCGACGTGCATGGAAAGTACGAACATAAACAGGCCAATCAAATACTGTATCGGAACCAGCCAAGTCTTCCGTCGTCCAAACCATGAGAAGTAGAGGGAATCTACAAGTGGGGCCCATAAAAGCTTTATACTAAACGGCCAGAATACAAAACTGAATATCGCCTGTTCCTTGTAGCTCACATTCTGACTCTGCAGTAACATAGGGATACTCCCGCCTAATCCCAGCGGAATCCCTTGAAGTATGTACAATAACATTAACAACGCTATATTAGAGTAATCTCCCTTGAGACTATGTTCGGTTCTCTTGCCACAATCCATGTCCTCTAAGTCTGGTTGTCGGATTGTCGTGTGGAGGGGTATATGAGGGGCCGAGAGCTCAAACTCCGGATCAGTGACATCCACCAATCGGTGTTGTCCTATGTGGCGCTTGCGGCCCCCATTACCTTCCTTGTCCTTTGAATCCATTGGTCACTGACTAGATTTGAAATGAAGAGATCTATTACGTTCTCAATGTTGAACAATTAATTACTATAGTTCTGTGAGTATAAACTTTCCACTTTAAGTCATCTTGGTTGATAAGAAATCTGTTTTCCTGAAGAAAAAAGAAAGATTGTTGAATAACTGAATGTGTATAAAGTCTAAGTCTTGAAGTTGCACCTTTTGTAATATGATATTGCTATCAAAATTTATTTAACACAGCTGTGACGGATGTTATGATTGTATGAGTGGAACGATTGAAACATTGCATAATATTTACATAATATAACATAAACTATAATAGACTTGCCAGCTGCATGTATCAAATTCAAACTGACACTGTCACAGCTTGTAAATACCACTTCTGATATTGACCAATCAAAACCTTTCGTCTTATTCACTGCATCTAAAGCAAAAAAGTATTTGATAAGATGCAGATGAAACATATGTTAATGGCAGAATAGAAATAAGTGTGTGGTTATTTTATTGTTCTTACCAGATATTAGCTGAAAATGATTGCAATTACCATGAACAGCCCATTAAAATAGTAATTAATTTCCATATGATACGACTATTGATTTTACATATTTCATATTTTATATAAGTTTCATGAAAATGGGGCTTTATGATCATGATTGCACCATTCAATCTCTAACATTTTACTTAAAATCTAAATGTTTCCCAAGGTTTACTGATTCACTGTAGGGGGGGTAAGCATTTATATGAGGAATTTGCAAAAATCAAAATAACAATTTCTAAACTTGAAGCACAGTGAAAACAGCAAACCGTTTCATTACAAAAAAAACAAAACAAATAGGAATGAGTTGGGGTAGATAATGACAAAAAATGTGAGAGAAAATCATAGTTGGCAGTTTATATTATTTAGCACAGTTCTGAGGGGATAAATGAACAATTCTCTAGTAGACATAAAATAAGTCTAAGGTATGATAATACTTAAAGTTTTACAAGTTTAAGTCTGGCATGTTACAAGATTAAATAACATCTTGTGGGGGATCGGGGTATTTTTTTATATCAATTTTTCTATGACATTTTCTAATATTCAAGTTCTTCCTCTTGAAACTTTCCTCATAATTCTCGCTTATAAAACAAACAGTATTATGCCATATAAATAGGGATCACTTTTGGACGAGATTTGGGATTTTTACCCATATTTTTCCTGAAAATCTCATTATAAATTCAAAAGCATATCACTTTATATAGAAAAATCTCATAGATATGTTGTTGGTCCCATAAAATCCCTCAAATTCTCCCATAGGTTTTAAGAGTCAGAATTATCCCTGTATAAATGGACTTGATGACTTATGAAATAGATAGATACATTGTATACAGAAAAGAAGGTCTGCTTAATATTTGGATGACTGGTGGCTCTCACAGCTGCCAGCCATCCCATGTTTTAGCAAATCAGAGAGTCGAAACCCTTCAGACTATATATAACTACCTATGTATGAATCAACACGGAAACACAAATGACGGAGGAAGACAATGTTTGACTCCTGCCCTGTCCGGGCCTCGAGCTCAGGATCTCCAGCACTAAATCGCTTAGTCAGAAATACCTACGGCTGTTAACATTACGCCAACTGGTCATCCCCAAAAAATGATGTTTTGATGTCGCAGTGATAGACTGTTCGGTATTCTGACAATTATAGATGATGTGAACACTTGGATTGCAATGATACATTGATATGAATTGTACACATATTACATGTATCAAACACAGTACAATTACGACAGGAAATTCACATGTTTATATGTGCATACATATATATATTTGTATGATCGTGGAAGTAATAGCGACAGTACAGACAAATAATTTGTCAAATTTTCAAGGCTTTCCGTGCCTTTATCAAGACGTATAAAACACATGTTACATCACATAAACAGAATATACATAAAACTTGAAACAATTTTAGATTTAAATGCTAAATGTTGCATATTATCCCTGTGTGCATATTTATATATACCACCATATGGGTATAGCTAACTTATTAATAATTAGGGATTGCTTGAAGCAAGTTAAGTGCTTGGAAAACTACGACGCTATTATATTTATCCTATTGTAAACTAACACTTGTTTAATTCCATGTTATGAGTTAACACCAACCTTTCAAAATAATTCAGTACAGATAACACTTTATGAAGGGAACATGATTGAGGCCACTCAGGCTAACAGTTACCAGGCAGTGTATTACACTGTTATACAAATATAAGAAGATCCAGATTCGCATTACATCAAACAGGTAGACATACTATCATTACGAAAATTGGACATTTTTAGGATAAGCACAAACAAGAATCATTCATGGTGATTTATGAAAGACCATATTGCTAAAAACTGAACAGAGATCTTCCTCGGTTATTGCTGAATCTGAACATATTACTGATTACAGCACGTGGTACACACAATCTTGATAAAGTTGACGATTGGAAATTATATACTCTCAGATAATCCATAGGCATATAATTATAAGGAGGCACAATACTTTAAACAGCGTCACAGTTTCTCACCTGGTTAGTACATTCTTACAAGCTTAAATCAACGTGTCATGTTTACAGCCGGAAGACAAGAGTCGGTGTAACTAGGATTTTTTGTTGTCATCAACGTTTAACAGACGCTTCTTTGCAGAAGAGGTAGCTACTAACATCAGGAATACCTTACAGGATGAATGTTTAAAAAAGTAAGTATTGAAACACAAATTAATGTTTAAAAGATTAAGAATTGTGTTTTCACGATCATTTGTTATGAATGAACACGTTTATTGTTATTTCTTTAAAAGAATAATTAGTCTACATCATTCGCTAAAATTGTAAACGTGTCAAAAAGAGTAATAAACGTTAATTAATAAAAGAACACACAGTAACAAAACGATTCCTGCATGTAACAGTATAATAAAGTTGAAGAATATATAACGTCACTACATCAGAGTAGTATGCAGACTATTGAAAGAAAAAGAAGATTCAATTAAAACTTAAAAATACTACCACGGACTTGGATTAGCTACATTTTTATTTGCTATGATAATAGTTAATACGATAAATATATAAACATACATGTATGTCTTGTAATTGGTAAAAAAAACCTGTCATTGACGATTCTTTAACTATCAGCATTTCAAACCATATATGTTATAAGCACAGAATTAAGCGCACAAAACCCGGAATGCACACAGGCGTGAAGAAATATTTCATATCTTTTTGTGTTTATTGGGCTATACCTTTTTAAATATTGTACAACCGATTTCATTTGGGTACCAGTCAATTCAAGAAGAGATTATTCTATACTCGTTACAATGGTATAAATTTTGTTTAACAATATTGATTTAAAAATAGGTTAAAGGGGTGGCCGGAATGAACCACTATGAAATAACAAGCTTAAGAGATCCCAGAGGGATCTTGGCACCCAGCATAGACAAATTTCTTTTTTTCTTAAAAAGTTGGATTTTCCCCCTCCTTTTCTAATACATATATGTATGATCAGTCCTTACATGAAAAGGCATAACTAAGCATAAAAGGGAAACCTAAATATGACATTTGAGAAAGATCCATCAAGTCAGGGATGTATAAGTATATATGCAAATATACGTCCCTGATCAAGTACTTCTGAAGAAGTAGCTATAACACATTATTAATACAAATATTGTTTTTTGAATCAGCTCAAAAACTGGACAATGAACAACAAGGGGCCATGGGGAACCTGCATATGAAATTTGAGAAGGATTCATCCAGTACTTCCCATGCAAGATATTAGCGATCGCGGTGGGCGGAGCTTGCTGCCGATTACATGTTTCGGCTAGATTAGAGAGGTACTAAATTTCAGGTTGCATACTCCATGTTGCAGTTGATGCTACCTCACTTAAAATTTAGTTTGTTATTTGAAATATTTAAAATAATGTTTTCCGCATTGAATGTCGAGACGCATTAAATTACCATTTGGCCCCATTGCTACAGCGAGCATCAAAATGGTGTTTTGAAGCTGTTATGTTTTTTTTTTAATCTAGTAAAATCATATCTCCGGTTTGTATCGGTGTCATAAAACAGTTGAGGTATGGGGTTGAGAGATATAGCAAGTTTCTGGTGTCCCGAGACCATGTCTATTTCAAGAGGTGAAGCCTAAACACGACGTTTATATGAAATATTGTGTTTAATAATTAAATAAATAACATAGAAACACAAATGGCGAAGGAAGACAATGTTTGACTCGTGCCCTGTCCATGCCTCGAACTCACGTTCTACAACACCAAATCGCCTAGCTAGACATACCAGCGGCTGTTACCACTGCACTAACTCCAGATCCCTAAAAAGGAGGTTTCAATGTCGCAGTGATAACCACAATTTCGGCATCTTAACGGACGTTGGATGTAGACGGTACTAATATGGACTTTGGCAGCTGACATTTTCGACATCTGATCATATAGGTTGTTACTCCGGGTCTTCCATTACATAAACCCACCACGTTTTTTAAATGAAGAATATCTGTTATCAACGGGAAAAGAGGAATATATCACTGCGATGCGACCAACTGCGATGGTCACAGATGATGGAATGTCGGGATAGAAAAAGTTCAACGTAAATTTGTCAAAAAATCGAATTACTGTATTGCCTTTCCTTTGCAAA
Source organism: Mimachlamys varia (assembly GCA_947623455.1). Taxonomy (NCBI): domain Eukaryota; kingdom Metazoa; phylum Mollusca; class Bivalvia; order Pectinida; family Pectinidae; genus Mimachlamys; species Mimachlamys varia. The sequence goes on from OX392542.1 coordinate 32,093,952, forward strand.
ATGTTTTTTCCACAAACCTAGACATCTGCGTCAGTATCATTGAGCAAAACTGGTTACCCATCCTTCTATTGCTGCGATTATGTGAGGAGTATGGTTTCCCAACTGGCACAATCTGTCAAAACAAAAGCAAAGGCTTAATGATCGACATCTTGTGGACAAGACGATTGTACGTTGATGAACATCAAAAGAATCTCGCGGTCGCGCAACAGTAAAATTCACCGGCTTTGAAATCGTGTGTCTTTTCTCTATAGTCTTGTGTACAAGTGTACAGTCTTGCTACATGTACAAGTATAAGCCTAGTGATTGGCCGGGGTATTTTTACCAGACACCGACCAAATAGCTAGTCGAGTGATGTCAACGAAACGAGTCGTTCCTAGAAAACTAGGTGACGACAAACGTTATTTGGAGATGGCACTATAGATCCCGATGGTTTTGCGGATTTCCTGCTCCCACTTGATCTTCAGTTCACCAGGGGTTACGGCACGCTCTCTTCTGAACCCTTGGAATATGTCATAGTAAAATTGAAGGTTAGTGTGTGCCATCGTCGGAAACACACGGTACACTTCTCTGACGTTTGCATATTGTTTCCCCGAATAAAAGTTTATTCGGAGATTTCGACCAATCGGAATGGTCATTCCTCGTGACACTCTGTCAGATCATTTTACCTTGACCACGACCAGTATATTTCTGTAGGCATGACGCCGATGTCAATCTCCGTATAGTAGGACCTTATATTCTAATCCCAATCGACCCAATTATAACACAATCGACAATTTTTTGACAGGCGGTTGTAGTCACGTATGAAAGTATCGATATGATTGGCTACTGTACGGTATGCAAGCATCAGAGAAGTGTATCTTGGGTTTTCGGCGAAGAGTATGTGCCAACTTGTTGATGAAACCTATTTTGATAACTTGGTGTACACCAAAAGAAACTCTTGGCCATTGAAGTCTGGTGTCAATTCTTTTCAATAGTTTGTAATAGGGTCCCTGTGTGCGTGTGGGTCTGTCCGGTCCAGAGAGGGTTGATGTCAGCTGTACACGTCACTCCGTTAATCCGTTTGGTGATCGTATAGTTTTAAAGAGGAGTCGACGACTGGACCTGAAATCCTCTCTAGACCTCGCCTTCCACGTGCACGTCCCCTCACACACACAGGTTACAGGTTACAGGCCTGTTTCACTACAGGTTCGAACGCTGGATGTAGCGGAAGTACTAGCAATCGATTCAATAACTCAACAAAGTGTTTCAATACACAACTAACTATTTATTTACAAGACACAGTGAATAGTATAATGTATAACAATATAAACAAAGACAAATCATAACATTACTGTCAGACATCGACAGCTAATGTTAGAAACTCAATCCCAACGTATGTAGAGTAATGCCCTATTCTACCTAACAGTACACTACCAGTAGACTACTACCACGTGCTCCTAATAATATAACTCCCTATAGATCTATAGCGAACCACCTGTATTGCAGCCTAAGCCCGAAGCCCCTGACTAACTATAAATACATGTATCATCGTCCCTATAGCACTCTATATATCCATGGGAAGGTCAGCTTTCATAGTCCTACGGTAATGGTACTGTTAGCAGCACCCGGCCCATGGTTGCGCTGTTAACAGCACATGGGGCTCCCCTCCTTGGGGAAGTGGGTCGGTTCCCCGACCCCGCAAGACACTGGTCCTGCACAGGGGGCACTGGTTTCAGCGCCTGGGTGGAGAGGTTTTCCCCTCCTGGTCTAGCCGGATCTCCGGCCACGCAAGACACTGGTACTGCTCGGACCAGCCGTTATATACCCCTGCTCCCCCTCCCCAAAATAGCCTCAAAGACGAGTGTTAAAACTGTTAATCTCTAACCCAGTTTCATCATCTAAAAGCATGTGAGGGAGAAGCGGTAACCTATTCCTGTTATTACTATCAACCACTTCCGGTCGTCTCAAAAGTGTAAACACACAGATTTCAGCACCGGTATCGTAGAAGCTAATCAGCCCTACTCCAAGTTGTGATGAATAACACGGAAAGTAACAGATCCTTATCTGTACATAATAAACAATAATTGTACTTAAACAAAGTAATACAAACATGAGAAGTCTAAACCCTAACTTCTCACACTCCTCCCCCCTAAGATCAAAGTAACATATTTTGTTTTTAAACAATAAATTTACTTTGTCTAATAACACAATCTTATACAAATAACCCCGTTATTATAACTCTAGACTGCTAGGGTAATCATACACATGGCTACATATCAACCAAGCCTACCTGTTTCGTGTAACTTTCCAACATACATGCACACAACGCATTATAGCAACATATATATATCCATATTTTGAATGCAGTTATTTATCCAAGTTCTCAACTTCGTGCCACGTGCAACAAAAGTTCACAAAATTCCTGCAGTTCACGAAAGTTTGGTCAGTCCGCTTAAAGTATGGCACACGCGAAACACTTATCAATCCACGTGCGTTTAACAATAAACGTTATAAGTCCACAATTATTATAGGCATAAAGCTTAACAATTAAAGTTTTCCAGCACACTGAATTTATAGTTAATGTCCAACTTGTGTTATGGTTCCTCTTCCCCTCTGTCTGGTCGTCAGTTTGGAGTGTATGGAGCTCCCCTATAATCCCGTCGGCTCCCTGTCCCTGGTTGGACCATCGGATTGGGCCTGGACACTCTTCTTGAGCATTACGGATATGGAACTCGGCGAAACTGTTTACAATTCCTTAAGATCCAAATCCATGCTCACCGCAAGGTACAGCTCCCCCACTGCCTCCCAAAACTGGACAGTGGTTAATACCAATCATTCCTACCTAACACATTTAATACTGACAACTGTTTACAGCTGCTCGGATTGTTACAGATACCCCCACCCATTCCTGGTGTTGTATCATCTACTTTCCAATTAACCAATAAACCGTATAACCTATATTCTATACTACATATGTACACATCTAGCTACCCGCTTCACGTACACATTTAGCCTAGTTACGGAGGAAACCAAACCGTTGGTTTACACATAGCCACACGACCTGTCAGACAGTACAGCTTTCTGTATAGCAGTGTCGCCAGATTTGAACCAGATGTTGTATACTTATCAGTATAACCTGTAAGTAGCACATGAACTAATTGATCAGAACTAATCATGCCAACCATAGCCATTGCAACCATCACTATCATCATACCTATAAAAAATTTGCTCGATGTAGCGGTGTTTGTAACTGAATAGTTCTTCTCATATGATCCGTTTTTCAAAACAAAATCTTCATTAAAATTGCTCACGGAAGTTCTTTCTCCCTCAGTAGTGTTCTTATCATCAACACTTTTCCCTACCCCTAGTTTAACACTGGTGGGATGGTCACTATCAACAATATCATCTGTCTCGGTACATTCCTGACCTATGACCTCAGTCACTGTATCTACAGTATTAATGACCGACTCTGGATTAGGCCTAGACATACATAATGACTGCATTGTATCTTGACCAGCTGGAATGTTGGCTGAGACTTCAGCCTTTCTTAGTACAGACTCTAATTTGGCTACCCTTTCTTCCCTTTCCTGGAGAGTACTGAGCCTAACACAATCTCTTACGTAATGTCCTACTTCTTTACAGAAATAACAAGCAACAGATTTTGTAGTTTTCTGAACTAAACCTTTTCTATGCCCGTTTTTACTACTAGAAAAATTACTTATCCTTTCATCAATGAGTTGGGTTATTGTCTCTAGTGTCAATCGCTCTCCATTCTCATTCAACTTAGCACTAGCTGATTGTAAAGGACAAACTTTCTCTGATTCGTAGCTATGTTTACTAGATGTGCTATCTAACACTGCTTCAAACTCCACCGCTGAAGATATAGCTTCGTCTAAGGTTTGAGGATGACTGAAGGTAACTTTCTTCCTCATCTCAAAACTTCTTAGTCCATTGATGAATTGATCAACTACCTGAGCCTCTAGGTATGAATAAGGTAACTCTGGGTAAGCTAACAATGCTATTCTCCTTAAGGTAAAACCAAACTCAACTACTGATTCCTCATTTCCCTGACACCTATTTCTAAACTCGAACCTATGAGCCACACTTCTCTCCTTAGGGTTAAACCTTTGTGTCAATGAGTTCTTCACAGCCTGGTAGTCCGACAGCTGTCCACTAGTGAAACTACTCAAAAGCTTCTGAGCGGTTCCTCTTAGACTCATGCTTAACTGCTGGGCCTTTTCAGTTTCCGTCCAAGCATTCCATGACGAAACTTGCTCGAAATGGACGATGTAATCCTGCCAGTCGCTGCTTGACCCGTCAAATATATCTGGCTGTTTTTCCCTTCGAGAAACCCTACTCTGACCTGAACATCTCTTCCTCGGCAAAGCAGTGTTAGGTGTAGGTAAGGTAGTTTCTACCCCTGGCACCTGCCCATCTCCACAAGACATCCATGTTGGCAAAGGTGAAGTAGTTTCTACCCCTGATGCCTTTGGTCTATCTCCGGGAGACAAACATCTAACAGATACCTTATCCTCCTCTGTATCTCCCGTGTACATATCTAAAAATCTAATCTAACAATCCCAATTAACTTTAAACTTATAAAGGCACTGAAATCAAGTAGACAGTCTATTGTTAGAGGCCTTGAAATTCTTTCAACAGAGTATATACAACGTCACCAATACAAATTAAAACCAATTGAATTTGTATACAAAATACAACTATAATAGTTTCTTAATACAACAAAGTGAGCATGAATCATGCATCAGTACTTACACGACTACATCCTGGTCACGGCACCATTCTGTAATAGGGTCCCTGTGTGCGTGTGGGTCTGTCCGGTCCAGAGAGGGTTGATGTCAGCTGTACACGTCACTCCGTTAATCCGTTTGGTGATCGTATAGTTTTAAAGAGGAGTCGACGACTGGACCTGAAATCCTCTCTAGACCTCGCCTTCCACGTGCACGTCCCCTCACACACACAGGTTACAGGTTACAGGCCTGTTTCACTACTGGTTCGAACGCTGGATGTAGCGGAAGTACTAGCAATCGATTCAATAACTCAACAAAGTGTTTCAATACACAACTAACTATTTATTTACAAGACACAGTGAATAGTATAATGTATAACAATATAAACAAAGACAAATCATAATATTACTGTCAGACATCGACAGCTAATGTTAGAAACTCAATCCCAACGTATGTAGAGTAATGCCCTATTCTACCTAACAGTACACTACCAGTAGACTACTACCACGTGCTCCTAATAATATAACTCCCTATAGATCTATAGCGAACCACCTGTATTGCAGCCTAAGCCCGAAGCCCCTGACTAACTATAAATACATGTATCATCGTCCCTATAGCACTCTATATATCCATGGGAAGGTCAGCTTTCATAGTCCTACGGTAATGGTACTGTTAGCAGCACCCGGCCCATGGTTGCGCTGTTAACAGCACATGGGGCTCCCCTCCTTGGGGAAGTGGGTCGGTTCCCCGACCCCGCAAGACACTGGTCCTGCACAGGGGGCACTGGTTTCAGCGCCTGGGTGGAGAGGTTTTCCCCTCCTGGTCTAGCCGGATCTCCGGCCACGCAAGACACTGGTACTGCTCGGACCAGCCGTTATATACCCCTGCTCCCCCTCCCCAAAATAGCCTCAAAGACGAGTGTTAAAACTGTTAATCTCTAACCCAGTTTCATCATCTAAAAGCATGTGAGGGAGAAGCGGTAACCTATTCCTGTTATTACTATCAACCACTTCCGGTCGTCTCAAAAGTGTAAACACACAGATTTCAGCACCGGTATCGTAGAAGCTAATCAGCCCTACTCCAAGTTGTGATGAATAACACGGAAAGTAACAGATCCTTATCTGTACATAATAAACAATAATTGTACTTAAACAAAGTAATACAAACATGAGAAGTCTAAACCCTAACTTCTCACAAGTTAAAGGACAGGTATCAGCCTAACGATTGATCAGGATATTGTTACCGGAGACAAATTAAACAATGGCTCCAAGTTCGGGATGACTTGTTTTAGGGATACAGAGAACGAAAGTGAGTCTAACTTGTGGAATGTCGATGATGCTTCCAGTTATCAATTTGCTGCGTTTTTTTAAATGCCAATTTTTATAAAGAACAACACGGAAAACATGGGGTATTTATGCGTTTGTATTGCTTGTTGTAATCTTAAATGCATCTTTCCCCCAATTCTCTACGCGTGTCCCATCCACCACAGAGCTTAACAAGGGTCTGTAGATATCGTCAAAAACATCCAACGACAAAACCCTAAAGTTTCTCTCGTGGTTGACATTAAACCACAGACCTGTACAGAGACGCCTGCAGGTAATCTTATTTCCAAATAAAGTTATTTTGAGTTGAATTGGGAACCATTCCTGCGCAATAAGTAGGGTCTCTTCTACCTGAAATTTGGCATTAAAAATCCGACAAACAGTCTGGCTAAATTGAAGGCACCGTCAAGTTATTCTTACGGTAATATGTAGTCATTTCTATAATACTATCAAGTATCGAGATTTTTCGGCTGGTGACAAACAAACGCACGGCGCAGGGATTCGAGAAGTGAAGGTTGATGAAACGTATTAGCAAGGTTTACGATCACTGAATTTGGTCTCATTGAGAAATATTCTATGTCCTTGTTTGAGATGAAAGTAGGCGTTTTTGAGTATGATCATTAGTATGACTCTTTGATGGGATTGAAAGCGAAACCTCCGGTCTCAATTTTAGGACGTAACTATGACTTAGATATGATCTAGCAGCTGAAGACGCTAACTTTTACAGAACACATAGTCTTATTATCATTGTTTTTTTCCCCAATTAAAATTTGTTGGTATTTTGTCCTAAGTTTAAGAATTTCTAAGAAGGATTATGGTTCTATTGTAGCTTCATTACGGTTTTTTTTTTTAAAATAACATTCAATTTTTTTAAAAGGCAGATGCGACTTTCTTTTGAAGATGCATCTTAGTAGCTTGTCTAAAAATGTCATAATCTTCAGATAATCTGTATCTTTGTGTGATATGAAGATGGACGCTTTTGAGTATGCTCGTTAGTGTGGTGTGATTGACAATGATACTCGGCTTTCCTTTTGAGAAACTTGATGTTTACTTGGATGTGACAAAAATTTACATGGCGGGGGTTGTTGATGAAGCAGAAGACGCTTACTCTTCCGGAAAATCTTATCTTATTCTCTCGTACTTTTACAAGGGCCTCCATGTAATTCTTTCCTTTGTTCCTATTTTGCCCCTGGTTTAATCGATTTCGTGTTCGGATTATGAATTTGTAACGCTTCGGTATTCTCTAGCTTACTTTGATAAGTTTTATATTTGTTATGCCCCCGCCATGAAATGGAATGGGGGGACATATAGTGTTACCCATGTCCCCCCCCCCCCCCCCCCCGTCGCGTCGCGTCATGTCCCGTCCAATAGTAATGTAACCAGCTTATTTAAATAACTACTGATCTGATTGTCATCAAACGTCACATACGTAGTAAGCTTGAAGAACTAATTTCATATGGGGGTGGGGGAGGGGGGCATTTATGTCTCACAGGTAAGTGAAGCCAGGGATAAAGGACATTAGTTATGATACCATTTCACTGATGAATGTTTTGTTTATAGAGGATACTTATCCTTTATACGTTTACATTTCCATCCGGGGCTTTGTGGAAGGTCAGACCCCGAAAGTTCAGTACACCGGAAGCGGGGCAGTGTTGACTGCTTTTCCAAAATGAAATAGAAGTGGTGATTTCCGGGAATAGAAACTTTGAGTTCTTAACTTTAAGCAAATCGGATTAACTTCCGTCACCTACGTTTGTTTACATGGCGTCAAACAGAGATTCTCTTCGTCTTTACCTAAGGACAAGATAGAAATTTATCCCACTCTTCTTCAATGTGTCTTCTTTTTAAGTCGGGAATTTCAGCCTGCCATCATATATATTAACATCACGTAAAAAGTAGTAAACCACGGACTGAGAGAACTATTAGGAATAAGATTCATCAGTTTGGTATGAATGATATATACTGAGTTTGTTTTGTACACAAACAGGAATTGAAAACTTTATTTGCGAGCTTTCGAAAACGTCTGTTTCCTTTATCAAGCAAAGAGTACAATAGCCGAGTGTCGGTGTTCTGACCGCTGAATCAGCTCACTACCCAAAAGAGGTCGAGTTAGTTAAGTCAGCTGTCAAAAACGTAGCGCGACATTTCGTCCAAATGTGCTCTAATACTACAGGTAGACAGAGGGACGGGTAAGATGTTTACCCATTCCGCCCCTTATTGGGCTCGCAAATTAAGTTTTCAATTCCTGTTTGTGTACAAAACAAACTCAGTATACAACACGTAAGAGAACTTTGGATTTTCAGGGAAATTATGTGATCGACGCTTTTATTTTATGTAATCAGTGTCTGTCGAAAGACGTAAGACCTCGAGAGTGTTATAGAGAAATCTCCAGCCCTCAGGGTTCTCGTCTTGTCTTAATCAAGAATAACATCTATCGGGTTGAAGTCCTCACTGTCACCCTCAACGTAGAGGAACATTCTATTTTTCTCTCACCTTTCACATTTGTGCCCCTTTCCAGTTTGAACAAAAGACCATATTGCCATCCCTTGATTGAGATACATTGTAGCTTTGCGCAGAATGGCGCGATCAAAGTCATAACAATAGTATGACTTCAGGTTCGTAATATTTTGACAGAGATCTCTCCAATACGAGGGTTGATTTTCAAGGCTTAGGGAATTTACGAGATATCATGAGAGCACTGTCCAACGAATGGCGACTACACGTGTTCGACTGTGTAAGATACCATGTTTACATTTTAGACAGGGTGGAAGGTTATGTTTACACAACAAACATATTATCATCTTTATTGATAAGGGTCTCATTGGGTAAAGATATAATGTAAAACATAGACTTTTACACGACAGGTAAGAAAATAATATTGAATTTCTTTTTGGTTTATATCTTTGCACATTTTATACCCCGGGTGTTAAAATAACAGAAACCTAATAACCTGTGCAATGTTGGAAACAAATTATAAATAACCCTTTATCCAGCTAAAGCGAAAGAGCTTAGCGAAGTTTATGGCGCGATACTTGTTCATATAACAGGGAAAACATACAAGAATACGTGACTATCAATCTTATAAAAATCTGTCACCTTTCCGCTAAGTAATTTGTACTCAACATTTATGTTTAAAGGCCCAATATACGTAACTTCAGGGAAATTTTCGTGATTCTGAAAAATTCTGAAAAAAATCCAGTTGATAACTGTGCAAAAATAAGCCTAAAACGAAGTAAACATGAGCGGTAACTAACAAGAAACTCTTGACAAAAAAATCCAAAGAATTGAAAATAATTCAGATGAAGCCCACTTCAACAACAAACCGAAGGTAGAAGACGGTTCGAAACGGACGCGTGTTACAAATAGCGTGTTTCAACTGCTGCTGTACAGGTAACCGCGAAAGAATTCACCTTGAATATTGCTGATATCAGTTAATCTTAACTAATTCTATAAATATAATAAGTTATTAGGCTTTATTTTCGCTTCAAGTTTTAGCGAAAGTTACGTATATTGGGCCTTTAATGAGGATCACAAATGAAATTTAAAACATTGTATATACCAGGTATCTACCGCATTCCGTTTTGCAGAAGGCAATGCTGGATCCATCAGCACATACATGTATAAAGTAGCAAAAAGGAAAGATAAAACGGCTCAATGAGTATTAAATGAATATTTATTGCTATTCAGGTTTAAGATTTTACATCAAATTATTTTTTGTTTTGATCTCAAATTACAAAAACTTAACTATTTCTTTTACAAATATCAGTCTCATCTTTACAACATAATTAGAAAATTATCACACATCAAAACAGCTATTTGAATGATAATAATGGGAGAAGACCGAAGCATCAACAAAAACATAATTCGAACTCAAAATCGATTAGAGTAGGAGCAAAATATGAACAAAAGGAAAGATTAACATGGAGACCCCAGCAAAAGTACAAGAGAATAAGACCAGGTCACAGGTGTTCCGGAAGAGTAAGCGTCTTCTGCTTCATCGACGACACCCGCCATGTAAATCTTTGTCACATCCAAGTAAACATCAAGTCCTCAAAATGAGAACCGAGTCATCAGTGTCAATCACAACGAGTAGCCACACTAATAAGCATACTAAAAGTCCAACTCCATATCTCACAAAGATACAAAATATTTAGACAACATATCGTCGAAATATCTGAACGTGAAATTAAAGGATTTGGCAAGGTTTTACCCGAAAACAAAATCAAGTCAGCTAAGAGTGGGCACATTATGTTCCCATTGGAATGCCAACAGCCTTCTGGAAAGTCTTTCCTCCAAAATTAACAAAAATATTTTCAACGAGACATTCAATCATTAGGAATAAGGTTTTTCATTTTCTAATTGTCTATCCCAAAACAATTATGCTAGGCGAGCTGCACATACGTGCTCGCCACGTACTCTTCATTATACGATTATCTGATCCAGATGAGGTACATATATAAATGATACTGAAGTACTACACTATTGGCTTATTATTGGGTCGATATATCAGCAATGCTTAATCATACAGTACTAAATAATGGTCTAAATACATTTATAATATTTAAGTGAACATTTGGTGAAAGGATGAATCTCTTCAGAGATTTATTGCAATTCAATGTATCCCTTTTTCTTGCAAGATTTACAGCACATCTGTTGCCAAGCCTCGCGGACCTGAGGCCAAACCTTGTCATTACAATAGCAAAAGAGAAAGAAATTCACTGTCCCTTGCATAGAGTCCCCAAGACTTTGGGCGTGTATAAAGAATTTCTCCTCAAACGGGGCGAACCCGGGAACCGACGATCCACATGCCAGACCAACGATACGCACCATGTTCCTAGTTGTTCCCCAGATCCTCGTCAAGTAGAAATAGAGAAGCACCCAGATCATAATCGACCGTGGCGAATTTTCGGATGTTTCGGAACATTCGACAGACTGAAATAATGAAATGGTTTAAACTAATGTTTAGCCGGAGTATTTCCTACCCTTGAACGAGGAGATGTGTATATATTTCATGGAAATTAGCTCATTACATAGAAATTAACCACCAATTGTCATTGTATCTAATGACTTGCAATTGATAGGATACCTCCAAATTTTTAACGAAATTCAAATGAAAGATTATTAACAAATAAAGCAAACCAAATACATTTATCTTGGATAGAAAGACGTCTGAACCTGTTAACATCTCTGTATTGTAAATTTAAACATCATTATTATTTATATTGTTGTTTGTAAATAAATACATATAAAGTAACAGGAATACCGAATTAGACGATTTCCTTCGTGTTCTTATGTCCAACCATTTGGTGATGATGATTAGAAGCATTGAAGACATGTAAATCAATAGCTCCCATATTTGTTTTGTAAACAACATCCACAGGAACCGCTCTTTGTCGGATAAGGAGCTCTCTTTGATCCAGCACCATGACCCAAATCTTGACGTCGCATCACCCAAGGCGCCGACACTTATTGCAGCTATGGTAATGGCGACTGAAATGGGAAAACAATGTGGCACTTACATAAGATATTTATTTATTATGTGCGGGAAAAATGATCAGAAAATACCAAAGTGATAATAGAACCATAATTTAAATTCTAAATCGAAATGTCTTGAGCAAAATCTCAACAAAGTATGCAAAATACATGGCTTTCGAATGACTCAATAATCGTAACACTGACCACGCGTGCGAGTTTGGGTGTATGAATATGGTTTTAAAACATGACTTTCACTAAATATAAAAGTTTCATTTTTCGTTGCACAAATAATTTTAAAAAATTGGAGAATAAGGAGACTAAAATCAGACTAGATTCATCTTATGCTTGTAAGTAATGTCACAACCTTACTGCGATAACGCAGTTAATGAGAGCGAAAATCAAAGCCTTTTACAGGAAAATATAAAACCGGGTCTCATTTCAAATAATGTAAGGAGCACATTTCCTTTTGCCCTAACTTCTATAAAAAAAAAAAATTAAAAGATCTGGATATGCAGGCATCACACTGTCTCGAAATTGACACAGAATGGAAACACAAAATAGGAAATTTCAAAGTCGGCTCTGATCGTGAAAGCATCGGGTCAATAGTGAGGGCATTTTGAGCCATCGCATGATCGTAGGAAAGTCCAAATTCTTCTGCTTATCGTTCAGTTCAGAAGATAACCATCCATATTTCTGTTAACGGAGTATACTATAAACTTCTCATTGTGTTATAGTGACCATCTAAACAAAAGCATACAATTGAGTCAAGTTCAGTGATATAAATTAACAAAAGTGTAATTCAAATTCAAAATGTACCTCCTTTTCAAAAGAAAGGGAAATTATGGCCGTTGTTTTCACAATCGTGTAGTGAAGCAGGATACGCTTACTCTTTCGGATCACTTGGTCTATTTTTTTGTACTTTTTTTCCAAGGGTCTCCTTGTAAATGTTTTCTTTGTTAATAATTTCATCCAAGTTTAAACGATTTTAAGTTAGGATCATGCTTTTGTTAACGCTTATGTAGTCCCTGATTTGTTTTTATAGAGTGCATTTCCTAATTTTTAGTTCTTACTTTTCTCGATAAGAAATAAATCGCTCAAGTTAATCCCACAAATTATGATGAGGGTCTTCTATATCAAGTATTGTGAGTACGCTAATACCTAAATGCGTTCATCTGTTTTATTCGGCTATGCGGTAAAATTTGAGCGCGCAAAAAAATTACGTAAAAAGCATCTAAAGAATAATGCAGTTATGTAATTATGAACTGAACACGATCTTAGGAACTTACGTGGTATAACCCAGGCAACAGAATGATACAGACACTTTGCCTTTCGACCTTTCATCCATTCTGAGTGGAAGTGACGTTTACAGAACACATACAAGATGATGTAGAACGTGTAAAAGAAGGATACCAAATCGGATAATGTACAAATGAAACTCTGTACAACACACAAGCGGCCAGATTTTTCCGGGGTTCTGCTTTTGGCATAGTAAGCTATTCCCATATCCATCCCGACACAATAGATCAAGTCGACCACAGCCAAACATTGTACCAAGTCTATAACCAAGTTGTCTGTCATTTTGACGATGCATTTGAAAATCAACAGCATACACATCGAAAGTAAAATTGATGCATTTGTCGTCAGCAGTGTTAGGAATTCAACCCAGTTAGAAAGGTCTAAGGGAGGACTCGGCGTCGGGCCGTTAGTGATGTTTTCCATGACTTGAGTATTTGTTGTAAAATTCTCAAACAAAGACACCCATGTGCTTGTGCTCGTCATTGCCATGGTAAATGTGTATGATGTTCACTGCTAGTCTGTGTTATGTCTGGCCAACTTTGCTCATCCTATGCGTTCTCTTTGAGCAGGACCAGTTGATAAAGACATTGTATGGGCATGCGCATAAACATTCGAAAGATCGGCATGTGTACTGCAATAGGGATATCAACTAACCAATCACAACATTCTGGCCTGACCGATTATAAGGTATATCATGATCTTGACCTTGTTTACTTATGAAATTTATTATCATGTGACTGTAGCGACATGCAAACATTTCTATAGAACATAGATATAATCAATATGATATACCCTAAAACATGTGTAGACCTAATCAAAGACACTTTTTAAAGACCCAATATACGTAACTTCAGGATTTTCGTGGTTCTGAAAAAAATCTGACAAAAATCCAGTTGATAACCATGCAAAAATTAGCCTTAAACAAAGTAAACCAGAGTTGTAACTAAAAAGAAACTCTGGACAGAAAAATCCAAAGAACTGAAAATAATTCAGGTGTGGCCCACTTCAACAACAAACCGAAGGTAGGAGACGGTTCAAAATGGACGCGTGTTTACAAAAACCGAGTTTCAACTACTGCTGTACCGGTAACCGCATAAGAATTCACCTTGAATATTGCTGATATCAGCTAATCTTAACTAAATCTATAAATATAATAAGTTATTAGGCTTGTTTTTCGCTTCAAGTTTTGCGGAAAGTTACGTATGTTGGGCCTTTAATATTTTAATACAAAAACAAATTCCTAAACTCGAATACACGTTCAACTGGCAAAATGAGCTCAGAAATACTGAAATAAACATGTACATTTTATATAAATAGAAAATAAAAAGTAATTTAAAAATCATTTGCGACTTCTCCTCAAAGTTTGACCAATTAAAGTGCACAGTACTTCAAGGCCTATTGTGACAGTATATACTCCAGGAATAGAAAATGAATTAGAGAATACCGAACCGTTAACAAAATCATAATCCGAACTCAAAATCGATTGAATTAGGGCCAAAATATGAACAAAGGAAAGATTTAAATGGAGACCCTTGTAAAAGTGCAAGACCAGGTGTTCCGGAAGAGTAAGCGTCTTCTGCTTCATCAACGACACCGCCATGTAAATCTTGGCCACATCCTTTTAAACATCAGTGTCCTCAAAATGAGAACCGAGTCATCATTGTCAATCACAACAAATAAGTACACCATTGAGCATACTCAAAAGCGTCCATTTTCATATCATACAAAGATACAGAATATTTCACAATGAGATCAAGATGGCAACCATAAAACTTGCCCTTAGTCTTCATCAACCTGCATCTCTCGAATCACTGTGCCATGAGTTTGTTCGTCAGCAGCTGACAACTATCACGAAAATCTCGATATTCAGAGCAAACCCTAGAATCAACTACGACATGTAAACACCATTGGACGGAGAACCAGGGATGTTACTATCAAGTTCACGATCGAAATATCGACATCGTCACGTTTATCATATATAGCTTATTTTGTTGCCCGTCCTTAAAAGCCCCCCCCCCACTCTCCCCCTCCCCCCTGAAATATTCAACCTCGTATGAAAACAAAAATGTCAGCCAAAAGTGGGGGCACAGTTAGAAAGATATTGTCATCTCGGAATTCAATCGCATCTTCCTCGGTATATTTCATCCAAGCTTTTGTTGTTTTTCATAAAGTATGCTAATAACCATGTATTTGTATCACGAAAAAGAAAGCTCTCGTACGTGGTATCGTAATGCAACTATGCAAAATACTTTAAATCAAATATGACTGACAACAAAAACAACAAGTCCAGGTTTGAAATCTCCAAGTGGCATCTCAATCTCTTATGAGTCCTACTTTTGGAGTGGTCAACGGCACAGGCACTTGTGGGCATGAGAATAACCATATACATGGATAATAAAGCAAAAATGAATAGTTAAATAAATAGAAAAAAGAAAATTTTCCAATTTTCTTTTTATGTTATTAATCATCTAAAACATAATGGAAATAATTTGCCAAATTTCAGCTTCATACGTCAAGCGGTTAAATTTCACAAAAAAAATCTCGACTCTCAGACACTGAACAAAAGTGAATTTGTGCAACTCTATAGCAGAAAATGTCTCGAACACATTATAAAATGGTCCAAAAAACCTACTTTTCGTTCATACCAGAGAAAAACGAACAGCTTCCATCCATCCCCTATATATTTCCCTTTCTGAAAAGCTATAATTATCCACACTTTTATTTATCGATTGCGAGCGCGGGGTCGTAACATCTCAGAAAACCCCTGAAATCTTCGATATACGGAAGTCAAAGCTAAAGAGAGGTTCCGAACAACAGTAGACTTACTGAAAAGCCGGAAAGGTGTCGTTGTTCGTTTTTGCGCCAAAATACAAACTACGTATTTGCATCAAGTTGAAGGCCCAAAACTACGGACAAAAACTATGTCCGTCACTGATTTATCATACTGTTTTTATCATCACCTTTCTCACATTTGCCATGCCTCATCGATTAGTCTCATCAGGTATACATATATATTATGCCTGATTGTATAAAAATTATGTCTACAAACTGTCAGGGCTTGGGGTCAAAAGAAAAAAGACTTGATGTATTGAATTATATACAAACAATTTTTTCTGATTTTAATATTATTTGCCTGCAAGATACTCATTTTACACCACAAATAGAGAAAAACATTGAGTCACATTTGGGTTTTACTTGTATTTTTAATTCACACCTATCAAATTGTAGAGGTGTGAGTATAATGTTAAAAAACAATTTTGAATTTTATATACATGAAGTTAAAAAAGATGGGGTTGGCAATTTTATTGCTGTTGATATAACAATTGAGAAAAGAAGACTTACTCTTGTAACTCTATATGGCCCCAATACTGATGACCCAATGTTTTTTGAATACATAAAAAAATCTAACGATGAATTTGAAAATACAGAAATTATTATATGTGGAGATTACAATATTGTACTTAACCCAGAAAATGATACCTTTAATTATAGAAATGTAAACAATCCTAGGGCTAGGCAAAAAGTACTTGACATAGTAGAAGATTATAATTCATCAGACTGTTATAGGACATCCAGACTCCCACAGATACTCTTGGAAATAAAAACCCCAATTAAGCAAGCTAGGCTAGACTATTTCCTTACAACTGACAATCTCTTAAACTTAGTAGATAAAGCAGATATTAAACCAGGATATCGAACAGACCATTCGATAATCACTTTAGAAATAAAAACAAATAATTTTGAACAAGGTAAGGGTCTTTGGAAGTTTAACACCAGTCTACTCTATGATAATGAATATGTGAAAAAGGTTAAAGATACAATTAAACGGATAAAGAAACAATATGCACATAGTAAAGACAATATAGAAAACATTGACAATAGAGATATTACATTTTCGATAGATGATCAACTTTTTCTAGAAGTTTTATTGATGGAAATTAGAGGCATAAGTATTTCTCATGCAGTACATAAGACAAAAAGCACCACAATACAAGAAAAGGAATTAATGTAAAGTATACATAGGATAGAATCAGAAGACAATTTAGGAAATAAATTAAATATTTTATATGAAAAGAAAAAAGAACTAGAAACCATCAGACAAAAAAAAATGAAAGGTCATCTAATTAGATCTAAAGTAAATTGGATAGAAGAGGGAGAAAAAACCAACAAAATACTTCTGCAGTCTGGAATCTAGAAATTTTACTAATAAAACAATACATAAAATAGAAAAAGGTATTGGGGAAATTATTACTGAACAAAAAGAAATACTGAAAGAAATAGAATCATTTTACTCTAATCTGTATAGTGAACAAACTGGGGATATAGAAGATGTAGAGCTAGACAATTTACTTAACCATTTTAATTTAAATAAGTTAACAGATAAACAGAGGGAAACACTAGAAGGGAATTTAACAATAGAGGAACTTGGAATAGCCTTAAAAAATATGCAAAATTGTAAATCCCCTGGAACAGATGGCTTTCCTGCAGAATTTTTTAATTTTTTTTGGTCAGACATTAAATTTTTCATATTGAGATCATTAAACCAGGGACATAATATAGGATCTTTATCGACCAATCAAAAACTAGGAATTATTACATGTGTCCCAAAAGGAGACAAACCTAGACAATTTTTAAAAAAACGGGAGACCTATAACATTATTAAATTCAATTTATAAACTAGCTTCGGCATGCATAGCGAACAGATTGAAAACAATTTTAGATTTTTTAATATCAGATACACAAACTGGGTTTTTAAAAGGTAGGTTTATTGGAGAAAACACCAGGTTGATATACGACATTATGAATTATACTGAAGAAAAGGATGTTCCTGGATTATTAGTTTTAATTGATTTTGAAAAGGCCTTCGACTCCGTATCATGGGATTTTCTAGATAAAGTTATACACTTTTTTAATTTCGGACCTAGTATCAGTCATTGGATTAAAACACTTTATAAAGATACTTCATCAACAATAATACAAAACGGCATGTTATCAGAATTTTTCAATATAGAAAGAGGCTGTCGTCAGGGAGACCCGGTCTCACCATATCTTTTTATACTAGTGGCAGAAATCTTAGCAATGTTAGTTAAAAACAATAAAAATATTAAGGGTATCCAAATTGGGAATAAGGAACACAAGCTCTCACAGTTTGCAGACGATACCTCTCTTATTTTAAATGGCTCCAGGAAATCTTTCGATGAGGCTCTTAAAACTTTAGTATTGTTCGCTCAAATATCAGGACTTAAGGTAAATAATGAAAAAACACAACTAATATGGATAGGAAGTAAGAAATTCAGTCAAGATGTCTATCACCATAGATGGAAATTAAAATGGGGGATCACTAAATTCAACCTTCTAGGAATAGAATACTCTGTTAACTTAGATGAAATGACTAGCATGAATTATAACAAAGCGTTAAAAAATATAGATAAATCACTACTACAATGGTCAAAAAGAATACTTACACCGATAGGGAGAATAACGGTTTTAAAAACTTTGATTCTTTCAAAACTAATCCATCTCTTTATGATAATACCTAATCCAGATAAAGCTTTCATTAAAACACTAAATGCAAATTGCTTTAAATTTATATGGCAAGGACCGATTGATAAAGTGAAAAGAAATACTCTAATCAAACAATATAACAAAGGAGGTTTAAAAATGGTGGACATAGGAAATTTCATTGATAGTCTAAAATCTACTTGGGTAAGGAGATTAGTAGTATCTAGTGATAGAGAGTGGAAAAATATTTTTGAACATACTGTATGTCCCATAGCACATCTTTCAGATTTCGGGGAAGAATACTTCGCAAAATTGAATATAACTAATCTATTCTGGAAAGAAGTTCTAACAATATGGATAAAAATATCAAAGCTAAATAAAATAAAAACAAAAACTGATCTACTTACCTCCCCTTTATGGTACAATTTTAATTTTCAGATAGGAAAACGCTGCATTTATTTTAAAGACTGGTATGAAAAGGGTGTGAATAGAGTAGTAGACATAATGAAAGAAGATGGAACTTTTTTAAGTTTTGAACAATTCAAAAGGAAATTCTCCGTATCATCGAATATTTTTTTAAGATACCAGAGCCTCTGTGCGTCCATTACATATGTGATCAAAAATTGTAATATTCATTTTAATAACTTTACTATAGTTAGACCATGTTTACCTTTCCATACTAAAATCCTTTTCAAAAATAAAAAAGGTTGTAGAGACTTTTGTAGCATCCTTTCAGAGGATAACCAGCAAAATTTAGTCAATACATCAGAAATTAAATGGAAAACAAATCCTATCTTCGAAAATTTAAATTGGAATACTATTTATATACTACCTTTTAAGACTACCAAAGATACAAAACTACAATGGTTCCAATATAAAATTCAAAATCGTATTCTTCCAGTCAACAAATATTTAAAAAAGATTGGCATAACAAATAATGAAAAGTGTAACCTGTGCAAGGATTATATAGAAGATTTAGAACATATGTTTTGGGAATGTTGTGAAGCACAGATCATTTGGATATATTTACATTCTGATTGTTTCTTCTCTATATGAACATACCAACTGAAAACAACAAACACTTGACTATGACTACATCATGAATACTGTATGAATACATCCATTCACGTGAATTACTTATGACGTAATATATTAGTCTTGTTCAATGGGAGTCTTACGGCTCCGCTTCGGATAACATGGAGAACGCCCCCGCGTCAAACGTTCAAATGACTACATTATATGTACGGTAGATTATTGGCGCCAATTTTACGCAAATTATGGCTGTTCCGCCTTTTTCGTTTAAAGGACGGCGAAATAACAAACGCAGTCGATTAACCAGTTGTTCAATAAATAAGAAAATAAATAAGACAATTGTTCAGTAGCAAAAATGTAAATATATGAATTGAACGGCGTTGTTTTAATTTTCATGCCGGTATGAATGCAAATCGGTTACATCCATATTGACCATGAAGCCCTAGCGGGCTTCATGCAATATGGATGTAACCGCTTTGCATTCATACCGGCATGAAAATTAAAAAACGCCGTTCAATCCCTATACAACTAGAAGAGTGGATTAAACAAAAAACAAACAAACTGTGGTTTTTTATTTGAAAACAGTTTTATTTGGACACACTGATAACATTTTAACATCAATACCCCTTAATTTTCTTATCTTACTTACTAAATATTATATTTTTTGTACTTCAAAAAGACAAGACAGAATTTATTTCAACCTTTTAAAAGAATTCATTGCACAAAGATTTAATATAGAGAAAATTGTTTATGTAAATACAGGTAATCAAACAAAATTCTTTCAAATATGGGAAGAATGGGAAAAGGTATTCGCATAAACAAACAAATTAATACTTGCTATAATTCCTAACATTAATCTGTATCTATCTATATAGTATATCCATAACCATGTAACCACTTTAGACCAAAGAAATACTTCAATGTTTTCTCTGGGTTTTTTCTTCTGTTTTTATTAGTAGTAGTATTATTTGATATATACCTTTCCCCTACTCATCTACCTATTTGAATTATAACTGTTTTCATGTGACCGAATGTATGTGTAGGACATATATGTATATATATATCAAAGCTATTTTACTTCACAAGATAAAAAAGTATATGAAGTGAAGAAGTACACAAGTAACATAAAAAATCACCAGCTTAGTACATTTAAGTAAGTTTTTCAAAAATAGACTAAGAATTGGTAATGTATGTATATTGCATGTATTATTTACTAGATATGAACTCGTGCATTCTTGAAATTTCATAATGTCATAATGAACTATATATGTATATACATATTACAACCATTAAACTGGAAAAACCTGATGTTTATAGGGGTGATTTGGTTAAAGAATCTTTATGTAATTGATGAATATATATACATATATGAATGAATGCATGTACATGATGGACATTGTAATATTTAATGTCTCTGTTTTTTTGATGTACATGTAAATGTGTCTAATGTGTGTACAGGTACTGTAATGTTTGTTAAAAAAAAAACTTCTCGGATACTTATCTGACTATATAACTAAGAAATATTACCATTTTCTTTTCTAAATATCACTCCTGTGAGAGGATATACATACAGTTGTATTACAACTATGTTGATATAAAATTATACATGATGTATCTGTAAAGATGAAAATAAAAAAATAAAAAAAAAAAGTTGAAGGCCCAATATACGTAACTTCAGAGAAATTTTCGTGATTCTAAAAAATTCTGAAAAAAAATCCAGTTGATAACCATGCAAAAATAAGCCTAAAACGAAATTAACCTGAGCGGTAACTAACAAGAAACTCTTGACAAAAAATCCAAAGAATTGAAAATAATTCAGGTGGGGCCCACTTCAACAACAAACCGAAGGTAAAAGACGGTTCGAAATGGACGCGTGTTTACAAATAGCGTGTTTCAACTGCTGCTGTACCAGTAACTGCGAAAGAATTCATCTTGAATATTGCTGATACCAGTTAATCTTAACTAAATCTATAAATATAATAATTTATTAGGCTTGATTTTCGCTTCAAGTTTTGCCGAAAGTTACGTATATTGGGCCTTTAAAAACTTTTGTTTAAATAAACCCTGACGATGGCAGCATCAGATTTCACTACCAAACACCTAACGATAGTTTCATGGTAAGCTAAGTTTAAGTCGTTTGTATACTAATGATTTGTGTAATAATTTAATATTTTAGAAGTACATGCATATAATCAGAGTAATCGCCCCTGAGACGTTAGCAGTAACATGCGGATCATATCAGCCAATTTTTTAAGTAAATGTGTTAAATGGCAAATACCGGTTGTCATTTTTGTTCATAAATCATCAAATATTCTTAGTAACCAACTTTAAGAAAGTATGAAACATTTTCTGGTTTTGGTTAATATTATGTAATGACTGTGTCAAGAAAGGTCATTTTCTCATCAGTAATGCAATTTTACATAGCTTTCTTCTTTTAAAATTCGGTATCAAAGTAATAGTTTGAATATTGTGCATGCAATGATGATACAAAGTTGATTGTGTCATTGAACTTTTCTAAAATGATTCGTAATACCGCGCCTTTAATACTCACATTCAATGTTAGTCAATGAGGGAACAGTTTTCATAGAATGAATTCTGAATCCAACTTTTCCTGATTCAAGCTACATATAATAATCTCTTTTTGTATTTATCATATTTTGAAATTCCGGCCAGGCGTGGATCGATGCTAATGTTAAATCCCCACAAACATTGACACTAAATCTCTTGATCATAATTAATTATTCATTACTGCAAAGTATAGTGATACTGCGTTGTAAATACTGATATTACTTATTTGGTGTTACCTCGTACTATGCACGTACAGTTTCTCGCTTCGTCGGACTCACACATACATACATGGCAAAGACTTCAAATTGCATTTTATCAAGAGTTTCGTGACATTTTAGCTCGCCACGGGCGTCTGTTTGGACAACTGGAAATTTACATGTCAAACCAGTGAAATGGGATGGGAACACCATCTGACTTTTGACCCCATATCAATCCGCCATCATATATCAAAATCTACCAAAAGTATACATTTTTGTAAAGTTAAATATGCCGCTTTATCACAACCTAAAGGTCGTCTCAACGCGGTTCACAAATTATTATCCGTGACAATTGGATCTTAGCAACCAGCCGATATCGTTTTCAACTTTCTGGTGGAGCATACAAACGGTGTAACCATTTCGGCACGCACAGCTAGCATTCTTCGATTTATAGCACTGCCCAACTACGTACTCACATATGAGAAGACTGGAACACACGGATTCAAGTATCTTGCCAAAGGATACAATACAAGTGCCGTTCCTAGGACTCGAACTAGCAACCCTTCGATCCCGAGCCTGGTGTCCCTCCACTAGACCACCGTGCCCCCAAACGTATAAGCACAACAATAGAATTATCAATTGCACATGAAAAATATACAACCAACAAAACTGATGACAAAAAAAGCTCATTCAATTATTTCTGATAATGGGATTCCGGTACATGTTTAAGGAAATTTCACATTTGCTGAATTATACAATGCTCTTCTAAACAATCTTCCAGCATAACGTTTTAAGATAATGTACCTACGAGAGCAAGCTCTTCAATACAGAATCAGCTGCGACCTTTAATTAATTGTTCTTAAGAACGAGGGGATCAAGGATGTTAATTGCTATCAAGAAATTAAAGATCTGCAAATATTATTTACACACGATTTATACACGACGCTATCAATAATAACAGAGACAAGTATCGAGGTAAACTAATTTGCAGTGTTCACATTGTCAAACCCATGAGTATTTATACATGCTATCTGATTAAAATTGTATTCACAAGAAAAGAGCGATGCATTACTGGAAAAAAGTGATATGTTATCAGATAAACGCATCACTTAATGTCAAGTATTTAGACCTTGTCTTACGTAGAAATGATTATTAGTCTATCAAGATATGTCTATTTACTCACTATATCATCACAGTCCTATGTGCCATATAGAAGCAAACAACAACATGATATACAAAAAGATGTAAAGACCTGATTGATGTTTTTATCAATGAAACCTTTTCATTTGTCATTCTTAATTTGTACTACATCAAATAGAGGTAATATCATGCTAATCTGTTACAGCTCTCGTTGTTGTCACTATTGTTATGTAAATAAATAAAGTGAACAGTATATGTAAAGGGTACCGTATTTGGCAAAGTGTCACATGTTTTATTTTTTTTAAATAATCTGTGTTAAATGAAGTGGCTATGGAATGGCCATTTAGCTACATTTGTTTCAGTTCAGAAACATTTTAATTCCCTAGCAATTTCATAAACATATGTTTTTAGTTACCTTCATGTGCTTATTAAAGGCCCAATATACGTAACTTCAAGGAAATTTTCGTGGTTCTGAAAAATTCTGAAAAAAATCCAGTTGATAACCATGCAAAAATAAGGCTAAAACGAAGTTAACCTGAGCGGTAACTAACAAGAAACTCTTGACAAAAAAATCCAAAGATTTGAAAATAATTCAGGTGGGGCCCACTTCAACAACAAACCGAAGGTAGAAGACGGTTCAAAATGGACGCGTGTTTACAAAAACCGAGTTTCAACTACTGCTGTACCGGTAACCGCGTAATAATTCACCTTGAATATTGCTGATATGAGCTAATCTTAACGTAATCTATAAATATAATAAGTTATTATGCTTGATTTTCGCTTCATGTTTTGCGGAAAGTTACGTATATTGGGCCTTTAATATTTTAATACAAAAACAAATTCCTAAACTCGAATACACGTTCAACTGGCAAAATGATCACAAAAATACTGAAATAATCATGTACATTTTATATATATAAAAAAAAAATTCAAAAATCATTTGCGACTTCTCCTAAAAGTTTGACCAATCAAAGTGCACAGTACTTCAAGATCTATTGATACTCCAGGAATAGAAAATAAATTAGAGAATACCGAACTGTTAACAAAATGATAATCCGAACTCACAAGCTAATTCGTGGAATTTATGTCCCCCGCTTCAGGGCCACTTGGGGGGAAACATCATGTGCGTAGAGTTCTGGCATTTTGTACATGATGCCTATATTTCATGATAAAAAGGGGGATAACTCCGTAAAATACGCGCGGAATTTCACGAAAATCGAACTCATTCGAGATACTTGAATAATAAGTATCCTCAACAAGTTTGATGAAAATCGAATTATTCCTTCAAAAGATAGAGCACGGAAAGCAATTTTTTGTACATAATGCTTTCATTTGGCAATGAAAGGGACAAAACTCTGTCGGATTCCAAAGAAAGTTGAGATACGACATCCAAACCCGTAATATATGTTAAACATCATTACCTTATATAATATTCTACAGAATTTAAAGTGAATTAAATAAAAAACATAAGAGTTATGGCATTTTGTACATGATGCCTATATTTGGTGATAAAAGGGGGATAACTCCATAAAATATGCGCGGAATTTCACGAAAATCGAACTCATCCGAGGTACTTGGATGATAAGTATCCTGACCAAGTTTAATGAAAATCGGATTATTCCTTCAAAAGATAGAGCACGGAAACGAAGTGTGACAGACAGACGGACAGAGGGAGGCAATGAAAGGGACAAAACTCTGTCGGATTCCAAAAAAAGTTGAGATACGACATCCAAACCCGTAATATATGTTAAACATCATTACCTTATATAATATTCTACAGAATTTAAAGTGAATTAAATAAAAAACATAAGAGTTATGGCATTTTGTACATGATGCCTATATTTGGTGATAAAAGGGGGATAACTCCATAAAATATGCGCGGAATTTCACGAAAATCGAACTCATCCGAGGTACTTGGATGATAAGTATCCTGACCAAGTTTAATGAAAATCGGATTATTCCTTCAAAAGATAGAGCACGGAAACGAAGTGTGACAGACAGACAGAGGGACGGACGGAGGGACGGACGGAGGGACGGACGGACAAACCCAAATCAATATCCCCCGTTCCTCCGGAAGCGGGGGACAAAAATCGATTGAATTAGGGTCAAAATATGAACAAAGGAAAGATGTATATGGAGACCCTTGTAAAAGTGCAAGACCAGATGTTCCGGAAGAGTACACCGCCATGTAAATCTTGGTCACATCCTTTTAAACATCAAGTCCTCAAAATGAGAACCGAGTCATCATTGTCAATCACAACAAATAAGTACAACATTGAGCATACTCAAAAGCGTCCATCTTCATATAATGCAAAGATACAGAATATTTCACAATGAGATCAAGATGGCAACCATAAAGCTTGCCCTTAGTCTTCATCAACCTGCATCTCTCGAATCACTGTGCCGTGAGTTTGTTCGTCAGCAGCTGACAACTATCACGAAAAATCTCGATATTCAGAGCAAGCCCTAGAATCAACTACGACATGTAAACACCATTAGACGGAGTAGCAAGGATGTTACTATCAGAATATCAGAATATCGACATCGTCACGTTTATCATACAGCTTATTTTGTTGCCCGTCCTTAAAAGCCCCCCACCCCCCTGAAACATTCAACCTTGTATGAAAACAAAAATGTCAGCCAAAAGTGGGGGCACAGTTAGTTCCCATTGGAATGCCAACAGTCTTTTGGAAAATCTTTCAGCCGAACTCAATAAAGATATTGTCAACCAGGAATTCAATCACATCTTCCTCGGTATATTTCATCCAAGCTTTTGTTGTGTTTTTCATAAAGTATGCTTACAAGCATGTATTTGTATCATGAAAAAGAAAGCTCTCGTATGTGGTATCGTAATGAAACTATGCAAAATACTTTAAATCAAATATGAATGACAACAAACTGCCAGGTTTGAAATCTCCAAGTGGCATCTCAATCTTTTATGGGTCCTACTTTTGGAGTGGTCAAAGGCACAGGCACTTGTGGGCATGAGAATAACCATATACATGGATGATAAAGCAAAAATGAATAGTTAAAAAAATACAAAAAAGAAAATTTTCCAATTTTCTTTTTATGTTATTAATCATCTAAAACATAATGGAAATAATTTGCCAAATTTCAGCTTCATACGTCAAGCGGTTAAATTTCACAAAAAAAAAATCTCGACTCTCAGACACTGTACAAAACTTTTCGTTCATACCAGAGAAAAACGAACAGCTTCCATCCATCCCCTATATATTTCCCTTTCTGAAAAGCTATAATTATCCACACTTTTATTTATCGATTGTGTGCGCGGGGTCGTAACATCTCAGAAAACCCCTGAAATCTTCGATATACGGAAGTCAAAGCTAAAGAGAGGTTCCGAACAACAGTAGACTTACTGAAAAGCCGGAAAGGTGTCATTGTTCGTTTTTGCGCCAAAATACAAACTACGTATTTGCATCAAGTTGAAGGCCCAAAACTACGGACAAAAACTATGTCCGTCACTGATTTATCATACTGTTTTTATCATCACCTTTCTCACATTTGCCATGCCTCATCGATTAGTCTCATCAGGTATACATATACATTATGCCCGATTGTATAAAAATTATGTCTGCAAACTGTCAGGGCTTGGGGTCAAAAGAAAAAAGACTTGATGTATTGAATTATATACGAACAAATTTTTTCTGATTTTAATATTATTTGCCTGCAAGATACTCATTTTACACCACAAATAGAGAAAAACATTGAGTCACAGTTGGGTTTTACTTGTATTTTTAATTCACACCTATCAAATTGTAGAGGTGTGAGTATAATGTTAAAAAACAATTTTGAATTTTATATACATGAAGTTAAAAAAGATGGGGTTGGCAATTTTATTGCTGTTGATATAACAATTGAGAAAAGAAGACTTACTCTTGTAACTCTATATGGCCCCAACACTGATGACCCAATGTTTTTTGAATACATAAAAAATCTATAGATGAATTTGAAAATACAGAAATTATTATATGTGGAGATTACAATATTGTACTTAACCAAGAAAAAGATACCTTTAATTATAGAAATGTAAACAATCCTAGGGCTAGGCAAAAAGGACTTGACATAGTAGAAGATTATAATTTATCAGACTGTTATAGGACACTACATCCAGACTCCCACAGATACTCTCGGAGAAAAAAAACCCCAATTAAGCAAGCTAGGTTAGACTTTTTCCTTACAACTGACAATCTTTTAAACTCAGTAGATAAAGCAGATATTAAACCAGGATATAGAACAGACCATTCGATAATCACTTTAGAAATAAAAACAAATAGTTTTGAACAAGGTAAGAGTCTTTGGAAGTTTAACACCAGTCTACTCTATGATAATGAATATGTGAAAAAAGGTTAAAGATACAATTAAACGGATAAAGAAACAATATGCACATAGTAAAGACAATATAGAAAACATTGACAATAGAGATATTAAATTTTCGATAGATGATCAACTTTTTCTAGAAGTTTTATTGATGGAAATTAGAGGCATACGTATTTCTCATGCAGTACATAAGACAAAAAGCACCAAAAATCAAGAAAAGGAATTAATGGAAAGTATACATAGGATAGAATCAGAAGACAATTTAGGAAATAAATTAGATATTTTATATGAAAAGAAAAAAGAACTAGAAACCATCAGACAAAAAAAATGAAAGGTCTTCTAATTAGATCTAAAGCAATTTGGATAGAAGAGGGAGAAAAAGCAACAAAATACTTCTGCAGTCTGGAATCTAGAAATTTTACTAATAAAACAATGCATAAAATAGAAAAAGGTAATGGGGAAATTATTACTGAACAAAAAGAAATACTGAAAGAAATAGTATCATTTTACTCTAATCTGTATAGTGAACAAACTGGGGATATAGAAGATGTAGAGCTAGACAATTTACTTAACAATTTTAATTTAAATAAGTTAACAGATAAACAGAGGGAAACACTAGAAGGGAATTTAACAATAGAGGAACTTGGAATAGCCTTAAAAAATATGAAAAATTGTAAAACCCCTGGAACAGATGGCTTTCCTGCAGAATTTTTAATTTTTTTTTTGGTCAGACATTAAATTTTTTCATATTGAGATCATTAAACCAGGGATATAATATAGGATCTTTATCGACCAATCAAAAACTAGGAATTATTACATATGTCCCAAAAGGAGACAAACCTAGACAATTTTTAAAAAAACGGAGACCTATAACATTATTAAATTCAATTTATAAACTAGCTTCGGCATGCATAGCGAACAGATTGAAAACAATTTTAGATTTTTTAATATGCGATACACAAACTGGGTTTTTAAAAGGTAGGTTTATTGGAGAAAACACCAGGTTGATATACGACATTATGAATTATACTGAAGAAAAGGATGTTCCTGGATTATTAGTTTTAATTGATTTTGAAAAGGCCTTCGACTCAGTATCATGGGATTTTCTAGATAAAGTTATACATTTTTTTAATTTCGGACCTAGTATCAGTCATTGGATTAAAACACTTTATAAAGATACTTCTTCAGCAATAATACAAAACGTCATGTTATCAGAATTTTTTAATATAGAAAGAGGCTGTCGTCAGGAAGACCCGGTCTCACCATATCTTTTTATACTAGTGGCAGAAATCTTAGCAATTTTAGTTAAAAACAATAAAAATATTAAGGTTATCCAAATTGGGAATAAGGAACACAAGCTCTCACAGTTTGCAGACGATACCTCTCTTATTTTAAATGGCTCCAGGAAATCTTTCGATGAGGCTCTTAAAACTTTAGAATTGTTCGCTCAAATATCAGGACTTAAAGTAAATAATGAAAAAACACAACTAATATGGATAGGAAGTAAGAAATTCAGTCAAGATGTCTATCACCATAGATGGAAATTAAAATGGGGGATCACTAAATTCAACCTTCTAGGAATAGAATACTCTGTTAACTTAGATGAAATGACTAGCATGAATTATAACAAAGCGGTAAAAAATATACACCGATAGGGAGAATAACGGTTTTAAAAACTTTGATTCTTTCAAAACTAATCCATCTCTTTATGATAATACCTAATCCAGATAAAGCTTTCATTAAAACACTAAATGCAAATTGCTTTAAATTTATATGGCAAGGACCGATTGATAAAGTGAAAAGAAATACTCTAATCAAACAATATAACAAAGGAGGTTTAAAAATGGTGGACATAGGAAATTTCATTGATAGTCTAAAATCTATTTGGGTAAGGAGATTAGTAGTATCTATTGATAGGGAGTGGAAAAATATTTTTGAACATACTGTATGTCCCATAGCACATCTTTCAGATTTCGGGGAAAAATACTTCGCAAAATTGAATATAACTAATCTATTCTGGAAAGAAGTTCTAACAATATGGATAAAAATATCAAAGCTAAATAAAATACAAACAAAAACTGACCTACTTACCTCCCCTTTATGGTACAATTTTAATTTTCAGATAGGAAAACGCTGCATTTATTTTAAAGACTGGTATGAAAAGGGTGTGAATAGAGTAGTAGACATAATGAAAGAAGATGGAACTTTTTTAAGTTTTGAACAATTCAAAAGGAAATTCTCTGTATCATCGAATAAGTTTTTAAGATACCAGAGCCTCTGTGCGTCCATTACATATGTGATCAAAAATTGTAATATTCATTTTAATAACTTTACTATAGTTAGACCATATTTACCTTTCCATACTAAAATCCTTTTCAAAAATGTAGCATCCTTTCAGAGGATAACCAGCAAAATTTAGTCAATACATCAGAAATTAAATGGAAAACAAGTCCTATCTTCGAAAATTTAAATTGGAATACTATTTATATACTACCTTTTAAGACTACCAAAGATACAAAACTACAATGGTTCCAATATGAAATTCAAAATCGTATTCTTCCAGTCAACAAATATTTAAAAAAGATTGGCATAACAAATAATGAAAAGTGTAACCTGTGCAAAGATTATATAGAAGATTTAGAACATATGTTTTGGGAATGTTGTGAAGCACAGATCATTTGGATACAACTAGAAGAGTGGATTAAACAAAAAACAAACAAAACTGTGATTTTTGATTTGAAAACAGTTTTATTTGGACACACTGATAACATTTTAACATCAATACCCCTTAATTTTCTTATCTTACTTACTAAATATTATATTTTTTGTACTTCAAAAAGACAAGACAGAATTTATTTCAACCTTTTAAAAGAATTCATTGCACAAAGATACAATGTAGAGAAAATTGTTTATGTAAATACAGGTAATCAAACAAAATTCTTTCAAATATGGGAAGAATAAGAAAAGGTATTCGTATAAACAAACAAATTAATACTTGCTATAATTCCTAACATTAATCTGTATCTATCCATATAGTATATCCATAACCATGTAACCACTTTAGACCAAAGAAATACTTCAATGTTTTCTCTGGGTTTTTTCTTCTGTTTTTATTATTAGTAGTATTATTTGATATATACCTTTCCCCTACTCATCTACCGATTTGAATTAACTGTTTTCATGTGACCGAATGTATATGTAGGACATATATGTATATATATATCAAAGATATTTTACTTCACAAGATAAAAAAGTATATGAAGTGAAGAAGTACACAAGTAACATAAAAAAATCACCAGCTTAGTACATTTAAGTAAGTTTTTCAAAAATAGACTAAGAATTGGACATGTATGTATATTGCATGTATTATTTACTAGATATGAACTCGTGCATTCTTGAAATTTCATAATGTCATAATGAACTATATATGTATATGCATATTACAACCATTAAACTGGAAAAACCTGATGTTTATAGGGATGATTTGGTTAAAGAATCTTCATGTAATTGATGAATATATATATACATATATGAATGAATGCATGTACATGATGGACATTGTAATATTTAATGTCTCTGTTTTTGTGATGTACATGTAAATGTGTCTAATGTGTGTACAGGTACTGTAATGTTTGTTAAAAAAACTTCTCGGATACTTATCTGACTATATAACTAAGAAATATTACCATTTTCTTTTCTAAATATCACTCCTGTGAGAGGATATACATACAGTTGTATTACAACTATGTTGATATAAAATTATACATGATGTATATGTAAAGATGAAAATAAAAAAAATAAAAAAAAAGTTGAAGGCCCAATATACGTAACTTCAGAGAAATCTTCGTAATTCTAAAAAATTCTGAAAAAAAATCCAGTTGATAACCATGCAAAAATAAGCCTAAAACGAAATTAACCTGAGCGGTAACTAACAAGAAACTCTTGACAAAAAATCCAAAGAATTGAAAATAATTCAGGTGGGGCCCACTTCAACAACAAACCGAAGGTAAAAGACGGTTCGAAATGGACGCGTGTTTACAAATAGCGTGTTTCAACTGCTGCTGTACCAGTAACTGCGAAAGAATTCATCTTGAATATTGCTGATACCAGTTAATCGTAACTAAATCTATAAATATGATAATTTATTAGGCTTGAGTTTTGCCGAAAGTTACGTATATTGGGCCTTTAAAAACTTTTGTTTAAATAAACCCCGACGATGGCAGCATCAGATTTCACTACCAAACACCTAACGATAGTTTCATGGTGAGCTAAGTTTAAGTCGTTTGTATACTAATGATTTGTGTAATAATTTAATATTTTAGAAGTACATACATATAATCAGAGTAATCGCCCCTGAGACGTTAGCCGTAACATGCGGATCATATCAGCAAATTTTTTTAAGTAAATGTGTTAAATGGCAAATACCGGTTGTCATTTTTGTTCATAAATCATCAAATATTCTTAGTAACCAACTTTAAGAAAGTATGAAACATTTTCTGGTTTTAGTTAATATTATGTAATGACTGTGTCAAGAAAGGTCATTTTCTCATCAGTAATGCAACTTTACATAGCTTTCTTCTTTTAAAATTCGGTATCAAAGTAATAGTTTGAATATTGTGCATGCAATGATGATACAAAGTTGATTGTGTCATTTAACTTTTCTAAAATGATTCGTATTACCGCGCCTTTAATACTCACATTTAATGTTAGTCAATGAGGGAACAGTTTTCATAGAATGAATTCTGAATCCAACTTTTCCTGATTCAAGCTACATATAATAATCTCTTTTTGTATTTATCATATTTTGAAATTCCGGCCAGGCCAGGCGTGGATCGATGCTAATGTTAAATCCCCACAAACATTGACTCTAAATCTCTTGATCATAATTAATTATTCGTTACTGCAAAGTATAGTGATACTGCGTTGTAAATACTGATATTACTTATTTGGTGTTACCTCGTACTATGCACGTACAGTTTCTCGCTTCGTCGGACTCACACATACATACATGGCAAAGACTTCAAATTGCATTTTATCAAGAGTTTCGTGACATTTTAGCTCGCTACGGGCGTCCTCTTCGGACCAACGGAAATTTACATGTCAAACCAGTGAAATGGGACGGGAACACCATCTGATTTTTGACCCCATATCAATCCGCCATCACATATCAAAATATACCAAAAGTATACATTTTTGTAAAGTTAAATATCTATAGAATTCATCCAATGCAGAATATGTCAACAATCACCTATTTAGATTATTCAGAATCACTGTACTTAGCAGAAACACATTTTCGGTAGGGACTACAAACGTATGAAACACTTCGTGATAGGCTGATTTAGTTGTGTGAGTCCTTTATACACCACAAGAGAGATATTTGATGTAGTTAAATGCAGACTGATGGTATACATGTTACGGAAATGTTGGTTTGGAATGATAATATTAATAATTCAAGGTTCTTATATGCCGCTTTAACACAACCTATAGGTCGTCTCAACGCGGTTCACAAATTATTATCCGTGACAATTGGATCTTAGCAACCAGCCGATATCGTTTTCAACTTTCTGGTGGAGCATACAAACGGTGCAACCATTTCGGCACGCACAGCTAGCATTCTTCGATTTATAGCACTGCCCAACTACGTACTCACATATGAAAACACTGGAACACACGGATTCAAGTATCTTGCCAAAGGATACAACCCTTCGATCCCGAACTCGGCGTCCCTCCACTAGACTACCGTGCCTCCAAACGTAGTAACACAGCAATAGAATTATCAATAGCACATGAAAAATATGTAACCAACAAAACTGGTGACAAGAAAAGCTCATTCAATTAATTCTGATAATGGGATTCCGGTACATGTTTAAGGAAATTTCACATTCGCTGAATTATAAAATGCTTATCTAAACAATCTTCCAGCATATTGTTTTTAAGATACTGTACCTACGAGAGCGAGCTCTTCAATACAGAATCAGCTGCGACCTTTAAATAATTGTTCTTAAGAAAGGGGAATCAAGGATGTTAATTGCTATCAAGAAATTAAAGGTCTGCAAATATTATTTACACACGATTTATACACGGCGCTATCAATAATAACAGAGACAAGTATCGAGGTAAACTAATTTGCAGTGTTCACATTGTCAAACCCATGAGTATTTATATATGCTATCTGATTAAAATTGTATTCATAAGAAAAGAGCGATGCATTACTGGAAAAAAGTGATATGTTATCAGATAAACGCATCACTTAATGTCAAGTATCTAGACCATGTCTTACGTAGAAATGATCACCAGTCTATCAAGATAATATGTTTATTTACTCACAATATCATCACAGTGCTATGTGCCATATAGAAGCAAACAACAGCATGATATACAAAAAGATGCAAAGACTTGATTGACGTTTTTATCAATGAAACCTTTTCATTTGTCATTCTTTATTTGTACTACATCAAATAGAGGTAATATCATGCTAATCTGTTTCAGCTCTCGTTGTTGTCACTATTGTTATGTAAATAAAATAAATTGAACAGTATATGAAAAGGGTACCGTATTTGGCAAATAGCCACATGTTTTTTTTTAAATAATCTGTGTTAAACGAAGTAGCTATGGAATGGCCTTTTAGCTACATTTGTTTCAGTTCAGAAACATTTTAATTCCCTAGCAATTTCATAAACATATGTTTTTAGTTACCTTCATGTGTTTATTAAAAGCCCAATATACATAACTTCAGGGAAATTTTCGTGGTTCTGAAAAATCCTGAAAAAAAATCTAGTTGATAACCATGCAAAAATAAGCCTAAAACGAAGTAAACCTGAGCGGTAACTAACAAGAAACTCTTCACAAAAAAATCCAAAGAATTGAAAATAATTCATGTGGGGCCCACTTCAACAACAAACCGAAGGTAGAAGACGGTTCGAAATGGACGCGTGTTTACAAATAGCGTGTTTCAACTGCTGCTGTACCAGTAACTGCGAAATAATTCATCTTGAATATTGCTGATACCAGTTAATCTTAACTAAATCTATAAATATAATAATTTATTATGCTTGATATTCGCTTCAAGTTTTGCCGAAAGTTACGTATATTGGGCCTTTAATAGTGACGCCCTGCAGACATGGTGTACTTGCTGCACCATAGCACGATTCGTTAGAGGTGACTAAAATTTTGATATTATTTTTTCTCTTCTTTCTTAATACAGTTTTCCTTCCTTTTGAGCGTTCGCCACTGTGAGGGAAGGCAATGGGTTCTGTATCTTGACCAGGTGATAGCAAAATCCTTTAGTAGTCACTATTCCCTCATCACTCGGCTTATAATATACAGTTAAAGTAGGTAGCTGAGGGATATAGCAAGTTTCTAGTTTTCCGAGACCAGGTTTATTTCCCAAGGTGAAGCCGTGTGAAATAGGCATGGTTGAGGGAAACCCCATACCTGAACCGTTTTAATATACCGATACAAACTGGAGAGAAACTTTTTACAAGAAAATAATTATCCATGAAACAAACCTTGCATAACTGTGTACTGGTATTTTGATTGCAAGCTCAGCAACAAGCTCCGCCCTCCTCTCGCCCGATTGGCTCGGCGGAAACACACGAATGCAGGTATGTCTAGCTTGGTAGGTGTGTTTTAGGTCTCAGACTAAAACACAGCTAAGCACACACGTTAAACATGATCTGGTTGTACGATTAAAGATTTCCTTATTGTTAATTAAAATTCGCATGGAAAACATCGAATTTTGTCAAAATATCGGTATAAATAGTTCATGAGGATTACAGAGCTGAAATTTTTTAAATTGTTGGTGATATAATAAAAAGGAGTAAACAAACTACATTAAGTTGTCCCTTTAAATGACCTCAGCTGTTTATAGGACGTTCAACAAAATAAAACCAAACAATGCCTTGAAAAGATATAATATTTATATCTGTTGGTTCCAGTTTAACATCCTCATATCATGTTAGGTCTAATGATGATGGGTGAATGAGGATAGATGAGAGAGAGAGAGAGAGAGAGAGGGGGGGGGGGGGAGAGGGAGAGAGAGGTGGAGAGAGAGAGAGAGATAGAAGGGTAAACCCATATGTCCTAGACATGTTAAATGGAAGGCAGATTAGTTTAAATCACAGCCCCGCCTCCTATCCTTCACCCCGACTCAAATTTGGGGGAAACCCCGTGCACATGTGACCTCATTTGATAGGTGAATGAAGTAGAGTACTGCTTGTTGAATGACATCATATCAGCTATATTAAAAGCATCTGAACAAGTGATAATGTTATCTATTATATACAAAGTATGTAGGGATAAAGATCTTCAGCTAGATTTACATTAAAGGCCCAATATACGTAACTTCAGGGAAATTTTCGTCATTCTGAAAAATTCTGAAAAAAAATCCAGTTGATAACCATGCATAAATAAGCCTAAAACAAAGTAAACCTGAGCGGTAACTAACAAGAAACTCTTGACAAAAAATCCAAAGAATTGAAAATAATTTAGGTGGGCCCACTTCAACAACAAACCGAAGGTAGAAGACGGTTCGAAATGGACGCGTGTTTACAAATAGCGTGTTTCAACTGCTGCT
This sequence comes from Mimachlamys varia, assembly GCA_947623455.1. Taxonomy (NCBI): domain Eukaryota; kingdom Metazoa; phylum Mollusca; class Bivalvia; order Pectinida; family Pectinidae; genus Mimachlamys; species Mimachlamys varia. The sequence goes on from OX392542.1 coordinate 32,130,124, forward strand.
GTACCGATAACCGTGAAAGAATTTATCTTGAATATGGTTGATATCAGTTAATCTTAACTAAATCTACAAATATAAAAAGTTTATTAGACTTGATTTTCGCTTCAAGTTTTACCGAAAGTTACGTATATTGGGCCTTTAAGTGAAAAAAAAAAAATCCCAAACATCATCTACTTTTTAGTATTGTTTTAGATTTTCATTCTTTTATAATTACTGTTAGTGAATTATTTATACACAAGGTAATAAAACATGAGGAAGAATAAACATTGGAGGATTATCGTAATCTGTATCATACTTATCTATATTAGTGTTTTCATTGGTCAACCAGTTAGCCAGTTAGACGGTGTCTCAGAAGGAAGACCGAGAACCTGTACCCGAATCATTAGCCGAATAGTTAGGCATTTATGTACCTCTGGGTGCAAAGGTGCTTGCTGTTAGGATGATGATGTCGATTAGTTGTGGGATCAATATTTAACGATATTTAATGTTTAATGATGATGATGATAAAAAAATCATAACAATGGTAATTGTGGCAAAATATAAAACCAGGATGTGTTGTGCGCATTTTTATTAATTTTCTAGGACATGTATATGAATGTTTTATATTGCCATTCGTGTTTTACAAATACTGTATTTAACCAATAAGCAGTAAGGCTTACGAAATAAATGAAACGTAGACTTGGGTGGTCCACATGTAGATCTGGCATATACTTGAAATTATAAAATATACCCCAAACTATGCCATTTCAATAATACAACTTTCAAAAGAACATATTTGGGCGATAATTAGTAATTTTAATAAGCAAACGCAATAGCAAAATAAAAAAAAAACGACATAAAGTGTAATATATATATATACACAAGACAAAAAAAGAACGTGAAATTGTCTATCAAATCATATTTTTCATAATTCATCACTGCATTTGTGTTCGAGTGAAAATAAATAAGAGAATACCTAAGAGTTAACAAAATCATAATCCAAACTCAAAATCGATTAAACCAGGGACAAAATATGAACAAAGGAAAAATTTACATAAAGACAAATACAAGAGAATAAGACCAGGTGTTCCTGAAAAATATGCCATTTTCTTAAACGTACGGACCGATAAACCGGTTATTGAGTTAAACGATCTTTATATTTATGTCTGATGATTAGAAAGTAATCATGCAAATGAAGGATCCGATTCGAACGCACGAACTTTGATACGTTTGATTATAACCAATGAACAAGCTAATGTTTAAGATGCTAGCCGAGTAGTATGTATAATGGAGAATAGCCAGGCAGAAAGAATATGCTCGAGAATAAGAATTTTGATCCAATAGTAAAAATCTTATGATCTTTTGTCCTTATGTATTTTTTATTTTGACGAAATTTCGTATTTTCAAATAATAGGAAATGTGTTGTTGCGCAGATCGTAGTTATAACATTTGTTTTCAATTACATGTATATATTTTGAATACTGAAACTTGTCAGGAGATGCATGTTTATTTTATAAGTTTTTACAGAGAATACCACAAACTTAAAAGATGTTAAAATAATTTTGGTAAAAAAAAAAAACAAAACTGAAACCGAAGAAAAAAATGTTTTGTTTCTTGAAAGTAACACACACACGAAGGTGATTTCATCTATTACATCTTGCAATAGCGACAGAAAGAAAAAAACAACATAATTACGCTTTAGTATACAGTTGTTTTGTTTTTCCATAATTCTCCCTGAGAAATTCTCATGTCTTAGCTGCTTTACCGATGTCATATGCAATTGAAAACACCCCGATTAATGACCCCAAAATTCTTCTTACCAAGAAATATTTATCAGGTGAAAATAAATCTCGTATATTTATATTCTGGATACAATCTTCTTTAAAACGCTTTCTCATCTCTATCATTTCTGATTAAAACATTTCGAATTATCTGGAAACTAAATATGAGTCGTATAGCATTTCGAACTGTTTTGTTGAGATTTTATTTATAATTGAAACAAGAACACTTTTCATTTTTGGATGGTTTGTCGCTCTTGGTCCATATATATACAACGTTATTCTATGTAAACAAATTTGCAATACGACTTGTAGATATGAGAATAAATAACGACGACAATAAATAAATAAGTTGATAATGAAGAATCAAGAATAAAGAATGTACCAACAAGAAATACAGGGGACGACAAGCCAATTGTCCCGTACACTGATATTTTTGCCCTATATTTGGAAATTAGTTCTTTCTCTGGTTACTTTGAATATAGTTCAACACGCTTATTTTTTCGTAAAATCTAAACAAATTGTGACCAAAAGATCTATATGACATTCACAATTTACTGATTTGCTGCAATATTAGAACAAATAGCATTTCATTTGTCATTCTAAATATATTAAGTATACATATAAAATATAAACTATAAGTATCCTTTGTTCGATCTATATTTTTGCAGTTTATTTCTATATATTTATATTTTTCATGATGACTTGCCATTGTTATTTATAGATGTAAAGATGCAGTCAAGATCATCTGACAATGACGTCATTTTTGCGCCATGTTGACTTACGTTACGTCAACGCTTTGCATGTCGCCTCAGGTAACATGCATTAAATCATAAAGGTGATTGTGACTTTCAAAAGAAAAAGGTCTTCAAGTATGTCAACATTCAAGACACAAAATCCGTTATGAATTGGGAAAAATGACAAGATGATATATTACAAAATAACTTAATTGTAAATATTACCATAAAACTTCTGCCATATCACGGACATCAACATAATTATCTTGCACCCAATTTGCATGTTTGTAGAAAATAAATATAATCTGAGCGAAGCTCAAGTCGTAAGGAGCACCATGAAATCAAACATCGATCATCTATTTAAAGTATCATATGTAAATCAATCAGATCAAACACTAGAAAGAACATAGTTATTTTTAGAGATAAGAAAAAGTAAATAATATTCTATAAAGTATTACTTTAATCTTATTCAGAATTTAAATTAAAATATAATTTAAAAAACAACTTCGTGTATAATGATGTGGGTGTTACACGTAAAATAAGTTATATTGCCTTTATCTATATTAGCAATATATTAAGCTATAATGAGGTTTTTAATTTAAGACTGACTTTGCCTGGAACATTAAAAAAACTTTTTAAGATATAAGATAAGATGATTTGAGCAAGGAGCATTTTTCCAACGAATGTCTTCGCAAAAAGATGATAATAAATTTTGAATTAATCATATTAGCTGACCACGAGGAAAATAAACAAAGGCAAATCCTATAAAACATAACGATGTTTTGAAGGTAAATAACACCAAAACCAATGCGGAATAATATGGAATTGACACCAATAAGAACCAAGTCTTAATATGTACTAGCACGTAGGTAACGTAATAAAACAATAATTTTTTCTTGCAACTTCAGACTCAACCATCCTTTAGGAATTGGATGTTCTATAGTCTTGCTTTAGAACATCATTTAACAAAACGTCAAATTAAACTGGATATGTATACGGATACCACATTATATTTACAGTATACACTGACATTCACTCGATAACCATTGTTCCACAGACTATTATCATCACCTCATAACTGTACTCAAACACGTGCCAAATTTCTATGACGTCGACAACAATACATGTGGGTGGAGCTATGCAAATCCTCCAGTTTGAAACACAATTGTGTGACGTCACCAGCAGAGCTTGCACATTTCATGCTGTTACATTCATGGAACCATTCTCACGAAATTAGTTTTAAAATGAAATCTGTGTCCAAAGATGGGACTATAATGAACAGAAAGATACTGTAAAAATAAGGATAACATTTTTATTTTGTTTAGGTTATCGGGGGATAACTACAATGGAACACGGGTAAATTATACATAATCGGCTTCGCCGGTTCGCCGGTTATCGAATTTACCCGTGTTCCATTGTAGTTATCCCCCGATAACCTAAGCAAAACAGAAATATAATCCTTAATTATGCTTAACTAACCATACACTTTATTGCCAGTGTTCTTTTCTAAAATTGGAATCGAAGCGGAATCCATATCATCATCTTGTTTCCGACAACATATCTTATTTCTAACCTGTCGCCAAATCTTGTCATCACAATAGCAGAACATAAGAAAGTTCATCGTCCCCTGCATAGAGTCTCCAACACTTTGGGCGTGTATGAAGAACTTTTCATCCCAAGGAACGAACCCTGGTACTGTAGACCCGAAAGCCAGGCCGACGATACGCACCATGTTCCTAGTTGTTCCCCAAATCCTCGTGAAGTAAAAATAGAACAGTACCCACACCATAACGTTGAAGTTCGGAGTGTTTCGGGTCCTTCTGTAGGTCATTTCTAACGTTTCGTCATTTTCATTTGGTGATTGGTACAAAAGGCTATGCTAAAAGAAAAAAAGATACAGCCAGTTCATATATTTGTTTTAAAATAAATTAGGGAATACCAAAGCGTTATCAAAACCATTATCCGAACTCAAAATCGATTAAAGCAGGGGCAAAATATGAACAAAGAAAAGAGTTACATGGAGACCCTTGTAAAAGAAAAAAGAAAAAAAAGAAATCTGCTCTGATTCCTTAATATCTTTCAAATGAAAATGATCCATAGCAAAGCTGTTTTAAACTTTTAAAAATTCTCAATGTAACGGATTAATTTATTGATTGATAATTAAAGATGACGTAACATACACATGTACTGCACCTTTTAAATAAGTCTACTCCTTCTGCAGCTTAGAAAACTCTGCGTATACGCAACTAAACAAAGGTTCTTTGGATTGATATGTGTTTTAAATATGGCACAGTTCACACTTCAATGCGATAGTTGTTTCAACAAAGCTATTATTTGGTTCCTCCAACATCTTGAATTATGGAACAGGTTTCGTATCCATTATGTCTAATCATACAATATCTGTATTCTTATTCCATTAATGCACATTTGAAATTCTTTCACGTGAAACAAACAACGTCTTTTTGTTGTTACGTTTGACCGCGTCACTAACGGAGCAGTATGTCAATGTGTATACATAGCAACTGCGTGAATAACATATGTTTTAAGTGATAGTAACATCATTTGATAAACAGTGATGTTATAAAAAGAAAGCGTTGTCCACTAAAGATTCAATGGGATTATGTTATTTTAGCCACGCAGGTCATCGAATTTAACCATCGTAGCAACAAATATAAAGATTATACCTCATTTTGACTGCGTATACGTAGTATGTCCACATCGGACAAAGAACATATTCTGGAGTGCACTGTCATACTTAACGCTGATATCTTAACTGTAGCTAAGGTTGGCCAAGTAGTATCGTAGACGGGACATCTTGTTGGTTAGATAATTATTGAAACACAAGGATTTTATTCTTTCCTACTTTCTCTGGAATGTTTCCTGACAAAATTGCAGGTTCTATATGCGCCATCTCGTGGATAACATAAGAACCGCAGTTTGAAATACGTACTTCATTAATTATATCAAAATAATCCCTTGACATCGTAACGGTAAAATTGTTCGGCTTCAAAGTCACGCGGTACTTCATTGTCATCGTACATACACAGGTATCAACTTGTCAGTATTTTTTACTTCAACTAATCATATATGTCATTGGTTTGCCTTCGACCTTTGGCAGTATAGGGGTGCATAGAGCATACGTAGGGATAACCAAATTATTCCCGAGGAAGAGAAACAGTGTTGGAATGTATGTTGTCCCTTAAAGTGTTTGTTATCATGTTTTCATAAGAATATTTTAAAAAGTTTATCTTAATGTTATCTATATCCATACTTGGAAAAAAGGGGGTAGTTGTAGGCAGAATCCTCAAATGTAGCAGCTATCTATGTATATATAGTAAAATCATGTGGTTCATGGCAGACTCTGATGGTGGATTTTTTAGTCCGCGAGATTTGCTGGAGCCGTCATAGCCTGTTATCTCATTTTAGTAGTGACACGGTTCACAATATACACACTTTCGTAGTATACGATTTGAAATAATAACGAACTAGTTTAATCTTATTTTCATAGACATTAAAGGGGTTTTACGCACCTGACCCTTCCGCTTCTATATTAGTTAAGAAATTTTGAATTCCAACGTTTTGGCCTCTAGCATCACTAACGAGTCTCAGAAGGACGAAACAGTTGTATCATCCAGCTAATTCATTTTTTCGGCTAACTGTATCTCAATCTGATTAAAATACATATCCTTGTTCTCACTCAGTTTTACAAGGATCTGACAACATCCCATAAGACGTCACGTTCAGTTTACCTTTGTCACATCTTTACTTAACACAAAAATAATTGTCATCTTGCAGCAAGCAATTTCGTCACATTATTCCACATTAACGTTTTGGTGACGAAATGACTAAACGGACAAATGCGATTATGCAAGCTGTGTCGCCTGAAAATTTCATTGTGAAGATTCTGAGAGTAGTAATATGATTGAATAATGCAAAAGGTCATCGGGACATGACCCCCTATGGGATTTTCTCAGATCTTAACGCAGCAGAGAGAAGTTTACGGAACGGAGATCAAGATATGATTTTAACCAGATTGACTGTATCTATAGCTAAATTTAAAAGGTGCAGTGTGTGTGTTTGTGTTAGTAGTATTGGAAAGTATTACCGATTGTTCTTCGTTCCTTCTTTTACGTCTTTTAAACCATATGGTGAGGACGATAAGGAAGGCTGAAAGCAGATAAACCAGAATCTCCCAGATCTGCTTTGTAAATAACATCCATAGAAGTCGTTCTTTGTTGGATATTTCGTCTTCTATCCAACACCAGGACCCAAATCGTGACTTCGCATCACCTAAGGCTCCCATACCGACTGCAGAAATGGTTATTATTGCTGTTAAAAGGAACAAATATATATCTTTAGAATAAAAGTTGAACAGAATCGTACTGGAACTGCTGTTGTTGAACAACGAATGTGTTTTTATTCTCAAAACGAAATTGCTTGATTTGAGACGGCGTCATGTGCTTAACGATCCTAGTATTTGTTTCCTTGTTTCAGCCATTATTTCGAAATGATACTTAAATCCTGATACACATGTATATCATTGGTAATGGATGGTCACGGTGTCGTCTTTAAGTAATAATTAACGAATAAAAAGTATTTGACAGAAAATAAACCAATTAAGCAGTGATTTTCATTACTTACCAGGTACTCCCCAGGCTAAAGAATGGTATATGCACTTTGCCGTTTTATCCTTCATCCATTCCGATTTGTACACAGTCACAGAGAACACATAAATGATGACGTATGATGTGTAAAAGAAAGAGGTCAAATCGAAGAATGTACAGATGAAACTTTCTACAACACAAAAACTTTCATATTTTCCTTTGTCACTGTTTGAATAGTAAGCTATTCCTAGATCCATCCCTATACAAAAGAATATGTCAATCACCGCCAGAAATTGTACCAAATAAACTACAAAGTCTTGTTTTGTCCGAACAATGCATCGGAAAATCAACAGCAGGAACACTGAAAGTATAATGGATAGATTTGTTGTCAGCAGTGTAAGAGCCTCGACCCAGTTAGAAAGGTCTAAGGGAGGACTCGAAGACGGGCCGATAGTGATGTTTTCCATGGCCTGAGTAGTATGTGTAGAATTTTCTAGTAAGGTTGTCCATGCTTCTGTGCCTGGATTTGTCATCTTGGCTGTGTGTCGTCTGATGGTGGGATGTTGTCACTGTCCCTCGACATAGGTGGTAAGTATCATCCTTAGTTACTGTTACTATGTCTGAGCTCGATCATCAGCTCAGATAAACAGCAGGAAAACAGTAATGCGCATGTGGAGAGAAACAGTATCGTTATCGGAAGAATCACCCATCATATGAACTTGAGTAATTAATTGATATCAGGCAAAGCGAAGTTCAATGGTTTTATGACCTAACTACCTTTCTTATCACCGAACAAATCACAGTATATATATCTGCATTATCTACAGTTGTTCAAAGGTGTTAATATTAATTACCTTGTATATCCAGTCAATTTTGTTTTTGTGTTTGATGAGAGACTCAGTCACCAGATTATAACTGCTACTGAAGTGTGAGAAGACTTGGTCTGCTGAGTCATCCATTATTGCTTACACTGTATATTGAGTTATTACATCCATAGTAAAAAAATCTTCAAAGTTTGTTTTGCAAGATAATATACATCTAGGACGAGAAACAGAGAATCGCCACCGAGTGTTTCTTGCCATCATGTCTGTCCCTAAATCGAGTCCGTAAAAACAGAGATGTGGACGTGGAATTTCTTTAGGCTATTTTAAAATGTTATCTTAACCATATACAAGGTTATCCAGATGAGATTAGAACTATATCTTGATAGTTTTAGTCACCCCTAGCGTCATCGCGTCAGATAGTAGATAGCATATACAATAAATACATATTGACACAACGGGTAGTTTAACATGGCTACCTATACTGGATTTTGTCGATCATCGTTGGTCTAATAATACATAATACAATAATACAATATTCAGGTAAATCTAGGTTTAATCTGAAAGAATTATTACTGTCTCTTTTCGATATTATTTAATATTGCTTGCTACAATAATAATAACTGGAGGAAAACACAGATGGTTTTATGTCACGGTACGTGTATTATAAGTTGTACCGAGAGATGTCTCTTTTTGTACTCATATCAACTCATTTTTTAAAAACTAAATTACTCCATAGATAGTACTACCGCTTTGAGACATCGTCAAATGTATACAATAGACAAGTTAAAGGAAAGAAGACATAGTCTAACAGGTTCTTCCGTTCTCTCAATTTCATCTCCTCAGCTTGAACAATACAGAATTTTATCTGTAGTTTAACGTCCTCAAACAAGCTAAGGTTACATGAAAACAGGTCCCTAGGGAGATACAACCAATTTATATCACAAATTAAGTTGGATCCCTAGGAAGAAGCGGCCTACTCATATTCAGGCACATAAGTTTGGCATGTTAGTATATACCTGAAACGGATGGAGGGGGTTAAAGTTTATAGTAATGAAAAGCTATTCCGCCATCATTCACAGATTTTTCTCCTCTTTTACCTGTTCAAGATTTCTCTGTCACCCCCAAGGGTAACTCCTATGACATAAGAGGGCGCTGGTCGGCCTTTTTATTATTGGATATGATTTTAACGACTGGGACCTCTTATTTCCGAAGCTCTAATTCTTTGATGCAGATTCCGTCCTCGATTCCAGTGTTTTTGAAAAAGGCTTGACAGTTTATGAAAACAGTGTCTACTGACGGTGTATGTAATTTAGAGCCCACATGCATAACAAAGATACAATTATATAGAATATTACAGACTTTAACAAGTGAAATACAAGTCCAAATGGCTGAAGCACTTCTCCAGCTTATTTTTTCAACCCGGCTTTCTCGGTTGATATAAATTAGAGCAGGAGCTTTTAAACGGAACGAAAATGAAACAGAACTTGTTTGTATTCCGCTTGTAGAACATTGTATGTATTTCCATGTTTTACATTAACCGCAAAATCGGGTGATATTTAAATTCTCACTTCCGGCAATGTTGGACAGCAGAAAAACATTATTTGTATATAATTGGGTGTTTGACAATTTTTTTCCTGATTTCATGATGGATTTATGGAAAGGAACGTTATTTGGACTTCGTTAATCATTTTAATGTAAGTGACACGCTATTCTTGTTTTTCAAAATCCGAACTTTGAAAACAGATCGGGAACATTAGCTATGGGCAGTTAAAGGTCACACGGCGCCTGTCAAAAAGTACCTCGCTGTATTAAACCTCTAACATTGTTGGAGTACCCTTAGAGTATGACAGATAGCACGAACTGACAACAATAAATGACATCAATAATATAATGACGTCAAGATTACAATATAATGACGTCACGACAACAATACTATCAAGTAAAGGAAACAATTCAATCACGTAACGTCAGCATTGTGTTGCATTGATTCTTTCGTTAAAAATAGAAAATAATTTGAGAAAAATAATCATCTCCTACCTTGATATTGTATAAGAAAATCTTCAACCCTCGGGGTGATTTTCTTGATTGTCATACCGTTGTCAGAGCCTCGGTTAGACAACCAAGAATATCACCCCTTGCATTGGTCGGAAATTTCTGTCACACTCTCGAGGTAGGGGAAGATTCTATCACTCAACATTAGATTTTATACTAATTAACAACAACTTTTATTTCATTTCGCTTTTTTTATGTATTTGCAACAGACGTTTTACCTCAAATATTGTCGCATTATTGATGGTTGGTTTGTTCAATATAATTTATAACAAACAGCATATATATATTAGGGAATATCCTTTAATCACCATTAGAAACACATTCTTTCAAGACATATACTGTCAAGCGAAGGGACATATGTAGTACAATTATACGTTTGTTAGAGTCCTCCGCTGTCATTGACCATCTTGGTACAATAACTATCCGAGCCTTAATAAAAAAAAAACTAATATTATTGAAAACAATAACATACAGTTATTCTTGATGACACCTTTACGCTTGTAATAGTTCATTTAGCATTGAACTGAAATACTTTTTCTCATATGATCTTTAGTTTCGCATATTTCATTGAAAAGATATTTTTCTATTGTGGATTGCCCTGTAGGTAGGGCATAAGAATTGTACCTGCTGTCAAAAGCGATAAGTATAACACATCCATGTCCTCATTATGTCATAAAAATTTAAAAAAAAACTGCTGCAAGTAAACAATATTTACACAATAAATAAAATTCACATGTTTACAGGTATATATGACTTCTTCCAACCCGTTCTCATTGATGTAAATACCATTTAGCATAGTAAAACATTTACTAGATTTCAGTATATATTAGGGCAAAAGTTTCAAGACTAAGTTTCGCCAGCTGAAGGTTGGCGACCTGAAACACATAACATATATCTATATCGAATCTGAGCATAAGGAATACTTTTAGCAAAATCCATGTGTTACGTGAAGCTATTTATAAGTGACGTCAGAGTGTCACGTACGAATCATACACTTTGACCTGTTATTCCGAGTGTTTATTACAGGAGGAAACGCCTAATCTTTGGAAAAATAATCTCTCTTTGGATCGGTCGATACCTATATCATATATTTGTATAAAAGTCTAATAAATACAATAACGCAATATGTTATTTAAATATGTCTTTAAAGCAGCTGTTAATTTGTGTATGGCTATTTGTCAGCTGGAGACTGATTCAAATAGGCTACGTTTACGGTATAATACTTAACACTTACGTTGACTTTCAGGAAACAAGGTGGTAGAGTCTATGGGTAGATTGTTAAGTGTGCGAGATGTGCTGTAACCTGCCTTCTAGATGACCAATATTATCTTTTTAATATCACTGAAGAGTCCTAGGAGAACGAAACAGCTGCATGGTGCTGTTTATTTTTTTTTTTTTGGTATACGGTATATACTACTAAATTTAAAAGGTGCAGTATATGTGTGTGTTACGTCATCTTTAATGATAGGGGATGGCAGACTCTACTGGTGGATTTTTTAGTCCCCAAGATCTTCTGGAGCCCCCATAGCTACCATTAATCTTATTTAATTTGAGGCACGGTACATAATATGCACATTTTCGTATAACACGATTTGAAAATATACAGAACTAGTTAAATTTTGCTTCTAAATTCATAAAGTAAAGGGGTTTTACGCACCTGATCCTTCTGCTTCTACATTACTTTAGAATTTTTGGAATCCCACCTTTTGGCCCCTAGCATCACTAAAGAGTCCTAGGAGAACGAAACAGCTGCATTATGCTGTTTAATTCATTTTTGCGGCATACTGTATCTTTTACTAAGTTTAAAAGGTGCATCACATGTGTGTGTTACGATGTCTTTTACGAACAATGTCACGGTTCATAATATTCAAATTTAAGTCGTTTTTGATTTACAATTAACACGTACTCCTCAAAGTCGTATTAATAAGGGGTTTTATGCTCCACTTTCTATTTCAACCGCAGTTTAGAACAATTTGAATTTTCCCCTTTTCACCCTTTGCATTACCGCGATGAGTCCTGTAAGGTCGAAAAAACTGCTTGGTGTATCGATTAGTTAATGTCGTAGATGCAATCAAGGGTTTGTATCTTCGTTTGTTACAAAATGGTTCCGATGAAACTATGTAACATTATAGCAAAATTACAAAACAAATAAAGCGAACTGAAATAACACAAAAAGCAAGAAATGTCTTCAAAATTAGGCCAGGTGAAACAATTATAATCGTAATTAGTGAATGAAAAAGTGTTATATCATTTTCCTTCAGTTTCATCATTCTCGCACAACACAAATATTATATTCCAACTAAAATCTGAGGACAGTTGTTCAAAAAATTGTTACAATGTAACTTAATCACTATTTAAACGTCATGTTCAACCTTAAGTACTGCTGTCAATAAACAACCTACAATCCCACAATTATGCATGTTCATTGACCTTATTTTATATTTGATGTCTAGAACGTTGTAACCATTTCATGCGTTTCGTATTCAAGTACCATAATATCCTGTGTATTACGTCGAATGTATACCTACTGAGTACAAGTGTACTTCGTATGCGACTTTGTGATTTATTGTTTTGAATGTTGGAAATCAGAGACATATGATGAAAATATTGTGTTTATTGTGTAAATATATTTATTTATGTGTATAATTAAAGCTATGTATAAACTTTTCAATTATATTTTTTGTTTATATATTGTTTAGATCTACATGTTGATAAAACTCGAAACATTTAACAACGTTTAGCATAAATTTTGTAATTATTTGGTAAACAAAATCCGCAGATAGTCCGCATAGGTAGATAGCCCGCACTTGGCATCTTCTGATGTAATAAATCGTTGAGCCCGCGGGCAATACACAGGAAAATAAGGTATCAGGAGAATAAGATTGTCTGTTCCTAACTTATTAAGCTAATCACCCTTGGAACAACTGGGGCAAGGTATATATCTAAATAACGGAATATGAGGTGTGTTTATAAGACTTCGTGGTGGTGATGATGTATATTAAAGATCAAGATGTCATTTAATTCAAAGTTGATGATAGAAGGGAAACTAATAATCCCGTTACATAGATATCTCTCACTTTTGGGCTGATTGAAACGTTATATCTAAGCCGTAAGGGAAACTCAGATTAGAGAATTAAGAAAATATCCCTCGTGTTTGATATGACTCTTCCAGACCCTCCTGTAAGTGTCTGTGTGGGAGATAGTGGAATCATAATATTCAGTATTGATTATTTAATCAAATCTGATAATTGGTTCAAAAATCGAAAAAAGACAAAAAGGACAGGATACAAAATGATTTTGATAAAAAAAAGAACAGAAGTAAAAAAAAAAAATAAAATCAAATAAGGTATGTATACATTTGGATTCTTTAAACAATACAAATGAATAATTACAATTCGGATATATGCTTCTTTAACAATAACTTGCACTTTCAAAGTTTTTATCCAATATCGGGCTCGAATCAGACACCAAATCATCATCCTGATTTCTGCAGCAGATTTTGTCCAGAATCTTTCGATTGATTACTTCTTGGACCCGACACCACACCTTATCATCAAAATAGCAAAACATCAGGAAGTTCATTGTCCCTTGCATAGAGTCCCCGATACACTGGGCGTGAATGAAGAAATGATCCCATGGTTCAAACTCGGGTATTTTATCCTTCCCCAAACCAAGACCAATGATACGCACCATATTCCTAGTGGTTCCCCAAATCCTCGTGAAGTAGAAATAGAACAGTACCCAAACCATTACGTTGAAGTTCGGTGTGTTTCGGGTCCTTGAGAATGTCACCAATGAGCTCTCTTTATTTCCTGACGATGAAGCAGACATTGTGCTACCCTGCAAAATATATAAAAAACATATTGTTGGTGCAATACCTTCCTCCTCAGACGAAATGTAACTCTTTTCCATTCTTAAATTAAAAGGATAATAAACGAAGTTTGCCCAGAAAATAAATATTATCACACCTTTCTGGTCTTAATAGTTTAATTATTGTGAAAGGTTTTAATTTCATCACGCCGTAGTTTTCATTTTCCGTATCAAAGTTTACCGTATTCATGACGTCACGTCATGTTGAGCCATTGTGACGTCACGTCGCGTGATATGCTATATAAGATTTTTCTTACATAGTTTTTTTACATGGGCAAACCCTATTCAACATGACGAGATATGAGAGAAAATTACGTAATAAAAACATTCTTTTGACTTTACATTACCATGATAGCTTTGTTGCAACCATTACTGGATAAGGGTAACCTTACCTTTTCTTAATAACGTAAATTGAAAAATAAGTTACATTAAGCGACGCTTATTGTAATAAACCTGAGAATCTTTTATACGTAGGTATTTACTTGATACACAAAATCAGTGCTGTTGGGCATGGATCTTTAAATGTCGGCATTATACATTGTTAATCGATTAAACACAATCACGTGTTAGTTAATAATACCGATTGCTCCGTTATCCTTCCTTTCCTTTTCTTCATCCATATCGTAATGATGATAAGAGAAGCGGAGAGCACGTAGATAAGCGATTCCCATATCTGCTTAGTAAATAACATCCACAGGAGACGGTCTTGTCTGGATAAGGAACCTTTAATCCAGCACCAGGACCCAAAACGTGACGCCGCATCACCTAAAGCTCCTGAACCGGCAGCAGATATGGTTAAGGTTGCTGTAGGAGGAAAAACAAGTAATATAAACACCATAGAAAAAAAGCGGCATTTTTTATGATCGAAATATATTTCTTCCAATACTTTTTTATATACCAGAATGATGATGATGATGATGATGATGATGATGATGATTTGATGATATAAAAAAATTCATATAAATGTACAATTGGTCTACTAAGACAAATAAAAATCCTATTTTAGGTTCAGCATGAAAAGCGCTAAAATAAGATTACCGCGAAAATATGTACATTTACAGTGTGTATATTTAACTTGCACTTTTATATTTATGTGATGAACATTATTACAAAGTATCCCTTACCAGGCACAATCAACGCTATGGAATGGTAAACACGCTTTACATTTGTACGCTTCATCCAGTCTGATTTCATCACGTCCACAGAAAACACGTGCACGATGATATACGTGACGTAACAATAGGACACCAGATCACAGAATGTACATATGAAGCTTTGTGCAAGGCACAACGCATCTGTGGTACCACGATACGTGTTGGCATAATGAGCTATTCCCATATCCATTCCTATACAGAACAGTATGTCAGCCACGGCCAGACACTGAATGAAACAAATGACTAGATCATGTTTTGCCTGGGAAATACATTGAAATATCACCAGGAGACACCCGGCTGAAAATATTGAGAGGTTAGCGGTAAAGAGCGTCAAAGCTACCACCCAGTATGACGGGTCTAATAAAGGTTCAACAGTTGGGTTGCTTGTTGTAGAATTTTCCTGTAAAGCCATCCATACATTTGAGCTTGGAATCGCCATATCACCGATGTAGATGGAGTAAAGTTCCTTTGGTAAATACTTTCCGTGTTCACAAATGATATATGTGTCTATAACACAAAATCTTCACTGTATTGTGTCCCTTGATGTACTGTATGTCCATCAATATTATTGGTTTTAATCCAAAATATTATTTGATTATATATATAATATTTAATTTCATATCGCATGTACGAGATATAAATAGTTGAATTGTTTTTGTTATCATGTCCATCAACAATACATTTCAGGAAGCAACGTGTACCATTAGCTGAAACACGGACCAATTACAACATAAAGATAAAAATTAATACTTATTTGTGGAAATTAAACAATGCATATGTGAATATAAAAAAGTATAAAAATTCACTTGAGGAACGATCAATGTTATAACATTCGATAACTTTAGATCACTATGATTTACCCAGTAATAAACCGTTGCTATTGGAAAGTTTTATATTGCCCAATGTCACAAAACACAAATTTATTTATTACACACTATTCTTCCCTAAATCATTAATTTGTGGTTTACAGTGATGAAAATGATAGGTGTGTCTAAAATATCAATGGCAATATCATGAAACAATAGCATGACGTCACAATTCACATCAAGGCCCAGTTGGTGAAAGAGTGATTAGCTTAATCATTATTTAGTGCAAATTTTAATTCTTGTGTAACTTGATAACGAAACAAATGATTTAGTTTCAACTTTCAGGATATCCAAATTTAGAAAAGTCAATTTACATGTGAAAATATGGATTATAACTTTTTTTATTGGCAGAATTATCAAAGGTTGAAAAATGTCATCGAATAGTGATCAAGCTAATCATATTTTGAGCAGCTGGCCCAAAGTGGCTAACCAATCGTAATGTCAATATATTGGTTATCACTAGTAAACAACCGGGTCCCGTGAATTAGTTTCATTATGCATAGGTAAGGTTACAATTAATATTCTAGCACTAGGTCAAATATTGTAAAAGATTTTTTTTTTCGCGTGTAGAATTTTGCGCTTAGTCAATATCAAAACTGTTTCCGCAATGTGCAAATGTTCTCGCTGTAATCATACTGTTTTGCACTGTGTACCTGTTATACAATAATACACTCTGATGTTAAATATTTTGCGTGTGGATATATTCGCGGAGATTTAATGCCATAGAAATAAGCGGAAATTTCAACATTTTGCCATTACTACCTAAACATTGAACAGGCTTACCAATAATTCAACTGCTTTCTGTTATTATCCGATATGATTTGCTTCAAAAAATATTACAAATTGATCCCATACGTTCGAAACAACCTCTGATGCCATAATACCTTAATCTGCAGTTGAATGGAACATACGAGGCTTTGTGAGTAATCGTTCGATTGATTTGTCAATAATATCAATTGATACTAGACTTTATGTCAATATACGTGGGGCAGCACCAGACAATTGACGAAAGTCGACAGTTTTCCCAAGGTGCTCGGGCTTTCCTTTTCCACCGAATTGAAAAGGACATTTCAAAAGTTAACCAAGACGGATAAACTTATCGAATTGGTTGATACATCAAAGCAAACCAATGTGTTATGTTTGTATTAAAGTGTTCAAGATATTAGCTAGCTACAGCATATTTTTATTTACTATACACCAAGACATTATCATTTTCATGAAGAGTTGCCTCCCCTTCAGTGATCATTTGCGTCTAGATCATATCCTTTATAATAATGCTATATGGGAAATTTCTGCCAAGTTTTACGTAATCTCTAACTTGTTTTTTTTTTAAATATCCGTCTCAGCCTCATATCAAGAAATTCATAATATGAAACTTTTATTTAAATCGGGATTTTCATTTTATGTTATTTGCACTATTTTTATCCTTGTCAATTTCTATCTTTTGTTTGAACAGTGATAACCCTCTGACGTAGCGATGTAAAAGAAGCCCCAGCTATTGACACACGTGATCGAATTGTCCATGTGATGTGGTATCTAGTCTAGACTTTGAAATTGTGCTATGGTATGATATGGAGAAATAACTTTCCGTATTGTTGTACGTTCGTGAAAAGATTAGTTATGATTTGTTTTGATCTGCACCAGACATTGTTTAAGGGCCAGATGAAAAAAAAATCCTAGAATACCAAAGCGCCGACAAAACCATAATCCGAACTCGAAATCGATTAAACAAGAGGCAAAATAGGAACAAAGGAAATATTTACATGGAGATCCCTGTTAAGGTACAAGATAATAAGACCATGTGTTTCGGAAGAGTTAACGTCTTCTGTTTCATCGACGACACCCGCCATGTAAAATTTGGTCACATCCAAGTAAACACCAGTCATCAAAATGAGAACCGAGTCATCATTGTCAATCACAGCAAGTAAGCACACTAATGAGTAAACTCAAAAACGTCCATCTTCCTATCACACAAGGATACAGAATATTAGAGCTAGGTTCATTTATCCTTTCAACAGCTATTGTCATTTGAGGACAATGGGTTGTTGTATTGGAGTAAACAGGGAATACTCAGAACAAATACTGCCTGTACCCGGAATCTGTCAAACTTGGGCCTCGACCTTCCGACCAAATAGTGGAAGGTAAGTTATATTAGATAGTCTGATTTAAACAATCTGTCATCGTCAACTCCCCTCCATTCTCCTTTCCAAACTCACTGCACTGGCTACTAGCAGAATAACGTTCACTGTGCATGTTCATTTGTATATATTTAAAGCATTAAGTGTCAAACTAATATAATTATTCACCTTGACTCCGAAAATGTTTATCCTTAGCTTTTTTCAAGATTAATAAAACAGAATACACACAAAAAAAAAAACCCAAACAATTTTACCTTTTCTTATGGTATTGCTTTAGTGAGCAATCGTTTGAATAAGTTTGTACCGAGTTTAACTCTATGCAGTTAATGTATTTGATGTAATTAAACTATATATGTTATATATTTTCCAAGCATAGTTGAGTAATGCATTACATTATGCTCATTTTAATATTGAAAGTTAAACACATCCAATGAGATGAGAGTATTTGGAGAGCAAACATAAATAACAATTTTTTTCATTCTGTAGATTCTGATAACTATAAATTAGATCAGGACAATGCTTTATGAAGCTGAATACCACAATAGCACACACATATTGTTCCCTAAATAATTCTATCATCTATTCGGAGATTTCGACCAAGCAAAATGGTCGTTTCTCAGGACACTATATTAGATCATTTTGACAGGTTTTGTTGACAGGCGGTGTTACAAATTAAACGGATACCCTGGCTGAATGTCCCGGTTGGATGTAATCATGGATAAAAGTGTCGATATGACTGGCTACTATTTAAGTACGAATACGATGGTTTCCACTTATTCTAGCCCACGGCATGTAAGCTTCAGAGAAGTGTACCGTGGGTTTCCGACGGTGAATATCATCTTGCATATTTTATTACGGTACATGTGGAGATTTTAGATATAATGTTATTTTAGCGATTTTCGCGTTAAAAAGCATTCCTCTAAATTATGATTGCCTCTATCACAATTTCGGTTATCTGTTTTCTACAGCAAGTATTGGGGGTGTGCTAATTCATCATTGGTCTTATTTGGTTGAATTCGGTCACAAAGACACTCTCAACTGTTATTAAACTATGTTGTACTTCCCAGTTACTAAAGTATGCCATCAGGAAGCACAGATCACGAGAATCGATGTCACATGTTTTCACCTTATGTAAAGTTATCGGTCATTGAGAAATATTTATATATATTGTGTTTTTTTAGTGATTATCAGCCTATATGAATACATTGTACGGCTAACGTCGAATACCATCGCACAAAATCTAATGGAAGGGTAAACTTTGTTCCAAAATTGGATATTTGTAACGATAGTGTTTATGAAAAAAGGTTTTCCATATCAACCTCGCGGTTATGACGTCATAATAACCCTTGACCTGTAGTATGACATGACCGGCGCTTTAAGGATATGTGGCAGTCTTTACTATAGATATCATGTGATCTACTGATATATATATAGATATATATAGCTAACGTTACCTTTATACGATAACACACAGTAGGTAAGCCATGTATTCTGAAGTAGGGAAGCCATGTATTCTGAAGTAGAAAAAAGATATATCGCTTAGGTAATTGATAAAGGAATGATATCTACAGTTTGAAGAGACTTATGTGAACTATACGAGGAGATTGTATGTGTGCCAGGCCATACATCGCATTGGATGTTTCCGTTGCTGCTGGTATAAGGATATCATTATCATCGGCACCAAAAGCAACCGAAAAACTAACAACTGTTAACAACAGCAAAACAGCAAACACGGCATCGAACTATATACAAAGACAATAGCACCAACAACAACGAACTACGTACTACGAAACAACAACAACGACGACGACAGCAACATCAACAACAAACTACCTACAACGACGACAAAGCAACAACAATTACGACGAAGTTTCAACTAAAAACAACAAAAACAGTGACATGATGATATCGGCAATATTTCATAAGTGTTATTTATCATGCACTTTCCTCCAGGAAAAGGTAGAGTTATCTTCCTGATTATACGTTCTGCTTCCTTTTAGTGAAAGGGTTCTAGTATACCTGTGAACATGCTTTCGTCATACGTACATAATGTCACAAGTCCATCACCTGACATTCCTTTTAGAAATGTATCGGATATTGTCAAAATGGAGGACTTCTCAATGGCTGTGTTTATCATAACGTTTGTAGCAAGTGCGATATCTATAATCTCCGCAATTATATTTGTGTGTGTTTTTACAAGATACAGGAATTGTAACACTCAAAATACTCTGATTACTTGTCTCACTGTAGCTAACGGAATAACGTGTGTCGGGATTGTTATGGGAGCATTCCATTACAAGACGGACATACCCTTTGGAAACAGTGGCACGTTCTGTCTGGTACAGAGTGTCATTTGTACGTACTTTGATATAGTGGCTGACATTTATACTCTTTATGTGGAGATCAACATTTGTAGTCACATTGCATTTAGCTATATCTTCATGGAAAGTCGACGGGCTAAAAATTTTTATCATGCATTAGCATTGGGTATCCCATGTAAGTATCATCACCTGCGAGATAATGTAATCAAACACCTGATAACGTTTTATTCTACTGTAAGTTATTGCAGGTGGCGGCTTATGTGGGTATATTGTTTTCTTAGTGACCTAAAACAATCAAATATGACCTACAGCCCCATATCTGTTTTAAGTGTCATCAGATATTCTTTTCTCAAATTATTACAATTTCTTTTTAACAAAAGGCTGACAGTGCACGGCCATATGAGTGCCAAATATGTATCTATACTTTATATCGATATTTTGTGTATATTTTGATAACTATATTTACCGTTATAATGGGGTGATATATCTGTTGTGGAACTCTCAAGACTTGGGTTTTCTTGTGTTTAACAGCATATTGTTGACTCAGGCGAGGTTGCAGGAACTGATTTCTAAAAGGAGCTTACGTAGTTCGTATAAATAGCAATTGTTTTTGTATCATTGTGTTCACTTGCTTGTCGACTCTCAGTTCACAATGTTTGTAAAGTGTTAGCTGAAGACAGTTCTAACACTGGTTGCAGAATTTTAAAAGATTTGTATGCATACTTCTCTCAATCTAACGTATTATATGTTAGACGAGGAATGTTTTCTTTTGATTTAAGAAATTTTTGCCTTTGTTACATTTTCTGTAATTGGCTTTTTTGTGTTGATTAGACGTTGATAATCGAATTACTATAATACTGTAAAGATACTTATTTTAGCGTATAACCAACTCCAATTCAATAAGCGCTATAATGAATTGGCACACTTCCAATACTTGCTGTCAAAAAGCAACATAAAGAATCTGTCTATTGTACAATCAGTATTTAAGAATGCTTTCACTGCGCAAATCGCTGAGGTAAGCCTACCGCCAAAATATTAACGTTGAAGGAAATAATTTCTGATGCGTCCTTAATGTAATAAATTACCGTATTGAAACATTCATTTTAAACATTGCTTCTTCAAACATGGACAGCTTATTACTATGTTATACGATTAACGTGGCAATTTCAATTTTCCGATCTTAAACTTTCCCTTTCTTGTTAATATTTTCCCTGCTTCTCCAACCTATGCTGTTTACTGTTTACATGTCGCAATTGATTCGTTATTCTAGGACTTGCTCTGAATATCGCGCTTTTCGTGATCGATGTCGACTTCTGACAAACAACACAAGGCTTCGAGAGATGCAGGTATCAGAACAATGGGCAAATTTTATGGTCGCCAATTTTGTTTCGTTGAGAAACGTTCTGTGTTTTTGTGTGATATGAAGATGGACGTTGTTTAGTATGCTCATTAGTGTGCTTACTTGTTGTGATTGAAAATGATGACTCGGATCTCATTTCGAGGACTTCTGAAGTAACAAAGATTTATATGACGGGTGTCGTAGATGAAGCAGAAGACGCTTACTCTTCTGGAACACCTGGTCTTATTCTCTTGTACTATTACAAAGGTCTTCATGTGGAACTTTCCTTTCTTTGCATCTTGCCCCTAGTCTAATCAATTTTAAGTCCGGATAATGGTTTCGTTGACGCTTCGGTATTCTCTAAAATAAATTGTACAGATAAGGAGTTCTTATCCAATTAATGTAGCCAGTGTAATTCTAAAATTGGAAATCTTTTATAAGTGAAGGAGATCTTAAGCGCCCTCTCTCTCTCTCTCTCTCTCTCTCTCTCTCTCTCTCTCTCTCAACGGTAGTTTAGTTAAACTTATATTATCAACTTTTTGGTCAATAGTACCACAGTGAGGAACAGGCAGTAGGATGATGTACGACCACCTGTGTGTGGATGTGTATACTACATGAAATATGTGAGCTATTATATAGTTATTTTGCGGTGGTTACACTCAAAGAATCACAACTTGTCGATATTTCGGACCATGGCTGATCTCAAAATGTTTACCATTTTTTTATTTGCACGCAATTTGAATTCGCGAAGCTGATTTTTCGCAATAGTATATAAAGCTTCTAGCAATATTGAAAGCTATCACGCAGTGTTATTTGATGAGTCTCAAGGAAACACAACTAATAAATTACCCTTCCGATACCTTTGCTTTGAAGAAAGTCAACCCTTATCAACGCGAGTAAATTTTACCATTACAGAAACGATAGCTTATTTTTATGCTATTCAAAAGATTATATTAGTGTTCATGTCTTTGTTACAAGGTGGTCAACAAGGTTTTACAATGACATCTTCCTAAAGAGTGCAGAAAGCGAAAGTGAGCGAAGCTCATGGGGAATCAAGGATAATGTAATAATGTTTCAGATTATCTCGGATCGTTACAGGTTGCAAGTGCACTACGCGATCTTTGTAAAAGAGATTCTAACACGATACGTTTATAATACGCGTTTTGATTGGATATGGACCATGTTCTAATGTGCGATAGAACCATGATCAATCATGATCAATCGTACCAAGCTCATCCCATCGAGCTTAAGCCACGCCCGTTTCTACCAAAAACAAAATGGCGTCGTGACGGGGATCGTCTATCGATGAACATTCCACTGCATGATAGGCGTACGTCAAGTAAGCATCAGAGCAAAGAGGACTGATTGAATGTATTAGCTGAATAAATTAAGAATAAAACGTTATCATATCATGTTCTTACCTCCATTTATTCATGAAACGTGAATTCCATCCATGTGTAGGCACCTCTAGGAATCAAAACAAACATTTCACTATGACGGTGTCGTGTGCATCTGCACAAAGTTTTAACAGATCTTGAAAATAACACGATTTTGTCGATACGAACATATTTGCATGCATACTGACATGGAATTGTAGCCATTTTGTCAATGTTAATCCAACCATGTCGTATACACTCGTTCACGAAAATACTAGGCATAAATCCAAATATTCCGCCTCGTCAACATCCAGACCAAGCGCTCGCCAGTACATGTATGGGTGTGGCTAAATGACCGACTTTTGAAAGCTTCCTTCTGATTGGTCAGTCGGCTATAGAAAGACACGTCACCAGCCAGGTCATAGAGTACTTTACTACGTACTTGTAGCAAGGAAATACAATTTATCCATACAAATTAGCGTATTAAATTTGTCAATGAGTGTTAGAATGGGGATAGTACGTTATTTTTCGTGTCTATACTGGCGATTAGAACATGAAATTTGGTTTAAACTCTCGACCTATCGGTCTCGAGTTCAAACCAAATTTTATGTTCTAATCGCCAGTATAGCCACTCAAAACAACGTGCTATCCCCTAAATGTTTACTGCAAATGATGTCAGGTTCTCAAAAATGAAACTGTGGTAGTAAAACGAAACAAGAAGGCACACTAATGGACATAACATAAACATCAACCGCCACATGATACAACATCTAACATTACACAATAACGTACTATCCCCTAAATAACCAATTGAATAAAAAATGAAAAAAATGATTCGACAAAACTGTAATATCTGTTTTTGTATACCATCAGTGATCATCGTTGGTGTTGGTTGGTCAAGAAATGCCCTTGGGGAATCTGAGAGTCTGTACGGATCTTGGTGTTGGATCAGCAGCTCCATATCAAACAAAGAGGAGTGGATCTGGATGGTTGTCACTAAACAAGGCTGGGAGCTGGTAGTCTATTTAGGAACCTGCTTTGTGGTCATTATTATTTGCTATCAACGACGCTGCAGAACGACACGACGGATACAGCCAAGTCGTTATAACGTGATAACAGATGAAATTTTCACCACTACAATAAATGTTAGTTCTTATGCCTTTTCTAGTGAAATATACCATGTTTCTTAAATAATGCTCTGTGTTATTCCACTCTTGGTCAATTGTGTAAACTGTGGGATAAATATTACCGATATACAACTTGTGGTATATGACCTTTTGCACAAGGGGCATAGAGACTTAAATAGGCATAATTCTTAGGGTATCTAAGAATCGGTCTAATCCCAGAAGGACAAGGTAAAAAAGTCAAATTCGCAAAATATTCAAGCAATACTTGTTTGTCTACAGTCTAAGATTTGGTGCAATGAAATTATCGATAGATGTGGTTAAAGATGTTTTATCACAATTACGAAGTTAATCAGCAGTTGGGATCCCAACTACCCAGGGAAAGGGATGAGATATACCTTTTTCAGGAGCAAGTCGCCTTTTGGAATATTTTGCTTAAATCGAATGCTGAAGAATTCAAATAAGGTTGCCATTAGCATCATGAAATTGGAACTTGTCAAAATTTCATCTTGGATGCAATTGTCTTGAGAAGCCTTGTGATTTGCTGACTATGAGTCACCCATTCCACTCTCGCGAGAGGGTTAAGTTAACTAGAGTTATGATACAGAAACAACTCACTAGAAGTTATTTCCTGTTCTTTCCATTTTAATTATCATCTTGCTGCTGTCAAATGATACAGGTCAAATTTGCTTTTTCAATAACCTTAATATCCAGGGAGAGATATGATGTAGTCTATAAGGGAAAATGGATATGGGTGTATATTTCCTTAACGTTTCAACAATCGACTTATGGGGAGAGGGGTAAATAAACCTCATATATAATTTCATTTCCCCCTCAATATCATTTTGTCAACGAGGTGAAAAAATAAACATTTTGGAGAGTATAATTTATGTTTTGACAAAGCTAATAATTATATAACAAACTATTGTTTTTAAATTCTGGCGACCGTCGACGCCCATTGCTGTCTATTCCTTATGTACTGTCGGACCTTGCTATATCGGGATAGGCGGGGTCAGGTAAAACTTGATCATATACACTTAGCACTTTATTAACAAGTTAAAATCTAGCTTAACAAGTGTGTTGATAATTCACAAGATTATAACGAATCTACTTCAAGATATTTCAAGGCGGAGATTGCCATTTGTTACGTTGCCAAGCATTGTAGTTTACCAATACCCAGTAATGAGGTTCTATGTTTTATGCAAAAGTGGATATTACTTTTTGTCCATGGACATAGGCTTACGGAACGAATATATCTACATGTTTTATTTTCAAAGGTACCCCATGAAGGGACACCACTGGTGACTTCTTCAACTGCATCTCAGAACGGAGATTATCCGACTCTATCTGTCAACTCGATCTTGATCTGGGTAGGGATGTACTTCTACTTTGCAAAAGTGTGGGGAACTTTCAGGTATGGCGTGAACATTTATAAGTTGGCTTTTAATCGAGACGTTTCGTGGTTTGATCCTGCCGAAAAGTACTTTTTCATCTTTGCTCAAAGCCTAGGAGACAGCCTTCAAGCGACCATTACATGTGGTGTATTTGTGCTGATGGATACCGAATTAAGAGGAAAACTGCGCTGTAGAAGGAAAAAAGGTACTGAACTATCTTCAGATACAAGACTAGCGTGATTCCATTGATGATATTGATTTCTGTTTTAAAACATTTATATGTGACGTTTCGATGACTAGAACAAAGTGTATTCTTTCAGTGTAATCAAACAAAGAATGAGTGAATTGTTGCATCCATTAATGTGTGGGATATCTACGAGTTTGCTCAATACAATCGCTGTCGATGCATCTATGCTATACGTTAATGCACACTTGTAGTTTGTATTCATGTAGCTATCCATACCGACCAATTGACAAATTGATTCAACAATTTAAATGCTATGTATAGTGTAAAATCCAGGAGCCCCTTCATCTCGATTAAGAGTTGGCCAGGTCCGGAGTACCAAGATGTCCTCTTTAGTATGCTGAGGGGTAAGATCGCTTTCAATGTCAATGCCATTTAGGTTACTCCAATATCAATAGTCTCTACTTTTGACGTTTACTTATCGCGAGTCCTTTATTTGACTAGCTAATTTCTGATCTATGCATCTTAGATTACGCAAATCTTTGACCGTGTCTTGTCAGTGTTCGTCGATTATTTCTAATAATTGTCGTTGGTTTCATATATCAAAACCACTGAATGTATGTATAAAAATCACTTGTTGCAGTATTATGAACTATTGTGACAACTATAAATACACACAATAAAGAAAACGTTCAGAAAAGCGTTCAAATCACTCATTGAAAACTCACGTTTATTAACATAAACATATTTGTATATTTTAAAATCATCAATTTAATATGGCTCATAGCTCCATGTGATCTTCAGTTGTTTCACGGAGTCGGTCAAAGCCAAATAGGTAACTCATGAATATACATCATATATCATTGTTTTTTCGTAAATAAAGAAATTGCTTCCCTTTTTATATTCAAGGGAACTGTTTGTTGTAAGTGAATTTGGGCTCTCACAGGGTAGAGAAGCGGGACAAAATCGTCGAAATAGAGGCATAGATTTAAGATAAAAAGTTTGGACTTTCAAGGTACCTGGGATGAAATATATGATTACCTTTATAAGTCTTCCTCTTATATACATTAAGGTTTCATAACTAACTGATAGCTGTGTGTTCTTGTGAATAACACACGCTTCCCCAATTATGAATCACATTGGTGAAATATTTTAGTCTAAAGTTCAAATGAACTTTTCTATTTTTTACATATTATATCAAATAGTTAACCTTTTTTAAGCATTCCAATATTGTAAAGTGAATTGCATGATACTTTGTAATATTCCTTAACATTACTTCCTTGACACGCCTTATTACAATACAGAAGAGTTAGCATAGCCACAGATCAAAATCCACAACACCTATAAATGCATTGCTGCCTTCAAATATGATTATATATCGGTTTAGCAGTTCTTGAAAAGCTGCCGTGAAAGTAGGACATACGATGATACCTGCTGGCCCCAATGTATGATCGCAAGAAAAGCTTAAATTTGGGATAATTTCTTTCTAAATAACGTTATCCTTCCCCACTATTCCCTTGACACCACCTCATTTCTGGCCTTTAATTAAGCGTTAGTCCATGTAAGTAAGTCTTTGGGTTCTGTCCCCTTGCTGAGACATACCAGAGTCTCTAACAAAGGTAGTTACTAATGACTGCTTGACGCTCAGCATTATGGGAGTGTAACGACTGTTTTCAACCGTTGTCAGTATAATGTGACCGGACGGGGTGTTCTGCTGGGGGCCTTCGGCAGTATACTTCAGTGTGGTAGCACTTTAAATAGACTCTACAACACAGACGTTCAACACACTCATCGATATAAAAACATCAGGGGCCGTCCTTAAATGACTTTAGCAAAAACAATCAAATTAAACCAAGTTCCTGAAGAGAAGTCGATCAACTCTAAAGTTAAATGACCATATAACGATTAACAGACAACGGAAGATAACGAACTTGATCAGATGAGCTAAAATGGTCTATTTTAAATATGTTCGCTCTAATTGTTCAACAACTCGTTGATAATTGCAGCAATAATTATTCCAAGCAAACATATTTCTGCAAAACTAGGTCAAAGGATTACCGATAAATACTGCTGGGTTGGTACGGGGAAACTGATTTATCACGCAACCTTCCCTCCCCCCGCCTATTCTAAGAGTACATTAGCACTTTAACAAATGTTATTGTGTAAATCTGTTTAGTCTACGTTAACAGTACGTTTATATAAATATACACAAAGTCATGTTATGTCTTTCAATACATTTGACGAGATTTATTACGTATATCATATTATCTTAGTGGCAGAATGAACGAAACATAAAGCAAAACGCACGTCTTAAAATCCATTAGTTCAGTTGAAAATATACATCGTGTCATAAAAATAATTCAAAAACGCTCTTTGTAGTACAAAATGTTAACATAAACGTTATTTTGTTTGGACATATATATCATGTAAAGAACACAATTAGTTGATGATACAAGTAGTGCTAGATAAGGCATATAATACAACAGGAAAATGGAATATCTACTATCTGTTATATAATGTATGCCATTAAATAACATATTTTTATGGATATTGCAGGCTAACATAGGTAGTTAAAACAATTTTGTCTAGTTCACTTGGTCCTAAGGAACAGTGAGCTTATGCCGGAGCGCGGCGTCCGTCGTCCGTCTGTTGTACGTCCGTGAATTTATTTTCTTAAAAACCCTGCATGTCATGAACGAGTGAGCGGATTGATTTGGTGGGAAACTTCACATTTGTATAAACAGTTGGGTCTGAGGGGAAACGTAATATATTAATTGATTTTGTTCTTTTTCTAAAGTAACGTCAGGACATCGTTAAACAACGTTTAAACATGTTCTAAATAATCCTTGAGTGAAATGGATTCAATATTGTAAAAACGATATATTAGACCTCCCTGGGATCACTAGGGCATAGTCAAGTAAGGGAATTATTTAAGAAGCAATTTCTCTATTTTTGATTTTTTTTGAAACAAGACTGAGTTTCTAAATTAGCAAGATAAGCGATACATGCTCCTTAGGCCTTTTGTCTATAATCAATGATGATTAATAAGGTATGTTTTTATTTGTATTGCTAATTATAATAATGAAGAAAAGCGAACTAGTTGAAACATATAAATTCCAGATATTTAAAACATTAATGCCCAATTCATAAAAAGCTTACCTTTTTGCATATTCAATCAATAAAACAAATAACAATTAAAAGAGTTGACAGCCTACAAAAAGTTTTAGACATGTACATGTACAATTACAAGCCAAATTATAAGGAACAGTTTTTGTCTAATCAAAAGCGGCGATGGCCATCTTGGATGAGCAGTTGCTTTAACAAAAGTGGCCCTGACTGATGGAAAGAGTCATTGGAATCCGACCTTTAATTTCATACAAAACGTGTGGAGAAAATCAGGATGGAAAAAAGAAGACAGCAAAGTTTATTTAGTGAATATAAAACTTGAAATAGCTTATTCTTATTTTTAAATGATAATTTGGTAATTAAAATTGAAAACAGTATAATATAAATATAACTTTAATGGAGACCATTAGGGAATTTTATAAAACTGTTCATGTATTGCACAATAAAAGACTTGCAAAAAAAAAAAAAAAATAAATAAACGCCATAAATAGTAAGCCCTTGCGGTACGATTCAGCAATTACGTGTGAATAATGAAATAAGGTTTTTAACTGCGAGTTCAGATGGTGAACCCGTTGACATCGCCTTGGATACTTCGCACGAATCAATCTTTGGCCAGCAATTTAAAATCCAAATAGATAAAACTATATATACATTATAGGAACAAAAGCTCCGTTTGTCTATAACAAACTTTCAATCCTTAAACAATATCGATCCAT
The DNA here is from genome assembly GCA_947623455.1 of Mimachlamys varia. Lineage (NCBI taxonomy): Eukaryota > Metazoa > Mollusca > Bivalvia > Pectinida > Pectinidae > Mimachlamys > Mimachlamys varia. Next base: position 32,159,703 of record OX392542.1, read on the forward strand.
GTAAAAATAAAATGCATGGAAAATAAAATGCATGGATTGCTTTAAATGATGAACCTTACACACATATTTTACACAGCATCTAAGTGGCGCTTGGCAAATAACCAGCGAACAAACCAAAGCTCATATATCATCTAACGTAATTGTGTAAAATCAACTGGAATATGCAGGCCATGTTCGGGATTCTGGTATAGATATTACGGTGATTTTTCACTATTTAGTGAACAGCGTTCTTGATATCAATCTTTCTTATTTCAACAAATGACAAAATAAAGTACATAGAGAGTGCCGCATGGTAGGGAATCAATGTCAATACCATGATGAAAATATTCAGGCTCATTAGGTTACAAAGTATTTGATGAGAAAGATTGTAATTGTTTATGAGTATTCCTTCCAAATAGGTTTCTCACGTTAACTCTTCCGGAACACCTGGTCCTATTCTCTACTTTTACAACGGTATCCACGTAATTTTTTTCCTTTGTTCATATTTTGCCCTAAGTTTAATCGATTTTGAATTCGGATTATGGTTTTGTTGACACTTTGGTATTCTGTTTTTGGTTTCTGTAATGATTAATGTTACAAGTTGTACTTGAAAAAATCAAAGTTTTGAATTGAAAGTTCTATATTAAAATCCTTTTGATGGTTTCACGGAAAAATGTTTTTTTCTATCAAAATAGGCTATTGTTATTTACCAAAGGCATAAATTAATCAGTACAACTGTTGCATAGTAAAAATCAATAAACCACATGTGGATTAATCTCTAGACGCGTTTTGATTGGTTGACAGTGAACTTTGACTGGAACTACTTCCTTATCACTTGGTTCAGCGTTACGTCATCATTAGGCGGGAATATACGATACGATGTATTTAGGCGCACATAATCCGTGGTTCATTTAAATTTAAGTTCATGAAATACCATTAGGTCGAGAATTCAAACCGAAATTCATGTTCTGATTGCCAGTTTAGACACGAAAAATAACGTACAATCCCAGTTCTAACACTCATTGACAAATTTATTTCGCTGATATGTTTAGATACATTGTAATTCCTTGCTACACGTACGTAGTAAAGTACTCTGTGACCTGGCTGGTGACATGTCTTTCTTTAGCCAACTGACTTATCAAAAAGAAGCTTTCATAAATGTGTCATTTACCCACGCCATTACGTGTACTGGCGAGCTCAAGGTCTGGATGTTGACGAGGCGGAATATTTGGAATTAGATTCTTCGTTAACGTTCACGAAATACTTTGATTAAAATTGACAAAATGTGTACTAATCCATGTCAGTATGCATGCTAATCTTAGCATATCGACAAAATAGTTTGCTCTGTGTGCGCAAACATCCCCACGACACACACATTTACACGACACAAAGAAATGTTTGTTTTGATTCCGAATCAAGATGTCTATACTCGGATGGAATAAACATTTCATGATTAAATGGGGGTAAAGAAAAGAAATGATTACGTTTTATACTTATTGATTTAAAAAATGCATCCCATCGGTTCTCTCTGCTCTGTTGCTTGATAGACGTATGCCTGTCAGTGAAATGTTCACCGAGAGACGAACCTGACGCCATTTTCTTTTGGGTAGACACGGGGTGTGGCTTAAGCTGGATGGGCGGAGCTTGATACGATTGATCATGATTCTATCGCACATTAGAACATGGTCCATATCCAATCAAAATCACGTGTTGCAACCGAATCTTGTTAGAATGCATAGTAGATGACGTTACACACACATATGCTGCACCTTTTAAATTTAGTAATAGATATATAGTATGCCGAAGAATTGAACTGAACTGAATCACACAGCCAGTATCTAAATGCTTTAATTTAATTCATTTTTGCTATTACGTTGTTGCCGAAAGAAAAACATTCAAAATAATAAGATTGGTAAAATCACGTCATTTTTCTATATTATTGAGTGCCTTTTTGAGGTATGAGTCATTCACTCACCAGCTTTTGACGTCAAAAACAGATGTTTTCGACTGAGATTGTGGTAGAAACAGATCACACGATTCGTGTTTGTTTGATAAGGTATTCATTTCGTTTTCATTAGTTTATTTCAACAGTTTCAAAGCTAAAACTCATGTCTTTTCTTTTGTAACGTGTGAAAATTAACTCGATTGAATAAAAACCATATCCAACACTCGTTGTGTAATCTCTTATATATATCTAAAAACCCAATATACGTAACTTTCGGCAAATCTTTAAGCGAACATGCAAGCCTAATAACTTATTATATTTATAGATTTAATAACGTAACTGATATCAGCAATATTCAAGATGAATTCTTACGTGGGTATCGGTACAGCGGCAGTTGAAACTCGGTACTGGACAATGTGGTTAGCAGAGGTTAGTAAGCGAAAGGGCAAAGGAGTTGCGAAAAATAAATGAATTTTTCAAACAATCAATTTTTTTAATCTTTCAGTCATTGGTCAAATTCTTTGAGCGTTATTTCTGGTTTGTATTTTACAAGACGGTTGTATGCTTAATAAATAAGACGTTTGTTTTAATTAAGTTGCCGATATCAAAAGTATCGTTCTAATGCATGAACTAGGAACCGAAGCCGGGACTGGTTTATCAATCATACGCTGTAGCTAATGAGCTAAAGAGCTATTGTCTGTATTACAATTGTTTTGCAATTGTTTGCAATTGTAATAGTATTACAATTGCAATACAATTGTTATGATACAAAAGTCAAAATAAATAAGAGAATACCGAAGTTTACTTCCATCCATTGCAGGTTAATAACATGTAAAGTATTATGAGAGTCTGACAGATCAATCAAAACACTTATTTGCGTTTTATACAATAAACAAAAGTGTTTTTGAATTTGAGAAACTATACACTTTTATAATATACACTGCCATCCAAAAATTGTGTTACGTGAACATGAAAACAAGTTTTTCAATTACTTACGTTTTAAGAAAATACAGAAGCGTTAACCAAACCATAATTCGAACTTAAAATCGATTAAACTGGGGGCAAAAGAAAAGATTTACATGGAGACCCTTGTAAATGTACAAAAGAATAAGACCAGGTGTTCCGGAAGAGAAAGCATCTTCTGATTCATCGACGACAGCCGCCATGCAAGGTGAAAATCTTAAAGATAGTCCTTTTGTCAGTGACATTTTATTTTTAAAAATACCCCAAGCCTTTAAAATTGCAGGGAGCGGTAATGCTCAATTTTTTTTTTTGCACAATTAAATGGCATTAATACAATGATCCACTGTCAAAAACATAAGAAAGAAATACATTGTTGAAACATTGTTTTCAACAACACAGAAAAACTAATATTTTTCTTATAAAAACCCATATACTGTTGACAAATAACACCATGAACAAAAAACATTCTAATAAGTTATGACACAAACAATTGCAATACATAAAAGTCATAGTTTGCATTGATTATAGCTGGCTCTACTTTGTTTACAATTAAACGTTACTTACCATGCAGTATACTAGAAGATCACGCGCACGGTCGATTAGGACGGCTGAAGTATTGATTGAAATAAACATTTGGCATAAAGCATGACGTCATACTTTATTATTTATTATCTGACGACCGAACAGCGACTGAAACCCGATCCATGTTAAACTTGATTACCAACAGGATCAGAAATGATTCAGGTATTAGGTATATATTCAATACATATATTTCAATTAGATCCTTATATTACATATAACTTACTTACTTATATAAGACTATGAACACGTAAAAGCCTTACTACCTGGTATAGATATTATCAACATATATGTTTATATCTTCAGGCTAAATGCAGATAACTCGAGATTAGAAACTGTTGAAAATAATCACCTCTGGCCGCAAGCAACCTTTGTATTGGTCATTCTCGTTATATGTCCCATTCGCCCATTATTTGATTCTTTGAATGCTTCTTTATTAATTGATATTCATAAAACAAAAAACATTCTTAAACATTAAGAACCTATTTCTTCAAATATCTAACACAATTTGAGATGTATTTCTTTAAAAAACCCATTATTAAACATAAAACAGAAATTCTTCAATTATTCAAGAGAGTTTGAAATGTTTAGAATTAAAAACTACGTATTAATTACTTTGGGAGCATAACACAAAATGAATTTTGATACAATTTTAATTGATTATTTCAGGAACTAAGCACGGTTATCTAATTCAGACCGTTTTGGTTTCCTGAAAAATACTGAAAACCAACTAATTTTCGCGTGCGATTAATTTTCGTGTATTTCGCGGAAATTAACCACTGCGAAGGAGTTTCAATCAGAGGAATGCCAACTGCAGGAATACTGTACTGTACTGTACATAGAATTAATGACCGTATATATCGCGAAATTTGTCTTTTCATACGAAAACGCGAAATTAGGTTGCCGCGAAATTAAGTTGGTTTACAGCAGTCTATAGTAATACCGATAGGTTCTATATTGCCGCAATAGCTGTATGGTACAGTATTATTCATATTTAATACTAAGAGATATGTATTCTGTTGATATCTCCACAGTATTGCTGTTCTTTGTTATAATGGAGTTCTTGAATTTAAATTTCTTCTTGACATACATAAAACAGAGTTTGCTGTATGCATTCCCAATCATTAATTCCAAGTATGGTAGGATACAGAAACAGGTTTATACACCTTTCCGAATCAGCACTCGGCTCCGTCGGTTGAAACCAAAGATTACTTCCTGCGTCAATACTTTCGCCATTGCTCCATCTGTTGTCCTCTGCCGGTCCGTCATCATAATCATAACCTCCTATCCACCATTGGTTACTCGCTATGAAAAAATATATATCACTTAGTATTTTTTAATCATTATCAATAAACTGCTTTGTACCACCCACCGGAAATATGATGAATTCATTATTTTGAATTGTCATCGTTGAGAACAACATGAAAAGATCTTGAGAATGGATTTTCCCATTTCCAAGTACTTGTGAATGAAGGTTCTCAAAAAGACTATCCGTACCAGGTGAGGTCTCAAGCCAGAAACAGTATACAAACAAGCGTTATCCGAATCAGCAAAGAGTCCTTAATAACCAATTTGTACATAAATGTACGAAAATTTTTGTGAAAATAACAGCACAATTTTAAGCTTAAATGTACATAATGAAAACCCAATGACAATACGATTGCTATCATACGATTACTATGACACGATTGCTATGATACGATTGCTATGATACGATTGCTATGATACGATTGCTATGATACGATTGCTATTATACGATTACTATGACACGATTACTATGACACGATTACTATGACACGATTGCTATGATACGATTGCTATGATACGATTGCTATGATACGATTACTATGACACGATTACTATGACACGATTGCTATGACACGATTGCTATGATACGATTGCTATGATACGATTGCTATGATACGATTGCTATGATACGATTGCTATTATACGACTGCTATGATACGATTGCTATGATACGATTGCTATTATACGATTGCTATTATCGTTTTTTTTATTATCTACGCAGTTTAAAGTTGGATTGTGTTTATGTTTCTCACAGACAGAGAATTAGCGATCGATGACTATTAAGCTCGTTTAGAAAATTATCATGGTGTTTAGTACAAAATCTAACAATTGTAAAAAAGGAACAGTTAATGATTGGAATTTTCTTTATCGAGGATGTATTTTTCTGAGGTTTCAGTCACGTTCAAGTCTCCTTTTAATCTCATTTAAAGATTTTACGTTATATTGAAGAAACGTCTTTAAACGAATTTAAATAAAAAAAAAGAAAACACAAAACAAAGAAAAAACAATTCCGGTGCCATTTTGTACTTTTGCACTTCGTAAAAGGCCAACATTTCACCTTTTGTAGCTAGATCGATCTCTTAAAAACATCAGTGTTTCGCAGTTTTTAAATTAAAGCAAGCCTATTATGTTCAATATTATAGAAATAGTATGCAACGAAGTGGATTGTTATACAATTTGGCTATTGTTTTCATATATTTAGTGAAACTGGGGCACTTGTTTAATTCTTGACCCGAAATTCTGAAAAATAACACATATAGTTATGGTACAAAATATATAGCACACTACACCTCTCGTTTTCATGACAGTTTGGGAAAGAGAACCCCATTTTCTATTCATCCACTAAATATTTTAAAAAGTTTTAAAAAAATTTATTCTATTAAGCGTTCAATCTGCAAAACATGGTGCAAAAATGACGATTTCCTCATTAAAAAATAAGGGGTAGGGGTAACTCTTGCTTTCCTGAGTTGAAATAGCAAGTAAGAGAAATTTTACTTCCATACCTTAAAAGAAAATACAATTTTTGGATAAATCTGCAAATATTATATATTTCGGATAACAACTTTTAAAGACATTTATGAAGATGTCCAGCAATAGGTCAAAACTACAAAATTCACTTTAAATCACTTATTATGTCATATTGGTATCTTTGACCGCACATAGCACAAACACAAGCATGCTGGCTTATCATTAGCTATGCATTTTCTGCCATGCCATGAACTTCTTTTTGCAAAAAAAGTTATGAGAAAAAACGTTAAATGAAGGCAAAATTTGACGTCTCTGAAGAATGTTTCCTTTAACTCATCAGCGCACTTCGTGTATCTCAGATGATTATGCTTTTACTCTAAACAGCTAAACTACCTTAATTTAGTCTAAATAAAGTGACATATTAAAACAAATACAACACATTTAAAATTTATTTCAAACAGTGTTATTTTCTTAACAGATGGAAATATCAATACATCAAAAGCATTTAAATAATTGTAATTATGATTTACGGCCGTTTATTTATCTTTTGTATTTGAACCAAGAAAAAATATATTGTTTATGTATATACTAGAACGTGGCGCTAAATTTCATGTGTTAATATATTTCAGATAACGGAAAATTTTCCCTGTCCAGCGGAAATATTTCACGACAACAGTACTTTATTAATGGCAACAATATCAAGGCCATTATGCCAACCGAGAAACACAAAAACAGGAACTTGAATACATGAAATAAAATCTTACAAATATCTTGTAAGTTCATGAATTCAAGAGTTTTAACGCGCCTGAATCTGCTGCTTCTATAATAGTTTACTCCCACTTTCTGGCGACTAGCATCACTGCCGAGTCCTAGATTTCAATGTAATTAAGTTTTTTCGGCAAACTTAAAAGGTGCAGCACATGTGTGTATGCGTGTGTTTGGTTTATATTTTATTTAGTACGTATACTGTCTCGTAAACATAACTAGAAATATTATTTGAGGCTTTTGAACGAGATTAAATAATTTTCCTCAAAGGAGAATAAATGCATACATCATATATGTGTAAACAGTGATAAATAGTATTTTGGATTCGATGGAAGTTTTTTTTAAAAGTATATCAAAACTTAGTTTAATAGCAATCAAACTGTTACTGAAATAGATGGCTTTGTGCGATACGCGATCACGTAGAAAAAAGTGCGTTCACAAAAAGACTCTTTGAATTGCATCCTATTTTCCCTACAATTTAGAGCAATGTAGTGTATATTGTAAATACAAAGAAAACTTAGAAAATCTGGATCCTTACTCTGAAAACCGTTTGCATGCTCACGAATTGATATTATGCACAGGTCTGAATTGTTCCTTAGATATTGAATTCCTGAATGATGTATGAAAACCAAATTGAAACAACATAAAGCCGAACACTATTTTTAATATCACTTTGAACCTATTGATCGCTTGACATAGCAGAATAACCAGACATGTAGTTTGAGTACGACATACTTGTAGGCACATAACACTTTCATGTTACGGGCAAAAGTTTTCCAGAAGAGAAGCCTTTACCTTAACATATATTATATAATCCATAAAAGTAAAAAGTGGGTGTGTTGTACCAACTGTTGGAAAAAGGACCATGTGGATTATGAAATGATTTTCTGTTGCTCAACTAATGAGTGGTTTATATGACGCTTTGATTACTAGTACGGTAGGCACTTGGTGACCTATATCTTATAAAGGTGTATAACAAGTAACTGTTATTTCTTTATGCCTTTATGACAATCATAAAACATGGAATTGTCAAAACATTTATTTATAAAATCAAATACACATTTCTCTATCGTTTTTATATCACTTATACATTCAACAATATATTTACAACAAACTATTCATCATTGTATTTCATTTAAATAACACTATAAAGATTTGCGCTATTACAAGAAGGCAATAAAAAATGAAATAAATAAATATAAAACATTTGATATAGCGCCTATCTAGCTAGCATAAGCCACCCTAAAAAATCAGAGAATACCAAAGCGTCAACAAAGCCATAATCCGAACTCAAAATCCTTTAAACTAGAGGCAAAAAAGGAACAAAAGAAAGATTTACACCGAGACTTTCATAAAAGCACAAGAGAATAAGACCAGGTGTTCCGGAAGAGTAAGCGCCTTCTGCTTCATCGACGACACCCGCCATGTAAATCTTTGTCACATCCAAGTAAACATCAAGTTCTCAAAACGAGAACTGAGTATCATTGTCAATCACAACAAGTAAACACACTAATGGGCATACTCAAAAACATCCATCTTCATATCACTTAAAGATACAGAATATTTCTCAATGAGACAAGAATGGCAATCATAGTACTTGCCCAAAGCGCTTTACAATGCATAGGTATACAATGAATACAATTACCACATACAGTTCTATCGTATACAATTCTGACAAGTTCGCAGGAGCTTCCTTATCAGGCGCTAACTACTAACCTCGATATCCAGGGATTATGCTCACCTACGGTAGCTACACCCCTGTAACATATCATGGCAAAACGGAAGTCTTACTGTGCGTCCCTTGTCAATGAGGCAAGAAGACTGGTTCGACCCGTTGGTGTACATCAAATTAATCGCATGGTCACATAACGTTATTCTTCTGAAGAACGGGCATCAGCCTAGCGATTGGTCACTTTTTAACCTGAGTGTGCCTTCAGTTTTGCCATGACATATTCCTGGGATTGTAAAGAGCGTAGGTGAGCGTCATCCCTGGATATCAAGGATGATTCCATGATTGCAGAAAGCTTAGATGAGGGTAAACCCTGGGTTTCAAGGATGATTCCAAGGGTGAAGAGAGCTTAGGTGAGGTTAACCCCTGGATATCGAGGATGATTCCAGGGATGTAGAGAGGGTAGGTGAAAGTAACCCCTGGGTATCGAGGATGGTATTCGACACACTTACACAACACAAATGGATGCACGCCGTCGAATGGCCTGGATGGAAATAGGACGTTAACTAAATAAAACCATATTAGACAAACCCAAATTACCTGTAAAACTATCCTTGTGCACACCAGTCTGCGTTGCCTGCAGTTTCTCCATTGTGTCCAGGACGAGGAGGTACGCAGTGTCGTTAGAACAACCCTCTAAGGACTCATTCCATGTTCTTTCAATGTTATAGAAACGTATACACACCCGGAATACTGGGTCGTATGTGTATCCGTCCAGGCGACACACTCCTGGAACATATAGTGTAAAAATCATCAGGGATAAATCTATATTTATTCGGACTGCCGATTTGTTTATGTAAATTTCCTGAAATTGTTTCTGCAATAACTTAATTGAAATTTATTATCTCCCTATAGATGCATCTGAAATTGCATGTTTTTTTTTTATATATATTTAAAGTTACTTTAAACTTGGATGTGACAAAGATTTACATGACGGGTGTCGTCGATGAAGCAGAAAACGCTTACTCTTCCGGATCGCCTGATCTTATTCTCCTTTACTTTTACGAGAGTCTCCATGTAAATCTTCTCTTTTTTTCATATTTTGTCCCTTGTTAAATCGATTTTGAGTTCGGTTTATGATTTTGTTAATGCTTCGGTATTCTCTAATTTATTTTATTTTCGACAATGTTTTAGTTACATTCGGATCATCTTGTAACTCTATTTTATTTATCAGAAACATAATTTTAGGATGCTTTTGGAAATAAGTTTCTCGTCCCTAATTGTCCACTCACAGCAGTTCTAGGCTGATGTATTTAATAACCTATTATCAAAATAATCTGCAGTAATCTTAAATCCCGTTGTGAACAACGTAAGTGTTTGTATGTAAACTCTTAGAAAAAATACATGAGAAACAAAGTATATTATTATCGACTTGTTTTCAGGTTGAAACTGATATTTATTTACCCGTGAGAAGGTAACATTTTCCTAGGTAGTAACAACAGGTCAATTATTGTTATATTATAAGACATGTTTTAAAAAACTTTACCATATGTACCGATTTTCTTTGAACGTTTCTCTCTTGACAACGTTCCTTTTTAATATCATTTGTCATTTTCACTCCAGCAATCAACGATTATCCGCGCTTCTGATTGGTAAAAAATTGCAACACAGATTATTGGATTGTTATATTCACTTCGCCTGCACGGATTCTACCTGTGTTTGTGTAACAATTAGACCTATGAGAGGTGTTTTGACCAATCAGCGTGAAGGGAAAATGACAGTCATATAATTATGCAAAGTGTGTCAACAATGAAAAAGTGTTTGTTGGCTTCATAGACTTGATATGTATCATCTTAATCGAGGTCACATCTTAACATACCTAAGTTGAGAACAGGAAAAGTAAAATCGAAATGTCGAGGAACACTTAAAAGCATAATAGAATCAATCGACCTTCACAGCAGACAAGGAAACGCTTTGTTATAAATTGTCCAGCGGTTCAAGGGGGGGACATGAAAATACATTTTTTATTTGAAAAGAAGAGCCCCAAGTCGATATATCGGAAGTAGAACAATTTTCTTGGCAAGGTTATTGCAACCAGTCCGGATTGGCGCAACAATTAATTCTGCTTCCTCTAAAAGCCTTACAAAATCAGCAGAGGTAGGATAGTATTGACCGCTCACCTAAACTTAACACAGATTTTGTAAGGGTGGTTAATATCCTCACCGTGACGGATTGATCGCTTTAACAACCTTTGTTTAAATATTCCATCGAAAGTATTCTCTCTTCAGAAACTGTTTTGATAGTTTTTAGGGTAGAGATCAGGCGCATTGTTTATTTTGAATTGGAGGATCGATATGAAAATACAACATTCTCGAATAGAAAACAATCACAAAGTAGCGTCCATATTTACTTATTGTGTTTGACAATTAAGAAAGATACAAAGAAATATATGCCAATGTATTCGGAACAAATATAATGTTTTGTTGAAACTAAATCATGGAAATTTAAAAGTTTCTATAAATCGTACCTATTCGTATCATCCAACCCGCATTAAGGTCCTGGCAACACTGTAAGTTTGTCAACTATCAAAACACTAGTACATAGTGTTTAAATGTATTCAGAGACAAATGTTCTAGTCAAAGCAAACTTTTCTATTCAATTCTAGTTTACTCATCCTCATCGACCGGGTTTTGTAAACAGATTGTGGGACAATCAAGCCTTTTAGGAATTCGCTTTCGTGTCATTACACGTATTTCATACCTACCTCAGACAGGCTTACACTAAACATTTTGCCGTGCTTTTGATAAACATTTACTTTTGCATCCATAATTGACAAAAGGCCCGAAAGAATCATCATGTAGCATGCTTATCATATTTTGTATGCAGTTTGGATTTGTTTCTTTCGCCAATGGTAACTTCACTTACTGCATTGGAGCAAAGTTAAATTTATAGAAACATAGAAACAAGTTGTTTGACCTTTAATCTTTTGACCTGACAAAACAAAACCACAGACGCCATTTTGATAAAGCAGCCTGCATTAACTTTGAGTTTGACAAGTCGTGTTTCACAAATTTTATTTTACAGTAAGGAAAGATTTACCAATCCTATGCCTATTGCCTATGTCAAGTTTATTCTTGGTTATTTTTAAGGGATTTGGATCTGCCTCCCCCCCCCCCCTTTTTGTAAAAAAGACAAACTGAAAAAAAATTCGGAACTCCTCTGCCTGTTCCTTACCAGCTAATGATAAAAAATGTCAGGTAACTATTTTTGTTTTGATCATACTGAAATATAGGTCGTAAATAATCCTCTCACACAATGTTTTCAAAACTTATTCCTGTCATCTTTTTAAATTTTGCGTATTTCTTACAGATTACATAAAATATTAACAAAAAAATTGCTTTAAAGAAAAGCTATTTACACAAATCGTCATGAGCCGGCTTCCTTATATGCCATTGTCATGAAAGATCAACCACCAATACCCCATCATTTCACGATGCCCCCAAATATTTAGAAAATGGATGTTTCAACCAAAAAATATAACACGTGAAGGCGAAGGCAGTCAAAACATATCAAGGAAATGACATAAGTGTGTATAAGTGTATATATGTTTCCTTGCTTTGACTTAAAATTAATAAATAAACCCACATATAACAAAACTACTATAATGCTCCTATATGAATTATTTCTTGTTGTAAAAGCGGATGTTTTAATTGTTTTTTTTATGACGTGTAAATAACTTCTTTACACCGTTCCACATTCTGGTATCCTTCTGCATGTGACAACTTACCGTTCCACATTCTGATGTCAGTCTGACCGACAGATACATGTCACAACTTACCGTTCCACATTCGGTTGTCCGCCTGACCGAAAGATACGTGACAACTTACCGTTCCACATTTTGGTGTCCGCCTGACCGACAGATACGTGACAACTTACCGTTCCACATTCGGTTGTCCGCCTGACCGACAGAAACACGTGTGACTTACCGTTCAACATTATTTTGTTCACCTGACCGACAGACACATGTGACAACTTACCGTTCCACATTCTGGTGTCCGCCTGAACGACAGACTATGTGACAACTTACCGTTCCACATTCGGTTGTCCGCCTGACCGACAGAAACACGTGCGACTTACCGTTCCACATTATTTTGTTCACCTGACCGACAGACACATGTGACAACTTACCGTTCCACATTCGGTTGTCCGCCTGAACGACAGACTATGTGACAACTTACCGTTCCACATTCTGGTGTCCGCCTGACCGACAGAAACACGTGACAACTTACCGTTCCACATTTTGTTGTCCGCCTGACCGACAGACACACGTGACAACTTACCGTTCATCATTTTGTTGTCCGCCTGACCGACAGACACATGTGACAACTTACTGTTCCACATTCTGGTGTCCGCCTGACCGACATATACATGTGACAACTTACCGTAACACATTCTGGTGTCCGCCTGACCGACAGAAACACGTGACAACTTACCGTTCCACATTCTGGTGTCCGCCTGACCGACATATACATGTGACAACTTACCGTGTCACATTTTGGTGTCCGCCTCACCGACAGATACATGTGACAACTTACCGTTTCACATTCTGGTGTCCGCCTGACCGACAGAAACACGTGACAACTTACTGTTCCACATTCTGGTGTCCGCCTGACCGACAGACACATGTGACAACTTACCGTTCCACATTCTGATGTCAGTCGGCCGACAGATACATGTCACAACTTACCGTTCCACATTCGGTTGTCCGCCTGACCGACAAACACATGTGACAACTTACCGGTCTACATTCCGTGTCCGCCTGACCGACAGACACATGTAACAACTTACCGTTCCACATTCTGGTGTCCGCCTGACCGACAGATACTTGTGACAGCCCGCTGTACCCTCGGCACTCCTCTGTCGTTGCCGTGTAGCTGAAGTCAAGACAATCCATGGGGTGCATTTTACAGGCTCGAGCACAGCCGATGGCGCTACTCGTCTGTTGTTTAAATATGACGCCATCATTAAAGATCAAATTCTCTTCCGTTATATTTTCCTTCCATATACCATTTCTTATGGTTTGACCCCGTACAGCTACAAAGATATTTGAACAAAGCTTGTTTATTTTATTGTTCTGTAAACGCAATTTACGTAAGCGCAAAACACTTTGTTTCCAAATCTAACTCAATCTCTGATTTGTTACATTGAATATAAAGTATAGATAAAAACTCAATAAAGTTTATAATAAACATTTGTTTGATTCTGCGAGTATGAAGGCGTCATTATAGATAATAGTATCATATGTTTACTACTGATAACATCCTTTTTGTATGTGTGATATCTCTAAAATTCTCACAGGATGATATCAGCCCGGATGATATCACAACCCCTTGGATTGGTATCACATCCCCTCGAAAGTGATATCACACACCCTTAAAAGTGACATCACACACCCTCCTAATTTCCGGATTTTGCCATTTTGCTTATTGCTGTCTGCTCCAAATGTGCAAACAAGCACACTTTAATGTGAACCCACATCAAAAGACGACTCGGCTGCCAGGTATTAACGCTAAAAATATGTCTCTGAGCGCAACCAATGTTAAAAAGAAATTCTACGTAAATGTTTTGTTTATTCGAGATGAAATAAGCAAAACATACGATAAAAAGTTTATAACATGCCCATTTTGATACCACACCCCTAATCAGCCCTCGAGCCCTGATATCAGCCCTCGGGCCTCCGTTATTATACTTTCCTCCACAATTGTATTATCTTTGATTGCACCCTTGCGGGTAGTGAATAAAGGACAAGATACATCTGCTGTTGTTCGCTGTATGATCGTAATGGTTAATGAATGAACGCAATGCAGAACAAGGGCTTTGTGTTGGTGTCTTCTATGTCGGGACCCAAAGCAAACAATATAACCCTTCGTCACGCATTACAATTTAGGATCTTTCTGTTTCTCGCGGCCGCTAACTTTAACTCGGGTTTCCTAGTGCCTTCCTTGACAAAATCTCAGTTCTGACTGTACTATTGAACGTTTGCCATGGTGGAGAATGCAATGGTTTTGTCCCCAATACCCAAGTCCTTAAAACTAGTCCTGTTTTACCTGCTTTTATTTCAACATTTATGGTTTTGGTCCACCCGTTGACAGTATAATGTGCCCGGATAGAATGCTGTACTGGAAGCATTCGGCATGGTTTTTCAGTGAGATAACACTGTAATATCGGCATGACTTTAAAACAAAATATATCAGTCTCATTAATCTTGAGATGATAATAATTACTGATAAGTTGACCTTTAAATGTATCTAACGGTTTAAAGATCACGTAACACACACATATGCTGCACCCCTTAATTTAGTAATAGATACAGTATGCCGAAAAAATGAATTAAACTGCATCATACAGCTGTTTCGTCCTCCTAGGACTCTTATCTAAAATACATACTGTATTATAAATACCAATTGTGCCATGATCAACTCGCTGAAACAAATTACTTATCAAGCTCGTGAAAAAATCAATGAACAAATATTTTCCAAAAAAAAAACAAAACAGAAAGTCATTTCGAATTCCAAAATCAATGCAAGACAATGTTTAATATAAACATCGGCATGCTAAATCATTTATGAAAACAAACCTCCCTCTCAGAACTTGTCTATGAACAGAAAATATGCCAGTGGGTTAGATTAAACATCAATATCTTCAATGTAAAAATAATTTTTTTTTTTTTGGAAAGGCCAGTATTCGAATCCTGCATGCATGGACCGACAAGGGTTATACTATCGCAATTACCAACCTAGTTCCTAGAAAGACTAAACAGCTGTCCCATTAGTTATTCAGCTATACCTAAAGCGAAGTTAAGTTTAAGTTATTGTGATAAACAAAAAAAAAACGATAATTTATTCAATGTTTTGTTTGCAGCGGATTAGGAATGATAAATAAATGTTATGCTTACATCTAGAGTCATGCATTGCGCAAATTCAGAAATAGAATAAGTAAAATTATTCTTACCTGATCTTGCTAATATCACGATGGTAAATACCCAGAGCCTTGATATCGCCATATTCCTCCTTGGATTCCTAGCTGTCACTTGTCTGGAATTTTGTAAACAAATATGAATACCGATTAATCTCTTTTTATTCTAAATCAATCCAAAGCATTGTTTATATTTCATTAGAAATTTGTCCACAAAATAAATTAGCAAGTTTATTTTCAATTCTTTTTTCGATTCAGGATAAAACTATTTTAAAGAATCCAAGGCGTTTTACAGGTATTTAGCAGTCCATACTTTAAACTGTAAGGTACATCTCAATCCTTGATGTCTGAAAAAACAGCAATTATCAACAGTGCATCCTACACAAATTGAGGTGATTTCCCTCTGAAAGGCTTTTATAATTTACAACAAATTTTCGAAAAATTCCAATCCCAAAAGCCAAAACACACGCGAGGTATATGCCACGGTACACGATATAATTTCAATTTTCGGACATTCCAGAAAAAAAACCCATTACAATAAATAACGAAATACTGTATCACTTCCCAACACATGTTATCCGCTCCTTGTCTATTCAACACGACATTTGCATCTGACCCCGATATAAAACATTAAGAGAAGTTTAAGTTACGATATTGATAAAAAAAATCCTTACGAAAACCTCTCGGTCCAAAGTACAATGTTAATATAAAACTTTTTACAGTGGTGAAAGCATATCATAGTGTAAGCAAATACTTTCGATCGATGGTTTCACAGACTGAGCGTCACTCCGCACAAACTGAGTCTCCAATTTTTTCAATCATTTTTTACGATGTGTAGTTGAACGAGTCCTCCAGGAAATGTTTCAAACGATAAAATAAACAGTGACAATGCACCGTTGAAATATAAATAAACCCAAGTAAGCAAACAAAATAATACAAAGAGACGTAAAGCGTTGTATTATCCCCCGCGCCCCGCTGTTGGTATTTAAAGGAACCAAATACCGGTATAATGTACATTATATATATATCGACCTAATGGTAAAAGTGTATACATTGATATGTAGATTTATTTGAGTATATCTTGGAAATTTATGTTTCCCAGAACTAACTAGCTTAACTACTCAGACAAAAACTGTTCCGGGTGACTTTTGGAAATTAGCATCAAGGCTCCATAAGATCATTGATGATGTAGCAGAAATTCGACAATTTCGGCCGATGCGAACGGACGGTCATGAGGCACAAGCGACTCAATTTTTATGAAAGTCGAATGTGTCTTTAATGCCATTAACATCAGCAATATATTACATTAAAAGTCTGTTCAAGCTAACATACCACTGTATGGTATACAAGTACAACTATCATTTCCTATACTTGATCGGTACCTATTGCACCTAAGCTTTTCAATTACAAGAAAGCACCTTTATTTTATTTGCATTTCACCCATTGACCTTTGCCCATTTCCATTGAAACTTTATAGAGGTCATCACCTACTTATGACCAACATGTACATGAAATATCATACCAATCAAGTAACAGGTTTTAAGTTATTTATCGTAAAAGGCCTTCAGGACGGCCTTAGCCAGATATAATACCCCCCGCGTGGGGTAAATAAAGATGACGTATACGTAACACACACATGCTCTACCTTTTATATTTAGTAATAGATACAGTATGCCAAAAAAATGAATAAAACTGCATCAAACATCTGTTTCGTCTTTCTGGGACTCGTCAGTGATGCTAGGGGCCAAAAGATGGAAATCCAAAATTTCTAAACTAATGTAGAAGCAAAAGGGTCAGGTGCGTAAAACCCCTTTAATCTATGAATTTAGAAGTAAATTTGAACCAGTTCTGTATAATTGCAAATCGTGTACTACGAAAATGTTGTATATTATGTACCGTGCCACTACTCAAATGAGATAAAACGTGGCTATGAAAGATGCTAACTCATCACAAATACCTTGCATAACGAGCAAATAGTTCGAAGTTGGCAAGAAAAGACATAGCGATCGCTTTGGTAATTACTCTTTAAGATCCTAGAACGGACCAGGTCAGAAACCACGTAGTGTACATACCAAGGTGGGGTGGTTTACTGTGTAAATGTCCTTGAATGGAGAACTGTCATCTCATCAAACTTGTGTAAACAAAATAACTATTAGTCCGACGTTCAATGGACTGAACAAATTCAACACAAACTAGTCTGATAGGGATTGTAAGTGCAGAAATTCTTTGGTAGAATATCAATCACATTGCATGTACATTTTTGAAAATATTTTTGTTCAAATGTTTTTTTATTGACAAACATCGTATGTCCTTCAGTCAAACGTAATTTTTACCAGACGATCCTTTATGGATCCCCGTACTTCTAAAAATAACTTTAACTGAAATTGGAATCTGTTGGTATTTACATATACTAGGGAATTTTGTGAAAGTGTTATGGATGATCGATAAGGCTAGAAGACATTTGATTCTATTTTTTAGATTGATACGTTAATGCTGTAGCCTACTGCGTTACATATTTGACAGACGTTTCATTTCCCCACAATGGATGTTAAGAGGAGGTTACCTTAGATTATGAGACTCCATCACCATGTGTGATGTAGACTGAAAAAATCTCTTGATAAGATGTATTTTTTTGCAAAATTCATAAAGCTAACCCTCGTGTTGAGATTTGTTTGTCAACATCATACATGGGTAATTGGTTTCTTCTACACCTTCCTGCCTTAAAATAACCTGTATCATCAAATGGCTAATGTGATGTGTAAAAATGTATAACAACGTCGATGAGGTTGCTCTGGTTACACTGCATCAGAAAATTAGTGACGATTTAAAATAAAAACGTGTGTGAACTGTCGTTTATCTGGGTAGAACGTGTGTGAACTATCATTTGCCAAGGTAAAACGTGTGTGAACTATCGTTTGTCTAGGTAAAACGTGTATGAACTGTCGTTTGTCTAGGTAAAACGTGTGTGAACTGTCGTTTGTCTAGGTAGAACGTGTGTGAACTGTCGTTTGTCTAGGTAGAACGTGTGTGAACTGTCGTTTGTCTAGGTAAATCGTGTGTGAACTGTCGTTTGTCTGGGTAGAACGTGTGTGAACTGTCGTTTGTCAAGGTAGAACGTGTGTGAACTGTCGTTTGTCTAGGTAAAACGTGTGTGAACTGTCGTTTGTCTAGGTAGAACGTGTGTGAACTGTCGTTTGTCTAGGTAGAACGTGTGTGAACTGTTGTTTGTCTAGGTAGAACGTGTGTGAACTGTCGTTTGTCTAGGTAAAACGTGTGTGAACTGTTGTTTGTCTAGGTAGAACGTGTGTGAACTGTTGTTTGTCTAGGTAGAACGTGTGTGAACTGTCGTTTGTCTAGGTAGAACGTGTGTGAACTGTCGTTTGTCTAGGTAGAACGTGTGTGAACTGTCGTTTGTCTAGGTAAAACGTGTGTGAACTGTTGTTTGTCTAGGTAGAATGTGTGTGAACTGTCGTTTGTCTAGGTAAAACGTGTGTGAACTGTCGTTTGTCTAGGTAGAACGTGTGTGAACTGTTGTTTGTCTAGGTAGAACGTGGTTGAACTATCGTTCGTCTAGGTAGAACGTGTGTGAACTGTCGTTCGTCTAGGTAGAACGTGTGTGAACTGTTGTTTGTCTAGGTAGAACGTGTGTGAACTGTCGTTCGTCTAGGTAGAACGTGTGTGAACTGTCGTTTGTCTAGGTAGAACGTGTGTGAACTGTCGTTTGTCTAGGTAGAACGTGTGTGAACTGTCGTTTGTCTAGGTAAAACGTGTGTGAACTGTCGTTTGTCTAGGTAAAACGTGTGTGAACTGTTGTTTGTCTAGGTAGAACGTGTGTGAACTGTCGTTTGTCTAGGTAAAACGTGTGTGAACTATCGTTTGTCTAGGTAAAACGTGTGTGAACTGTCGTTTGTCTAGGTAAAACGTGTGTGAACTGTCGTTTGTCTAGGTAGAACGTGTGTGAACTGTCGTTTGTCTAGGTAGAACGTGTGTGAACTGTTGTTTGTCTAGGTAGAACGTGTGTGAACTGTTGTTTGTCTAGGTAGAACGTGTGTGAACTGTCGTTTGTCTAGGTAGAACGTGTGTGAACTGTCGTTTGTCTAGGTAGAACGTGTGTGAACTGTCGTTTGTCTAGGTAAAACGTGTGTGAACTGTCGTTTGTCTAGGTAGAACGTGTGTGAACTGTCGTTTGTCTAGGTAGAACGTGTGTGAACTGTCGTTTGTCTAGGTAGAACGTGTGTGAACTGTTGTTTGTCTGGGTAAAACGTGTGTGAACTGTCGTTTGTTTGGGTAGAACGTGTGTGAACTGTCGTTTGTCTAGGTAAAACGTGTGTGAACTGTCGTTTGTTTGGGTAGAACGTGTGTGAACTGTCGTTTGTCTAGGTAGAACGTGTGTAAACTGTCGTTTGTCTAGGTAGAACGTGTGTGAACTGTCGTTTGTCTAGGTAGAACGTGTGTGAACTGTCGTTTGTTTGGGTAGAACGTGTGTGAACTGTCGTTTGTCTAGGTAGAACGTGTGTGAACTGTCGTTTGTCTAGGTAAAACGTGTGTGAACTGTCGTTTGTCTAGGTAGAACGTGTGTGAACTGTCGTTTGTCTAGGTAAAACGTGTGTGAACTGTCGTTTGTCTAGGTAGAACGTGTGTGAACTGTCGTTTGTCTGGGTAGAACATGTGTGAACTGTCGTTTGTCTGGGTAGAACGTGTGTGAACTGTCGTTTGTCTGGGTAGAACGTGTGTGAACTGTTTTTTGTCTAGGTAGAACGTTCGTGAACTGTCGTTTGTCTAGGTAGAACGTGTGTGAACTGTCGTTTGTCTAGGTAGAACGTGTGTGAACTGTCGTTTGTCTAGGTAGAACGTGTGTGAACTGTCGTTTGTCTAGGTAGAACGTGTGTGAACTGTTGTTTGTCTAGGTAGAACGTGTGTGAACTGTCGTTTGTCTAGGTAAAACGTGTGTGAACTGTCGTTTGTCTAGGTAGAACGTGTGTGAACTGTCGTTTGTCAAGGTAAAACGTGTGTGAACTGTCGTTTGTCTAGGTAGAACGTGTGTGAACTGTCGTTTGTCTAGGTAGAACGTGTGTGAACTGTCGTTAGTCTAGGTAGAACGTGTGTGAACTGTCGTTTGTCTAGGTAAAACGTGTGTGAACTGTCGTTAGTCTAGGAAAAACGTGTGTGAACTGTCGTTTGTCTAGGTAGAACGTGTGTGAACTGTCGTTTGTCTAGGTAAAACGTGTGTGAACTGTCGTTTGTCTAGGTAGAACGTGTGTGAACTGTCGTTTGTCTAGGTAGAACGTGTGTGAACTGTCGTTTGTCAAGGTAAAACGTGTGTGAACTGTCGTTTGTCTAGGTAGAACGTGTGTGAACTGTCGTTTGTCTAGGTAGAACGTGTGTGAACTGTCGTTAGTCTAGGTAGAACGTGTGTGAACTGTCGTTTGTCTAGGTAAAACGTGTGTGAACTGTCGTTAGTCTAGAAAAAACGTGTGTGAACTGTCGTTTGTCTAGGTAGAACGTGTGTGAACTGTCGTTTGTCTAGGTAAAACGTGTGTGAACTGTCGTTTGTCTAGGTAGAACGTGTGTGAACTGTCGTTTGTCTAGGTAGAACGTGTGTGAACTGTCGTTTGTCTTGGTAGAACGTGTGTGAACTGTTGTTTGTGTAGTTAGAACGTGTGAGAACTGTCGTTTGTCTAGGTAGAACGTGTGTGAACTGTCGTTTGTCTAGGTAGAACGTGTGTGAACTGTCGTTTGTCTAGGTAAAACGTGTGTGAACTGTCTTTGTCTAGGTAAAACGTGTGTGAACTGTCGTTTGTCTAGGTAGAACGTGTGTGAACTGTCGTTCGTCTAGGTAGAACGTGTGTGAACTGTTGTTTGTCTAGGTAGAACATGTGTGAACTGTCGTTTGTCTGGGTAGAACGTGTGTGAACTGTCGTTTGTCTAGGTAGAACGTGTGTGAACTGTCGTTTGTCTGGGTAGAACATGTGTGAACTGTCGTTTGTCTAGGTAGAACGTGTGTGAACTGTCGTTTGTCTAGGTAGAACGTGTGTGAACTGTCGTTTGTCTGGGTAGAACGTGTGTCAACTGTCGTTTGTCTAGGTAGAACGTGTGTGAACTGTCGTTTGTCTAGGTAGAACATGTGTGAACTGTCGTTTGTCTAGGTAGAACGTGTGTGAACTGTCGTTTGTCTAGGTAGAACGTGTGTGAACTGTCGTTTGTCTAGGTAGAACATGTGTGAACTGTCGTTTGTCTAGGTAGAACGTGTGTGAACTGTCGTTTGTCTAGGTAGAACGTGTGTGAACTGTCGTTTGTCTGGGTAGAACGTGTGTGAACTGTCGTTTGTCTAGGTAGAACGTGTGTGAACTGTCGTTTGTCTGGGTAGAACATGTGTGAACTGTCGTTTGTCTAGGTAGAACGTGTGTGAACTGTCGTTTGTCTAGGTAGAACGTGTGTGAACTGTCGTTTGTCTAGGTAAAACGTGTGTGAACTGTCGTTTGTCTAGGTAGAACATGTGTGAACTGTCGTTTGTCTAGGTAGAACATGTGTGAACTGTCGTTTGTCTAGGTAAAACGTGTGTGAACTGTCGTTTGTCTAGGTAGAACGTGTGTGAACTGTCGTTTGTCTAGGTAGAACGTGTGTGAACTGTCGTTTTTCTAGGTAGAACGTGTGTGAACTGTCGTTTGTCTAGGTAGAACATGTGTGAACTGTCGTTTGTCTGGGTAGAACGTGTGTGAACTGTCGTTTGTCTAGGTAGAACGTGTGTGAACTGTCGTTTGTCTAGGTAGAACGTGTGTGAACTGTCGTTTGTCTGGGTAGAACATGTGTGAACTGTCGTTTGTCTAGGTAGAACGTGTGTGAACTGTCGTTTGTCTAGGTAGAACGTGTGTGAACTGTCGTTTGTCTAGGTAAAACGTGTATGAACTGTTGTTTGTCTAGGTAAAACGTGTGTGAACTGTTGTTTGTCTAGGTAGAACATGTGTGAACTGTCGTTTGTCTAGGTAGAACGTGTGTGAACTGTCGTTTGTCTAGGTAGAACGTGTGTGAACTGTCGTTTGTCTGGGTAGAACGTGTATGAACTGTCGTTTGTCTAGGTAGAACATGTGTGAACTGTCGTTTGTCTAGGTAGAACGTGTGTGAACTGTCGTTTGTCTAGGTAGAACGTGTGTGAACTGTCGTTTATCTAGGTAGAACGTGTGTGAACTGTCGTTTGTCTAGGTAGAACGTGTGTGAACTGTCGTTTGTCTGGGTAGAACATGTGTGAACTGTCGTTTGTCTAGGTAGAACGTGCGTAAACTGTCGTTTGTCTAGATAGAACGTGTGTGAACTGTCGTTTGTCTAGGTAGAACGTGTGTGAACTGTCGTTTGTCTAGGTAGAACATGTGTGAACTGTCGTTTGTCTAGGTAGAACGTGTGTGAACTGTCGTTTGTCTAGGTAGAACGTGTGTGAACTGTCGTTTGTCTGGGTAGAATGTGTGTGAACTGTCGTTTGTCTAGGTAGAATGTGTGTGAACTGTCGTTTGTCTAGGTAGAATGTGTGTGAACTGTCGTTTGTCTAGGTAGAATGTGTGTGAACTGTCGTTTGTCTAGGTAGAATGTGTGTGAACTGTCGTTTGTCTGGGTAGAATGTGTGTGAACTGTCGTTTGTCTAGGTAGAATGTGTGTGAACTGTCGTTTGTCTGGGTAGAATGTGTGTGAACTGTCGTTTGTCTGGGTAGAATGTGTGTGAACTGTCGTTTGTCTAGGTAGAATGTGTGTGAACTGTCGTTTGTCTGGGTAGAATGTGTGTGAACTGTCGTTTGTCTGGGTAGAATGTGTGTGAACTGTCGTTTGTCTGGGTAGAATGTGTGTGAACTGTCGTTTGTCTAGGTAGAACGTGTGTGAACTGTCGTTTGTCTAGGTAAAACGTGTGTGAACTGTCGTTTGTCTGGGTACAACATGTGTGAACTGTCGTTTGTCTAGGTAGAACGTGTGTGAACTGTCGTTTGTCTGGGTAAAACGTGTGTGAACTGTCGTTTGTCTGGGTAGAATGTGTGTGAACTGTCGTTTGTCTGGGTAGAATGTGTGTGAACTGTCGTTTGTCTGGGTAGAATGTGTGTGAACTGTCGTTTGTCTGGGTAGAATGTGTGTGAACTGTCGTTTGTCTAGGTAGAACGTGTGTGAACTGTCGTTTGTCTAGGTAGAACGTGTATGAACTGTCGTTTGTCTAGGTAAAATGTGTGTGAACTGTCGTTTGTCTAGGTAGAACGTGTGTGAACTGTCGTTTGTCTAGGAAAAATGTGTGTGAACTGTCGTTTGTCTAGGTAGAACGTGTGTGAACTGTCGTTTGTCTAGGTAGAACGTGTATGAACTGTCGTTTGTCTAGGTAGAACGTGTGTGAACTGTCGTTTGTCTGGGTAGAACGTGTGTGAACTGTCGTTTGTCTAGGTAGAACGTGTGTGAACTGTTGTTTGTCTAGGTAGAACGTGTGTGAACTGTCGTTTGTCGAGGTAGAACGTGTGTGAACTGTCGTTTGTCTAGGTAGAACGTGTGTGAACTGTCATTTGTCTGGGTAGAACGTATGTGATCTGTCGTTTGTCTAGGTAGAACGTGTGTGAACTGTCGTTTGTCTGGGTAGAACGTGTGTGAACTGTCGTTTGTCTAGGTAGAACATGTGTGAACTGTCGTTTGTCTGGGTAGAACATGTGTGAACTGTCGTTTGTCTAGGTAGAACGTGTGTGAACTGTCGTTTGTCTAGGTAGAACGTGTGTGAACTGTCGTTTGTCTGGGTAGAACGTGTGTGAACTGTCGTTTGTCTGGGTAGAACGTGTGTGAACTGTCGTTTGTCTAGGTAGAACATGTGTGAACTGTCGTTTGTCTGGGTAGAACATGTGTGAACTGTCGTTTGTCTGGGTAGAACGTGTGTGAACTGTCGTTTGTCTAGGTAGAACGTGTGTGAACTGTCGTTTGTCTAGGTAGAACGTGTGTGAACTGTCGTTTGTCTGGGTAGAACGTGTGTGAACTGTCGTTTGTCTAGGTAGAACATGTGTGAACTGTCGTTTGTCTAGGTAGAACGTGTGTGAACTGTCGTTTGTCTAGGTAGAACGTGTGTGAACTGTCGTTTGTCTGGGTAGAACGTGCGTGAACTGTCGTTTGTCTGGGTAGAACATGTGTGAACTGTCGTTTGTCTAGGTAGAACGTGTATGAACTGTCGTTTGTTTGGGTAGAACATGTATGAACTGTCGTTTGTCTAGGTAGAACGTGTGTGAACTGTCGTTTGTCTAGGTAGAACATGTATGAACTGTCGTTTGTCTAGGTAGAACGTGTGTGAACTGTCGTTTGTCTAGGTAGAACATGTGTGAACTGTCGTTTGTCTGGGTAGAACGTGTATGAACTGTCGTTTGTCTAGGTAGAACATGTATGAACTGTCGTTTGTTTGGGTAGAACGTGTGTGAACTGTCGTTTGTCTAGGTAGAACATGTATGAACTGTCGTTTGTCTAGGTAGAACGTGTGTGAACTGTCGTTTGTCTAGGTAGAACATGTGTGAACTGTCGTTTGTCTGGGTAGAACGTGTGTGAACTGTCGTTTGTCTGGGTAGAACGTGTGTGAACTGTCGTTTGTCTGAGTAGAACGTGTGTGAACTGTTGTTTGTCTGGGTAGAACATGTATGAACTGTCGTTTGTCTAGGTAGAACGTGTGTGAACTGTTGTTTGTCTAGGTAGAACGTGTGTGAACTGTCGTTTGTCTAGGTAAAATGTGTGTGAACTGTCGTTAGTCTAGGTAGAACGTGTGTGAACTGTCGTTTGTCTAGGTAAAACGTGTGTGAACTGTCGTTAGTCTAGGAAAAACGTGTGTGAACTGTCGTTTGTCTAGGTAGAACGTGTGTGAACTGTCGTTTGTCTAGGTAAAACGTGTGTGAACTGTCGTTTGTCTAGGTAGAACGTGTGTGAACTGTCGTTTGTCTAGGTAGAACGTGTGTGAACTGTCGTTTGTCAAGGTAAAACGTGTGTGAACTGTCGTTTGTCTAGGTAGAACGTGTGTGAACTGTCGTTTGTCTAGGTAGAACGTGTGTGAACTGTCGTTAGTCTAGGTAGAACGTGTGTGAACTGTCGTTTGTCTAGGTAAAACGTGTGTGAACTGTCGTTAGTCTAGGAAAAACGTGTGTGAACTGTCGTTTGTCTAGGTAGAACGTGTGTGAACTGTCGTTTGTCTAGGTAGAACGTGTGTGAACTGTCGTTTGTCTAGGTAGAACGTGTGTGAACTGTCGTTTGTCTAGGTAGAACGTGTGTGAACTGTCGTTTGTCTTGGTAGAACGTGTGTGAACTGTTGTTTGTGTAGTTAGAACGTGTGAGAACTGTCGTTTGTCTAGGTAGAACGTGTGTGAACTGTCGTTTGTCTAGGTAGAACGTGTGTGAACTGTCGTTTGTCTAGGTAAAACGTGTGTGAACTGTCTTTGTCTAGGTAAAACGTGTGTGAACTGTCGTTTGTCTAGGTAGAACGTGTTTGAACTGTCGTTTGTCTAGGTGGAACGTGTGTGAACTGTCGTTTGTCTAGGTAGAACGTGTGTGAACTGTCGTTTGTCTGGGTAGAACGTGTGTGAACTGTCGTTTGTCTAGGTAGAACGTGTGTGAACTGTCGTTTGTCTAGGAAAAATGTGTGTTAACTGTCGTTTGTCTAGGTAGAACGTGTGTGAACTGTCGTTTGTCTGGGTAGAACGTGTGTCAACTGTCGTTTGTCTAGGTAGAACGTGTGTGAACTGTCGTTTGTCTGGGTAGAACGTGTGTGAACTGTCGTTTGTCTAGGTAGAACGTGTTTGAACTGTCGTTTGTCTAGGTAGAACGTGTGTGAACTGTCGTTTGTCTAGGTAGAACGTGTGTGAACTGTCGTTTGTCTGGGTAGAACATGTGTGAACTGTCGTTTGTCTAGGTAGAACATGTGTGAACTGTCGTTTGTCTGGGTAGAACATGTGTGAACTGTCGTTTGTCTAGGTAGAACATGTGTGAACTGTCGTTTGTCAAGGTAAAACATGTGTGAACTGTCGTTTGTCTAGGTAGAACGTGTTTGAACTGTCGTTTGTCTAGGTAGAACGTGTGTGAACTGTCGTTTGTCTGGGTAGAACGTGTGTGAACTGTCGTTTGTCTGGGTAGAACGTGTGTGAACTGTCGTTTGTCTAGGTAGAACATGTGTGAACTGTCGTTTGTCTAGGTAGAACGTGTGTGAACTGTCGTTTGTCTAGGTAAAACGTGTGTGAACTGTCGTTTGTCTAGGTAGAACGTGTGTGAACTGTCGTTTGTCTAGGTAGAACATGTGTGAACTGTCGTTTGTCTAGGTAGAACGTGTGTGAACTGTCGTTTGTCTAGGTAGAACGTGTGTGAACTGTCGTTTGTCTAGGTAGAACGTGCGTGAACTGTCGTTTGTCAAGGTAAAACATGTGTGAACTGTCGTTTGTCTAGGTAAAACGTGTGTGAACTGTCGTTTGTCTAGGTAGAACGTGTGTGAACTGTCGTTTGTCTAGGTAGAACGTGTGTGAACTGTCGTTTGTCTAGGTAGAACATGTGTGAACTGTCGTTTGTCTAGGTAGAACGTGTGTGAACTGTCGTTTGTCAAGGTAAAACATGTGTGAACTGTCGTTTGTCTAGGTAGAACGTGTTTGAACTGTCGTTTGTCTAGGTAGAACGTGTGTGAACTGTCGTTTGTCTGGGTAGAACGTGTGTGAACTGTCGTTTGTCTAGGTAGAACATGTGTGAACTGTCGTTTGTCTAGGTAGAACGTGTGTGAACTGTCGTTTGTCTGGGTAGAACATGTGTGAACTGTCGTTTGTCTAGGTAGAACGTGTGTGAACTGTCGTTTGTCTAGGTAAAACGTGTATGAACTGTTGTTTGTCTAGGTAAAACGTGTGTGAACTGTTGTTTGTCTAGGTAGAACATGTGTGAACTGTCGTTTGTCTAGGTAAAACGTGTATGAACTGTCGTTTGTCTAGGTAAAACGTGTGTGAACTGTCGTTTGTCTAGGTAGAACGTGTGTGAACTGTCGTTTGTCTAGGTAAAACGTGTGTGAACTGTCGTTTGTCAAGGTAAAATGTGTGTGAACTGTCGTTTGTCTAGGTAAAACGTGTGTGAACTGTCGTTTGTCTAGGTAGAACGTGCGTGAACTGTCGTTTGTTTGGGTAGAACATGTGTGAACTGTCGTTTGTCTAGGTAGAACGTGCGTGAACTGTCGTTTGTTTGGGTAGAACGTGTGTGAACTGTCGTTTGTCTAGGTAAAACGTGTGTGAACTGTCGTTTGTTTGGGTAAAACGTGTGTGAACTGTCGTTTGTCTAGGTAGAACGTGCGTGAACTGTCGTTTGTTTGGGTAAAACGTGTGTGAACTGTCGTTTGTCTAGGTAGAACGTGCGTGAACTGTCGTTTGTTTGGGTAGAACGTGTGTGAACTGTCGTTTGTCTAGGTAGAACGTGTGTAAACTGTCGTTTGTCTAGGTAGAACGTGTGTGAACTGTCGTTTGTCTAGGTAGAACATGTGTGAACTGTCGTTTGTCTAGGTAGAACGTGTGTGAACTGTCGTTTATCTAGGTAGAACGTGTGTGAACAGTCGTTTGTCTAGGTAGAACGTGTGTGAACTGTCGTTTGTCTAGGTAAAACATGTGTGAACTGTCGTTTGTCTAGGTAAAACGTCTGTGAACTCTCGTTTGTCTAGGGAGAACGTGTGTGAACTGTCGTTTGTCTAGGTAGAACATGTGTGAACTCTCGTTTGTCTAGGGAGAACGTGTGTGAACTGTCGTTTGTCTAGGTAGAACGTCTGTGAACTCTCGTTTGTCTAGGGAGAACGTGTGTGAACTGTCGTTTGTCTAGGTAGAACATGTGTGAACTGTCGTTTGTCAAGGTAAAACATGTGTTAACTGTCGTTTGTCTAGGTAGAACGTGTGTGAACTGTCGTTTGTCTAGGTAGAACGTGTGTGAACTGTCGTTTGTCTAGGTAAAACATGTGTTAACTGTCGTTTGTCTAGGTAGAACGTGTGTGAACTGTCGTTTGTCTAGGTAGAACGTGTGTGAACTGTCGTTTGTCTAGGTAGAACGTGTGTGAACTGTCGTTTGTCTAGGTAGAACGTGTGTGAACTGTCGTTTGTCTAGGTAGAACGTGCGTGAACTGTCGTTTGTCTAGGTAGAACGTGTGTGAACTGTCGTTTGTCTAGGTAGAACATGTGTGAACTGTCGTTTGTCTAGGTAGAACGTGTGTGAACTGTCGTTTGTCTAGGTAGAACGTGTGTGAACTGTCGTTTGTCTAGGTAGAACGTGCGTGAACTGTCGTTTGTCTGGGTAGAACATGTGTGAACTGTCGTTTGTCTAGGTAGAACGTGTATGAACTGTCGTTTGTTTGGGTAGAACATGTATGAACTGTCGTTTGTCTAGGTAGAACGTGTGTGAACTGTCGTTTGTCTAGGTAGAACATGTATGAACTGTCGTTTGTCTAGGTAGAACGTGTGTGAACTGTCGTTTGTCTAGGTAGAACATGTGTGAACTGTCGTTTGTCTGGGTAGAACGTGTATGAACTGTCGTTTGTCTAGGTAGAACATGTATGAACTGTCGTTTGTTTGGGTAGAACGTGTGTGAACTGTCGTTTGTCTAGGTAGAACATGTATGAACTGTCGTTTGTTTGGGTAGAACGCGTGTGAACTGTCGTTTGTCTAGGTAGAACATGTATGAACTGTCGTTTGTCTAGGTAGAACGTGTGTGAACTGTCGTTTGTCTAGGTAGAACATGTGTGAACTGTCGTTTGTCTGGGTAGAACGTGTGTGAACTGTCGTTTGTCTAGGTAGAACGTGTGTGAACTGTCGTTTGTCTAGGTAGAACGTGTGTGAACTGTCGTTTGTCTGGGTAGAACATGTATGAACTGTCGTTTGTCTAGGTAGAACGTGTGTGAACTGTCGTTTGTCTAGGTAGAACGTGTGTGAACTGTCGTTTGTCTGGGTAGAACATGTGTGAACTGTCGTTTGTCTGGGTAGAACGTGTGTGAACTGTCGTTTGTCTGGGTAGAACGTGTGTGAACTGTCGTTTGTCTGAGTAGAACGTGTGTGAACTGTTGTTTGTCTGGGTAGAACATGTATGAACTGTCGTTTGTCTAGGTAGAACGTGTGTGAACTGTCGTTTGTCTAGGTAAAATGTGTGTTAACTGTCGTTTGTCTAGGTAGAACGT
Source organism: Mimachlamys varia (assembly GCA_947623455.1). Taxonomy (NCBI): domain Eukaryota; kingdom Metazoa; phylum Mollusca; class Bivalvia; order Pectinida; family Pectinidae; genus Mimachlamys; species Mimachlamys varia. The sequence continues at coordinate 32,189,505 of OX392542.1, forward strand.
GTGTGAACTGTCGTTTGTCTAGGTAGAACATGTATGAACTGTCGTTTGTTTGGGTAGAACGTGTGTGAACTGTCGTTTGTCTAGGTAGAACGTGTGTGAACTGTCGTTTGTTTGGGTAGAACGTGTGTGAACTGTCGTTTGTCTAGGTAAAACGTGTGTGAACTGTCGTTTGTTTGGGTAGAACGTGTGTGAACTGTCGTTTGTCTAGGTAGAACGTGTGTAAACTGTCGTTTGTCTAGGTAGAACGTGTGTGAACTGTCGTTTGTCTAGGTAGAACATGTGTGAACTGTCGTTTGTCTAGGTAGAACGTGTGTGAACTGTCGTTTGTCAAGGTAAAACGTGTGTGAACTGTCGTTTGTCTGGGTAGAACGTGTGTGAACTGTCGTTTGTCTAGGTAGAACGTGTGTGAACTGTCGTTTGTCTGGGTAGAACGTGTGTGAACTGTCGTTTGTCTGGGTAGAACGTATGTGAACTGTTGTTTGTCTGGGTAGAACGTGTGTGAACTGTCGTTTGTCTAGGTAGAACATGTGTGAACTGTCGTTTGTCTAGGTAGAACGTGTGTGAACTGTCGTTTGTCAAGGTAAAACGTGTGTGAACTGTCGTTTGTCTGGGTAGAACGTGTGTGAACTGTCGTTTGTCTAGGTAAAACGTGTGTGAACTGTCGTTTGTCTAGGTAGAACATGTGTGAACTGTCGTTTGTCAAGGTAAAACATGTGTGAACTGTCGTTTGTCTAGGTAGAACGTGTGTGAACTGTCGTTTGTCTAGGTAGAACATGTGTGAACTGTCGTTTGTCAAGGTAAAACGTGTGTGAACTGTCGTTTGTCTGGGTAGAACGTGTGTGAACTGTCGTTTGTCTAGGTAGAACGTGTGTGAACTGTCGTTTGTCTAGGTAGAACGTGTGTGAACTGTCGTTTGTCAAGGTAAAACGTGTGTGAACTGTCGTTTGTCTGGGTAGAACGTGTGTGAACTGTCGTTTGTCTAGGTAGAACGTGTGTGAACTGTCGTTTGTCTGGGTAGAACGTGTGTGAACTGTCGTTTGTCTGGGTAGAACGTGTGTGAACTGTCGTTTGTCTAGGTAGAACATGTGTGAACTGTCGTTTGTCTAGGTAGAACGTGTGTGAACTGTCGTTTGTCAAGGTAAAACGTGTGTGAACTGTCGTTTGTCTGGGTAGAACGTGTGTGAACTGTCGTTTGTCTAGGTAGAACGTGTGTGAACTGTCGTTTGTCTGGGTAGAACGTGTGTGAACTGTCGTTTGTCTGGGTAGAACATGTGTGAACTGTCGTTTGTCAAGGTAAAACGTGTGTGAACTGTCGTTTGTCTAGGTAGAACATGTGTGAACTGTCGTTTGTCTGGGTAGAACATGTGTGAACTGTCGTTTGTCTAGGTAAAACGTGTGTGAACTGTCGTTTGTCTAGGTAGAACGTGTGTGAACTGTCGTTTGTCAAGGTAAAACGTGTGTGAACTGTCGTTTGTCTAGGTAAAACGTGTGTGAACTGTCGTTTGTCTAGGTAGAACGTGTGTGAACTGTCGTTAGTCTAGGTAGAACGTGTGTGAACTGTCGTTTGTCTAGGTAAAACGTGTGTGAACTGTCGTTAGTCTAGGAAAAACGTGTGTGAACTGTCGTTTGTCTAGGTAGAACGTGTGTGAACTGTCGTTTGTCTAGGTAAAACGTATGTGAACTGTCGTTTGTCTGGGTAGAACGTGTGTGAACTGTCGTTTGTCTAGGTAGAACGTGTGTGAACTGTCGTTTGTCTGGGTAGAACGTGTGTGAACTGTCGATTGTCTAGGTAAAACGTGTGTGAACTGTCGTTAGTCTAGGAAAAACGTGTGTGAACTGTCGTTTGTCTAGGTAGAACGTGTGTGAACTGTCGTTTGTCTAGGTAAAACGTGTGTGAACTGTCGTTTGTCTAGGTAGAACGTGTGTGAACTGTCGTTTGTCTAGGTAGAACGTGTGTCAACTGTCGTTTGTCTTGGTAGAACGTGTGTGAACTGTTGTTTGTGTAGTTAGAACCTGTGAGAACTGTCGTTTGTCTAGGTAGAACGTGTGTGAACTGTCGTTTGTCTAGGTAGAACGTGTGTGAACTGTCGTTTGTCTAGGTAAAACGTGTGTGAACTGCCTTTGTCTAGGTAGAACGTGTGTGAACTGTCGTTTGTCTAGGTAGAACGTGTGTGAACTGTCGTTTGTCTAGGTAGAACGTGTGTGAACTGTCGTTTGTCTAGGTAAAACGTGTGTGAACTATCGTTTGTCTAGGTAAAACGTGTGTGAACTGTCGTTTGTCTAGGTAAAACGTGTGTGAACTGTCGTTTGTCTAGGTAAAACGTGTGTGAACTGTCGTTTGTCTAGGTAAAACGTGTGTGAACTGTCGTTTGTCTAGGTAGAACGTGTGTGAACTGTCGTTTGTCTGGGTAGAACGTGTGTGAACTGTCGATTGTCTAGGTAGAACATGTGTGAACTGTCGTTTGTTTGGGTAGAACGTGTGTGAACTGTCGTTTGTCTGGGTAGAACGTGTGTAAACTGTCGTTTGTCTAGGTAGAACGTGTGTGAACTGTCGTTTGTCTAGGTAGAACGTGTGTGAACTGTTGTTTGTCTAGGTAGAACATGTGTTAACTGTCGTTTGTCTAGGTAGAACGTGTGTGAACTGTTGTTTGTCTAGGTAGAACGTGTGTGAACTGTCGTTTGTCTAGGTAAAACGTGTGTGAACTGTCGTTTGTCTAGATAGAACGTGTGTGAACTGTCGTTTGTCTAGGTAAAATGTGTGTTAACTGTCGTTTGTCTAGGTAGAACGTGTGTGAACTGTCGTTTGTCTAGGTAGAACGTGTATGAACTGTCGTTTGTTTGGGTAGAACGTGTGTGAACTGTCGTTTGTCTAGGTAGAACGTGTGTGAACTGTCGTTTGTTTGGGTAGAACGTGTGTGAACTGTCGCTTGTCTAGGTAAAACGTGTGTGAACTGTCGTTTGTTTGGGTAGAACGTGTGTGAACTGTCGTTTGTCTAGGTAGAACGTGTGTGAACTGTCGTTTGTCTAGGTAGAACGTGTGTGAACTGTCGTTTGTCTAGGTAAAACGTGTGTGAACTGTCTTTGTCTAGGTAGAACGTGTGTGAACTGTCGTTTGTCTAGGTAGAACGTGTTTGAACTGTCGTTTGTCTAGGTAGAACGTGTGTGAACTGTCGTTTGTCTAGGTAGAACGTGTGTGAACTGTCGTTTGTCTGGGTAAAACGTGTGTGAACTGTCGTTTGTCTGGGTAGAACGTGTGTGAACTGTCGTTTGTTTGGGTAGAACATGTGTGAACTGTCGTTTGTCTAGGTAGAACGTGTGTGAACTGTCGTTTGTCTGGGTAAAACGTGTGTGAACTGTCGTTTGTCTAGGTAGAACGTGTGTGAACTGTCGTTTGTCTAGGTAAAACGTGTGTGAACTGTCGTTTGTCTGGGTAAAACGTGTGTGAACTGTCGTTTGTTTGGGTAGAACGTGTGTGAACTGTTGTTTGTCTAGGTAGAACATGTGTTAACTGTCGTTTGTCTAGGTAGAACGTGTGTGAACTGTTGTTTGTCTAGGTAGAACGTGTGTGAACTGTCGTTTGTCTGGGTAAAACGTGTGTGAACTGTCGTTTGTTTGGGTAAAACGTGTGTGAACTGTCGTTTGTCTGGGTAAAACGTGTGTGAACTGTCGTTTGTTTGGGTAGAACGTGTGTGAACTGTTGTTTGTCTAGGTAGAACATGTGTTAACTGTCGTTTGTCTAGGTAGAACGTGTGTGAACTGTTGTTTGTCTAGGTAGAACGTGTGTGAACTGTCGTTTGTCTAGGTAAAACGTGTGTGAACTGTCGTTTGTCTAGGTAGAACGTGTGTGAACTGTCGTTTGTCTAGGTAAAATGTGTGTTAACTGTCGTTAGTCTAGGTAGAACGTGTGTGAACTGTCGTTTGTCTAGGTAGAACGTGTATGAACTGTCGTTTGTTTGGGTAGAACGTGTGTGAACTGTCGTTTGTCTAGGTAGAACGTGTGTGAACTGTCGTTTGTTTGGGTAGAACGTGTGTGAACTGTCGTTTGTCTAGGTAAAACGTGTGTGAACTGTCGTTTGTTTGGGTAGAACGTGTGTGAACTGTCGTTTGTCTAGGTAGAACGTGTGTAAACTGTCGTTTGTCTAGGTAGAACGTGTGTGAACTGTCGTTTGTCTGGGTAGAACGTGTGTGAACTGTCGTTTGTCTAGGTAGAACGTGTGTGAACTGTCGTTTGTCTAGGTAGAACGTGTGTGAACTGTCGTTTGTCTAGGTAGAACATGTGTGAACTGTCGTTTGTCTGGGTAGAACGTGTGTGAACTGTTGTTTGTCTAGGTAGAACGTGCGTGAACTGTCGTTTGTCTAGGTAGAACGTGTGTGAACTGTCGTTTGTCTAGGTAAAACGTGTGTGAACTGTCGTTTGTCTGGGTAGAACGTGTGTGAACTATCATTTGTCAAGGTAAAACGTGTGTGAACTATCGTTTGTCTAGGTAAAACGTGTGTGAACTGTCGTTTGTCTAGGTAGAACGTGTGTGAACTGTCGTTTGTCTAGGTAGAACGTGTGTGAACTGTCGTTTGTCTAGGTAAATCGTGTGTGAACTGTCGTTTGTCTGGGTAGAACGTGTGTGAACTGTCGTTTGTCAAGGTAGAACGTGTGTGAACTGTCGTTTGTCTAGGTAAAACGTGTGTGAACTGTCGTTTGTCTAGGTAGAACGTGTGTGAACTGTCGTTTGTCTAGGTAGAACGTGTGTGAACTGTTGTTTGTCTAGGTAGAACGTGTGTGAATTGTCGTTTGTCTAGGTGAAACGTGTGTGAACTGTTGTTTGTCTAGGTAGAACGTGTGTGAACTGTCGTTTGTCTGGGTAGAACGTGTGTTAACTGTCGTTTGTCTAGGTAAAATGTGTGTTAACTGTCGTTTGTCTAGGTAGAACGTGTGTGAACTGTCGTTTGTCTAGGTAGAACGTGTATGAACTGTCGTTTGTTTGGGTAGAACGTGTGTGAACTGTCGTTTGTCTAGGTAGAACGTGTGTGAACTGTCGTTTGTTTGGGTAGAACGTGTGTGAACTGTCGTTTGTCTAGGTAAAACGTGTGTGAACTGTCGTTTGTTTGGGTAGAACGTGTGTGAACTGTCGTTTGTCTAGGTAGAACGTGTGTGAACTGTCGTTTGTCTAGGTAGAACGTGTGTGAACTGTCGTTTGTCTAGGTAAAACGTGTGTGAACTGTCTTTGTCTAGGTAAAACGTGTGTGAACTGTCGTTTGTCTAGGTAGAACGTGTTTGAACTGTCGTTTGTCTAGGTAGAACGTGTGTGAACTGTCGTTTGTCTAGGTAAAACGTGTGTGAACTGTCGTTTGTTTGGGTAGAACGTGTGTGAACTGTCGTTTGTCTAGGTAGAACGTGTGTAAACTGTCGTTTGTCTAGGTAGAACGTGTGTGAACTGTCGTTTGTCTAGGTAGAACATGTGTGAACTGTCGTTAGTCTGGGTAGAACGTGTGTGAACTGTCGTTTGTCTAGGTAGAATGTGTGTGAACTGTCGTTTGTCTAGGTAGAACGTGTGTGAACTGTCGTTTGTCTAGGTAAAACGTGTGTGAACTGTCGTTTGTCTAGGTACAACGTGTGTGAACTGTCGTTTGTCTAGGTAAAACGTGTGTGAACTGTTGTTTGTCTGGGTAGAACGTGTGTGAACTGTCGTTTGTCTAGGTAAAACGTGTGTGAACTGTCGTTTGTCTAGGTAGAACGTGTGTGAACTGTCGTTTGTCTAGGTAGAACGTGTGTGAACTGTCGTTTGTCTGGGTAGAACGTGTGTGAACTGTCGTTTGTCTGGGTAGAACGTGTGTGAACTGTTGTTTGTCTAGGTAGAACGTGCGTGAACTGTCGTTTGTCTAGGTAAAACGTGTGTGAACTGTCGTTTGTCTAGGTAAAACGTGTGTGAACTGTCGTTTGTCTGGGTAGAACGTGTGTGAACTGTCGTTTGTCTAGGTAGAACGTGTGTGAACTGTCGTTTGTCTGGGTAGAACGTGTGTGAACTGTCGTTTGTCTAGGTAAAACGTGTGTGAACTGTCGTTAGTCTAGGAAAAACGTGTGTGAACTGTCGTTTGTCTAGGTAGAACGTGTGTGAACTGTCGTTTGTCTAGGTAAAAACGTGTGTGAACTGTCGTTTGTCTAGGTAGAACGTGTGTGAACTGTCGTTTGTCTAGGTAGAACGTGTGTGAACTGTCGTTTGTCTTGGTAGAACGTGTGTGAACTGTTGTTTGTGTAGTTAGAACGTGTGAGAACTGTCGTTTGTCTAGGTAGAACGTGTGTGAACTGTCGTTTGTCTAGGTAGAACGTGTGTGAACTGTCGTTTGTCTAGGTAAAACGTGTGTGAACTGTTGTTTGTGTAGTTAGAACGTGTGTGAACTGTCGTTTGTCTAGGTAGAACGTGTGTGAACTGTCGTTTGTCTAGGTAGAACGTGTATGAACTGTCGTTTGTTTGGGTAGAACGTGTGTGAACTGTCGTTTGTCTAGGTAGAACGTGTGTGAACTGTCGTTTGTTTGGGTAGAACGTGTGTGAACTGTCGTTTGTCTAGGTAAAACGTGTGTGAACTGTCGTTTGTTTGGGTAGAACGTGTGTGAACTGTCGTTTGTCTAGGTAGAACGTGTGTGAACTGTCGTTTGTCTAGGTAGAACGTGTTTGAATGTCGTTTGTCTAGGTAAAACGTGTGTGAACTGTCGTTTGTCTAGGTAGAACGTGTGTGAACTGTCGTTTGTCTAGGTAGAACGTGTGTGAACTGTCGTTTGTCTGGGTAGAACGTGTGTGAACTGTTGTTTGTCTAGGTAGAACGTGTGTGAACTGTCGTTTGTCTAGGTAGAACGTGTTTGAACTGTCGTTTGTCTAGGTAGAACGTGTGTGAACTGTCGTTTGTCTAGGTAGAACATGTGTGAACTGTCGTTTGTCTAGGTAGAACATGTGTGAACTGTCGTTTGTCTGGGTAGAACGTGTGTGAACTGTCGTTTGTCTAGGTAAAACGTGTGTGAACTGTCGTTTGTCTAGGTAGAACGTGTGTGAACTGTCGTTTGTCTAGGTAGAATGTGTGTGAACTGTCGTTTGTCTAGGTAGAATGTGTGTGAACTGTCGTTTGTCTAGGTAGAACGTGTGTGAACTGTCGTTTGTCTAGGTAGAACGTGTGTGAACTGTCGTTTGTCTAGGTAGAACGTGTGTGAACTGTCGTTTGTCTGGGTAGAACGTATGTGAACTGTCGTTTGTCTGGGTAGAACGTATGTGATCTGTCGTTTGTCTGGGTAGAACGTATGTGATCTGTCGTTTGTCTAGGTAGAACGTTTGTGAACTGTTATTTGTCTAGGTAGAACGTTTGTGAACTGTCGTTTGTCTGGGTAGAACGTGTGTGAACTGTCGTTTGTCTGGGTAGAACGTATGTGATCTGTCGTTTGTCTGGGTAGAACGTGTGTGAACTGTCGTTTGTCTAGGTAGAACGTGTGTGAACTGTCGTTTGTCTGGGTAGAACGTATGTGATCTGTCGTTTGTCTGGGTAGAACGTGTGTGAACTGTCGTTTGTCTGGGTAGAATGTGTGTGAACTGTCGTTTGTCTAGGTAGAACATGTGTGAACTGTCGTTTGTCTGGGTAGAACGTGTATGAACTGTCGTTTGTCTAGGTAGAACGTGTGTGAACTGTCGTTTGTCTAGGTAGAACGTGTGTGAACTGTCGTTTGTCTAGGTAGAACGTGTGTGAACTGTCGTTTGTCTAGGTAAAACGTGTGTGAACTGTCGTTTGTCTAGGTAGAACATGTGTGAACTGTCGTTTGTCTAGGTAGAACGTGTGTGAACTGTCGTTTGTCTAGGTAGAACGTGTGTGAACTGTCGTTTGTCTAGGTAGAACGTGTGTGAACTGTCGTTTGTCTAGGTAGAACGTGTGTGAACTGTCGTTTGTCTGGGTAAAACGTGTGTGAACTGTCGTTTGTCTAGGTAGAACGTGTGTGAACTGTCGTTTGTCTAGGTACAACATGTGTGAACTGTCGTTTGTCTAGGTAGAACGTGTGTGAACTGTCGTTTGTCTAGGTAGAACGTGTGTGAACTGTCGTTTGTCTAGGTAAAACGTGTGTGAACTGTCGTTTGTCTAGGTAGAACGTGTGTAAACTGTCGTTTGTCTAGGTAGAACGTGTGTGAACTGTCGTTTGTCTAGGTAGAACGTGTGTGAACTGTCGTTTGTCTAGGTAGAACGTGTGTGAACTGTCGTTTGTCTAGGTAGAACATGTGTGAACTGTCGTTTGTTTGGGTAGAACGTGTGTGAACTGTCGTTTGTCTAGGTAAAACGTGTGTGAACTGTCGTTTGTCTAGATAGAACGTGTGTGAACTGTCGTTTGTCTAGGTAAAACGTGTGTGAACTGTCGTTTGTCTGGGTAGAACGTGCGTGAACTGTCGTTTGTCTAGGTAGAACATGTGTGAACTGTCGTTTGTCTAGGTAGAACGTGTGTGAACTGTCGTTTGTCAAGGTAAAACGTGTGTGAACTATCGTTCGTCTAGGTAGAACGTGTGTGAACTGTCGTTTGTCTAGGTAGAACGTATGTGATCTGTCGTTTGTCTGGGTAGAACGTGTGTGAACTGTCGTTTGTCTGGGTAGAACGTATGTGATCTGTCGTTTGTCTGGGTAGAACGTGTGTGAACTGTCGTTTGTCTGGGTAGAACGTATGTGATCTGTCGTTTGTCTGGGTAGAACGTGTGTGAACTGTCGTTTGTCTAGGTAGAACGTGTGTGAACTGTCGTTTGTCTGGGTAGAACGTATGTGATCTGTCGTTTGTCTGGGTAGAACGTGTGTGAACTGTCGTTTGTCTAGGTAGAACGTGTGTGAACTGTCGTTTGTCTAGGTAAAATGTGTGTTAACTGTCGTTTGTCTAGGTAGAACGTGTGTGAACTGTCGTTTGTCTAGGTAGAACGTGTATGAACTGTCGTTTGTTTGGGTAGAACGTGTGTGAACTGTCGTTTGTCTAGGTAGAACGTGTGTGAACTGTCGTTTGTTTGGGTAGAACGTGTGTGAACTGTCGTTTGTCTAGGTAAAACGTGTGTGAACTGTCGTTTGTTTGGGTAGAACGTGTGTGAACTGTCGTTTGTCTAGGTAGAACGTGTGTAAACTGTCGTTTGTCTAGGTAGAACGTGTGTGAATGTCGTTTGTCTAGGTAAAACGTGTGTGAACTGTCGTTTGTCTAGGTAGAACGTGTGTGAACTGTCGTTTGTCTAGGTAGAGCGTGTACGAACTGTCGTTTGTCTGGGTAGAACGTGTGTGAACTGTCGTTTGTCTGGGTAGAACGTGTGTGAACTGTTGTTTGTCTAGGTAGAACGTGCGTGAACTGTCGTTTGTCTAGGTAGAACGTGTGTGAACTGTCGTTTGTCTAGGTAAAACGTGTGTGAACTGTCGTTTGTCTGGGTAGAACGTGTGTGAACTGTCGTTTGTCTAGGTAGAACGTGTGTGAACTGTCGTTTGTCTGGGTAGAACGTGTGTGAACTGTCGTTTGTCTAGGTAGAACGTGTGTGATCTGTCGTTTGTCTGGGTAGAACGTGTGTGAACTGTCGTTTGTCTAGGTAAAACGTGTGTGAACTGTCGTTTGTCAAAGTAGAACGTGTGTGAACTGTCGTTTGTCTAAGTAGAACGTGTGTGAACTGTCGTTTGCCAAGATAGATAAAGCAAATTTATTTTTCCCAGCAAAATCGGAAACGCATTTGTGAGATACACACACAATGCAGTGAGACAGGGATACTGAAGGCCATGTTTCCGGGTGTAGTGTTGGGGGATGGACCTCTTTGGATGTACTTATTACTTATTAGTCCGCCTACTTGTTGTGTTTGGAACGGTATCCCAGTACTCGCTTCGGGGACGTTGTGTTTGATCGGATGTGGCCCTGCAGCTTGGGACGCTTGTCCTACCGGCGCACCTGTTGTTTTTTTTTTTATTTAGTTTTTGTTTTCAAATATCTCCGTGTTAATCGTTTCTTTGTTAATATTTGTTCCTAGTTAAATCAATTTGGATTATGCTTTCGGTGATGCTTCGGGTATTCTTGGATTGTATTTTTTCTAACCAATTGTGCTACGTACTTTAGAAAAGAAATACAAAAACAAAAACAGTGAAATTGAGATACTGAGGTCCAGGTTTTTAGTATATATATCATGACAGGATTTTACTAGAACGACTCAGCGATGTCCAGAACGTATATCTCTACTTAAGGATTTAAATCTAAGAATGACGGTGATTTATTTCTGTAAAAAGAGTGATAGAACAAAACGGCACATAAATTCGGGAATGGTTCGGGATACTCGCCTTACTGTATGTTTTTCACTTTTTTCAGCAAAATCCCCTTATATTCTACCTATTGGACCAGTACAGTTGGGAGCGGCCACTCCCGTTTACCAGGTAACTTAGTAGGGTAGAACTGACGTAACACATACATGCGGCACCTTTTAAATTTAGTAGTAGATACAGTATGAATTTCAACAATCGGAAGTCCTTGGCCCGTATCAATAACATCGTTCTCATACTCCAAGATGGATTCCATGCTCAAACTAAGCGTCCTTGTAACTCGCCCATACCATGTAAAAAAAAATATCTAAGCCGAGATCGATTCCATGAATACGGGCCCAGGGTTCAAATAATATTTTGGTCTTGTTGCTAGCTGGTGTCTAAGTTGTTTCATTGTTATTAGAGTTATGGCGTGTATTACGTATGCTTTCGTTTCAAGGTTGTTTATCAAAGCCTTTTTATACGTATAACACTGCATCACAATGCACAAAACAAGTGGCGTAATTCAGAAGTATTCTTGTTGCAATTTGTCAATATATTTCATTCAATACATCAGTATGTCTCTGCAGTTGGAGCAGAATGCTACCAGCTTGACGATGTCAATAATAATGGGTTTCGGGTGGATTACGTGGGGTAATGAGGCAAACAACATATCGTACTTTAATCGAATCCAACCTGAGCAGAAATTAAAATTATAATAGAATGTACACTGGTCCATTTAGAAAATGATCTCATTAAAAGTAAATTTCAAAATTTTTGATGTCTTTGTGGCTATGGCATGCAAAGAAATCTTGACAATCGACATTATTAAAGCTGTTGAATAATCCTACTGGTATGAAAACGAGACTGGCCTTGGAAATATACCTATTTTACTAGAACCAATACCCTTTTATAAGACCTAGGTTCTGTAGGTTGTTTAATTGTTTTTTTTATGTAAAGATTCCTGTTATCCAACCAATAATAAATCCAAAGCGTTTCAATGACTAGTACGGTATGTTCTGTCAATTTCATCAACAAGGTGTGTGCACATCAAGGTGTACAAATGTCTCAATTAATATAGGGTGTATGTATGTTGAATTGAGAAAGGACAGCTTGTGTAAGGTTAGAGTATATAGATGTTAGTTTAAAAGGATAATGGTTGTGCGAGGTAGACTTGAACTTATGATATAGGGTTATATTAATATTTAAATGGTTATATTTGTCTAGATTACTGTAAAAGGGGAATTGTTCGCGACGTCGAAATTTTCCCCGCGAATATATTTAACACGAAAACACATTAACACTAAAACTCTACAGTGTTTAATAGTATTTTAGGTACACAGTGCAAACAGCATGGCTAAAAAGCGCGAAAATGTCAACATCGCACACAGTTTGGAGGCTAACTAAGAGAATACTATCAACTTTTACGGTATGTAGGGTGTGCAGTTTATGCGATGAGGAGAACTGGATTGTAAAAGGTGCTCTTTAAGGTACAGCCTAGGCATCTGCTTTTTTTCTCGATGGAAATATTTCAAGATATGAAATATTCGTCCCTATTCGAATATGTCAATATATCAATATGATACGTAAGATTGTTTATATAAAAAAAAATAACAGAACATACACGTCTGGTTTTATGTCCATAAAGCTGTACTGAATTGCCATGTGTTTAGATGCTGAAGTGAAACGAGTTTAAAGGCCCAATATACGTAACTTTAGGAAATTTTTCGCGATTCTGAAAATTTCTGAAAAAAACTCATAAGAAACTCTTGAAAAAAATCCAAAGAATTGAAAATAATTCAGGTGGGGCCCACTTCAATAACAAACCGAAGGTAGAAGACAGTTCGAAATGGACGCGTGTTTACAAATACCGTGTTTTAATTGCTGCTGTACCGGTAACCGCGCAAGAATTCATCTTAAATATTACTGATATCAGTTAATCTTATCTGAATCTATCAACATAATAAGTTATTTGGCTTGATTTTCGCTTCAAGTTTTGCCGAAAGTTACGTATATTGGGCCTTTAAAAGCCCAATATACCATACTTTCGGCAAACATTTAAGCGAGAATAAAACCTAATGACTTATATTTATAAATTTAGTTCAGATAAACTGCTATCAGCAATATTCAAGATGAATTCTTACGCGGTAAAAATACATCCATTATGAACTGTCGTCTAACTTCGGTTTGTTGTTTTATAGGTCCACACCTGAATTATTTTCAATTCTTTGGAATTTTCGGTCAAGAGTTTCTTGATAGGTACCGCTCATATATTCATATGGTAAATCTTGAAGCTTTGCATTTTGCAAAATACCGATCAGGTTTTCAATTTTGAGTTTGTGCGCTAGCTCGGTCACAGAAATGACCCCTTCCACTTTAGTTTCATAAGCTTTATGTTAAACCTATATACCATAAAAATCGATACAACCTGTCGTTTCATTAAACTCATTTGCCACGCTGCTAATAAACATGTTTGTCTATCGAGGTCTTCTTTTGTTTTCTGAAACCTTTCATTTAAGTTTCGTTCGATATTTTGCAAATGTATCATACAAACCACATGGTCTGCCCACGGTATTACAGGTATTATACGACAAGGTCGTCATATCACAAACCTTTGTCAATAATAAGTAAAACCCAACCGTGACTGTCTCTGAAAATGATAACAGGACATTATGGTTAAATATATTGCTTAAGTCTAGAATGAAATCGAAACCGGACAAAGACATGCACACATAATTGTTCTGTTGTAACATGTTCACATTTCCAGACTTTCGGTGAACCTAGTGTTTTGTACAATATTCACAATGGCATACAGTATGTTCCCCGAATGTTTGTTTATACGTTTTGATAATCAATCGCGGTTTTATACTGAAGTGTAAAGATAAATATACTTTGAAGAAAAAAATCAGAGGATATACCAAACAAAAACCATAATCAGAATTCAAAATCGATTAAACTAGGAGCAAAATATGAACAAAGGAAATATTTACACGGAGACCCTTGAAAAAGTATATGGGAATGAGGCCAGGTGTTCCGGAAGAGTAAGCGTTTTCTACTTCTACTCCGCTATGTTAATCCAGGTAAGATACAAGGAAATCCCATGGCCTCAAAGTTAGGCTGATATATCGTATATTTCCGATACAGAATTGGAAAACTAATACATATTTGGTATCATTGGAAAATTCATTAAATTGTCAAATAATATTTCTGTCAAAAATTAAGTTTCAATGCCATAACGCCAGTAACATCATGAAACATCATGAAGTGGGTCATGAATGGTTTCGAAAGCTATTTCAATATCGTATACATGTATGACCTTTGTTTGAACAAATATCAGCTTTGATTCTTCATGGCTCCTGTGGGGTGTTGGAAAATGTTCCTTGGAATGTTCATCGTGAGAAAGCCAGGTCCAGCTCTGCCTGTGTTCTCGGTGAGCTTTGACGTTCATGTACACAATGGTTAAGAGGTCCCACATGACATTGTATTCTGTTGGGTTCCGGAGATTTCGATGGCCACGGCAACATTGGTGTCACTGGTACTCAGAAAGTTTGGTGTTACTCACGCAGTGTTTTAGGTAGAATCGTCCTCCAATAACGTCAAACGTGGACAATGACATGTAAAATGTGGTCCAGCATCTAGGCTCGGTTTACTCCCAGCAACGCAATATAACAATTAAGGCAGATCAGATAACCAGGACCGTTCAGACTACCGCAAACAAAACTATGTTCCAGATTATTTGATTTAGGGCTAGAAGTTGTTGCGTCCACTGAAGACGTTGACTCTGATGACGTTGCATTGGGTTCATATCAAACATTTGTTTGGTCTTCGTACTACTTGCATCGAAAACGACTTTAGTCGTCTACAATTAATCCGACGCCGTAATATGTTAACGACAGAAAGCGATCCTCGAGATACAAATCAGGATTTATCTGTCCTCCCTGAGAGACGTTTTACGTGGCCGACCACAACCTGGAAGTTCTCCCGTTGTTCCGGCAACCGTATATACTTCCTCCATAATTACGATATTGCCAGTCATGTCACCTTGAATGTTCGGTCGACGTCCAATTGTCTGCGTTGCCCCGTCTCTTTGTTCATTTACGAGTCATTGCATTACTGTACTCGTCTGCTCTCGACATGTAAATGCCGTGATGTCTTTAGTACAGGTGTATACACGAGTCACGTGATAAAAACGTGACATCAAAGGATCAAACTACCCATTTTGTCTAATCCACAAGGTGCTGTGCACATTAAACCTTTGATTTTGTCACGACAATCTTAGGGGTGCAGGAAGAGCTACCTTTGGAGTATTAAATACAACCTTTATATACGGATTGGACGGCGATTTTTTAATTTCATGTCGGTATGTCGTAGATAACCCAAGTCCGTGTGGCATGAATGATACTCGCGGCAAGACTCGCATTGAGCAAGATCAATAGATATATATATATATTACGTCATAAGTAATTCACGTGAATGAATGTTTTCATAGTCTTAGTTTGTTGTTTTCAGTTGGTATATTCATATAGAGAAGAAACAATCAGAATGTAAATATATTGTCATATACATGACAATTGTATATTGTGACTAAGTATCACAATGCAGCTTAATTAGACAACTTGACTTCGGGAAATCAGACCTTCACCCACATTTTAGCCCCGTCTGTCTCGGTTTTCAGGGGAAATAACCCTTCGTTTTTATAACCAATAACCTTCCCTGGCTAGTGGAGGCTTCATAAGGAACTGGTTGAAAAATATTCACCCCTACTTATTTACTAATTGTTTTAAATAGTCTTATCACATTTCCTCAATTGGTTCCCTCCTCTTTTATGTAATAATTATATAAACATCCAACACAAAGCAAAAATGTTTATTGGTTAAAATGGTCAAATAGTACAGATTATCAAACTCTAGTTCTGTTCTATTCATTGATATTTTCTGGGGAAAGTTAGCCTAATGGAATAAAAGCTTTTATGCATGACTAGCAATTTGATTGTAAGCAATTGTAATTAATTCAAACAGAACATATCACACTATTAAATTCTAATATTTACAAAGAATTACTTTAAATGATATTATAAGAGTCATTGCAACATAATATTTACACCAAAGAATGATTTTATTAAATCATTCTCAGACTCTAATTTTAGTCTGTGCTGAATTGTAAATCTCTGCTGAAATAAGGAATATAATGTATAAGAACATTGTATTTTATTGGGGTTTTTTCAGACTTTTTAAACCAAGTCTTATTATTATCACAATTCCTACCATGTAAGAGTTATCTCCTTCACCCCTGAATACACATTTGAACTCTTCCAATTCAAAGGCTGGAACAGTTCACCGACACATTTCTGAAGTTACTGACTTCTTTTTAACCTATCACAGACTGTGAGCTATTAGAAAGTTAGTTTTTGGAATATTGTTTGAGTATAAGAATGGTTTTATGGATACACCAACAGATCAAGGAGATAAGCAGGCATACAGATAATATCGGACATGAATTCAACACTTAAGAACCATTTGTTTGGATGTTGGCTCTATTTATAGTAACAGCAACCATGATCTTTGACCCTGACCTTAAAGCAATCTCAAGCAAGGGCTTCCAGTAAAATATTCCAGTAAGAAAGCACTTTATGAAGTTTGAGATGTCCAAGGGAACTCAAGTTATGACATACATGTAGAAACATTTGTTTGGATGTGGGTTCTATTTATAGTAACAGAAACCTTGATCTTTAACCCCCTGACCTTAAAAGCAGCTTCCAGTAAGAAATTCCAGTAAGAAAGCACTTTATGAAGTTTGAGTTTGATATGTCCAAGGGAACTCAAGTTATCACATAGAAACATTTGTTTGGATGTGGGTTCTATTTACAGTAACAGCAATCTTGACCTTTGTTCCCCTGACCTTACAAGCAATTCCAAGCAAGGGCTTTACATAAGAAAGAATTGTATGATGTCTGAGTATGATAGGCAATGGGAACTCCAGCTATCACAGAAAAATGTTGTCTGGAAAATGCAACAATGACGACAAAATGTCATCTTTCAGGTGACACACATAGAAAAATAATTAAGCTTTTTATTGAAACCATTCATCAATACGTAATCATGGAACAAAAATAAATGTTTTTTATCATATGTACAATAAAAGATGTAACTACAAAATAAAAGAGTAACAGCCAGTTAATTGTAACATACTATTTTAGTGCCATATTAATTCTTCAGGGAGATCTACCATGAAGTTCTCATTTCTTAAAAAAAAGAAACATTTGCAAATACATGCATTCAACCTAATAAGCACACTGAATACAGTATATACCAGGTAGCAATTCGCAATTAAGGTAATCCGAGAAAGTTCCTTCTCCTTTGATATTAATAGGTAAGAATAGTATATATACATTATACAACAGACTATAACAATTGAAAACAATTAAAAAAAACAGGTAGTAATTCGCAAATTAAAGTAATCCGAGAAAGTTTCTTCTCCTTTTATACGAATAGGTAAGAATAGTATATGCATTATGCAACAGACTATAACAATTGAAAACAAAATGTGATAGTTATACAAGGACTTGCACAACTAAATAAGCCAAACAGTACTAGTGATGAATCTTTTCATATGTTTGTAGTTTCTTATGTGAGTATGTAAAATTAGTTCTGGCTACTTACTGGGCCACTGAGGAAGATTAAGGAGGAACTGATGACAGATTTTTACATGAATGAATGTATACTTTTATTATGTGTCCATGTCTGCGTTGGTCAAAAAGTATGGGGGCAGCATTTCTGTTTAGAGTCATTGAATTTGGTTGTAAACTTCCTGGTGTCAACTTCTGGACATTGTGACAGCCCAGTTTGCCGGTAAACATCCCAGTAAACTTGTTTTGTAGCCTTTGTAAGGTATGTATTTATGAATCTAGACATTTGTCACAGGTGTTAAACTTCAAATATTAAAATTATTAGCTAAGATGTTTGGTAATACTGACATATAGTAAATGATTTACCCGGTAGTTGTGCGAGTCCATAAAAAAATGCTGAATTGTTGAAACATTCATTGTCATTGCATGTTTATATACAAAACTGTTTGCACTGTGAATTTTTGCACTGTCAGTCATGCTGTTTAGCACTGTGTACCTATACTACTATACACTGTAGAGTTTGAGTGATTTTGAAAACTTTCTCAAGTGGATATATTCGCAGTGTTTCAATGCCAGCGAAATAAGCGAAAATTTCCACACCACAAACAATTCCATTTTTTTTTTTACAGTTTTATAGAATGATAAAATACAAAGAAACAATTAATGCATTCATGACATAACTTTTCATTGCAAAACTGATGACACATTCCACTTAATGGATATCACTTTTTATGATGACTCAGCAAGAAAGAATCAAGATACATGTATATAAAACAACGCAATTTCACATGGAATCAACCTAATATCCATGGCTTTAAAACCCAAACTTTCCAAGAAGGTTTTCTACAAATTTCATCAGTAATAATTACCAATACTGTACAGTACGTAGGATACATCTCGATGTTAATTTCGTAAAACTATTTATTAATTAAGCACTCTATTTCATTGTTCATGTTTATAAATTAAAGAATTTACAGTGTTCTTAAATCGACAGCAATTACAATGACATCTTTTAAATTTCTTAAAAAACTAGATATATGAGCATGACAACAAATAAGAACTAGTTTTTTTCTGATTTTTAAAAAAAAATTCAATTGGTGTTGGACAAGGTTCTCCAATGTGGGTCATATCATTTTACTAACACTTTCAAGGTTAAATTTAGTCATTACCATGGAAAATATAGGTGGATTGTCACCAAATCAGAAGGTGACCAGGCCCCGATTTCATCATTGTTCCTAAACTTAAGGAAACTCCTTAACTTAAAAATCTCCATAGGAAAGCATTACAGAATTTAAGGAAAGTTCCTTAACTAAGGATGTTCCCCTTAAATTCTGTAATGCTTTCCTATGGAGATGTTTAAGTTAAGGAGTTTCCTTAAGTTAAGGAATGTTGATGAAACCAGGGCCTGCACCAACATCATACAACTACACACCAAATAAGAGTTTGATATATTTATACATTGAAGAGTAAATAAATAGAAACAAAATTATAATGGAATGAAGGAACCAATGACTGCAAAATGACAACACTATATACTCGGCCATTTCATGGTGAGCGAAATACAGCAAATTAAAAATGTCACTATGAAGATGTTATTGCTAGTTCCAAAATAGTAAGAATAATTGCCATAAGAAATCAAAGAATTTCGATAACTAACACTATGTCACTGTGACTTAGCAAGTTATTTCCCCTGATTGAATCAGTACAGTTGTGTGAATACACGGTATATGCCTTGTAGACTAATCCCTTTGCTTTCTTTTATGCAGTGGCCTGTGCATTCCAAGATAATGACAGCCCTACCAGCTTATTTCTTCCTCATCATCACTTACTCAATGCTCTTTCATATTTCCAATTTGTTCCTGTAGATTAACAGTAACTTAATTGTGTTCTTAAGTGTCTAATGATCATAAACTATTCAGCTGTTCAAGTTGAATTTCATAATGTTGAAATCCAATTCTGAAATTATTAAATTACCTTTTTTCAATTTATAATTGTTGCTTAATCTTTTTTAAATATTTTACTTTTTTTCCATTTATAATATTGTTTAGTTGTTTTTATATATTTTACTTTTTTTCGTTTTATAATTATTGTTTAATCTTTTTTATATATTTTACTTTTTTTCCATTTATAATTATTGTTTAATCTTTTTTTATATATTTTACTTTTTTTCCATTTATAATTATTGTTTAATCTTTTGTTATATATTTTACTTTTTTCCATATACAATTATGTGTTTAATTTTTTTATATATTTTACCTTTTTTCCATTTATTTTTTACTTTTTCTCCAATTATGTGTTAATTTTTTTTTATACATTTGACCTTTTTTCCATTTATAATTGTTTTATTAATTTTTTGTTGTGTATATACTTCACTTTTTTCTGATTTCATTCATAATTATGTGTTTAAGTTTTTTTTATAAACACTGTGTTTTACAATTTTTCTTTCATTTACAATTATGTATTTATATATATACCCAGTATATCTTTTTTTTTAATTGAAAACACATAAATGTAAAAAAGGTCTCAACAAAAAACATAGGGGAGATAACTCCATGCAACGAATTAAAAGCAATCATGAAAATTGTAATCAATCAATTGATCAGTTGCTTCAACAGACAATTGCTTGAGAATGTCAATTTATTAGAACACCACAAATGTTCAATTACATTAACCGTGGGCATTGATTTTTTTTTTAGGACGAATCGGAAAACAGCAGAATGAAAACAGGAGGAGGAGAATTACAGGACAGAAATGGCCGACAATGAGGAACACCCCTGTAACATAACAATCACTGTTGTTGGTCATCATGGAGTTGGGAAGTCCTGTTTTGTCCGTCAACTAAAACAGGAATATATTCCAGAAGGCGGTCCTGACTCAATGGATACTGCTGATTTCCCAGACAAAGGATATTTAGGCAGCAACTAGATGCAGAAGGGGAAATTGAAACAGGTCGGCAACACCTCAAGATATTAATCATTTTTCGGCAACACCTCAAGATAACAATCAAATGATACCTAAATGAGGAACCTGCTGCTACAGAAATTTGGTTTATTTATTTATTTTTTTTGTTGCGTCCTATTAACAGCCAAGATCATTGAAGGACTTGCCAGGTGTTGGAGGTGGAGGAAAGCCGGAGTACCCAGAGAAAAACCATCGACCCACGGTCAGTACCTGGCAACTGCCCCATGTAGGTTTCGAACTTGCAACCCAGAGAGGATGGGCTAGTGGTAGAATGTCAGAATACCTTAACCACTAAGCCACTGCGGCCCCTTTGCTACAGAACTATCTGCAAGATCACCAGGTCATACCTAACAAGATTAAAAATTATAAATGAAAAAAAGAAAGCAAGGGAATACAATCAGATTGGAGATTACTGTAAATCAGAATTTGTTTTGGAAAATTCTTGAAAACAGCTGTAGTTTTAGTTTAACTTTTCCAAATTGGAACTACCATGCACAAACATTTGACCAATGTCAAAAATATCCCAACCAAGTTTTGAAAGAGCTGTACATCTTAGATAATGGCAAATAGTATTTGTACATTGTACTACACAACTGAATGCAATTCAAAAAGGGTTTAACTTTTCTGACTTTTAATCTTGGAGAAAATACACAAAAACATATAACAAAAGTGAAATGTCCCGATGTCTAGTATATGTACATTATATTACATAATGCGATTGATTTTCTTTAAAGGCCCAATAGACGTAATTTCAGGAATTTTTGTTCTTGATTCTGAAAATTTCTGAAAAAAAAAATCCAGTTGGTAACCATGCAAAAATAAGCCTAAATGAAGTAAACACGAGCGGTAGCTAACAGGAAACTCTTGACAGAAAAATTCAAAAAATTAAAAATAATTCTGGTGGGGCCCACTTCAACAACAAGCTGAAGTTAGAAGACAGTTCAAAATGGATGTGTGTTTACAAATACCAAGTTTCAACTGCTGCTGTACCGGTAACCATGTAAGAATTCATCTTGAATATTGTTGATATCAATTAATCTTAACTAAATCTATAAATATAAAAAGTTATTAGGCTTGATTAGTTACGTATATTGGACCTTTAACTATACGCATAAGCTATATTTTGAACCATTTACTGGTGAAATGAACTATTGCAATGCTAAAATGTCTATTGCATGGTCACGTGCGAAATATTAAACACAGTGTGATGTTTCGGAATTTAGTCCTACCCTTTCAAGTGTCTAAGTCACTCAGATGTCAACACTACCAGACAAGGGGCATGGCGACTTCTACAGGAAAGTCGAGATTTGTAGTCAGTGATTCAAAGCATGTTTTAGTGATTAAATAATAAAACAAGTTGATCATGGATGTCTGTGCAATAGTTCTGGATAGCTGACCCTCGGTACTGGTAATCGACCAATGCTCTATTGTACTTGGCCTCACAGCCTAGTGCGATAGAACATTGGTCGATTAATTACCAATACTGAGAAGAAAATATTCTGGACTTTTGCACAGACACCCTTGATATATTTGTATAATATTTATTACATTTTTACCAGTGAAATATCAGAAAATATCATCTTGATAAAACTTACATCATCACTGCTTATATCATCACTAGTGATGATATAAGAAATCATATATCATCACTAGTGATGATATCAGTTTTGGTCCGATATCATTACGCACTATTTGTGTACTATTTTTCGTTATTCTAGAATCAAATCATATAAAATAAGGAAATTATAAACTTTTATAGTATTTTGGAAATTAATAGGTATCTAATAAATTTTATTAATGTTTTTGTATTTTTACTTTATTTTGAACAAAAAATAGTACTTCACCCTGTGGCGTAATTTTATTTTATAAGAAAATTCAATGGTTTCCCAATTAATATCAAATATATTTCGCTCGTATGGGCAGATTTAAAATATATTTTCACTCGTGCTTCGCACTCGTAAAAATATAAAACAAATCTGCCATACTCGTGAAATACATTTGATATTTACTGGGAAACCATTGAATATTCTCTATATATCAAACATCATTTATGTGTTGCAGTGTATATACATATTCAATTCACATGTAAATATTACTATCACATTGCATAATCACAAGTCATGTATTCCATGTTTTTGTCATTTTTCATTTAGTCAGTTGGAAAAAAACATCAGCAGTTAATCATGGCAATGAATTAAGCTTCATGAATGCTATTTAACAGAATGAAAGCCAATGATAAAGGTTAACTTTCTAAGAAAAATCCCAGTATAGTGAGACAATCACCTGAATTATTGTTGTTTTTCATTGGTAATGCATGTTTATAATTATATAAGAACATATTGTGTATATGAGGACAACAAAAATGTCTGAAATCATGATTCTAATTTTGTTTTTATCAACATATTTGGCCTTCACATGGATTTGTACAGTAGCAATATAATTGGACAATATGACAGTATTACTGAAAAATTTTGGCCACAACTCAACTTTCGACATCCGTAATAATGGTGATTTATCATTAAAGCATGTACACAAATTAATATTTAATTACACGAAAGGAGTAAATTTAACATTTCCTCAAAGAAAACCAATTCTAGTGAAAAGAGAGAAAAACAAAGGGCGCTTATGGCAATTTCTGGCTTCATCAAGGATTCAGAATTCAACGGTTCATTCAACAATTAGTTAGGAGATATAGCATTACAAAGATATAAAAATCTACATTTTTTCAACAGGTAGAATTCAATTCAATTTGATTTTTATTTTAGATTTTATGAAGCCAAAAATGACCTTTCACACCCCAAGTCCTTTAACAGTGCAATAGTTTCACAGCATGTAAGATATCTTGGAGGGTTAAAGAAATACATTTCTTCCAAACACACATCATCAGATTCTGGATCCTGTACAAAAATAGATGTCTATCCACACAGATCACAACAATGGGATGGAGACCCAGTTTGTCTGCAAAGTAGTTAGTGCCATCGTGAATTGTAGCTGTAGGTACCTACTCGCAGCTTTGTTTTGAAGACTGCCTCCTTTAGGCTGAAACATGTCAGCACACTGGTTCTTTCACCGCTAAAATTCCGTAGTGAACTATTCCAACCTTTGAATTGAGCTAGGGAGTTCAAATATGTCTTAACGGCGTGAATATGATCAAATAGCTTGTTTGTATCTGTTGCGAATCTGAATTGTTTAAGCAACTGTATCAAGATTTCATAGAGCAACGATATAAAATTGAAATAGAGAAAACAATCTTCTCTTTAATGGAAACACTTGATTGTTAATTAGATCCTACGAACATTACAGTGGCTTATTCATGCTGTCAATGGTCTCCCTGTTTTTCGTAACATCATACACAACTTTGACCAATTTTCCTATTGTTGCGTTTCTCCCATTCTTTTCCTTCCACCTCTGAAGTCCTTGAAATATAACATTCCTTATGCCCTGTTCTTTGTAGTCAATATTGAGTTGATCAATCTCTGCCTCTGATATTTCTAGTTTTCTGACTGCAATATAAGTAAAAAAGACAAATTTAATTAGTGTTTTAATGTAACACTATTTTGCCAGAGTTAATTAAGCTGTTGCATTTTTCACCCGCCATATTTGTTTCACCCTCCATATTGAGGAAAACAATTCTAATTCATGGAATTAATATCTCCTGTTTTTCCCTGCTTCGTAAAGGGGCAATCATATTATAGGCAAAAATCTTTTGCAATTTTCATGTCGTTAACACAAGATGAATTGTTTATCAAAGGGCCATAACTCTGCCAAATAACGTCCATCAAACTTGGCTGAGCCCTTTACACTTTGTACTTTTTGTTGCCGTTTTTGTACGGAAACAAAAGAAAATGACATTTTTTGTTAATCAAAGGGCCATAACTCTGCCAAATCACATCCGCCAAAAGTGGTGATTGACCTTGGCCAAGCCCTTTAGACATTTTACCTTGTAACCAAGTTTGAAGAAAATCAGATAATATTTGTTGTCGTTATTTCACAGAATCAAAGTGTGACAGACAGACAGACAAACCCAAATTAATAATCCCCCGTTTCGCTGAAATCGGAGTATCAAAATTGTAACAAGACACAAGAATTAGTGTAATTGTATGTCTTACCTTTCTCATTATCAATAATAATTCAATTTTTAACATGTGACACAAATCTCTCATAACTGAAGTTATGTAATCAGTATGATGGAGTTAATACATGTAACTAGATACTAAAGTTTCAAATCAATCAGATATCAATATAACACTCTAGAAAGTGGATTTCAATGTAAATTCTCAAAATTTACATGTTTTACCTCAAAATACCAGAATCCCTAAAACAATTTCCTGTAAATTGAGGTTAAGTTTTCAGTGTGATAGTATGAATAATGTGACCATGTTTAAATTCAATTGTATAGTAGTAGTATAGTAAGTGCAGGAATAAGTCCCTTTTTCCAAACTGTTTACAACCTGGATTTTGTTTAAGGTTTCAGATTGAATAAACATAATTTATGTTGTGCCATTATGAATACAAAAACACCTATGAATTTCATTGGGATGATGTCACACATTAAGTGATGACATTTGTCTTAGCACCTTCCGTTGCATAGACTTGCACAAGTCCAATACACAGTGTATTTCAATAATAAAGCTAAAATATCAAAATCAACCTGAATGTAAATATAAGGTATGAATCCTGTTTTGTTGAGATTTATTAGGTTAAAGTAAACCTCAATGGGTCTAGAGACAGATTTGATATGTCTCTGAAAGACCAATTGAGTTTATACCTCATAAACTTCAACACAACAGGATTCAATCCTTTGGTGAACTTTGAAATATGACAGAAGGGCTTCATTTCTAACTTACATATCCGGCGCCATTGCTGCCCTATATGAGTGGCAAGGATTCTTAACTTTGTGTCATCAACCATCACTGTTGAATCTGTAAAGTCAAAAATATATATCATCAAAAATTTTACATGAACTACAAAATATTTACTGAGACACATTCAAAATAAGTAAAACCAATAGGTTCACCTGTATTGACTGCATTGTTTAAGTCATTTTCTAAAGGTACGGTACGGCAAAACAGGATAGGACTAAAATGGAACACTCATGGCAATCTCCCAGGAAACTTGTCGTTCAATGTAAAAAAAGATCATTTGTATGCTGTTGTCACTTTTTTATTCTTTTAATGACAATTTAATATCAGATTTGTCAGTGTGGCATGTACGCTTTTTAAATGCCAAGATAGTTACAAGGTGTTGAATGGGCAACATATATGTCACCTGTTCTCAAGCACCTCCCGCAGTATTTGAGTGTTATTTGCTGAGATTTTGACAGTTTATTTTACCAGTCTTATCCCATTGAGGCTTAGTCAGCTGTCTACAATTACTTGGTGTTGAGTCACAGGTCATTTACACTCTTTAATTTGCTAGACATGTACAGTTAAGGAAACAGACATTTTCGAAATTCCTAAAATATCAGATTTTAATTCCTGTTTGTGTTCAAAACAACATAGTCTTTTGCAAGTTTCTTTTGGCTGAATATCGGCATTTGAAAGCAGGAAAACTTTCATAATTGTACTGAAACACACATTTGTTATGTTTAGGTCAGATAGATTTTACCTAATACTGCCTGCTGTTGAGCTGTGAGTTCTGCAGGGGGAGCGTCCTGGATGGCAGGTTTGTCCACCTCCATTTTCTCTTCCATAGGGGGTCTCCTTCCTCCACGGTTTATCACCATCACATTTCGGTCCCCCACCTGTATATTCTTGGCACTGTTGACAGTGATATTTGCTATATTACCATTTCCCATTTGTTTTTTTATATGTAAAGCAGCACCGTCAGTTTTCCCCTGTGATCCTATATACAACAGAAAATAGGTCCAAACAAAAACCAAAGTCATACATTTTAACTATATGCTGTAGGATGTATATAAAAAAGAAAACTAGAAATGTCTGTGAGACATAAATTAAATGCCCCCTTCCCCCATATGAAATTAGTTCTTCATGCTTATTAAGTATGCAAAGTTTGATGACAATTGAATCAGGAGTTATTAAAACATAATCTTACATAATAATGAAAATTAGCTCGTGTTTGGACTAATTTCTAAATGGAATACATTTTCTGAAGGCAAATGTTATTCTAAGAAAGAAAATCAAGGTCTCAGTTGTGTCAATTAACCGAAAAGTACCTTAAAACGGCATTATTTGCTAAATTTGGTGCTCGTTTGCTCAATTTCGCCGTCGCCATTCGACTAATTATAGGAATCTCAACATGGTACGACATGAAACATTTTCTATAATTTGTTTAACCTTAACAGTTTAGATTATCAAACAATAACATATTTATTTAATATCTAGATTTATTACTAAGCACAACAGTACCATAGTCATATTTTTATTATCGTTTCTATGTTAAAAAAACATTTCTTATGTTTTCTTGCGAATCGGCAGGGAACCGGGAGCAGGATAGTGGTCACATGATTCGAAAAAAAATCACGTGACTGCTCGTATAAAAATAGAACCGGAGGCGCAAATGTCAGGTAGCCGTGGTAAACAAATATTGGCTGACGTTCTTCATTAACTTACAATGTACACTGTATGATTATGTTCGGTAAAGCTTGTTAAATAATAATAATAATAATAATATACAATATTTGATATAGAGCCCTATCTAGCTAACATAAGCCACTCCAAACCGCTTTACAGTACATATATATATACAATTCTTATACAATCAATACAGTTAACACATACAGTTCTATCATATACAATTCTGAGGAGTTCGCAGGAGCTGTCTTATCGGGCGCTAACTATTTGTCCTATACCACCTGGCTAATATCTCCATATGTGTGTGTGTATGTATGCGTGTGTGCTGGAGATGAGTTGTTTTCTGTTTGTAGTGGGACCGTGTTTCCAACGGTATCTTTTTTTTTATAGTGCTACCACACTTGAATGCTACATCACAGATACTGCAACATCCACCCCAGACCATTTTATACTCCACCTTGGTTGTTGGAGTTGTGTGGGCAGGAGAAAAACACTTTTCTCTGAATGTTCCATGCATATGACGATTATGGGGATCGAACCCCGGCCGCCTGCATGGAAGGCCGGAGTTTTCACCACTCGACCACTCGACCAATCCGCCCATAAGCTGGTTACATTACCATGGGACAAGACACGACGAGGTGGGACAGGACGGGGACGTGATGTGACGGGACAGGATGGGACGGACATGGGTAACACTATATCCCCCCTCCCCCATTTCATGGCAGGGGCATAAAAAATAGTGAATCTTGCCTCTGGTCTTCATACATCCAGCATACTGTATAGGCAATATTTACGAGGATATTCATTTTCCTATACTAGTACATGTATTTTCCTCCAAAAAATACCAGTACAAATTTGAGTATCAAGTACACATCAATACACATACATGTACCTTGATAATAATAATTACGCAAACGCATATACATATTATATAAATATCTTGAGATAACAGAAAAACATCTTTTATAGTTATTTAACTACAATTTCTACAAATAATTACAGATAAAGCAACATTTGAATATCAGACATGTATTTTACGTTTTGTGAAAGACTTATAAATTCTAATGAACCTTAATAATCCCCCAAGACATATTTTTATTATAAATTTTTTAATGAACCTTATCTCCCAAATACGAGGGGTGTTCCATAAATAATGTCAACTGTGCTTTATTTTGTGGAAATTGTGCAATTTATGCACAAAACCACCTCGTGTCGATTGAGTGATCACTGGCTCGTAACACAGGTAAATATCTCGTCCACACGTTCACTGGCCTCGGTACAGTGTACATCGTTTCATAGCCTATTCGTTAGACTAGACACAAAATCACAGGAAAACGAGGTGAAAATGTTCTTGAAATTAGGGCCTATATAAAAGATAGGTCATTACTCGGCATAAAGGCTGTAGATATTCACCGAGAGGTGTGTGACATATATGGGGAGGGCCAAATGTCTCACAGGACTGTTTGTAGGTGGGTAGGTCAATTTAGTGCTGGGCAGCAGCAACTGAAAGATGCTGCTCACCCAGGTCGTCCTGCAACAACTACGACCAAAGGTAACATAGAAAAAATCTGAAATATCCTCCAAACTGATGCTCGATTCACCGTAAGACAATTGGCTCGAATGACAAACTTGTCGTTAGCAAGAGTTCATGCAATTTTGAAGAAACACCTAAAAGTTAGAAAGATAAATGCAAGATGGATACCCCATTTGTTAACGGATGAGCAAAAGAAGACGCGTGTAACAATGGCAAAAATTTTTTTCAAAATGTACCCAAAATATAGTAAAAAGGCTTTTGATAATATAGCCACTGGTGATGAGACCTGGGTGTATTATTTTGAACCAAAGCGGGAGGTTGCCACTAAAAATGCCAGATGCCCAAGTATTGCCAAACGAATACGAACGGTAAAGAAGGTTTTGTATGCTATTTTTTTCACTAAGAAGGGTCAAGCTATTCAAATCCCGGTGCCAAAAGGCAGAACGGTCACAGGCAAGTTCTATAAAAACGTTGTTCTGAGAAAGTTGAAGAAGTTGAAGTTTACCGTCCTTCCGCACCCTCCGTATTCGCCAGACTTGGCCCCCTGCGACTATTTTCTCTTTCCAAAACTTTAATATCATTTATCTGGAAGGAGATACAATTCGAGAAATGCCCTTGGATCTACTGTTTTTAATCAGTGTCTGATGGGTGTACCCATTGAAGAGTATGAAAAATGCTTCCAAAAATGGATTGACCGGCTAAAAAGGTGTGTTCTGGCTGGCGGAGAGTATTTTGAAGGGCAGAGCAAATTAAAATGAACAAAAGCACTTCCGCTATATGAGCACCGATGCAAGTGACATTATTTTTGGAACACCCCTCGTAGCACTGTAATCTATTGATGACTGATTCAACTCTTTCCGTACCCTAACTCCAGTCTGAATTCCATCCCAGAAGTCCTTACTATATTTGCCTTCGCAAAAAAAAAAAAAAACGGCAGTTTATATTATGATATAGACAGGCCTTTTCACTCTATTTTAAGCATAAAAAATTCACCCACTTGTAACTAAAATACTACCACATACCTATCCCAGTTCCACGTTTTAATAACTTTTTATCACTTTCACAATATAGTGATATGATATACTGATGTTGTTCTAATGTTATAAATCCATTCTTTATGTGGACCCACGGGTCTTTAGAATTGGAAATAGATAAATATTTATATAGTTTGGCTCCCAGTGTTGTTGTTAATTGCCGCTACTGGTATAGATATTACTGTTGTTATAAATTCATTCTGTATGAGGATCCTCGGGTCTGTAGAATTGGAAATAGATAAATATGTATTTCTTCTCCCCTATGTTGTTGTTAATTGCCACTACTGGTATAGATATTAGTATAATATCGCAAGTGAAACAAAAATTTGCATTAACTCTGTCCCCTCTTGTACTCCATCTCTCTGGCTCTGACCTACAGCCCTCACCAGACGAGTACACACTTTTTCAGCACAAATTTCCTCCTCTTTCAAATAGGGGTAATTAAAGGCCCAATATACATAACTTTTGGCAAAACTTGAAGCAAACAATCTAGCCTAATAACTTATTATATTCATAGATTTAGTTAAGATTAACTGATATCAGCAATATTCAAGATAAATTCTTTCACAGTTACCAGTACAGCAGCATTTGAAACACGCTATTTGTAAACATGCATCCATTTCAAACCGTCTTCTACCTTCGGTTTGTTGTTGAAGTGGGCCCCACCTGAATTATTTTCAATTCTTTGGATTTTTCTGTCAAGTGTTTCTTGTTAGTTACCGCTCAGGTTTACTTCATTTTAGGCTTATTTTTGCATGGTTATGAACTAGATTTTTTTTCAGAATTTTTCAGAATCACGAAAATTTCCCTGAAGTTACTTATATTGGGCCTTTAATGTCTATTCAATGCCTTTTCCTGCAATGATCCATAGTAATGTATTATTGGTATACCATACTGCTAATGCAAAAAGAAGGAAATGAAGATCAGTAACATTGCCCTTGCGAGCCATAGTGACATTTAAACCTTGCAAAAATTTCTGTAAAATTTTAAACAGATATAGCATGAGGCACATATTTGACTGAGTTACCTTTAGAAGAACGAGCATCCTGCATGTCGCCGTCGTCAGAAGAAGAAGAATCTGAGCTACTGCCATCTATATAACTAAACTGGTTTTGTGCATTTCGGACTTTTGCCATCGCTTCTGCAACCTACAAATTCATATGAACAATTTTCACAACCAGATACAATCTTTTGTCAGAAAAATCCAAAATCTGACTTTTCAAGTATAAATATATACCATATTGGCAGCACTTGATTAGTGTCCATGGTGCCTGAAAAATTAGTCCCAAAGGGAGTTCTTTTATATGTAATTCAAATCAATTTTAATTTAAGTTTTTGAGTTTGAGTTTTGAGTTTTTGTCAGTAAATAAAAAAATATCTATACACGAAGCTGCCCATTATAGAATATAATGGAAGTATACCAACTGTTTGCAAACAATGCAAATAACTTACTTGTTGTGAGACTGTCGTGCAATTTTCAGACTAAACATCAACATTTCCGATAAAGTTAGATATTAATCCATTCCTAGATGCAAGTTTCGTTTCATCTTATGATAATTTTTTCATTATATAAACGTTTTTTTTTATGACGAGGTTACTGACAACTCTATTAAGCAGACCGCCATGGCTTGTATACATATGCAGTGGACCCGCAATAATCCAGACACCTTCATACCCTGTCTGAACCATCCGGACTGCCAAATTTTATTTATCAAGGCAAAAAATGTGTCGCGCAAGATTCATTTCCCTTGACTAAATACATGGTGAGACATATGCATTACATAAATAAATTTGGGTCTTTTTGTAAACATAAATTTTACATATGTTTTCTAATAAAGCGATATTCTGTACAGCGTCGACACATGTGATTTGCCCTGACATTTTTCTTTCCGCGTGGATGAAACATTGTCCGGATTATTATGGAAATTTTGCTAATGGAAAGTACATTCTGTTCCCAAAATGGAGTTCCGGAATCCGAATTTCCTCACTGATGAGTATAAATAATGTGACGGAAATCCGTGAGTTTTCCGGACTATCAGCGTCCAGATTATAGCGTGTCCACTGTATGCCGCACAGAGTCCTGAATTTTGTCTCACCTTTTGATTTGCTTTCTCCAGTTTTTTTCGTACGTAATCTTCATCATAATGCCCTGTACCAGAGGCTATGATATTGATATTGTGTCTGCCACCGCTCGCCATTGTTTATATCAACACTCCTCAAGTTTGGTGCGGGAACAATATATCATACTTCTGGTAAAAAATTCTGGAAAAAAAAACATTCAGAAACTTAGACTCACCAATTCAGTACTACAATCATGCATGAATTAACAGTTTCTGGAGTGGTCGTATATTAATTAAAGTGGTCTCTCTGAAGTAAAATAAATTTACAATAAAAGATAAAGCAACAAACAAATGGTTTAGTTTCAGAACTGTTCTCATTCATTAAAATTGTAATAGAACAGGGGAAAACACATTCCTGTTAAGTTCCCCTACCAGCAATCAGCATGATACACTACAGCTCTACCAACTTAGCCAAAGAAGCATGCTTCGTCAGCTGAGTGACATAGACTGTATTTAGCACTATGTGTCAGCAAGCCACACTTATAAACACTATTTATAAAAAACCATACCCCATTTCATGGCGGGGCGTAAAACGGTCGATGTACTGAATGAAAATTACATACTACAAATTGATTACATTCATTGCAACTGTAATTTACCAAAGGAAAATGTGGCTACCGTATGATGACATTGACCAGTTTTGAAAGTTTTAATTGTTTCTTTGTATAGTATTTGAACATTATATTATGATGATGAAAATAAAAGGATTGGCCTTTATTTTGACAGCTTATATGGTAGTGGAACATGAGAAGAATAATGCACTGCCGGACCAGGGTTCGAACCTGGTGAAGATCCGCTAGCATTTCTCCCTCCTTTCAGAAAGTCTTTGACTCTGAAGACACATGCAAGACTCTATATCACAGTCTGGGGGTATATCTTGCTCACTGCAGGCGCCAAATGTAACAGGAGAGGAATAAATGCACAGCCAGACCCGGGGGTTTGGAACCTGGGAAGTACCTTCCGAACTCTAGATGGGTGCTCAACCAATTGTCGCCGAGGATTGTCCTCGTCTAGACCCATTATATTAGTACAGTAGCATATATTTAAGCAATGAATGTCTTAGCAAATGTTGTTACAGTCCTATAACACACATTGCCATTGATGACAAACTTAATAAAGCCCGTTAGGGCTTTATGTAAGTTTGTCAGCAATAGTAATGTGTGTTATAGGACTGTAACAATATTTGCTAAAATGTTCATTACTTATATTTACATTTCGATAGAATTATTGTGCTTTATTTAGTTTCTTCAGGCCGATTCTGAACAGCAAATCAAGTGAAGACAACCATGAAATAGATGACGTCACAATAGAGATTGATGACGTCACAATACCAATTGCTGTTATAGTCTGAGGCACTGGGTGTTATAGGCGTATGGCAGCAACTGCCTCTTAGCATTGTGTCAATGGAAAATAACAGAGCAAATGTAAATATATATATATGAATGCAGTTGGGTAGATGAATGTATCACAAATATTTTTGTCAAATGAATTCATTCTACTGTGTTAAAACAAAAGGCAATCCTTAAGTGTTTTCCAGCAACCATATATAGCGTTCAACCATTGCTTATCAATTCAAACAGCTTTTATATTTACATGTATTTGCAACATATTTCACCCTATGTACACCTATGTACACCTATGTACACCTATGTACACCTATGTACACCTATGTACACACCTATGTACACCTATGTACACCTATGTACACCTATGTACACACCTATGTACACCTATGTACACCTATGTACACCTATGTACACCTATGTACACCTATGTACACATCTATGTACACCTATGTACACCTATGTACACCTTAAAATTTACTGCCCTAAATACTAAATTAAAGGCCCAATATATGTAACTTCATGATTCTGAAATTTTTTGAAAAAAATACAGTTGATAAGCATGCAAAAATAAGCCTAAAACAAAGTAAACAATAGCGGTAACTACCTAACATGAAACCATTGACAGAAAAAAACAAAGAATTGAAAATAATTCAGGTGGGGCCCACTTCAACAACAAGCCGAAGTTAGAAGACAGCTTAAAATGGATGCCTGTTTACAATTGCTGCTGTACCGGTAACCGCGTAAGAATTCATATATAGCTGATATATCAGTTTATCTTAACTAAATCTATAAATATAATAAGTTATTAGGCTCAATTTTCGCTTCAAGTTTTGCCGAAAGTTACGTATATTGGGCCTTTTAGTAAAAAGGCCAGCTCAGTCCTATGCAAGAACTTCAGACACTGCCCTATCAACTAGTAAGAATACAGCTTATATTACATTAGTAAGATCTACGTTAGAGTACAGCTCAATAGTATGGGATCTTTATACATCAAAGGACATTGACCAGCTAGAGCGAGTGCAGAGACATGCTGCAAGATTCATATTGAATGATTACCGTGTGGGAAACATGCTTAAAGACCATTACAGCAGCAGATGTAACTCGGTATTTGTAAACATTTTGAACCGTTTCCTACTTCGGTTTGTTGTTAAAGTGGGCCACACCGGAATTATTTTCAATTTTTTGGATTTTTCTGTCAAGAGTTTCTTGTTAGTTACCGCTCAGGTTAACTTTGTTTTAGGCTTATTTTTGCATGGTTATCAACTAGATGTTTTTTCAGAATTTTTCAGAATCACGAAAAATTTCCTGAAGTTACGTATATTGGGCCTTTAATACGTTATATATTCTTCTATAAAGTGGTCGAGGGGCAGGTGCCAACACTGTCCCCGCTGGATTTTCTAACTTCGATTTGGAAAGGAAGTACGTTGGTTAATACCTAAACAATTCTGTAATTGTGAATCAAAACAATTGTTGAATCACATTCATATAATAATTCAAAATGTTTCCAGCCTCAGTCTTGTAACACTGACCTACAATGTATTTAAAATCTCTTATTTTCAATCTACAATCCTTGATCATGAGTGGAATAAACTACACGACAACATAGTGTGTACATCATCAGTGGCTGCATTTAAAACAGCCCTGAGCCAAAAAGACTAAATTTTGCTGCAGCACTTGATCTCTTTCCAGTCAAGTATGTATACTGTATATATATACCCAAACAGGGTCCTTAATCCGAAGTTACTCCTAAAACATAAGAGGCCGCTGATCAGCCTTTTAATTATCGGATATGATTTGGCCGACTATGTCGGCTCCTGTCAAACAGTTCCTTCGATGTATGATCCAGATCAAGATACAGTATAATCATGACATATCAAAAGTATCGAACAGAATTTTGGATGGATGAGTTTTTAACATGAGCAGGAAATGCTTTAAATCAAGAGCTGTGATTAAAAAAAAACAGAAAGTGAAAGGACAAGCAAAAAATCATGTGAAACTTAATTTGAAGCAGGAAGTTTGATTCTAAACATCCTACTGTATAGATATGAGCTCATGATGAAATATCTGTTTAAAATTACGGAAAAAGGGTCGAAAAAGGTTATTGGTAAGAGATTCACTCAATACTTTAAAAAGTCCAATCTATATAGAAAAGCATGTAAACAAAAAGAATATGATTGAAATGAGTTTCATTAGATAAAAACTAAAATCAACCACCATCAAATATCGTTCAAAACGAAAGTAGAAAACAAACGATGTAAAAATGTAAATATTTAACTAATTACAAGTCACCAGATTCTCTGTATAATTAAAGGGTATGTATAAACTTACGTCTCTAAATCGTTCACGGCTACCATTCGTATACAATTTTGAGGAACAGTACAAAACAGGTTTGTCCACCATTTGTTCCGAGAATTCCCACAAAACGGAAGTACAATGTATAAAACCGGATGCTTCTGCTACTCGGAATGTCTTTCATCTTTGGATTATGAGGGCTTAATAAGTTAAAGGTTTTCCGAATGTCAAAACGTAAACAGAGGAGGTTGGGAAACACATAATAATAATAATAATAATGTTTATTCAGGCAAAGGCATAGTAAAATTACACAGTACAAATATCGCATTTCATAAGCAATTGGATGACGTGTTTTGTGACCTTAGCAAATTAAACTCACGCATTATTACACAAGACAAGTGAGTATGGCGGTTTTTTCATAATTTGTATCTCTATGTTAATGACGTACAAGCAATTAAGATACGGTGCGACGAATCACCGAAACGGACCGAATCGGGACCGGAACGGAGTCGAAACAAAATGTTTATGGTTATTTAGAGGAAATTAAACACATTTCAACACTATTTATGACAATTTGAAACGAAAATATCTTAATGAAACCCAGAAGAAATGCATGATTTCTGTGTTTGATCGAAACGGAGTAAATCGAAACATACTCGGGGTCAAAACAGAATGTTAATGGTTATTTTAATCAGATTAAATACATTTTGACAATTTGAAACGAACAAACATATTATTAGCATTACTGTTTAACACAATTGGAATGAACGGAGCACCCATTAAGATATGTGTCGAACACCAAAAGGATGTTATTTAGTCAGAGAAAACTCGGAAACTCCATTCGACTTTCATGGAATGTCTTGTGTTTCGAGTTGCTGGGCCTAACATGATCAGGTTAGTTATATAGGCCTAATACCTAGGCTACTCCAAACATGTTAGCGGTTATATGTGGCGATATACTTTTGTTGGGCGTCGTGTAGCCTAGTCAGAAAAATCATATCCGATAGAAAAAAGGCCGCCCAGCGACCTCTTATTTTATAGCTATAGGAGTTAAGTTACTAGTTAGGTAGGTATACAATGTATATGTGTAATAGGACTTAGATTGTATTTAATCTATAATTTGATGGTAAATTGAAGAAATGACTATTATGAACAACAAATTTGCGACTTGGAACTAGCGACCTTAATTCACTCTCTAGTCCGACCACAGGGACATGTATAGACTTATATGATAAAATTAGCGATAGGTATTTATTGCTAATTTTATCATATAAATCTTATACAATATACATTACTATTGCAACATGTCCCCTTTGACTAAAGGGAATTTCCCTCTCCAAAACGCGGGTTTAAAACCGGGACCTTCTAGACAAAACATGTGTACTCTAATAGTCCGAAGGGTTCGGACTCTCTGATCCGCCAAATATTGGGATGGCTAGCTTCTTTTTTAATAATAAAAGATAACAAATATACAAAATTTTAGAGACCCATTCACAGGTCACTGATTAGCTGTTTATTGATATGCAGTTTTGTTTTAATTTACACATGCAAATTTGGGTATCAATAGAAAGAACAACTGTTTTTCTACTAACCTACACATTTATCAATTAAGTCGCAGAAGACTAACTAACTGTTACCACCCATTTCTAAAATATATCCAGATTTCAGATCTCTGTTTGAATATGTATAGGGATATTGGTAAAATTACAAGACCAAAAAAACTGGTTTGTTTCAGGCAACATGAACGACTAAAATAGGATAGGTCGGTAGGCAAATTATTTTATTTTCATTTTCGTAAATTGCTTAATTTCAAAATTTACAATGCATTTACAAATATTTCAGTCGCTTTATCAGGCTGTGAAGAATATTAAGGTCAGACTCCCAGAACAGGAAGGGAGCTACATTTTCTAGAGTTGCTGTGAATTTGCCTGGCTCCTAAATTAATCTTGGATACCAGAAGATGATAAAATACTTTATAGCTATAAATCTAGGTAGGGTCGGATATACCTTAAATAAAGCACACATATTTTTTGGCCTAACAACAAATACGAATAAATAGATGTACTACAGTCAGGGGTTATTCTAAGATTAAGGGGAAACGACCCTTTTGTACTCTAGGGGAAAAAAGTTCTTCAGAGGGGAATTTTTAATAAACACAAAGTTTAACTTTTTAAACTTTAAAGCATATTTTTCAACTGAAAACAGCAAAGGATAATCAGGAAAAACAAATCTGAAGGATTGGGTAGATCTTGAAATCAAAAATGAAGGAAAAGTTAACATTTCAGTAAATTTAACACAATTCTGAGGGGAAAAAAGGAGTAAAATTCTGAAGGGAAACTACCCATAAACGGTAGTAAAAAAGGCCTAGATTGACCCCTGACAGTGTTATATACAGTTACTGTATGTTTACACATACAGGGTAGAGATACATGATGCATACAGGGTACTGTAAACCAATCTTTTTTTCGCGTGCGATTATTTTCCGCGTATTTCGCGAGTGATAAAATTTCGCAAAAAATAATCACCGCAATATGGTTTAAATCAGAGGAGTACTGTACTGTACTAAACATAGGATTTTAAACCATATTTATCGCAAAATGAATTCGCCTCGAAACAGTCGTTTCATATGAAAATGCGAAATTAAGTTGCCGTGAAAATAAGTTGGTTTACAGGTGTTTTAATGATTAATTAGTCACTGTGTGTACATTGTTTCAAATTTCAATTACCGGGGTATGTGTATTTGAATCCTTACAATGAAATTATATTATCATATATATATTAACTGGTTTTGAAATTTTTCTCTTTTTTTTTCAGATGATGACATTGCTTAAAGAAAGTTCTTCTACCTTTATAATAGCTGCTCCAGATGACATTTAATCAAACAATTTCCATGCTGACAGAATTCAGACGTACTGAATATACACTGTAACAGTGAAATGCTAAATTCGTAGTGATATTTCTTCACCGTAATACCTTTGTAATTCTAGTTTTACAAAGTAAAGATGAATACTGTTTGCTCTTCATTTAGAGTAGTGTCCCCTCTTTGGAAAAATATACTCAGCAAGTCCAAATTAGGACAACACCAGAAATGGAAAACTGCAATGTTGATGACAGATTCAAACTTATTTCCAGAAAAAATGTCATCATTTTCTATACCAATAAGTATATGTAGAAAACAAACATTTGCTGTAGGTCGTGCCACATCACACAAGCTGAACTTTTTGGAATGTAGCAGTTATACTACAAACCAATTACGGTGCTACTCTACTGATAGAACTTCCACAGTTGTGAATACACAGAATATTTTCTCAGATGAAAACAAATGCAGAGTTCAGCAAAAAATGCTGTCTGTTAAACCGGTGAAAAGAGTCGTTCCACAACAGGAAACTCCTAAAGATGCTGCCGTGTTGATCCCTCTTTGTTATGTCAACAACGAACCATCTCTTCTGTTCATGGTCAGATCTTGGAAAGTTCCAGTCCACAAAGGAGAAGTATGGTGAGCATTATCTTAAAGGCCAAATACAGTGGACTCCACTTAATATCACTCCTGTTTATATCACATTCCTCATTATATCACGTTTTTCCAAAGCACCATATTTCTCTCTATATAATCAAGGTAATTTTATTTGGTTAAAGAAATAATCAGAAAATGAAGTCATTTCTTTTGATTTCAGATACAACTTGTACAGAATGTTGCATAGAAAATAAAAAATAATCCCAAAAATGTTTTTAATTGAAATAATGTTATATATCTATATAATGAAACATCTTCATATGTACATTGAATATCTTACTTTTAGTCATGGAGATTGGAAATGCACTAGATTTAGTGGAAAAAACATATTTCTCTTAATTGTCACATTCCTGTTAATATCATGTTTTTGTCTGACAAATGAAACATGATATAAAGAGGAGTGAACTGTATACGTAACTTCATAAATGTTTTTGTGATTCTGAAAAATTCTGAAATAAAATCTGGTTTATAACCATGCAAAAATAAGCCTAAATTGAAGTAACCCTGAGCAGTAACTAAAAGAAACCCTTGACAGAAAAATCCAAAGAATTGAAAATAATTCAGGTGGGGCCAACTTCAACAACAAACCGAAATTAGAATACAGTTCAAAATGGACGCTTGTTTACAAATACTGAGTTTCAACTACTGTTGTACCGGTAATCTTGTAAGAATTCATCTTGAATATAGCTGATTTTGGTTAAAGGCCCAATATACGTAACTTTCGGCAAAACTTGAAGCGAAAATCAAGCCTAATAACTTTTTATATTTATAGATTTAGTTAAGATTAACTGATATCAGCAATATTCAAGATGAATTCTTACGCGGTTACTGATACAGCAGCAGTTGAAACTCGGTATTTGTAAACACATGTCCATTTTCTTCCATTATCGGCTTGTTGTTGAAGTTGGCCCCACTTGCATTATTTTTAATTCTTTAGATTTTTCTGTCAAGAGTTTCTTGTTAGTTACCGCTAAGGTTTACTTCATTTTAGGCTTATTTTTGCATGGTTATCAACTGATTTTAATTAGTGTTATTATACTAGATTGTATGCTGGGATTTTGAAGACTGTGATTGTTGTGCAGCATTTTGCAAATATGGAAAACATTGAAATGGTGGTAATAAGGTGATCTGGTGGTCTGGTGTCCTTAGGGGTAGTCAGGTGAGCTCAGATGACCTCAGAGTGGTGAGGTGACCTCAGGGTGGTCAGGTTACCCCAGGGTGGTGAGGTGACCTCAGGGTGGTCAGATGACCTCAGGGTGGTGAGGTGACCTCAGGGTGGTGAGGTGACCTCAGGGTGGTCAGATGACCTCAGGGTGGTGAGGTGACCTCATAGTGGTCAGGTGACCTCAGTGTGGTGAGGTGACCTCAGGGTGGTGAGGTGACCTCAGGTGGTGAGGTGACCTAAGGGTGGTGAGGTGACCTCAGGGTGGTGACGTGACCTCAGTGTGGTGAGGTGACCTCAAGGTGGTGGGGTGACCTCTGTGTGGAGAGGTGACCTCAGTGTGGTGAGGTGAC
Source organism: Mimachlamys varia (assembly GCA_947623455.1). Classification (NCBI taxonomy): domain Eukaryota; kingdom Metazoa; phylum Mollusca; class Bivalvia; order Pectinida; family Pectinidae; genus Mimachlamys; species Mimachlamys varia. Next base: position 32,229,236 of record OX392542.1, read on the forward strand.
CTCAGGTGGTGATGTGACCTAAGGGTGGTGAGGTGACCTCAGGGTGGTCAGGTGACCTCAGGGTGGTGAGGTGACCTCAGGGTGGTCAGATGACCTCAGGGTGGTGAGGTGACCTCAGGGTGGTAAGGTGACCTCAGGGTGGTCAGGTGACCTCAGGGTGGTCAGGTGACCTCAGGGTGGTCAGGTGACGTCAGGGTGGTCAGGTGACCTCATTGTGGTGAGGTGACCTCAGGGTGGTCAGGTGACCTCAGGGTGGTGAGGTGACCTCAGTGTGGTGAGGTGACCTCAGGTGGTGAGGTGACCTAAGGGTGGTGAGGTGACCTCAGGGTGGTGAGGTGACCTCAGTGTGGTGAGGTGACCTCAGGGTGGTGGGGTGACCTTAAATATTTAACTAATTACAAGTCACCAGATTCTCTGTATAATTAAAGGGTATGTATAAACTTACGTCTCTAAATCGTTCACGGCTACCATTCGTATACAATTTTGAGGAACAGTACAAAACAGGTTTGTCCACCATTTGTTCCGAGAATTCCCACAAAACGGAAGTACAATGTATAAAACCGGATGCTTCTGCTACTCGGAATGTCTTTCATCTTTGGATTATGAGGGCTTAATAAGTTAAAGGTTTTCCGAATGTCAAAACGTAAACAGAGGAGGTTGGGAAACACATAATAATAATAATAATAATGTTTATTCAGGCAAAGGCATAGTAAAATTACACAGTACAAATATCGCATTTCATAAGCAATTGGATGACGTGTTTTGTGACCTTAGCAAATTAAACTCACGCATTATTACACAAGACAAGTGAGTATGGCGGTTTTTTCATAATTTGTATCTCTATGTTAATGACGTACAAGCAATTAAGATACGGTGCGACGAATCACCGAAACGGACCGAATCGGGACCGGAACGGAGTCGAAACAAAATGTTTATGGTTATTTAGAGGAAATTAAACACATTTCAACACTATTTATGACAATTTGAAACGAAAATATCTTAATGAAACCCAGAAGAAATGCATGATTTCTGTGTTTGATCGAAACGGAGTAAATCGAAACATACTCGGGGTCAAAACAGAATGTTAATGGTTATTTTAATCAGATTAAATACATTTTGACAATTTGAAACGAACAAACATATTATTAGCATTACTGTTTAACACAATTGGAATGAACGGAGCACCCATTAAGATATGTGTCGAACACCAAAAGGATGTTATTTAGTCAGAGAAAACTCGGAAACTCCATTCGACTTTCATGGAATGTCTTGTGTTTCGAGTTGCTGGGCCTAACATGATCAGGTTAGTTATATAGGCCTAATACCTAGGCTACTCCAAACATGTTAGCGGTTATATGTGGCGATATACTTTTGTTGGGCGTCGTGTAGCCTAGTCAGAAAAATCATATCCGATAGAAAAAAGGCCGCCCAGCGACCTCTTATTTTATAGCTATAGGAGTTAAGTTACTAGTTAGGTAGGTATACAATGTATATGTGTAATAGGACTTAGATTGTATTTAATCTATAATTTGATGGTAAATTGAAGAAATGACTATTATGAACAACAAATTTGCGACTTGGAACTAGCGACCTTAATTCACTCTCTAGTCCGACCACAGGGACATGTATAGACTTATATGATAAAATTAGCGATAGGTATTTATTGCTAATTTTATCATATAAATCTTATACAATATACATTACTATTGCAACATGTCCCCTTTGACTAAAGGGAATTTCCCTCTCCAAAACGCGGGTTTAAAACCGGGACCTTCTAGACAAAACATGTGTACTCTAATAGTCCGAAGGGTTCGGACTCTCTGATCCGCCAAATATTGGGATGGCTAGCTTCTTTTTTAATAATAAAAGATAACAAATATACAAAATTTTAGAGACCCATTCACAGGTCACTGATTAGCTGTTTATTGATATGCAGTTTTGTTTTAATTTACACATGCAAATTTGGGTATCAATAGAAAGAACAACTGTTTTTCTACTAACCTACACATTTATCAATTAAGTCGCAGAAGACTAACTAACTGTTACCACCCATTTCTAAAATATATCCAGATTTCAGATCTCTGTTTGAATATGTATAGGGATATTGGTAAAATTACAAGACCAAAAAAACTGGTTTGTTTCAGGCAACATGAACGACTAAAATAGGATAGGTCGGTAGGCAAATTATTTTATTTTCATTTTCGTAAATTGCTTAATTTCAAAATTTACAATGCATTTACAAATATTTCAGTCGCTTTATCAGGCTGTGAAGAATATTAAGGTCAGACTCCCAGAACAGGAAGGGAGCTACATTTTCTAGAGTTGCTGTGAATTTGCCTGGCTCCTAAATTAATCTTGGATACCAGAAGATGATAAAATACTTTATAGCTATAAATCTAGGTAGGGTCGGATATACCTTAAATAAAGCACACATATTTTTTGGCCTAACAACAAATACGAATAAATAGATGTACTACAGTCAGGGGTTATTCTAAGATTAAGGGGAAACGACCCTTTTGTACTCTAGGGGAAAAAAGTTCTTCAGAGGGGAATTTTTAATAAACACAAAGTTTAACTTTTTAAACTTTAAAGCATATTTTTCAACTGAAAACAGCAAAGGATAATCAGGAAAAACAAATCTGAAGGATTGGGTAGATCTTGAAATCAAAAATGAAGGAAAAGTTAACATTTCAGTAAATTTAACACAATTCTGAGGGGAAAAAAGGAGTAAAATTCTGAAGGGAAACTACCCATAAACGGTAGTAAAAAAGGCCTAGATTGACCCCTGACAGTGTTATATACAGTTACTGTATGTTTACACATACAGGGTAGAGATACATGATGCATACAGGGTACTGTAAACCAATCTTTTTTTCGCGTGCGATTATTTTCCGCGTATTTCGCGAGTGATAAAATTTCGCAAAAAATAATCACCGCAATATGGTTTAAATCAGAGGAGTACTGTACTGTACTAAACATAGGATTTTAAACCATATTTATCGCAAAATGAATTCGCCTCGAAACAGTCGTTTCATATGAAAATGCGAAATTAAGTTGCCGTGAAAATAAGTTGGTTTACAGGTGTTTTAATGATTAATTAGTCACTGTGTGTACATTGTTTCAAATTTCAATTACCGGGGTATGTGTATTTGAATCCTTACAATGAAATTATATTATCATATATATATTAACTGGTTTTGAAATTTTTCTCTTTTTTTTTCAGATGATGACATTGCTTAAAGAAAGTTCTTCTACCTTTATAATAGCTGCTCCAGATGACATTTAATCAAACAATTTCCATGCTGACAGAATTCAGACGTACTGAATATACACTGTAACAGTGAAATGCTAAATTCGTAGTGATATTTCTTCACCGTAATACCTTTGTAATTCTAGTTTTACAAAGTAAAGATGAATACTGTTTGCTCTTCATTTAGAGTAGTGTCCCCTCTTTGGAAAAATATACTCAGCAAGTCCAAATTAGGACAACACCAGAAATGGAAAACTGCAATGTTGATGACAGATTCAAACTTATTTCCAGAAAAAATGTCATCATTTTCTATACCAATAAGTATATGTAGAAAACAAACATTTGCTGTAGGTCGTGCCACATCACACAAGCTGAACTTTTTGGAATGTAGCAGTTATACTACAAACCAATTACGGTGCTACTCTACTGATAGAACTTCCACAGTTGTGAATACACAGAATATTTTCTCAGATGAAAACAAATGCAGAGTTCAGCAAAAAATGCTGTCTGTTAAACCGGTGAAAAGAGTCGTTCCACAACAGGAAACTCCTAAAGATGCTGCCGTGTTGATCCCTCTTTGTTATGTCAACAACGAACCATCTCTTCTGTTCATGGTCAGATCTTGGAAAGTTCCAGTCCACAAAGGAGAAGTATGGTGAGCATTATCTTAAAGGCCAAATACAGTGGACTCCACTTAATATCACTCCTGTTTATATCACATTCCTCATTATATCACGTTTTTCCAAAGCACCATATTTCTCTCTATATAATCAAGGTAATTTTATTTGGTTAAAGAAATAATCAGAAAATGAAGTCATTTCTTTTGATTTCAGATACAACTTGTACAGAATGTTGCATAGAAAATAAAAAATAATCCCAAAAATGTTTTTAATTGAAATAATGTTATATATCTATATAATGAAACATCTTCATATGTACATTGAATATCTTACTTTTAGTCATGGAGATTGGAAATGCACTAGATTTAGTGGAAAAAACATATTTCTCTTAATTGTCACATTCCTGTTAATATCATGTTTTTGTCTGACAAATGAAACATGATATAAAGAGGAGTGAACTGTATACGTAACTTCATAAATGTTTTTGTGATTCTGAAAAATTCTGAAATAAAATCTGGTTTATAACCATGCAAAAATAAGCCTAAATTGAAGTAACCCTGAGCAGTAACTAAAAGAAACCCTTGACAGAAAAATCCAAAGAATTGAAAATAATTCAGGTGGGGCCAACTTCAACAACAAACCGAAATTAGAATACAGTTCAAAATGGACGCTTGTTTACAAATACTGAGTTTCAACTACTGTTGTACCGGTAATCTTGTAAGAATTCATCTTGAATATAGCTGATTTTGGTTAAAGGCCCAATATACGTAACTTTCGGCAAAACTTGAAGCGAAAATCAAGCCTAATAACTTTTTATATTTATAGATTTAGTTAAGATTAACTGATATCAGCAATATTCAAGATGAATTCTTACGCGGTTACTGATACAGCAGCAGTTGAAACTCGGTATTTGTAAACACATGTCCATTTTCTTCCATTATCGGCTTGTTGTTGAAGTTGGCCCCACTTGCATTATTTTTAATTCTTTAGATTTTTCTGTCAAGAGTTTCTTGTTAGTTACCGCTAAGGTTTACTTCATTTTAGGCTTATTTTTGCATGGTTATCAACTGATTTTAATTAGTGTTATTATACTAGATTGTATGCTGGGATTTTGAAGACTGTGATTGTTGTGCAGCATTTTGCAAATATGGAAAACATTGAAATGGTGGTAATAAGGTGATCTGGTGGTCTGGTGTCCTTAGGGGTAGTCAGGTGAGCTCAGATGACCTCAGAGTGGTGAGGTGACCTCAGGGTGGTCAGGTTACCCCAGGGTGGTGAGGTGACCTCAGGGTGGTCAGATGACCTCAGGGTGGTGAGGTGACCTCAGGGTGGTGAGGTGACCTCAGGGTGGTCAGATGACCTCAGGGTGGTGAGGTGACCTCATAGTGGTCAGGTGACCTCAGTGTGGTGAGGTGACCTCAGGGTGGTGAGGTGACCTCAGGTGGTGAGGTGACCTAAGGGTGGTGAGGTGACCTCAGGGTGGTGACGTGACCTCAGTGTGGTGAGGTGACCTCAAGGTGGTGGGGTGACCTCTGTGTGGAGAGGTGACCTCAGTGTGGTGAGGTGACCTCAGGTGGTGATGTGACCTAAGGGTGGTGAGGTGACCTCAGGGTGGTCAGGTGACCTCAGGGTGGTGAGGTGACCTCAGGGTGGTCAGATGACCTCAGGGTGGTGAGGTGACCTCAGGGTGGTAAGGTGACCTCAGGGTGGTCAGGTGACCTCAGGGTGGTCAGGTGACCTCAGGGTGGTCAGGTGACGTCAGGGTGGTCAGGTGACCTCATTGTGGTGAGGTGACCTCAGGGTGGTCAGGTGACCTCAGGGTGGTGAGGTGACCTCAGTGTGGTGAGGTGACCTCAGGTGGTGAGGTGACCTAAGGGTGGTGAGGTGACCTCAGGGTGGTGAGGTGACCTCAGTGTGGTGAGGTGACCTCAGGGTGGTGGGGTGACCTCAGTGTGGTGAGGTGACCTAAGGGTGGTGAGGTGACCTCAGGGTGGTCAGATGACCTCAGGGTGGTGAGGTGACCTCAGGGTGGTGAGGTGACCTCAGGTGGTGAGGTGACCTCAGGTGGTGAGGTGACCTCAGTGTGGTGAGGTGACCTCAGGTGGTGAGGTGACCTAAGGGTGGTGAGGTGACCTCAGGGTGGTGACGTGACCTCAGTGTGGTGAGGTGACCTCAGGGTGGTGGGGTGACCTCAGTGTGGTGAGGTGACCTAAGGGTGGTGAGGTGACCTCAGGGTGATCAGATGACCTCAGGGTGGTGAGGTGACCTCAGGGTGGTGAGGTGACCTCAGGGTGGTGAGGTGACCTCAGGTGGTCAGGTGACCTCAGTGTGGTGAGGTGACCTCAGGTGGTGAGGTGACCTCAGTGTGGTCAGGTGACCTCAGGGTGGTGATCCAGGTGACCTCATGGTGGAGATCCTGGTGACCTCAGTGTGGTCAGGTGACCTCAGGGTGGTGATCCAGGTGACCTCAGGGTGGTGATCCAGGTGACCTCAGTGTGGTGAGGTGACCTCAGTGTGGTTAGGTGACCTCAGTGTGGTTATGATCAGGTGACCTCAGTGTGGTCAGTTGGAAGACTATATATAACACATGTGCCTTTCACCAAGATATTTTTCTTGCATATCAGACCAACAGTTTTTGCACAAGTGATTGAGACTGCTTATGATTTAGGTTATGGAAAAAATGTATTTTAATGAGAAGTGTTGATCAATGCATGCTCTGAACTTATGGTGTATAATTAATATAATGTGCAACAATGTATATCATATTTTATCAAACTGTAGGACTTGCACCTTTACATGTTACACTTTTGTTGTTTTAGAATTGTTATTTATGAATGAAGTTTGCTCATATTGTTTCAACATGCATGGGTATAGTGACAGTGTTATCTCCAGATTGGCAAGATCTGAATTGTGTGAACTTTAAAGTCCATTTCTATTCATAAAATTGCAGTTGAAAATTTGCAACATAGGTAGATCTTAATCTTCAAGTGTCACATATATTACCGTGTATACGTATATGGATTGGGATCAATAATTTCCTATTGTGTATGACCACGGTATCATCATATAAATCATATCACATTTTGAAATGTGTTGTTGCAGCCCAAATTTACATCCACAGTTGTCCATAAAGCTAGGAATCAAGCATACTTCCTTTACTCATTGACTCCTGAAGACACGTTTGAACTTTTCCATTTCAAAAGTTGGAACCATTGATTATGAAATTTTAGGGGTTGAGATGATGTCTAACAACATGTGTGTGATATTGTCAGTTTTCCAGGCGGTATGAAGGATGCCACTGACCTTGACCTTTCTCAGACGGCCTTGAGGGAGACGTTTGAGGAGGTAGGGCTTCCAGTGGAGAGAGTCAGCTTGTGGGGAAATATGCCTAAAGTTCCTAGTAAGGTGAGAACTTATAACCTACAGTGTACCCTCGTTATACCGCCACCTTTTGTTCACATCAATTATGGCGGTATAACGAGGGTGGCGATAGTATCGAATTATGAAAATTATAACCATGAATTAAATTGCATAATAGATTGCATTTCCAACATTTTATTAAAAACAAGCTTAGTATTATATCGTCGTATAGATTTACATTGGCACGAATTTATATCTAAAAATAGTTATTGATCTGCTTTTGCTGCATGCCATTCCAAATGGAACACTAAAGAGTTCTTCGATCTGCAAAAACAGAACGAGAAATATATAGCGATTTTGGACGTCTGTATTTTAAAGGGTGTGGTGGATGGCGGTATGTGAGGGTGGCGAACTTAACGAGGGAATTATATAGGAGAGAAATCCGTTCTATAGGTTTAGGTGGCAGTATGCGAGGGTGGCGGTAGATTCGGGTGGCGATAGGTCGAGGGTACACTGTATGTCCCAATAAGTTTTTGACCTTGGTGTAATACATCCTCAAGACCTATTTACTTACAAAACAAATTTGACATCAAACGAGTCATGAATAAATGATCTTACCATGCTTATACTTAATTGTGCCAATGTAATATGGAATTTATAAAACGAGTTCAGTAATTAAAATTGCAAGTGACAAATTAAATCATTTAACAAGTTACAATATTACATTGAACTGATTGTAAGATCCTCTATTCAACATGTACATGTAAAATGTAATTATTAAAAAAGTTCAATAATTCAATGTCACAAATCTTTAGGCAAGTGACAAATTAAATTATTTAATTATTTAATTTATTTTAATTAACAGGTTCAATAATTCAATGTCACAAGCCTTTAGGTATTTAACAAGTTTAAAAAATTCCATATTACATTGACACAAGTGTAATATATAATTTATATATATTCTATTTTATCACATATTAACTTACATTATTGAGAAAATACACCAAAATACTGCAATTAATTTCTCTATAAGAACACATTTGTGATACATTCAATATCTTCAACATTCTTCAACAATGTTAGAGGTTTTATACATAGAGACACTTTTGACAGTCGCTGTGTAATAACCAATCTCTTTCAAACATTGCACATTCATCCTTGACTGACATTATTTCGAAGAATTATTGCCCCTTACATATTTCACAATCTCAGTTTTGTCTGGAGATCTCTCAACCGATTTCTTTTGAAATTTGTAGGTTTTAACATATTAAGATGATTAAACCTGTCCTTGCTTTCTGACATTGTGTTTGAATTAAACATTTTCAAGAATATCTTAAAAAAAATTAAGAAATGTCTTTCACTTTGGCATAGAAAAGGCAAATATTGTTCAGCCACATTTGTGACACTCAATCGGATTCAAATCATATCTTGATCTCCGCGCCGTTCCGAAAACTTCTCCCTGCTGCGCTAAGATCTGAGAAAATCCTATAGGGGGTCATGTCCCGATGACCTTTTGCATTAGCCAATCATATTACTACTCTCAGAATCTTGACAGTGAAATTTTGAGGCGACAAAGCTTGCATAATCACATTTGTCCGTTTTGTCATTTCGTCACCAAACAGTTCATTGGGAATAATGTGATGAAATGGCTTGCTACAAGATGATAGGTCATTGGAAAATTATTTTAGTGTTAAATAAAGAGGCGACAAAGGTCATCTGGACGTGACCTCTTATGGGATGTTGTCAGATCCTTGTAAAACAGAGTGAGAATAAGGATCTGTATTTTAATCAGATTGATGTGACACTCTCTTTAGCTGCTTGCATGGCAGGCAGTTGGAGTATGAAAAGCATGGGTATCTTTACAGTCCTATCTTATTTTGTATTCACAAAAGACTACTCAAATGCGTGTATAATTTTTATAAAAAAATTATGTCGGATGTTAATTTTTCTGGACATTCTGGACATCGTATTGAAGGGCAAATTTATCAATAGATAGAAGCTTTTTCAGTATTCACAGTTCCGTGCAAATTACATAATAGTTGTACAAATCACACAGAGGTATTAACGTAATACTTATTTTGAGTAAATGATAATGTATTAATGTGATTTAGGAAAAGTCTAATGTATGGCTTTGTTTCAGAAGGATGGTAAAATTCAGGTGACGCCATATTTAGGATTCTGTGGAGAAATGGACCTGTCACAATTGAAACTGGATGAATCTGAGGTAATTTACAAATTCCACTGTCTATAATTATTTTTAAGTGAAATTTTATTTCTAATGATTTGCATTATCATTGATTATGAAATATAATTATTTCAAATTTATTCCCCTTTATATTAAACAAAATTACTAATTACTAGTATGTGTACAGCAGTTACATGAAATGTGCTGTGTTGGTGATTCTCCTTAAAGGGACGTAAATTTATCAATGTTAATATTTAAGCATTAAACATCATTCTGTTCCGTGTTATAGGACCATAACACAGAACAGAATGATGTTAAATGCTTATATTTACATTTGCTATGCATTCCCACTATATAACACTATCAAGACCAGTTCCGTGTTATGAGAGCATAACACTGGAGTGGTCATTATGACGTCATTACCATTGTGACGTCATAATCATAATGTTGGAAATAGCCAGCCGATACTGGCTGTTCGCTGTTCCATATTAGAAATCTACCTTAAATTTTCAGAACAAATGTAGAATATAAATATGAATTTATTATCAAAACCAATGGAAAAATGTAAATATAAGCATTAAACATCATTCTGTTCCGTGTTATAGGACCATAACACGGAACAGAATGATGTTTAATGCTTATATTTACATTTTTCCATTAATTTGGTTTTGATAATAAATTCATATTTATATTCTACATTTGTTCTGAAAATTTAAGGTAGATTTCTAATATGGAACAGCGAACAGCCAGTATCGGCTGGCTATTTCCAACATTATGATTATGACGTCACAATCGCGTCATAATGACCAGTCCAGTGTTATGCTCTCATAACACAATTTACCAATCTCCCTTGACATCTCCCTCATTTAAGTCCCAACTCACAATAACTCAAAATCTACATCTTGTGGTCAAATGAGATCCTAGTTACTGAAGGATATGTGTAATGACCATAGCAGGTGTGTCTGGATCAAATGAATACTTTGTGAAGTTATTTTGATACATCATAAGGGAAAGACAAATTTAGCAATGCAGTTTCAGTCGCATTTCACGCACTTTCTCCCTCATTGGAAATATAGAATGAAGGAGATCTCCCTTATTGGAGGTTTCAAAAGTTGACATCTATGGTTGTGTATAAATAAAACAGTGTATACATATCTTGATTCAGTATCAGTATACATGAACTATATGATCTTAAACTTTGTTTAAATGTTGAATAAAAAAAAACCCAATAAATACCATTGTTTTGTTTCAGGTGGATTCTGTGTTTACCAGGACGCTGACTTCCCTTTGTGACCCAGTAAATGTTGGCTCCACCCAGTTCAGCACCGGCTTCACTCTCCCGGTTTTCCTGGGTGGCGAGGCCCGTATCTGGGGAATGACTGCTATACTGCTACATCAGGCACTTACAATCCTCGCTCCGGGAATGTACAACTACAAACTAAGACATGTCCGACCGATACGTCCTTCTTGATGAAAGCTTCATTTTAGTTCACCCAAATGGCCAGATAACTATTTTCTTATTGTTTCTTATTTCAATTAATAGCATGCAAGAGCTTTCCAGTAAATAATACCGGATTTTAGAATAAATCACTTCAGTCCAAGGCTGGATACCCTGCTTATTACTTCAATGTTAATTCTATAGATGGTGTCCCAAACAACAAGGGGCCGCGGTGGCCGAGTGGTTAAGGTGTTCTGATATTCTACCACTAGCCCTCCACCTCTGGGTTGAGTTCAAATCCCACGTGGGGCAGTTACCAGGTACTGACTGTAGGTTGGTGGTTTTTCTCCGGCTTTCCTCCACCTCCAAAACCTGGCATGTCCCTGGCTGTTAATAGGACGTTAAATAAAATAAACCAAACCAAACCAAAGTCCCACACAAAAAACCTGGCCCGGTTTCATCAATATTTGAGATTGTTAATTTAAGAAATTTCCTTAACTGTAAAATATTCCTAGGAAAGCATTACAAACGTTGATGAAATCGGGGTGAAAGTTTAAGCTATATATCCAGTAAGTCTTTGTTTACAATGCAACCTGCTAACCTTTGGATAATGATTTAATAATTAGGTCAAATTTTCAATTGAGTTTTTTGGAAAAATGTATAAAGAAATACCAGAGTTTTTCAGTTAGAGATTCCACATTATTTTTTCGTCAACACTTCTATCTACTTTTGGATTTTACTGTTATGCATGGTTGAATTCAATGCAGTAGTGTTACTTTTCAAGACAGGAAATCTTCTAAAATAAAAATAAGGTTAAAGTTATTACAATATCTTTTGATATGTTATTATATATATGTGTTATTCGCTTCATTTAATTGTCAATACAAAAAAAACTTTACCTTTTAAAGTGTTCCATGGGCAAATCTATGTATTTTGTCTTATTTTGAGGTATATAAAAGTAGACTTGGTTTTATTCTAGTTGTCAATAATTTAATTTATTATTCAGAATGGTTGTGTAAATTGTAACATTCCAAATCTCTGGAGCAACCTTGTTATCTGTGATTGAATAAATATTAATCAAATGTTTGTTTGCTTAAACTAAACCCAGTATTTTAGAGTTTAGCAAAGTAGCTAGAATATATATAGATAAGGATTTATTTTGTAAATGTCACTTTCTTAATTAACTTGTTTTATGAATCCTTTAACTCTTTCACCCCTGGAGACACAATTGAACTCTTCCAAATCAAAGGTTGGGATAGTTCATTATGAAATTTTATGGATGAATGAGTTATTTTAATTTGATGCTATAATTTATACTGATAGCATACATGACAGAGGTAAACATTTTCAACTGTTGAGGATTCCAGTTTCACAGCTGCCAAAACTGTAAACAAAAGTGTTGCATTCAGCCATCATTGCATTTCTGCTCATTTACTCTTTGACGGCTAGAGATATGAAACTTTTATTCAGTATACATAGTTGTATGATGATAAGAATATGCAAATCTGTTTCTGGTTTGATGACAATCCGCCATTTTTTCTTAAAAGGTTTAGCCAAATTTAAGAAAATTTTAGTGAAAAAGTATGAATGACATATAGGAGAACCTTGTCTAACACCAGTGGAAATTTTCTTTGAAAAATTCACAGAGGGGGCATTCATATGTCATACTGACAAATGTAGCTTTTTCTGGCATGATTTCAGTTTGATGAATATTTTGTCATTTCTGTAAGAAAAAACACCTCACTAGACGTCATCAGAACAACACAGAAGCAATAAGAACATATAGTCAACAATAGTATTTTAAATGCAAAGAGTAAATGGGACTGGACCAGAGTTCAAACTCTACATTTCAGATTATTATACTCCCTTATAATTTACTACCTGGTTTGCATATTTAGGGTACATTCGTGCTACGGGTTGAACCAGCTTAACCAGTTGAACCTGCAGTGAAAACACCAGGCACAGATTTGGACCGAGGCTGACTTCTGGAAAATCTGGCATGTGTGGGTTGAGGGGTCCAGACGAACCTGGCCGAAACTAAATTGCTGACTATTGCTAGTTTGTGTTGTTTATTTCTTAATCAATGTCATTCCAGATTAAGATGTAAAAATATGTTACATAATTAAGTAGACGTGTGAAATAACGGCATGTTATTATTAATATGTCATTGATTTCTCCTCCGAAACTGTGGATTTTTAGCTTTGCCTATGTTTCGGTCCAAGTACGTTTGTTTATGGTGGTTTATTTCTGTGCCTCCTGTGCCGGATCAACCTGTAGCGCGAATGTACCCTTAGAATCAAAGCTGAAGTTAAGGGGAGATAACTTAAAATAAAAAAACACTTCAGTAGGACTGGGATTTTTGTTTATGTGCATATATATATATAGAGCTTCATAATTATTGCCAATGCGATTCTTTATTAAAAATCTGCAGCAATCATCTGTAACTCAGGTTCTAATATTTGTTGAATGATTGGTGAAATATATTGATAAATATATATCCTGTTGTTAAATACATTGTTGATTTATTTTATTGAAAATAAATATCAAATTGCTTGTAACTGTGTTTGTTTTAATAGCACTTATACAGTGCATTCCTCTTTATATCATGTTGCATTTGTCAGACAAATACATGATACTAACAGGAATGTGACATTAAGAGAAACATGTTTTTCCACTAAATGCATTTCCAATCTCCATAACTAAAAGTAAGCTATTTAATGTACATATGAAGATGTTTCAATATATAGATATCATTATTTCAATTAAAATCATTTTTGGGGTTATTTTCCATGCAACATTTTGTACAAGTTGTATCTGAAATCAACGGAAATGGCATAATTTTCTGGATATTCTATGTGATTGGTTAGAAAACATGATATTAAGAGGAATTCACTTCAAAATACATGATATTAACCAAATAAAATTACATATATTATATAGAGAGAAAAATGGTGCTTGGAAAATCATGATATGAAGAGGAATGTGATATTAACAGGGATGATATTAAGTGGACTCCACTGTACATGTATGTATTATTTTTATGTAATTTATAGCTCCAAATCACATTACAGACATGAAACTTTCACACTGCTGTAGGGTTAGATTTAGGGACCAGCCCATTGGGCCTGTTGTTGTCAGTTAAGATGGAGAGTTTTGGACACATTATTGCCTATGAAAAAAATCTAGATATGATGACCCCCCACCCCCCCACACACACACACACACACAAACTTTGTTTCAGGGGGATATAAACAAACCCAAACACAGAAAACATTTCTTGCAATACAGCATGTAGCAGAACTATATTAGCAGTTTCATAAGTCACTTTGATAAAAGATTCACCCTGATATTACGGACTTCACTTACTTGTTTCAAAAACTGAGAAATTAAATGATTAATTTGGTAAGATTCAGTCAGAACCTACACATATTTCGTAATTTTTTGTATTTTTATTTTTCGACAATAATTGATAACATTCAGTAAAATTCAGATTTAAATCAAGTGTAGAATCATCAGACGTCCAAGTCATCATCAGGATCTTCCTCGTCAAAGTCGTCTGCTTCGTCAGGCTGGTAGAATATCTTTCCCTCGCCGACCGACTTGTTCAGTGTGGCCTCTATCCTGTTTGATTAAAAAAAAAAAAAAAAATTGAAAAACAATAGATCCAAGAGAAATCTTTGCTTCCACTACATCAATTACAACTTATCGAAACGTTGGTAAACAAAAATGCATCACGCAATGGATTGTTTGCTCTTTAAAGATGGTCGCCTGGAAGCAATTTTAAGAGGCCAAAACTAGTTAAGAACCAAGGGGAACCTACAAATAGAATTTGAGGAAGATCGAGTCAATACTTCTCAAGAAATAGCAACAACAAACTTTCATTGTCAAAATCCAAGATGGCTGCCTGTAGGCCATTTTGATTTTCTGATCAGTCCATCAAACACAAAGCAATAACTTATGGCCAGTGGGAACCTACATATGATTTGACCCAAGATCCAACCATTTGGACACAAGAAATGGCAATTCATTTCTCTGGTTTAGGAGTCCCAAAACTAAAAGACAACTAGGGACCAAGGGAAACCTCCAAGGAAGATAAATTCCATACTTCTCAAGAATTAGCGATAACAAGAATTGTAAATTAAATGTTAATGACGTTTGAAACGCATCACAAAATATTTCTTATAATATATAGCTCAGTATTTCATAATTCAAATGTGATTTTGGTACAATATATTTAAAACATGGTAGTGAAGCAAACCCTGTGATTTATCATCGCAGTTCTAGAGGCTAGATTTAATTTTAACATTTAGGACCATATTTCATTTTGATTACAATAAGGCTATTATAATTAGGGAAGAGCAGAATAAAATATGTCACCTGACAGCTGATTGCTCTAGACTAAAAGATATTTTCGGATTACTGTAACAAATTGACCGACTACTTGACATTTGAACAATTTTCTGTCACAAAATATGCAGACATATCATGCTTTTATAAGTACAGCCAAACCTTGATATCTATAGTTTGTATAATTTAAAGACCATGTTTGATTTCAAGTATTTAGTTGGTACAGGCCAAACTGCACACTAACATTCCAACTCAATACGCCATTTCCAGTATACAACTTTCAGTCGGTTTAGTCATGTGACTTTCATCACCACGTGACTTTATATAGGGCACTTTTGAAAACAAATTGGCGGCTAAATAGAAGTTTTCAATGACGGTAAGCGAGGTAAAGTGTTTTGGTCGAAAGAGGGATCACACCTTCAAATAAAACAAAAAGGGTGTTAGTAAAATTAGCTGAGATCACTGATGAACTGAATTTATCTTGTATAGAGAAATATGAATGCAATCCACAGTGCTCGTAATCGGGGTTGCTCTTTGCTGTTGGATACGATCTGAGCGTTACATTTTGCCAGATTGTTGCTTTGACGACTGACAGTTACAAATCTAGGTACAACACACCATGACTTAGTTTAAGGGCCTTTATCTTTGTTTCGTCCCCTTTTAACCTAAAGCAACTAAAAAATCAAAATCGAATCTAGCTGCCATTCAATCATCAATGCCGGCATTGGGAAGTGCCCTAAATTTTTCGCGGTCACATGATCAAATCAACGATTTCTAACTCCACTTCAAAAGAGTTTTGTATCTCAGAAACGGCGTATTAACTTCAATACTGGGATTTACTTGAAGTTTCCCACAAACTCGCTGGCCTTCAAGATAACAATTTTCGACTGTATCTGTAATTGTTAAGCATTAATATGTGAAGTAAGGATCTCACCTTTCCTGGTCGTATGTATATGGAAGCTTCACTTGACTCCGTGCCCTTTTCTCCTGGTCAGTCAAGGACAAGTTGAAGGTCAAATTTGCAGCAGGATCTACCTGCAATTTGAAGACAAAATGATACAGATACAGTTAAACAGTTAAACTGTTAAAACCCCTCATTTGTCAGTTTGTTTGGTCATGACAAAGTTCATACATATTCAACCAAACTCAGATTACAACTCTGAGAATTTTATTACTTCATGTGTTTTCTGGCATTTATTGCCTATCCACAAAATACATTTGCACTTACCAGTTTTTATGAATGAAATGCAAAACTGGTTTGCACAATGAAAGCATCTGTTTTGTGAATGAAGTTTAAAATTCAGCCTTTACAGATGGAGTGACCATTGGGAAAGCAGTTCTACCTTACATGTACACAGACATTGTAGTACAGTGTATATACTTATCCCCTGTAAACACCTACATAACATAACAAATGTGTAAAACCATGACAAACAAGGCCAGCAATGGTTTACTAACTTGTTGGATGCCATGGTTACCTGACTTGTTGGTTGTCATAGTTACCTGACCTGTTTGTTGCCATAGTTACCTGACTTGTTGGTTGCTGTGGTGTAGAATCAATAACACCCTTCAACTCGGTGATGTTTTCAATTTCAAAATGGTCACTAATGTTGAAATGTTCCTTCTGAAATTCAAAATTTAATATGATATTAATTTTATTGTCAATATCAAATCAACCTGTTGTGTTTGGAAACAAAGAGAGAAAAAGAAAGGCGGAACATAGCAGAACTAGTGTAAGTCAAAAGTTGCTGATCAGGTACATGTAGCTTAATTGGGAGGGCTGTGTCAGTCTATGGTTCTGTGGTTCCTTGGCTCCAATCCAACTACAGCTCTGTATTTTCCTCTCCCTTGCTGTTTCCCCACTGTTTCGCCACTGATGTGACACTGGTATACAGTAGAAGCAAGACACATAGATTTTATGTGTAGTGGCTCAACCTTGCAGCGAGAAGTTGACAAGGCCACAATGAAATAGCTTATAAACGCCCTAAAAATCAAATCAATTGTAATCGAACATCAGTGAAAAAATACAAACTAGAGAAAATTGATTGACATGAAAATAGTACACCAATTAACAAGATGCATTACAATATGAACACCAGTCCTGGTAATTGATTTTTTCTTAATTGTTTATTTGTATTCCAATATTCATGGGCAATTTGGGACCATTTTAATTGAAATTTTATAAAAGGTTTTAATAGAACTTAAATGGAAATTCTTTCATTAAGATCTGAACCAAATTTAATAAGTTATGTTTGCAGCAGTGCTTATATGTACAGAATAGATTAAATATAAGTTATGGGTAACTGGTTTTGCAGATTTTTGGTTAAAAAGAAATGTACTCACGATTCTGACAATTTTCCCAGAAATCTTTTTATGTAGAGTATTGCAGCAAAATTCATATGCGGCCGATTGTGTCGATGAGGTATGAATGACAGTTGAGGCAGTGTGTTCCACCAAATTTAGGCTACTGTTGTCATGGAGATCATGATGAATCAGTGCAACAATCTGTTCAACTGAAGCTCCTGATGAAAATTAAAAAAAGATGTTCAATGCAACACACTCACAAATCAAAATGCCAGAAATGTTTGTTATTAAGCAATATAACACACCATATATCAGGTTTTTTTAGCAAGTGTGTAAATTCTGCTATGTTTCATTATACATGATCACCTCAAAGCACGGCCTGATGTAACTCCTGTTGCCCTACAACGGCATATTGTCGTGCTACTGTATCCTTCGCGATAATTTTTGATGCAACACCCGAGGATTTTCAATAAATATAATCATTCATTACTGATTTATTTGTTTGATATATGACACATACGCTAAAATTAATAATTGTAGCTGGATCATCGCTAAAATTAAAGTATGCTAAATATAAAACCTGTGATTTTGTACAGAAAAGGCAAAATATAGCATAAGCAAAATAAAACCCCTGATATACGATATATGCCCCCCCCCCCCCCGCCCCTCACGTCAACCTTTCGAATTCGCATATTTAGGCTCTAAGATACCTGGGGTACATGTTGGCATAAAATACTTAGGTTGTTTATGTGTTACTTCCTTATTTCATCATATTTTGGAGCATTAATTAAGGTGGGAGCCTCTGAAATAACTTTTAATTTTCCATTAAATTTGCGCCAAACTACAGGCCAATGAAGTCATATTTTAAATGATCATAATCAACAAAACAACAAGTTATCACAATTACAGATTTGTGCACCCAGAAATATTGCTTTCTGAGAATTAGATATTTATATGATAGCATATCTATAAAAATAAGTGGAAGATAAGACAGCCAAAAGGGTGTAAAACATTTTGCTCACCTATGCTCTCTACACCCCTGGACTATGTCATGGCAAAACTGAAGGTTCCATATACGCCACCTTGTTGATGAGTCAAGAAGACTGGTTCATACCTTTGGTGTACAAACATTTCTCATGGTCACTTAACAGGTAAAAATTGATAAGTTTTTGATTATAAGTCAGTTTTGGCTCTTTGTAAAGTTCAAACGACAGTAATCGCGTGCAGCCTAGCGATTGGCCAGTTTTGTTCACCTGAACGTGCCTTCAGTTTTGCTTTGACATATTCCAGGGGTGTAGAGAGTGTAGGTGAGTGCATGAAACCCCTTGATATCGAGGATGCAATGACTAATGAGTCAGATGAAGCGTACCCATGACATCACTGTTGGAGAGTTTGTGGAGAGTCTGGCAGGTGTAGGGTACCGGTCGAAACAGAAGGAGGGCACTCAGCGAGTCTATCACCACGGCAACCTTCCTGTCCTTGTTGAGGTTTCCCTTTGCCTTTATGGCCTTTCCCAGGTCTGAATCCAGAGAGAGCTCCGACGATTCTTTCCAGTTGAGCATATCATGTTGGCAGTTATGGTGAACTATTCTGAAAATTAAATACAAATTAAAAGATCCTAATTTGCTATTACTGGTAAGTTTGTTCAAAAGAATGACCTTCCTCAAATTTCAGGGTCACATCCAACCGTTAATGAATTAAGTGACCTTATTTTTGTAAATAGATGGTTCAAGCTGGTGATATTTAAGTAGCTGAATGATGAAATGAAGGGCTATTAAGATTGTATATTGAAATGACCTTATTATTGTTACACTTTCAAAGTCACAGGGGTCAATCAAATGTGTTTTAATTTTTGAACAGGTTCAAATTCTTTTGAACTATTCAGACTTATCGACATATTCAAAAACACCGATATTTTATGGGAGCTACCGGGTAAGCTTCATTTTACTCTATTTTCCAAACTGCAAGTGTGAAAGTAATACATACCTATGAGAAAAGCAGGCCTCTTTTTATCATAGATGGTTTGATAGTGTGGCATATGTCTATTGTACATAGGATTCAGGATAGCTTCTAGCTTTGAGCTAAAGGGAATTTCCCTTTAGCTAAGTGGTAGAGCATCTGACTAGGAACACAGAGGTTTAGGGTTGAAACCCTAGTAGAAATTTACACACTACATTCTCATTCCTATTACAAATTATGTCCATTGCCCTCCCTCTGGTGATAAAGTGAGAACCTGGGTTAAGATTGTAGCACTAAACCCATTTAAAAAGGGGAGATAATGTGGCAGATTTTAATTTTACATAGGATTTAGGTCACCTACTAGCTTTGATCTAGAGGGAATTTCCTTTTAGCTCAGTGGATTTTGGTTGCCTTCTGGCTTAAAGCTAGAGGGAATTTCCCTTTGGCTTAGTGGAAGTGTGTCCAACTAGAAACCCAGAGATTGAGAGTTCAAACCCCAGTGGAAAAACACTGTACAGTGTACGCTTGACCTATTGCCACCCGAATCTACCGCCACCCTCGCATACTGCCACCTAAACCTCTAGAACAGATTTCTCTCCTATATAATTCTCTCATTAAGTTCGCCACCCTTGCATACCACCATCCGCGCGCCACACTCTTTAAAATAGACCCTGGGTTAAGGTATTATGGGTGAACCCATTTAAACAGGGGGAATTAGTAGTGTAGCAGATTTTAATTGTACATAAATATTAAGGTCATCTTCTAGCTTTAAAAGCCCAATATACGTAACTTTCGGCAAAACTTGAAGCGAAAATCAAGCCAAATAACTTATTATGTTGATAGATTTAGTTAAGATTAACTGATATCAGCAATATTCAAGATGAATTCTTGCGCGGTTACCGGTACCGCAGCAATTGAAACACGGTATTTGTAAACACGCGTCCATTTCGAACTGTCTTCTACCTTCGGTTTGTTGGTGGCCCCACCTGAATTCTTTTCAATTCTTTGGATTTTTTTTTCAAGAGTTTCTTATTAGTTACCGCTCAGGTTTACTTTGTTTTAGGCTTATTTTTGCATGGTTATCAACTAGACTTTTGCTCATAATTTGTCAGAATCCCGAAAAATTTCCTGAAGTTACGCATATTGGGCCTTTAAACTAGGGGGAATTTCCCTGTAGCTCAGTGGTGGAGCAGCAACTGAATAGAAACACAGAGATTTAGGGTTCAAACCCCAGTAGAAACACAATGTACTCTATTTCCTGTAAAAATATTGTGTCCATTGCCCTCCCTCTTGTGACCATTGCCCTCCCTCTAGTGACCATTGCCCTCCCTCTAGTGACCATTGCCCTCCCTCTAGTGACCATTGCCCTCCCTCTGTTGACCATTGCCCTCCCTCTAGTGACCATTACCCTCCCTCTGGTGACCATTGCCCTCCCTCTAGTGACCATTGCCCTCCCTCTAGTGACCATTGCCCTCCCTCTGTTGACCATTGCCCTCCCTCTGGTGACCATTGCCCTCCCTCTAGTGACCATTGCCCTCCCTCTGGTGACCATTGCCCTCCCTCTGGTGACCATTGCCCTCCCTCTAGTGACCATTGCCCTCCCTCTAGTGACCATTGCCCTCCCTCTGGTGACCATTGCCCTCCCTCTAGTGACCATTGCCCTCCCTCTAGTGACCATTGCCCTCCCTCTGGTGACCATTGCCCTCCCTCTAGTGACCATTGCCCTCCCTCTGGTGACCATTGCCCTCCCTCTAGTGACCATTGCCCTCCCTCTAGTGACCATTGCCCTCCCTCTAGTGACCATTGCCCTCCCTCTAGTGACCATTGCCTTCCCTCTGGTGACCATTGCCCTCCCTCTGGTGACCATTGCCCTCCCTCAGGTGACCATTGCCCTCCCTCTGGTGACCATTGCCCTCCCTCTGGTGACCATTGCCCTCCCTCTGGTGACCTTTGCCCTCCCTCTGGTGACCATTGCCCTCCCTCTAGTGACCATTGCCCTCCCTCTGGTGACCATTGCCCTCCCTCTGGTGACCATTGCCCTCCCTCTGGTGACCATTGCCCTCCCTCTAGTGACCATTGCCCTCCCTCTGGTGACCATTGCCTTCCCTCTGGTGACCATTGCCCTCCCTCTGGTGACCATTGCCCTCCCTCTAGTGACCATTGCCCTCCCTCTGGTGACCATTGCCCTCCCTCTAGTGACCATTGCCCTCTCTCTAGTGACCATTGCCCTCCCTCTGGTGACGATTGCCTTCCCTCTGGTGACCATTGCTTTCCCTCTAGTGACCATTGCCCTCCCTCTGGTGACCATTGCCCTCCCTCTGGTGACCATTGCCTTCCCTCTAGTGACCATTGCCTTCCCTCTAGTGACCATTGCCCTCCCTCTGGTGACCATTGCCCTCCCTCTGGTGACCATTGCCCTCCCTCTGGTGACCATTGCCCTCCCTCAGGTGACCATTGCCCTCCGTCTGGTGACCATTGCCCTCCCTCTGGTGACCATTGCCCTCCCTCTGGTGACCTTTGCCCTCCCTCTGGTGACCATTGCCCTCCCTCTGGTGACCATTGCCCTCCCTCTAGTGACCATTGCCCTCCCTCTGGTGACCATTGCCTTCCCTCTAGTGACCATTGCCCTCCCTCTAGTGACCATTGCCCTCCCTCTAGTGACCATTGCCCTCCCTCTGGTGACCATTGCCCTCCCTCTAGTGACCATTGCCCTCTCTCTAGTGACCATTGCCCTCCCTCTGGTGACCATTGCCTTCCCTCTGGTGACCATTGCTTTCCCTCTAGTGACCATTGCCTTCCCTCTAGTGACCATTGCCTTCCCTCTGGTGACCATTGCCCTCCCTCTGGTGACCATTGCCCTCCCTCAGGTGACCATTGCCCTCCCTCTGGTGACCATTGCCCTCCCTCTGGTGACCATTGCCCTCCCTCTAGTGACCATTGCCCTCCCTCTGGTGACCATTGCCCTCCCTCTAGTGACCATTGCCCTCCCTCTGGTGACCATTGCCCTCCCTCTGGTGACCATTGCCCTCCCTCTAGTGACCATTGCCCTCCCTCTAGTGACCATTGCCCTCCCTCTGGTGACCATTGCCTTCCCTCTGGTGACCATTGCCCTCCCTCTGGTGACCATTGCCCTCCCTCTAGTGACCATTGCCCTCCCTCTGGTGACCATTGCCCTCCCTCTAGTGACCATTGCCCTCTCTCTAGTGACCATTGCCCTCCCTCTGGTGACGATTGCCTTCCCTCTGGTGACCATTGCTTTCCCTCTAGTGACCATTGCCCTCCCTCTGGTGACCATTGCCCTCCCTCTGGTGACCATTGCCTTCCCTCTAGTGACCATTGCCTTCCCTCTAGTGACCATTGCCCTCCCTCTGGTGACCATTGCCCTCCCTCTGGTGACGATTGCCTTCCCTCTGGTGACCATTGCTTTCCCTCAGGTGACCATTGCCCTCCCTCTGGTGACCATTGCCCTCCCTCTGGTGACCATTGCCTTCCCTCTAGTGACCATTGCCTTCCCTCTAGTGACCATTGCCCTCCCTCTGGTGACCATTGCCCTCCCTCTGGTGACCATTGCCCTCCCTCTGGTGACCATTGCCCTCCCTCAGGTGACCATTGCCCTCCCTCTGGTGACCATTGCCCTCCCTCTGGTGACCATTGCCCTCCCTCTGGTGACCTTTGCCCTCCCTCTGGTGACCATTGCCCTCCCTCTGGTGACCATTGCCCTCCCTCTAGTGACCATTGCCCTCCCTCTGGTGACCATTGCCTTCCCTCTAGTGACCATTGCCCTCCCTCTGGTGACCATTGCCCTCCCTCTAGTGACCATTGCCCTCCCTCTGGTGACCATTGCCCTCCCTCTAGTGACCATTGCCCTCTCTCTAGTGACCATTGCCCTCCCTCTGGTGACCATTGCCTTCCCTCTGGTGACCATTGCTTTCCCTCTAGTGACCATTGCCTTCCCTCTGGTGACCATTGCCCTCCCTCTGGTGACCATTGCCCTCCCTCTAGTGACCATTGCCCTCCCTCTGGTGACCATTGCCCTCCCTCTGGTGACCATTGCCCTCCCTCTAGTGACCATTGCCTTCCCTCTAGTGACCATTGCCCTCCCTCTGGTGACCATTGCCCTCCCTCTGGTGACCATTGCCCTCCCTCTGGTGACCATTGCCCTCCCTCTGGTGACCATTGCCCTCCCTCTTGTGACCATTGCCCTCCCTCTGGTGACCATTGCTTTCCTTCTAGTGACCATTGCCCTCCCTCTGGTGACCATTGCCCTCCCTCTAGTGACCATTGCCCTCCCTCTAGTGACCATTGCCCTCCCTCTAGTGACCATTGCCCTCCCTCTGTTGACCATTGCCCTCCCTCTGGTGACCATTGCATTCCCTCTAGTGACCATTGCCCTCCCTCTAGTGACCATTGCCCTCCCTCTGGTGACCATTGCCTTCCCTCTAGTGACCATTGCCCTCCCTCTGGTGACCATTGCCTTCCCTCTGGTGACCATTGCCCTCCCTTTGTTGACCATTGCCCTCCCTCTGGTGATCATTGCCCTCCCTCTGGTGACCATTGCCTTCCCTCTAGTGACCATTGCCCTCCCTCTAGTGACCATTGCCCTCCCTCTGGTGACCATTGCCTTCCCTCTAGTGACCATTGCCCTCCCTCTGGTGACCATTGCCTTCCCTCTGGTGACCATTGCCCTCCCTTTGTTGACCATTGCCCTCCCTCTGGTGATCATTGCCCTCCCTCTGGTGACCATTGCCTTCCCTCTAGTGACCATTGCCCTCCCTCTAGTGACCATTGCCCTCCCTCTGGTGATCATTGCCCTCCCTCTGGTGACCATTGCCTTCCCTCTAGTGACCATTGCCCTCCCTCTGGTGACCATTGCCCTCCCTCTGGTGACCATTGCCCTCCCTCTGGTGACCATTGCCCTCCCTCTGGTGACCTTTGCCCTCCCTCTGGTGACCATTGCCTTCCCTCTAGTGACCATTGCCCTCCCTCTGGTGACCATTGCCCTCCCTCTGGTGACCATTGCCCTCCCTCTAGTGACCATTGCCCTCCCTCTAGTGACCATTGCCCTCCCTCTGGTGACCATTGCCCTCCCTCTAGTGACCATTGCCCTCCCTCTGGTGACCATTGCCCTCCCTCTGGTGACCATTGCCCTCCCTCTGGTGACCATTGCCCTCCCTCTGGTGACCATTGCCCTCCCTCTAGTGACCATTGCCTTCCCTCTGTTGATCATTGCCCTCCCTCTGGTGACCATTGTCCTCCCTCTGGTGACCATTGCCCTCCCTCTGGTGACAGGAAGTTAAACCCTGGGTTAAGGTTTTGAAGGCAGTGTACATAAAGATTTAGGTCACCTTCTAGATTTGAGCTATAGGTGGAACTTCCCTTTAGCTTAGTGGTAGCTAGAGCACCCTATTCTAAGTTTTTCCTGTTCTGATTGTATAACGGTTACTTACATTGGTTTGTTTTCGAGATTCTCTGTGAGACTTACTTGGCGTTTGTTTCAGCTGGTACTATGTCTAACATAGACTGTGACTTTGGATCGAATGTGAGCACATGTACCTCATCTACCCTGCAAAATACATCAAGTAATAATTAATATTTTACAATACAAAATAAACGTAAATCCATATTATTTCTAGCGAAACAAAATGAATCCATTATAAAAGAAAAAACTTGAACAGTTGCCATAATACATTAAAAATTGAGAAAATACATAGTTGGCCAAAATTGTATTAATTTTTTACTAAAAGGGGAATCATTCTAGTGATGTCACTTTGAAAGTATGTGGGGGGGGGGGGGAGGCCCTGAGGGAGATGAAAAGTTATGGACACGTGGATGGATGGACCACATAAATTGGTTGATTGGACATAAAAATTCTACAATACAGGGCTTGAACACTTTACAAAAGGTGGAGCCAGAAGACAGGAGCTAAACGCAATGAGGGGAATGCGTAGTAATTATATAATCATGTTTATAGATTTAATACCTTTGGCAGAGGCCCAGAAGGAAACATGACAGCAACCCTCTTCCGGGCTCTTCAACAGAATCTGGAACAAGACAATTCAGCAAAATACAGTCCCCAACAGAAATTATCTATGCATTCTAAAAAATATGGATGTAAAATTTGAGAGACCCACCATAGTGTAGAAGAAAGGGCCTGGTAAAACTGATTTTTTATATAAGTCAAAGGTCAAAATGTAGGCCAGAGTGACCTACTTTTGATACTTTTCAAGAACATCTAGTCTTATTCTCTTGTACTTTTTAAAGGGTTGCCATGGAAATCTTTCCTTCCTCATTTCTTTACCCATGTTTTAATCAATTTTGGGTTCTAATTATGGTTTTGTTGACGCTGTGGTATTCTCTGAGTTTCATGATTTTATTTTCTCATACAAATATGACACTGCCTCACCAAGGTAAACCCACACTGTGCTCAAGCCTTATTTCTTGTTATGGCTATCAATTATTTAAATAATTTAATTTTGTCAAAGTTTTGGTAAAACATTAAAGAGACATCCAGACGAAAGCTGTTTTCAACATTTACAATGATTTTTTAACTCTTTGATATGATTCAGGTGAGTTTCGATAAAGCTGGCTTGAGAACAGAATCCATGCTTGAGCAGGAGAACGGTTTCATGAATACGTATACAGGCCCAGGAAACGACGACGACGTCCGACTATGCTTTTTTTGTTAATTCGGTAAAAATTGCGCATAATTTATGTGTAAATAGAACTGAAATAATGAAACACCGACCCTCTATCAGTGTAAGTGTTGATTTTTCTCTTCCTTTGACCAAATCTCCCAGCATCTTGTAAGAACCCAACTCAGTAGTGGAAGAAGAAGAAGAAGAATCGATTTTTGATTTTTGATTCCTTAGGGCGCTGACATGTTATCATTCTGCACTAAATATTATAAAGTCAGGAAAGCGTTTGAAGCTAATATATTTTTATAAGGATCTCAAGCGTATGATTGATGGGACATTATAATTATTAAAAGGGTAATCGGTTTGCGAATCTCGTGCCTTGCAAAAGTGGTTGATTTCCACCGAAAATTACCTCGGGATTTTAAGGATATTAATCAAATAATTATTTAAAAGAAAGAGACTAAATATTTTCACGTGTTATTGTTATTCAGTAATTTTGTTTTATGACCACAACACAACTTTTCCGATATCCGGAATTATTTTACCATATTGTCGGTTTATTTATTACTATGTATTTGCTATGTTTATTTCCAATATCTCATCAAGTGAAACAAAATATCTCAAAATATGTTTTTAATTATAAATAAATACATATAAACAAATACATGACATAAGATTGTTTTATATACAAAAATTACAAAATTTATTTTGACCAATGAAAAGACACGCATCGCGTAAAAAATCTATGACGCGAAGATGTAAACAATATGGCGGATTCTTGTCGACCCGTTAGTCGCCATGGAAGATACCATGCACCTGGCCGCAATATTAATACGAGTGGACGATACGCCGAAGAGATCCCGAGCTATTCCACCATAGATTATGTTGATCAAGAAGGTGAATCAGGTCGATTGTCCGTCTAAGTTTTTTTCTAATGCAATGTCATCATAGGTCAGATTCGCTTCAAAACATGTTTACTCTAGGTTCGGTCATCGGTAATTCCGGTCATCGGTCGGTCAATCCGCTGTGACCAGGTGTGAAATTAATATACACAAGCAGCAGAAGCTGCACTATCAACCATAGGATTGCATTGTTAATGCAATACAATGAGTACTTTCCTCTAGCTGATTCTGGCATTCATATAGATCTACAGTCTGTCAAAATGTCTTAATCCGGTGCCAAGGCCAGATGAAACTCTGGTTCAATTTAACCAATGATAATCATACACTGACACATGCAAAATCCAATTGTTCCATGAATTGAGACTTTGAATCCTGTGTTGGCACATTTCTGTCAAGTAACGAGTATGGCATGCTGGGTTTATTGAGAAAAATTAAACAAGACATACAATGTATGTACATTGTATCTTCATGTACTTGAAATATCTTTATACAATGTATAAAGATGTTTCTATTTAAAATAAAGATAATAGTTATAAGCTTTGATATATTTCTATTCTTATTAAAAGGAAGTCTTTATCTATTTATCTTTATTTCAATTAAAGAAATCTTGGACTCAATTTTGGTTAGAGATATTTATATTTCTTGTCCTTCTTAAAGATATTTTAAATCTTTATCTAAAATAGAGATATGTGTTAATCATTGGAAAATACAGATATGTCTAAATGAAATACAGATATCTTTTATTTTGAATATACATTGTATATGTGGCTATAGGTTTGAAGATTTAGTTGAAAACACATAAAAAAAAATATTTCTCCCCAACATCAGGATAAAATGATTAAGTGCCTTCGATCTAGCGCTAGATGACAGGAGGCTGTACATGTTATGGCATCTGTACAGCACGAAGTAGAGAAACTGCTGTGGTTATACACAGTACCATTGAAGGAATAGAATGGTGGTCAGTTATTGCTGCTAAAAAGAAAGTTGAAAGACATAGGGATCGTATCTAAATTCAATAAGTGTTTCTCGTCCTTTAGTTTTATTGCTGCAGCTTTACTTCCGTCAAGCGCAAAATTACACTTTTATTAATTATTCACCTCCGTATTCAAAACACAAGAATTCTTCAAATTTTTTATGAATCAATTTATCAAAGACTGTCATAGGATTATGTACACTGTTGATACTGAATGTTTTCACAATGTCCATAATTCACATATGAGCGTTTAATGTATAGCAAAGGCCCTGTACTCCCATAAATTTGCACATGTACATTTTAAACTATTTAATATACTTTATTTACTCTATATAAAAGTTAACTGGTTAAATGGGCTTTATCCCCACTTTTGTCTCAACTTTGCTAATCTATGTTTTAGTTCAGTGTTTTTGGCTGAGAAATAAAACACACCTACCAAGCTTAAATACACCTGCACTTGTGTGTTTCTATCGAGCTAATCGGGGGAGAGGTGGGTGGAGCTTGTTGCTGAGCTTGCTCACTGATTGGTTATCAGCGCGAGAGATGGGCGGAGCTTGTCACTGAATGCACCACCTATGTTTGTATTGGTATATTAAAATGGTTAAGGTATGGGGGGATATAGCAAGTTTCTGGTTTCCCTCAACCATGCCAAGAAACTTGCTATATCCCTCAACCCCATATTTTAACTGTATATCAAATACCTGCATACGTCAATTAAACTTATTATTTTTTTAATTTTGAGGGAAGAGTTGGTAAAAATCTTCAAAAATGGTTTGGTCATTTGCTCAAAAAGATTTTTCAAATAGAATATTTGTTTCTCGGTTAATAATTCTGCTTTTGATATAATTCATTCAGATGTTTATCAGCTGAAACAGCAAGCTGTTGCCATGGATATAGACTCCATGGAGAGGCCAAAAACAAGTACTGGACGTAGAAATCGTCCCAAATCTAGGATGGGTCGACCGCCGGTGGATCCCAGTCCTGAGGACCATGGGAGACCTGCCTCTCGCAGAGGGTATACTCCAGAAACCTACACAAGGTATATATATGTAATCACAAATGACAATGGCACATTCTTGTCAGTTTTTGAAATGTCCTTGGGGAAGATTTGCAAGATCAAAATTAACGTTAGGCAATGTATTGCCCCTAGAGACAAAATGACCCTTTAAATGATATACATGTATGTATCATCGCATCTTCAGACAAAACAATCAGAATGTAGGAATAGATTAGCAAAGTTACTGGTTAAAAATGGTTAATTTACAAAATTGGGAGCCTCCCTCCTGAACTATGCTGGCAGTTCTTCTACATTTCCAGAAATGTAATGTTCTAAATAAAATCCAATGGTTCCCCATTGGATGTCTTATGAGTATTTAAATATCACTCTTAATTGTATCTATGAGACCTGCAAACAAAAAAATCTCAACAAGTCATGATAATGAGCTATCATATTAAGGTAATAAGAGAAATTATTTGTACACCAATTAATTGCTGACTCAGTCATATATAAGTGAAAAAGGCATGCAACATTAATAAATTGGGAGATGTTTTATGGATGTGTAGCGGAACTGGACTGGGTCGGTCATCGGTTACCAGGTAGCTCAGTGGTAGAGTATTCGTCGAAGAGTTTGGAAGGTCCTGGTTCAAACCCCAGTCTGGCCGCTACATTTTCTCTTTCTCCTGTTTCAAATGCATTGTTGGTATATGAAGTAAAATTTTCATATTACATATTTCCAAACTGATGAAACATATTGAAGAAAAAAATCTGCCTGACTCTTTTCTTTAGATATGTATGCTATTGCACAATGAACAGCCATTGAATATTCTCTACAATTTTTGTTTTGATGTATAATTTCTTGTATTACAGGCAAGATTATGACGAATACTCTCGCCAAACTCTTACACTTGACAGCCAGATCAGTTCAGATGAAAGCAGTGGCTTAAGCCCCCCAGTGTCACCTGCAGGTCGACAAGGTTCTCCAGTCCAGACACGACCAAGTCCTGCGGGACATCCAAGGTCACGAGAAAGTCCATTTGGAGAAAGGATGGCAATGTCTCCATCAAACAGACAACGGAAATTATCTGGGTTTAAAAGTCCGGCATTGACTCCTAGCCCCCAACAACGACCAACTTCAACAAACAGATACCAAACATCTCCCTCAGAAAATTTCAACAGAAATTCACCAATGGATAGATT
The DNA here is from genome assembly GCA_947623455.1 of Mimachlamys varia. NCBI lineage: Eukaryota > Metazoa > Mollusca > Bivalvia > Pectinida > Pectinidae > Mimachlamys > Mimachlamys varia. The sequence continues at coordinate 32,259,406 of OX392542.1, forward strand.
TGATCGTTCTTCAGCAGGGGACAGCACTTCTTTTTTACAACAGAAACGTAAAAATTCTAGTTCAAATCGTCCATCGTTTTCTCGAGATTCTAATCGACATGACCAACCTCTTTATGGAAATGACAGTTACGGTGGAGACAATTCATCATACTATCATGAAAGGCAACCTTCACCGTCTTCAAATCTGCCATCGTCAAGGGATAATTATGACGGGTATTACATTAACCGTGACACAGGTTATGACCAGAATCCCGAAAGTGAATTTTCACAGAGAAGTGAACAACCATTACAAGATAATGTATACCAACAAGGAAACAAGAAACAACGATACTCTGCTGGAACAAAATCAGGCAAGAAGCGTAGACCTCCGGGAAGTGCGAGAAAAAAACAAAATGTGGTAAATACAGAACCGGAATCTGTCATCGGTAAGTTGGAGAATAATTAGCTCACCTGCCAAAGGCAAGTTATAAAGCTCAGGCTGTATTGAGTGGGTCTGTTGTCCGTTCATCAGCTTTTCCTTTAAAGCAACTTCAAGTTCTGAAATAACTAAACAGGGGTCAATCTAGGCCTTTTTTTACTACCGTTTATGGGTAGTTTCCCCTCAGAATCTTTTTCCTTTTTTCCCCCTCAGAATTGTGTTAAATTTACTGAAATATTGTATATTCCCTCATTTTTGACGTCAATATCTACCCAAATCCGTTAGATTAGTTTTTTTTCTGATTATCCTTTGCTGTTTTCAGTTGAAAAATATGCTTTAAAGTTTAAAAAGTGAAACTCTGTGATTATCAAAAATTCCCCTTTGAAGAGTTTTTTTTCCTCCTTAAGTACAAAAGGGTAGTTAATCATCTTAATCCTAGATTAACCCCTGAGTTACTAAATTTGGTCTGGAGCAGCCTTTGGCCACAAATTGATGGGTGTACATTTTATAAGATTAGAATTAATGGATTTTATCCTTATTAAGATATTTAGTGTGGAGCTTGAATGTTTCAAGCTGGGTACATGGTCTGCTATTTTCTAACATATTGTGTCGATAAGAGGTTGTAGTGATTTGAGGTTGATTAAGGCTTGGAGATCATCCCAAAGTTTTTGAAATAGTTTTCTTGCCAATTGTTCTGGAAAGATTTTTTATGTCTGATTTTTTATTAATATAAACTTTATTTCATTCCAACAGTATACATGTATGTACAACATTATAGACAGAGAATATGCAGGAATAGGATCCGGAAACAAGTTTTAAAAAAAACTTATATTTTTTTAAATATTAAATTTATGATTTTTTATTAGCCCACCATCATCAGATGTTGGGCTATTCAAATCACCCTGGTCTTTGGTCCGTCCTTTCTTAAACAATTCTTGTTTTCGCTTTTTCTTGAGAAGTGCTTGATTTATCTTTCTCAAATTCCATATCTAGGTTTCTTTTGGTAGTTGTGCATGATCCATTTTTGGACAGATCCAATAAATAATATGGCGAAACAAGTGAAAATTTTTGTCCTGAACAGGTTCTTTCATAATATGTAAATGTATATTTGCTTTCAACCATTAAGATGTGCTTTTAGAGTCATGTATAAAGTTACTGTTCACCAAACAGTACACTATACACCTGGGCAAAATTTAACTTGATTTCCAAAATAATGAGGTGAGGGATTGACCTGGCACCCGGATCTCTTGTTTTATGTGTTTGGGTTTCACAAATGAAAAATGTTCTACTAATGACTTCGAACTAAAAATGGTTTTTTTTTCTTTTCTCCAGAAAACTTGCCAACTCCTGCCACAATGAGACCTACTTCTTCTCTGACAAGATACAAACTTCTGCCGGCAATTGGTACCCCCCAAGCCCCCCGACGTGATGAGATCTCCTTAGATGCATTGTCATTTAGAACACAGAAACTGGACTTAAGTAATGATGATAACCTTTCCTCAGGTAATGAACCTCAAACGGTGCATGCAGGTCACATGACAGAACAGCCTCACTCTCGTCCATTGTACCGGTCAGAAAGTGACTACTCCGAGGAACGGAGATCAAAAGACATTTCAGTTTCCTCTGACGAACCAGATAGCAGATTATTACCTGATTATCAGGGATCTGAGGAAACATTCGGTAACCATGGTTACAAGGATCTACAGGAGAGTTCCAAATTTACACCTCATAAGTTACCCGCTGAACCGTCAGAGGGAGATACTCGAATTCTCTTGGCTGTGCGTTTACTTGATGGGTCTCGTAAACAATGCTACTTCAGAGTCACAGACAAGCTTGAAATGGTGTTAAAATTTGCAGAAAACTGTATGAATTGTGATTTGTCATTGTATGACTTAGTCAGAAATATGCCTCGAGTTGTGTACACAGATTTAAATGTGCTGGTTGGAGAGGCCGACTTGGAAGACCGAACTGTCCTATACCTTGAAGAGAAAGAATCATAGCATGTCCTGAGCACAAACTTGTGTAAGTGAATACTAGCATGTTATGGTACCTCCAACAAACTTTTCTGTTCTTAAAACTGTCTATTAATATACATTACCTAGCAATAGTGTAGGTAGTATTATTGTCTCAAAGTGGCCTTTACCATTTTTGTTAAATTTTTAAAAATTTAGATAGAAAATATTCTTATCCAAGTTCTTATTTCAAGTCAGACTGTTGGAAATAAATTTATGCTTTTAAGGATCCCTGAACCACTGCCAAAAGCTGAAACAGGAAATTACAGAATTTGTTTGCCAAAGTATCAATAAAAAAATATTGAAAAATGATTAAAACAAAAACAATATTGGTCCGAGAGTAGAAAACTTCAGCGAGGCGTGGACTTAAATCCTTAACCTCTGACCACCACAACATATATGGTTGTTGTTATACAGTATGTACCTTAGACACCTTATCTGGCAATAATGTAGAATACCTTATCTCCAAATAACCTTCAAGGGAGATAACTATATACATTTGTATGTGGCATGGGGGAACCACAAAACTACAGTAAAATTGTCTAGTGGTTTAATAAACTGCAGTTGCCCAGTCCCACAACACTACATTGTAACATGGCCTAGACCAAATTAAGGGGAGATAACTGTTCATATTAAAAAACGACAGTGGAACTCTTTATAATTATAATTAGTGTTTTTTCTGTAATAGAACAGGGATCCTTAATTTATACAAGTTCGAAAAATAGATATTGCAGCACAAAAGATTGTGTTTTAAAGTGGCAGACTACAATGATCTCATGTAAGCAAATAGTTGTTAAGGAATTGAAGTGTCACGTATAACTGGCCAGGCAGACAATGTGCTTTTTTGTGCATTTATGATAAAATGCCTCAAACAGTAATATATATTCCATTTGGCAATGAACAACATGTACTCTTGTTTCTGAAATGATCTTCAGAAGAAGTTTTAGATTTTTTTTTTCATTATTTAATTTACCCTGCAGATATCAATGTAACTCTTCCAATGCAAAAGTTGGAATAGTTCATCATGAAATTTCAGTGCGGATCAAATTAAATTGATTAAATTATGTTATTTTGTTGGGTATATAAGTCTTTAAGAACAACATTCCATGTTGGACTATGTCACAATGACATGATCATGAGTGCTGTAATGAATTAATTAGTTCAAAAATCTGTATAATTAGTTGGTTACAATTAAGTGCTAGATAATTATAAATATAATTGTACACATGTAATTTTCAGATGTTTATTATAAACTATATAAATCTGTCATGCCATTTTTAAGTGAAAAATTATATTGGTTCTTTTTATTCGAATCCAAAGATTTTTTTTGTGTCAAAATCTCTGCGTAGTCTGTGATATTTAGCTTTATCTACTAAATAGTTGTTTAATGTCAAAGTTATAATCATATATACAATAGCTGTCCAGTAAAAATATGTCTTTAATATACATGTATGCATGTTTAATTGTTTGACTTGTTGTTCAAAGAATTCTGATTTTATTTAATTTTGATGCTACATTGTATTATTATTATTTTTTCTTTATTATTCAATTTTTTTTTATATTTATTTTAATTTTTCTACAGTGCAAGTTTGTACTTCCATTTGAATATCACTTTTTCCCAACAAATTGTAAGCAGATATCTGATCTGAAAAAAACCCAACAAAGAACCAGAAAAATGAACTGTATTACTTGTTCTATATTTGTCAACCAATAAGACCATGTCTGCTAATAAGCCCATGCATATAACATCTTAGTAGAAATGAACGCAGATGCTATTTTGTTGTATTATTTTAAGTCTATTCTTACAGGTTTACTAAACAGTGGAATGTCTTACTTTAAAATTAATTTACAAATATTTCCATTATATAAAATATATACATTATTTCATTACCAGTACAAAACCCTTTGAGATTATCTTGATGAATTGGCATATGTGATAAGTATAACTTTTTATATTTCCCCTTTTTAGTAACTGATTGAAAAACAGTCTGTGACCTTAACATTTTCAAGCACTAGTCCGGACAAGCAAAATGCAGTGTTTATTATAACAAATATATTGAAATCCAAATTAATTTCAAGGAACTTTCACTAGTCCAAATCAAAATTTACTAGTCTTGGGCTTAGAACTAGTGGTTGAACGTCACAGTCTGAAAAACCCAAATCTGAGAACTATGAAAATCAATAAAATTGATTAAAAGCTGAACTATATCTATATAACCATGAACATTTTGTGATTTTTCTCTAAATTTTCAATAACTTTTTACTTTAGTTTCAGCAACAGCCAAACTCAAATATTTGTATATTGGAACAAAACATGAAAAATGAAATTGATACAATACTGTTATAATACCTTTCTTTTTTATTTGAAAAAAAAAAATGTATATTTTAATCTTGTTTTCCTTTTGAAATTATTATGAGTAGTATATAAAAATAAGAAGGATACATTTTCATGCAAGATTTTCTCAAGATTGGATTTAAATTTTTGAAATCTTTTCAATGTTGTCACCCATTGTTAGTTAATGTTAATTGTTATTGCTGTTATTTCCATTGTGACATCAATAAATTGCTATACGAAACCAGTTAAATATGAAGGAAACTGTAAATTAAAAACACTGTTTCCTTAGCAACATAACAATTTCACAATGGTATTTACGTACATATACAGTCTGTGCTTACCTAAACGGGAGGTTGTTTTTGTTGACTAATAAAAACATAAAAAAAAAGAAAGAAATTAAGTGGCGTTCCTCAAGGAGCCACATCATCATTTGCTGAAAAAATAAATAAATTTTCTGTTTATATTGTATTCCTATGGAAAGATCTTACAAAAAAAAATATATCCAAAAAATGCAGTACTGTCACACATTTACCTGGCCAAGGGTACATGTTATTATAAAGATTGCCAGTCACATTGATTGCTAAATATAAGATTTTTTTTTTCTGCAGTTAATTTATTTACATTTTTCACCCTGTTGTAATGAGGGCACATTTCATCACCACAGAAAACATTTGTATCAGAATGTAATCTAGTTAATTTACATAGTACATGTATAACGTATCAGTAAATATGAAATTAAATCTAGATCTGGTGAAGTAAGATTTCTTTAGGCAAATGGCGAAAGACTCCTATACTAAAATGTAGTTTACGGTATATTAAAAACTGTATTCGTATCTAATTCAAAGCATTACAATGTGACAGATTTTGTATTTATTATTGTTGTTTTTAAATTAGTGTAATCTAGTGACATCGATCCATTCTGTGTGTGTGCCATATCATAATGTTAATTTAAATGTATTATTTTATTATTGTTTACGTTTTATTTGTTTGTTTAGAATTTGTTTACATATTTATCCATTTCTTAAAAACAATGTGACTAAATCTTATATAAAGGTCCATGAGCCACATGAAGTTTTGAAATTTACTGAATTAGAATCTATGTTTTTAGGTATTTCATGTAAGCCTGTGATAATTTATACACTGTGTCATGTATATAGGAATACAGGGGTGGGTATTGCATGCGATTCAATTTTGCAATTTATTACATTTTTACCAGTGAAATATCAGAAAATATCAGCTTGATAAAATCTTATATCATCACTAGTGATGATATAAGTTTCGGTCCGATATTACCGCGCACTATTTGTGTACTATTTTTTCGTTATTCTAGAATCTAATCATATAAAGTAAGGAAATTAAAAACCTTTATAGTATTTTGGAAATAAATAGATATCTAATGGATGTTTGTGAATTTTTACTATATTTTAAGCAGAAAATAGAACTTCATCCTGTGGTGTATGAAAAATTCTATCAGCCTGAGACACTCCGTCCCGATCAGTTGTAACCACAAATTTTGAAAATGAAATCAGACTTTTGGAATTTCAAAATGTAATTAAAGAAAATTCAATGGTTTCCCATTAAATATCAAATATATTTCATTTGTTTGGCAGATTTAAAAAAATATTTTCACGAGTGAAAATATGCCATACTCGTGAAATATATTAATTTTGATATCTAACGAGAAAACATTGAATAGCCTCTATATCAGTCTGTAAGCATATATATTTTAGCAGTGATCTTATTTTAGTGATTTTCATAATGAAAGCTTTCCCCTTATTATTGTGCTTTAAATAATTGAGGTTTTTGCATATTAATTTCTACTGTAAGTACATGTATTGTGAGTGCGCCAATTCATATTGATCTCAGCTGGTCTTTTTAAAATTGGTTGCACAAAAAATTGAAATTTCTGTCAGTTCTGTCAAAATTTACATGCAATCTTATACAATATGATGAAGTTGGCTAATTACTACAGATTTATATAGTCTTCATATGGAAAGTATGCATAGTATACCTTTTTACTCATTCACCCCTGAAGACATATTTGAACTCTTTCAGTAGAAAGGTTGGAATAGTTCATTATAACATCTCAGGGGTGAATGATCCGTTAATAATGTAACAAATAATTGCAGCCACCAAATCATGTGACATTGCCCGATAAACTTCTATCTATCTCAGCACAACATATATATATATTGGCTTTGATCAGCTGCACACAGACGTCTTTATAATTTCACTACATGCATGTACATGTACATATATGTACTAGTACTACGTATCACTGTTTAATTTAGTAAACTTATTGTAGCATCTGATACCTGATATTACACAGATCTTGCCAAAATTCTTTCCTAACGATAACAATGTTGTATTGGTTTATGCATGCTTGATAAGTTTAATTGTATACATGAGATTGATCATTTACATGTAAGCAGGGTTTGCGCTGAGAAATTTATAAATGGGGTCTTTTCCTTAATAAATGGGGTCCTTCTGCATAGTTTGAAAGGGAATCCTGAAAATTAATGGGGCCCATTTCAGTTTCTATGCTTGAAAAAGATATAGGGACGCTTCAACGCAAACCCTGATGTAATTATATAATTTTTGCTCTCCATACACAGTCCCATATCTGTTGGTGTTTAACAAATTTGTTGTGGTTTGAATATTCTGCAGTTCATCATTTCTTGGCAGGCAGATTTTTTGACAATATTTTGGTTGAGTTTTAATGAAAGAACACTGATATGATTTTGCATTTTGATGATATAATCTTCTTCCAATGAAATATCACAAGTTCAGTAACATAATTTGATATTGCCATTTTTTTAGAAGTTTTGATTTCACCAATGTTAAAAATGTGTTATAAATCACAAACTCATAAGTATAAACCAAAGTTAACATATAAAAAACAATACAATTTGAGAAGGGGGGGGGGGGGGAATGTTCCACCCATTTGTCAACCACAGAAGGCAAATCTTTGACTGCACAATTGTTTTCATCTAAATGTCAGGAAATTTCTCAGATGTCATCAATTAACACAGTATGAAGTTGCACACACGAGATAAACATTTCGTAAATAGAGCTACAGACTATATGGGAATAATGCCCCTTGATCAGAAAAATATCTGAAACAATCTGTCAGCACAATTCTTACAGTTTTAGCCAAACTACTTACAAGTTCATAAATGCAGTTAACACACTCTGAGATTATTTGCTTTGGTTTAAAACTATTGTTTTCTGACAATTCCAGCTGATCTCATAGTACTATGTGTATACCACAAGTAAATTTAATTGAGCCATTTATATTTCCATGAGAGTTATGCCCTAGCTTTAATTCAGTTTAATTTAAATGTCATTTGATACAGACCCCCTACACATTAAGGGGATATCAGTAATGTAAATGTATAATGAGTATGTTACCTCCCTTTATTAGGAGTTATGCCCCTTTATTACAATACACTGTTCAGCTGTAACAATTGAAGTCAAAAGATTTAATAAAGTGAATAAATAGAAGTTAAGCTTATTTTCTAATGGAGCTTGGACGTTTGTAAATTAACAAAAAAAAATGTTCTCAAAAGAACAATTTCTACAGTTCTTTGAATCATAGGTGGGAGATATTGATCTGATATTGAGACTTGTGATAGTTAATTTAAGAAATTTCATAGAAATTTTTCAAACTTAATGAATTGTGGAGTAACTTAACTTACAGTAACTACCTCAACAAACCAGAACTTTATCTTTGTTTACTTGTTAAATATTGTTCTGATTATGTAATTTTTTTGATAATTTCACATGCTAGCTGTAGCAGCGATCCATTGTTAACTGGTGGTTATCTATGTATAAAAACAATTTTCATGTTGGGCAGTGAAAATATCCATAAGCCATATAAATACATGGTGTAGGGTCAGAAATTAATCCGTTAATTCAGAAGTTATTTAAAGCAGTAAGGCAAATATAAGGGTATTGAAGCCACATTTTCAATAACATAATCTATTTGATTTTGATCAATTCCTGTCAGGAAATATTTGCATTTTTTTTTTATTCTCTGAAATTCCATGTTTGTTTTATTATATTGGTTAACTTTGTAATTATTTGTATATTAATTTATGGAAACTATTATGCCAGGATACCTAAATGATATAAATATATGTTGCCATTACTGTTAATGAAATACATTGTATCCTAAATAATTTATTGATTTTACTACGATTTCACAACGCAATTGTGAAAAGTTTAGTTAGAAAATTAGACTTAAGGATATAATATAGTATATTGATTACAATTTATGTCTGAAGGTTAAATATATATAGCTTTCTGATTGTTAGATTCAGTAGAAAATCAATTAAATGATAGTTACCTCCCTTGCTAGCAATCTAACCAACAAGAAGATGCATAGGACACAATGATTACAGTCGGAAGGCATTTCTGAAAACAAAATAAAATGAAATAATAGTGTAATATTTGTATTAAGAGAAATGTCCACCTTCATCAAAATTAAATTCAGTAAAAAATTGTAATAGAACCACCCATCCCCCCCCCCCCAAACAAACAAACAAAAAAATAATAATAAATAAATAAATTATTTGATGAACTAAAAACAAATTACGAGAAGATTAAAATACTCCTTCATTGCTTTTTAAGAATTGAACTTAATTTGAAGGTAATGAGATTTCACTGAGCTGAATTGTAATTTTCATTTCTTTCACAATTATGAATATTTTTTTATCAAATGGCTTATTTATATGTGTCATAAATAGATTTGCATTCTTCTTTCTCATTATATGTATTATATATAGATATTTTAATATTAATAACACTTTATTTTCTTATATCAAGCTTCTTTTGATGTCTACAAATTAATTAAGTATTGTGACTTCATTTCTTAAACAAGAGTTATGTTTGATCCAATATGGGTAAGATGTGTGTCATTTACATTATGACGTCATTATGTTGCTTGGAAACTGACATAGGCAGAAAACAGTGTTTATTTAGCAAACTAATTATTTAAGGATTAACTTGACTCAATTTTGTATGTTATTTAAGGATTAACTTTCTATTTTGTTTAGGTTATCAGGGGATAACTTCAATGGAAAACGAGTAAATTCAATAACCGGCAAAGCCGGTTATGTATAATTTGCTCGTTTTCCATTGTAGTTATACCCCGATAACCTAAACAAAATAGAAAGTTTTTCCTTATATTTACAGTATCTTTCTGTGAAATGTTCATAACTTTTTTGTTCATTATAGTCCAATCTTCGGACACAGATTTCATTTAAAACTAATAAACGTGGGAATGATTCAATAAATGTAACAGCATGAAATTTGCAAGCTCCGCCCACGGTAATTGTTGATGACGTCACACAATTGTGTTTCAAACTGTAGGATTTGCATAGCTCTGCCCACATGTATTGTTGTCGATGTAATAGAAATTTGGCACGTGTTTGACTACAGTTATGCAGTAATAATGATATTCTGTTGAGCAATGGTTATCGAGTGAATGTCAGTGTAGACTGTAATTTATGATTTATGATGAGAGAACACTATGGCCTTTTGTGTTATAACCCCGTAACATAAAAAATAGATTCAAGTTAATCCTTATAACTTAATCTATTCTCTGCAAAAATTAACTTTATTGGTAGACTCTTTTCTCTTCCAAATTATTACGCTACTGCATCAGCCAATCAAAAGTGACGTTACCAGGTATAAACTGCGACGTCATTTTTTACGTCATGGGCTGATTAAGCCAATGATGATGCTTGTTTCAAACAAGATCAAATTATGTCACAATGGTACATATTGACGCCTACAAAAATGAGGGGCAACTTTTTTTGGAAATAAAAATATTGATATGAAGCTTTAAGGCAATATATTACATCAACAAGATTCCACTATAATTTTATGTAACATTTTTCCTACATTCCTGTTAACTGTTTATAAATAAAGGTCTAATTTGTAAATACATTGTGTAGTTCAACCTTCATTTGATTGTGTAAAGTCATTTCCATGTACTTATAGCTCATAAACCCCTGAAATTTCATAATGCAACGTCATTCCAACATTTGAATTGGAAGAGTTCAATTGTGTCTTCAGGGGTGAATGAGTTAATATACACTGAACAATTCTGCTCTATATTGTATGTTATCTGTATGTGCTTTAGACATTCCACAACCACAAGTCATTTGTTATTGCCAGGTAACGGCAGTTATGTACCAATGTTGCGCAAAACATATTTTTAAAGTTAGTCCTTTGTGCTAAATATATACATACATGTACTTACGTGTTGGACATGCATTGCTGCAGATGAATGTATAGCTATATATTCTAAATAAAAGTGTCATATTATTTTAGTCTATATTATCTTAAATGTTGTCTATCACATTCTGGTTTCATTCTGTTTGAAAACCACGTGGGGCAGTTGCCTGGCACTTACCGTAGCCTAGGTCTGTGGTTTTTACGGACAGGTACTCCGGCTTTCCTCCACCTCCAAAACCTTGCACGTCCTTAAATGACCCTGGCTGTTAATAGGATGAAAAACAAAATAAACCAAACTACATCAGCTGCACTTTGCGGAACCATGATCATTCTCCAGCTGTTTATACCACTCAGAATCCTCCTAACCAAAGGATATTTCATACATAATTTGGTCAAGATGTTTTTGATAGTATGAAAAGGAATATGTTTTTTTTTACTTATCTCCCAATACTGATTCCAAGCAGTCCCGACTTAATCATCCTTCCATTTATACAATTGTTAAGGCTAACTTTGTGCAACGATGGAACACTGTAAACGAATTAAGTTTTGACTTATATTTACTTTAGCAATCAAAACTTAACAAAAGTTAATCACCAAGAGTTATAATGGCGATGACTGACTCACATCGTGTAACAATTAGAAGAAGTAGAAGTATAAGATATAAAGTGTACCGGGTTCTTGTTATTTTGCGAAAGTCAATCGCTGCAATCTAGTTGCAGGATGTAGGTAGGAATCGCGACTGTTAATTGATTCGCAAAGGAAACTTGGTAATTTTAACTAGTGCAGTGAGTATAAATCATAGAATACTACTTCATAAATATGATTATTTGACATCCGATCCCTTACTCCAACAATGTTAGAGGTTTAACACGGCGAGACATTTTTTTGACAGGCGCCGTGTCACAGTCGGCAAAATCATATCCGATAATAAAAAGGCCGACCAGCGGCCTCTTATGTTATAGGAGTATGAGCAGTTCTAGACAAGTAGTCTTTAAAATCAAAAGATAATGATGGATGAAATAATGGATAACAAATGAATAACAGATATATGATGCCTTAATCTTATTTAGGCAAACTGAAATAAAATGCTACAATACTAAAAGAGAGTAATTATTTCGAAGTCAAATGGAAAAAAGTCATCACACCTGATTTGATAGAAAAAAAAAAAAATCAAAAATTTTTTTTTTACTGATATTGTTTTCAAGAAGTTCTACATATTAATCCCATGTCCACTTTAAGGTCTCTACAACTGTATCTCACAGCATTTATTTACGAGGGTAATTATGTCCAAGTCAAATGCAAAACAAAAAATGTTATCACAGAGTTGATTTCCCTTCAAATTGAATATAACACGGGGGTGGGGGGGGGGGGATTGCGTTAGTTAGTATAGCTTGGTGGTGATGGCCGTGTTGAAAGTTTTTAACCTGTCAATATTAACACTATTTTTGTAGATATCACAATTACCAGTAGTTCTAAACGTTTTGAGAGATTGTGTGTGGTTCTGGTGGAATTTCTTTATGTAAAATTTTCAGGAGGGATAGTCACTAGGCTGTTGACAATTCTGTGTATCATCATAATTCTATGTTCGTGATGACGGTCAGCTAGTGGAGTGAGGTGTAGTTTTTCCATCATGGTGGTAACAATTTCCGTCCGTAGTAATTACAAGTAACTCGAACTGCCCTTCGTTGTACTGCCTCAAGTTTGTCTCAAGGTGAATTTGCTGTTGAGCTGAACCGGGTACGAGTGAGTGGTATTTGAGAAGAACGTAAAAATTATAATTGTTATGGACGCATAATGGACGACGATGGAAAAAAGACTATTAGAAAATGTCACTTGAGACTTTGTCTCAGGTGACCTAATGAAAGGGGGGATAACCCTCTACAATGGGTCGAAATGTAAAGTCACTTAAGGGGGCACATCTCCATATTGTACTCACTTTCTCACAAAATTTCAAAAAGATCCGTTAAAATCTAGGTGAATGCATAGCCAGACAAAATTGTGTTATTTGTTTTTATATTAAACAGGGTATAGATCTTTATAAAGGGTCTAATATTCAAAGTTATTTAAGGGAATCCAACACATCTTCATATTGTACTGTCTATTCCCACAGAATTTTTGAAAAGATCCAATGAAAACTGAGTGAAAGCAAAGCCTGACAAAATCATTGTGTGCATTTTTTTCAAAAAGGGGAATAACTCTCTGTAAAGGGTCGGAAATGCAAATTTAATTCAGGGGCACATTTTCATCCTGTACTGTCTATTTCCACAAAATGTTAAATAGATCTGTTGAAAACTGAGCAAATGCATAGCTGGACAAACTGCGTCTACAGACAGATGGACAGACAACGGACCCCGCACTATGGCATAAGCTCACAGGCCCTTGGGCCAGGTGAACTAAAAATGAGAAAAGCAGGAATTTAACTTTTGAAGTTTTAATGTTCTCCTGTGTGAGTTGGACATGATCATGACATAAAAATAATGAACAGGAGAATGACATTTTATACGTAATACAATGTGTGTACTTATGTTGTTCGAGTGAAATTTGTATAAATCATGTCTGAACTATTTGATTTTAGTAACAGTAAAACGACGCAAGTGTTTGAATAGATTGGCCTTCCCATCTCCCTTTGTCAGAATGCTTTTGGAAAACCATAACTTAAGGTTACAAGATGTGTACATGTATCTACAACCATTCATTTGTGATAAGAGTTCAGTCTTTTGTTTTTTGGATTACCTGGGATAGCCAATCAGGTCAAGTACCCAAGCAAAAATGACAACATATGCAACATGTAGTTATACACTCTATATTTGCTGAAATTGTTGCTCATGAAAATTTACAAGTTGTTCAATTTTTTTTTCATAAACAAAGAGTTACCTCCCATTTTTAATTTGCAGATACACAAGCTTTAGAGAGTTTTTTTGTAGCTTTTAAAAAATAATTAACGAGAGTGAAATAAATTCAATAATTATCCAACAACCATGAGTCGTGTGACCTGTTTCTACCACAATACTGTTAAGCCAGCATTGGCACTGTCAACAATCAGCATGTGACATTGAACCGTGTGATTTCTGGTCAAAGTTCACCTTCTCAACAAATCAAAAGTCGGGAAGGTCATATATCATTTTGCTATAAAGATCTTCCTGTATATTTATGCCAGTTTCCAAGCAATATGATGATGACAAAATATCTATACACTGTATCTACCTAGATGGGAGACAACTCTTGTTTATGAAAAGATAGACTACCATATTAGAATATCTAATACATAAGTATTGGTTCAAAACTTTACCAGGCTTGATTTCTTAGTTTAAAAAAAATTCATAGAAAAGTTCAGTCAAAATCGGTGACCCTTTCATTATTGAGCTGTCATAGTTTTAAATTTTGCAATTTTCCTGATATTGAACAAATATTTGCCATAACCAACACCTATTTAAACTTCAGGTACTCAATCTCTGACAGTGAAAATTATTTATGGTGAAGGAAACGACTTTCACAATGACATTTTATTTGCAACGTTGAACCATTGTTATCTCCCCTTATAAAATATACTCTACAATTTCTCTCATCAAGCAAGTCCATATACCTAGTAACTAGTAATCACCGTTTGTATATTTTTTTGTAGACAGTGTCCGATATATAATTCAAAAAGTACTTTTCAACTGATCATGATGGTTGGTATTTGGGCAAGAAAACACTGATCTGATCCAATAAAATTCTTTTACAGAAAAAACGAAACAAAAATGTTGTAAATGTATCAGATATAAGGCTCACACAAAATATTGCACCAACATTAAAATCAATTCTTACAACTATGAGAGATTTTTTTGTAAAACAATCATTGACTTATGAAGACTTTTGCCATTTAAGAGATAGTTGAACAAATTATTAAGTCCTTAAAAATTGCTGTTATAAATTTATTCAGTTATTTCAGACACATATGTACAGCAAATTAACACATGTAGCAGTATTGATTGATTGACAACACTTTGAAAATGTCCCAAATAATTTTTGAAGGTATGACTGATTATTAAAAGCAGATATTTTCATAAAAATATAAATATGAATTGAACATTTTTTGTGGCCGTTTCGATAAATTGCCAATGAATACAGCTTTTCTCTTTGTAGTACTAATAGTTTTCCATGATATATAGCCTCATGCTGGCCAGAGATCAATTTCTGTAAGCTGAGTAAAGTACAGTAACTTTGGAAACTCTCTATCTCAAAACTTGAAGTTGCCAGGATTGTGGGAAAACTTGGAGTTGATTATCCAAGTGTTGAGTTCAAATATTTGGCATGAAATTTGGCTGGGACTGAAAATACCTCAAATCAAATGCTGTCTTTGATTTATACGTGTTTGAGGTATCCAAGATTAACTGTACTATGAGCAATGGACTGCATGAGGCTATACAAGGCTTTAAACATTTCTAAAATTTTCAAAAATACATTCGTGACATTATGTCGCTGCAGAACATCCGATGTTATGTTTCAGTAACTAAACTGGATGACCTACTGCTTTATCAATACACTGGACTATTACAGAACTGATGTTGCTATAACGACATATTTCAGATGCGCCTAGCACTTGTACACACAAATAACGCATTTAACTTAAAACAAAATAAAATACAATTAAAGGTATAAAGAAGTGTTTGTCCCTTTTCATAAAAAACATTGTCTTTGAAAGAGAAATGTACCATTTCCAGATTTAACATCATAGCAGTCAGATCTCAAAAAGTTGCAAACGACATTTCATAAAAACCAGTGCAGAACACATTAAGATATACCATCAACTGTTAAGTCGATGATTCAGGTTTGCAAAATTTATGACTTGATGAAATACATTCTGCCGATCGAGCTTTTCTTCACATAAAGCTACAAAAAAAGCAGTCATATTGGATAGCAGAATCGTCATGATGTTGGAAATTTCCAAAACTGATGAAGATATCAATTTGATGTCCACTGTGATTTGAGAATTAAAGAAATCTCAATAGCTATGATTTTTCATCAGGATTAAAAAGTACATGTTTATACCCCTCAGCGGCTTCACATACATACCAACTGTAGCAAGCCGACACTGTCACATAGCTTATTTTCAGTGTATGCAAAAAGTGAACAATAAACTTTTCCTTAAAACAGAAAAATTGAAGAAAGTATCTAGATGTTATAAGGACATAGTTCTTTTTGAAACATTGATATTCAAAAACTTATATTTTAAAACCAAATTATCACTCTGGTTTAAGGCATTCACCCCTACATATTTAACATTGTCTTGTCCCATCTTTGATTCGGTAAGGTTCATATGTAATTTAAGGGGCGAATGGGTTTTCATACAGATTCCCAACATTTCACAGACACTCTCATAGTTACAAATTTAAAATCTACCGCTACACATAATCTTTAAAAGAACATTTCGGGACAAATTTAAGTTGGATATTGTTTATTGTTGCTATGTTCCGGTAACTCTTGCTATTTTCTTGCACAAAGTAATTCAAATTGCTGTTTGCATATTATTGTATGAGCCCATGCTCAATGTATGCAAGCCAAATAGAAAATTAGTCTATTTTCACATCCAGTCCTCAGTGTCAATTAAAAGTCCTATGTTCCAATCTTCTCGATTTCATCGATGTCTTCAGCATCCAGTTTGACTATACTTCGTCCTGTGGAATAAAAAGAAAGGGAGATCAGTCATGCTTGGTATCAATAAATATTTATTTAAGACCACTAGTCTCTGAACTAGGGCTGTTTTCTTTTATCCGGAACAACTGGTTTGTCCACTTTTAAATGTAAGGTTTTGGGATAAAAATCCTGGCTGATCTGCAAATAGTTATGCAGAAGTTGCAAGACTTTCTAACAGCATTAGATTAATAGGTCCAACCTTATTGAATAAACAACAGCTGTGGTAAGACCAGTTCAATGGCTTAAAACGAAAATGGTCCTGGTTTTTTTAAGATGCTATTTGGCTTATCTGATTAAAATGCAGAGTCTAATTGTCAGTGTATTACTCTTCACATACAAAGGACCCGACAACATCCCATAAACGGTCAGGTTCTGGTGAACTTTCGCATTAGCTAATCAAATTGCCACTGACAGGATCTTGGAAGTTAATGTTAGTTGGTGAAAAGAGCTTGCATGATCCTATTTATACGTTTAGTCATTTCATCGCTAAGTTTATTTATGCCCTATTGACAGCGATGATCATTTAAGGACGTGCCAGATTTTGATGGTTGAGGAAAGTCGGAGTACCCACAGAAAAACCAAGGTCAGTACTTAGCAAATGCCCAATGTGGAATTTGAACTTGCAACCCAGAGGTGGAGGGCTAATGTTAAAATGTGGGGAAACCTTCACCACTCGGCCACCGCGGCCCCTTCCATTCATCACAACAAGCTAATTACCATAATGTGACAAAATGACTTGCTGCAGATGAGAGTGTCAACTGTCATCAATAAGACTAGAGCATGAAGTAAAGAGGCAACAAAGATCGCCAGAACATGACCTCTTACATGACATTGTCAGATCCTTAACTTAGTGAGAATAAGGATGGCGACTGGCCATTGGACGGAAAGTTGTGATCAGGATGGGCAATCGCTTTGCCTGTTTGCATTCAATATGATAAACAATTTAATGCCAGATTGCGTATTAAATCAGTCTCTAATTTTATGGGACTCAATATCCAAAAACTGTTGCATGATCTACACAATTGTACATGTATTAAAGTAGTATTAAAGTAATACATACTTTAATATCAATCTCAAATCTGATTTTAATACTCAGACATTTAACTTTCCAGACGGCATTAAAAATTCTTATTCCCGACAGAATTACAATAGTTCTTTACAAAGAAACACACAAGTTGTTCCTGACAGAATTACAATAGTTCTTTACAAAGAAACACACAAGTTGTTCCTCTTGACATTCTTTTGGATACAGGACTGACAGGATGAATGAAGTCCTATTCTATGTTCCATGTATAAATAAGAAATGTTCATGTAACTTACCGAAAAATTTCTCAATTGCCCTGAGAGTGCTGTATGATCGTGAGTTGTCAATAAGGTTGATAGCGATTCCACTTTTCCCAAACCGACCTGTCCGTCCAATACGATGAAGATATGTTTCGTTGTCTGGCTTCATGTCTTGCGTTAGGGGAAGGTCAAAGTTCACCACAACAGTTACCTGTTCTACATCTATACCTGCAAATAAACAAGAAAACATGTCAAGGCTCATCTGTATCTAGTAGCACCATATTTTTATTTAAATATTTTATAAAAACAAGAATTACACGTAATTATATGTCTCGCCTTTCCCGCTTTGCCAATAATGTTTAAGTCCCAACATAAAAATTAGTATAACAAAATACATACAGCAAGATTATATCTGTAACATGGCCAAGTTTCAATTTAATTACATATCAATAACACTATAAATAGTGGATGCTAGCGTAAATTCTCAAAATTCCAATGTTTTTGCCCCAAAACAGCGGAACCTGCAAATAAATTTCCTCCAAATCGCACTAAGGTGTTCAGTATGATGATATCAGTAACTACTGTAAGTTTCAATTGAATCTGATATCAGTGACAGTATAAAAAGTGGACTTAAACGCAAATTCTCAAAATTACCATGTTTTTGACCCAAAACAGCAAAACCTGTACATAAAATTTCCTCCAAATTTCACTAAGATGATCAGTATGATGATGTTAGTAACTACATTAAGTTTCAATTCAATTGGATAATCATAACACTGTGAAAAGTGGACTTTAACGCAAATGTTGACGCCGCCGCCGTCGCCACCGGAAAAGTAACACCTAAGTCTCGCTTTCTCGACTATCGTTGAGGCAAGACAAAAACAACAACTTTTAATCATAATGATTTAAAGTGTGACCTAGCATACAAACTTATACTGGGTTAGGAAGAAGTGAGGAACCATGTCTAGATAAGTGAGGCAGATTTGAATTTGATATATGATTTAGATTGCCTTTCAGCTTGGAGCTAGAAGGAATTTCCCTTTAGCTCAGTGGTAGAGTGTCTGACTGTTACAAGTGGTGTCTGTGGCTCTCTGTGATGACAGGGAGTTAGACACCTGGATTGTGTTAATCGACGGTGAACACATTTAAAATGGGAATGAGTAAAGTTACATTTTTAATTGTACATTGTAGGATGAGGGTCTACTTTTACTTTCACATTAGAGGGAATTTCCCTTTAAATCGTTGATACAGTCTCGGACTATAGCTACAATCCTGGGGACTATTGTTTTGATCGCTAGTGAAAGCCTCAAACTACAACCCTGCGGACTACTGTTTTAATCCTTAGTGAAAGCCTAGTACAGTGTTCTCGTTAAAAGCCGGTTGCTGGCAAAAGTAGCCGGCTTTTTTTTCATGTTTTTTATACATGTCAACATAATTTTATTTGAAAATTCAACCAGCTACTCTATTGAGCTTAACCAACTATTGCAAAACTTAGTGAGAACACTGCTAGTACCCTCTTTCTTGTTACAATTGTTTTTTTTTGCTGGCCCTGTATTGACAGTGGAGTTAGAACCTGGGGTTGTGGTGAATTAAAGAACCATGGTTTGATCTCGGGTGGAAGCACACTAATCTCTTTCCCGTTATGTATATATATAGGAAGGGAGACAATATAACGGGAAATGGCATAAAAACGAGCTTAAACCTCTCACGGAGATGGCATTAACTTGAAGCTTACCTCTGGCAGTGACATTTGTTGTGATAAGAACCTTCTCCTTGCCGTCCTTGAATCTGTTAATGATTGCAGCCCTCTGTGCTATATCTAGGTCACCACTCAACAGCCCAACAGCATGCCCATCCTTTGTCATCTTTTCCGATAACCAATGGGCTGTGTTCCGTGTCTAAACAATTTATGAATAAAATTTGCAAAAAATCAGTACCAGGTAATAAGGAAGTCTATGAAAAAAAATTTTTTTTCTTCGCAGAATAAAGCTGATTATAGGATTTTAATCCTTTCTTATCAATTCAACTCTTTGGGCTAATTAACGTGGATACAAAATAAGCAGATAAAGTTGAATTAAACTGAGTAGTGTATCAATGCTCAGATAATTATTATATAAATGTTGTTGTGCAAAAACATTAACAAAAAATATTTCATTGTCTCTGAAATAAGCCCACTATTTGTAAATCCCTTATGGTTTTTGCCATGGGGGCCTTTTATGCCAATGGGTACGAAGAGAATAGGTGGGGTGAGGTATGATTTTTGCCGTATTAATTTTGAGATTGAACCCCCCCCACACACACACTCTTCAGGGTCATCCACAGGAAATAAGGTAAGGGCTATTTATGTGGGGGATGTGGGAAGTGCTTGTATTAATACATCATGATGGTAGGGTTAAAACCAGATCTGCTTACCATTCCTTATATAACCCTCAGGCTGGTAAATCACTTTGATATTTGATAGGTGGTGGGGTCTGAAAAAAAATATCTTCCACCCCCTCCCATATGTGTATTTCTGGAATGGCCTTTAAACTATTTGATCTGCTTTGATCCTTAAAGAAATACTTCTTGAAAGTTTTTTAAAATGAAATGTTTCTGGTAGCAAATACAAGTATCTTCTTCTCTATGTAGAAAGAACTTACTGCACAAAAGATCATGGACTGTCCTATAGATATGGATCCGTATATATTTGATAAAGCCTGGAACTTGCTTTCTTTGTCTGAACACTCAATGTAATATTGTTTAATATTGTCCAAACTCTGTTCTTCACGCCGCAATTTGATCACAACAGGGTTATTAGGGATCACAGCTTGAGCGAATCTCATCACATCATCATCGTATGTGGCAGAAAACAACAACATCTGGCAATCCTTTCTTAGTCCCCTGTAAATGGAAATTAAAGGCTGTAATTATAAGCATACATAGATGTGGAATAGAAAAGTTCATATTGACATGGAAGGAGTTTGTAATTTAAAACCATGATCTCTCTTAAGTCTTATGCCTCTTGATTCCTTGGGGAACAAATATCCCCCAACCTGGAGGACCAGGGTGCATCGTTTAGTCTGACCCCTAACCTGGAGGACCAGGTTGCATCGTTCAGTCTGGCTACTAACCTCGGCAAGCCTTGTGTTTGGCAACTTCTGAATCTTACACCTCGGGGTGAGATTCCTTTGTCTCGCCCCCAAGGGGGTTAAAGTTTCTTTTAATCTCAACCTGTGGTTGACATGGGTGTATTCCCCTTTTCATAACAATTGTATAATGTCACATCAATGATACATCAATCTGATTTCAATTCTGAATTCAGTCTGTAACCTCAGCATTTACATTATGTAGGAGAAATACAACTGGAGAGCAACGTAAGAGAAAAAGATTCAATCACTACCGGCCTCAGGGTGGGATAGGCAATCTCAACCCTCAGGGTGGGATACGTAATCTCAACCCTCAGGGTGGGATAGGTTTTCTCAACCCTCAGGGTGGGATATGCAATCTCAACCCTCAGGGTGGGATAGGCAACCTCAACCTTCAGGGTGGGATAGGCAATCTCAACCCTCAGGGTGGGATAGGCAATCTCAACCCTCAGGTTGGGATAGGCAATCTCAACCCTCGGGTGGGATAGGTAATCTCAACCCTCAGGGAAAGACTTTTGCTATTTGTAAAACACTCTGCAACTTAAGAATCTTTCCCCTCTGGTGTATTTATGTCAACAGACAATGTTAGTAGACAGCATGAAAAATAAAAGTAAATGAGGAACACAAAACCATGCAGATATTAGTGATAAAGGGCATGGCTTTGTTTGACTGTTTTTGCATCCAATTTATTAACAGCTTAGGCAATTAAGGCCAGTCTCCCGATGTATGCTATGTGAGTCTTGGTGTACCATGGAAGCAGCGGTGTTTTTGTGTAAGTCTTCTTGCGGTAGTCTAGATATTTAGCCGATTTAAAGTGCTACCACACTGAAGTATACTACTAAAGGCCTCCAGCATCATTTGAGTAGGCATATGTTTCCTGTTTCACATTATGGATATGATGATTTGCAGCTAAATACGGTACCTGGATTTTATTTTAACTATGATTTGAATGATTTTAAAATGTAAAATATTAATTGATCTAACACAATATATCAATACCTGCAAAATAAAAGCAATCCAAAAGCATCACTGATGAAAAAGACTAGATTATTTCTACCTCTTACTGTCCTATTAGTACTTAATGCAGTGCCACAATGTTGGCTACACATTATAGGGACAAGGAAAGTCTAACCAAATTCTTTTCAGCTGTTTTCAAACAATTCATATTATTAAAATGACCTTGACCTACCACTGTATCCTAATTGACTGGTCCTAATGACCTCGACCTACCTCTGTATCTTAATCGACTGGTCCTGATGACCTTGACCTACCTCGGTATCTTAATTGACTGGTCCTGATGACCTTGACCTACCTCTGTATTGTAATTGACTGGTCCTGATGATCTTGACCTACCTCTGTATTCTTATTGACTAGTCCTGATGACCTCGACCTACCTCTGTATCCTAATGGACTGGTCCTGATGACCTTGACCTACATCTGTATCCTAATTTACTGGTACTGATGACCTTGACGTCGACCTACCCCTGTATCCTAATGGACTGGTCCTGATGACCTCCACCTACCTCTGTATCCTAATTGACTGGTCCTGATGACCTTGAGTGGCGATCATGACATCAGCCTCGTCTAAACAGAACACATCAATCCTCTTCAGGTCAAAGTTTTTAAATTTAATTGACCAATCAGCAACTGTTCCTGGCGTACCAATGATGATGTGACCTTGAACTTTTTGTCCTCTGGCAACTAATAAAAGTACAATGTATAGAAAGAGATTGACTTTAAACAAAAGAGAAAAATAGAATATGTATCATATTTATCACCAATATAAATTACTAGTGTTGTTCCAATGAATTGCTTTAATCAACAATCAGTCATTTTGCTTCTATCTATGATTAATCAATCATAATTTTCTATGATTGACCATGGTTTGACTACACATACTTGCCAACCCTCCCTATTTAGGAGGGAGACTCCTGATTTTGGACCCTAAAATTATGCATTTTCAATTTTGGAATCTGCTTAACTGTTCCTATCTTAAAGATCTGATGATTTCATCTGAAAGAAGAGCTCATGCTCAAAAGAAGCAATTTTAAAGTGTTATTTTTCCTCTGAATGTACATAATATTATATACATATTATTTTAGTTTTCAATTTTGAGCATGCATAATCTCCCCCATGGAAATTTCACAAAGTTGGCAAGTATGACTATAACATAGAACTTTCAACTATATAAATACTGATAAATAGGCAGCTTAATCAGCATTCCTAAAGTACACTGTATTATAAGGTACATATCTTTATTAAAAGTGGTTACTTTATTTTCACGACTTTCAAGCTGATAGCAATTTCCTAAATTATTGCGTAAATTCCATTTTCCATATGTATTGCTTTATACTACAGCAAGTTTTGTGAGTGTGCTAATTCTCCATTGCTCTTATCTGCTTAAATTCAGTTGTGGGCTATTATTTTAGGGCCACAACAATTACATTAATTTTGCAGTATTTAACTTCCTGGGCCTTACTTAGCAATTGACACATTTAACTATGTAGTATCAGGGGTCAGTCTAGGCCTTTTTTACTACCGTTTATGGGTAGTTCCCCTCAGAACTTTTTTCCCTTTTTCCCCTTAGAATTGTGTTAAATTTACTGAAATATAGTATTTTCTTTAATTTTTTATGTCAATATCTACCCAAATCCTTCAGATTTGCTTTTTTCTGATTATCCTTAACTGTTTTCAGTTGAAAAATGAGCTTTAAAGTTTAAAAAGTGTAACTTTGTGATAATTAAAAATCCCCCTTGAAGAGCTTATTTTCCCCTAAAGTACAAAAGGGTAGTTTCCCCTTAATCCTAGATTAACGTCTGAGTATACACTTTAAAGAGAATAACTTCAGCAATCCTGAAGTACATGATAAACAGAATATTCAATGAGACCTTACCTCTCTCTCCTCTTACAGCGTAAACCAGTCGGAAGTTGGTCATGTGTTTAGACATCTGTTCTATGTTCTGCCCGATTTGTAATGCTAGTTCGTACGTGGGCGCTAAACAAAGGCACTGGAATGAACATGTATAGATTGTTACAAATACAGTGTACCCTCAACCTATCGACTAATCTACCGCCACCCTTGCATACCTCCACCTAAGCCTCTAGAACGGATTTCTCTCCTATATAATTCCCTCGTTACGTTTGCCACCCTTGCATACCTATAAAATACAAATGTCCCAAATCGCTATATATTTCCCTCGACCATAACGCCATATTGTTCTGTTTTTGGAGATCGAGGAATGCTTGAGTGTTCCATTTGGAATGGCATGCAGCAAAAGCAGATCAATAACTATTTTCAGATACAAATTTGTGCCGATGTAGATCTATATGATGATATAATACTAAGCTTGTTGGAAATGCAATCTATTATGCAATTTAATTCCATACTTGCCAACCCTCCCGATTTAGGCGGGAGGCTCCCGATTTTAGACTGCCTCTCCCGCCTCCCGATCGTGATTGCAAAAATCGGGAAATCTCCCGATTTTGAGGAACCCCATCTCAATTTAGCTCAACCGTATCACCTTCTTGTGATTTGTACAGTCCTTCACTCTAGAATTTGACACTGATTAAATAACAAGGCTGTCCCAAGTCCAGTAATGACCCTACTGATGATTGTAAGGGCAGTGCATGCCCCGGGGGACTGTAATTAGTGGGGGAGGGGGATCGGGAGAACAAGTCAACACAGCCACGGCACAGGTGTCTGACAGGCGTGCTCACTCAAGCATCAATCAATTACAACCAGATCCTCTAACATGACCAACAGGTTATTAATTTGTGTAAACAACTGTAAGACTTTAAAACAAACACTTGATAAGGCTATTATGTATCAATTTACTCACATTTGATTGCATTAGACACCGTTAAAATGTGTGTATTCACTGATGGTCGCCATCTTGGATTACGTAAGGTACAAAACGGAAAACGGAATTAAAAATCCGGATTTATTAATTTACTGACAAATGTGTATTTTATAGTTTTATAAGAAACATTTACACTGTTAATTGATTAAAATATTTTATTTCACATTTAAAGTACATGTGATATTTTGTTTTTCATATTTGTTTCCCTCCAATTTGTAAATATATAATGCTAAATATTTAAAAATATTTTTTTTTTCTTCAAAAAATAATTTCAAATCAGGATTTGTTGAGATACAAGTGCAAATAATATAAATTAATGAAAATTAATTATATTCCATGTACAAAATACGTACACCTGTCTATTTTTTCCCTTTTTTTATTCTTTTATTGATATGATTATAAATTGGAAAAAAAATTAAAACAAAAGGAATATATTCTAATTCTTTCCCCTTTTCTGGTAGATTAAATAGAACAATGAAAAATTATTTATGCTTTGGTATATCAAAGGAACCTTAAAATTAGCATCAGATATGTGCTATTAGGCTATTATGAGTTTGAAAATAGATTATTCTCTTGAAAATACTACATTATGATATATAGCTACCGGTTCCGCGACATATAGGTAGATTCCAGTCGAAAATTTCAAACACGCACTTTTCTCCCCCATGGAGATTTTGAAAAGTTGGCAAGTATGTAATTCATGGTTATAATTTTCATAATACGATACTATCGCCACCCTCGTTATACCGCCATAATTGCTGTGGACGAAAGGTGGCGGTATAACGAGGGTACACTGTACATGTAAAAAGAAATTCACATAAATGACATGATGTGTAATTAATGTCTGATCAGAAAATCTTAAAAGCTTGAATAACTTGGAAAGGAAGGACAGCAGAACGACCACACACCATTGAATATAACAGTCAGCAAATGTCTATACAACATCAAATAATACATTGTATCTGACTACTTGGCAGCAAAAGGTTTTATTTGTAATTATATAAACATCTGATCAAATGAGGAATCCTTTAGATAATCAATAATCAAAATATCTTTTCAAACAAGATGTAACTGTATTCGACCTTTTTCATTGGATGTTGGGTGCACCAATTAAAACCTTTAAAAAAATCCCTCCCTCACTAATTTACCATACACAATCTTCAGTCTTTTAACCTATGACTAAACTAAGTTTTCTCTGCATTAATCACAAGTTCAAATACGGTATATGAAAACTGTATATTATCAATAATATTTCTATCACAATACCCTATGTTCTTCAACTCTCAGACATTGTATAAGCCTGTTGAATAAATATATGTTATATACCACTAGTGGTATAACTATTTTCTAACGATTCTAACAGCGAGTCGTTAGAAACAGGTCAAACAACTTGTGGTTATTGGATATAGAATTTATTTCACTCTTGATAATTATTTTTTTAAAGTTACAAGGCACTTACTAAAGCTTGTGTCTTTTGTAACTTTTTGAAAATAATTAACTCGAGTGAAATAAATTCAATATCCAACAACCACTCGTTGTGTAACCTCTATATATATTATACAGAATAAATTGTTTAAAGGCCCAATATACGTAACTTTCGGCAAAAATTGAAGCAAAAATCTAGCCTAATAACTTATTATATTTATAGATTTAGTTAAGATTAACTGATATCAGCAATATTCAAGATGAATTCTTTCGCAGTTACTGGTACAGCAGCATTTGAAACACGCTATTTGTATTGAACTTTTTTCAATTATTTGGATTGTTTGTCAAGAGTTTCTTGTTAGTTACCGCTCAGGTTTTCTTTGTTTTAGGCTTATTTTTGCATGGTTATCAACTGGATTTTTTTCAGAATTTTTCAGAATCACGAAAATTTCCCTTAAGTTACGTATATTGGGCCTTTAAACCATCCCTTTATCTAATCTGAAAGCCAGTCTATTCCAGCATTACTTTTTGGCCCAGGCACTTTGTTATTATATTATGCTTTATCTACAAACTGGACACCTGTGTAAACTGGCCCAAGGTTTTGGTCCTGTTGACTTTGGGTTAAGACAAACTAAACTGTAGTTGATAAGATGCGAGGAAGTACCTGTGGGTAGGATTTGTTTGTATCTACACGACTCAGCATGGTCAGCACAAAGGCGGCTGTCTTGCCTGTCCCGCTCTGGCTCTGGGCTATCATGTTAACCGGACTGTAAAATCAGATAAAATAGAAAGTGAAACCAAATCATTTGTTAAAATGTCATCCTTCTTTCCTTAACATCAGACGTCACCAACAGTCAGCTATTAGATGTGTTCATTGATCAATATTACTCACCAACTGTCAGCTACTGTGATCAATATTACTAACAAATAGATTACTATTATATAATACAAAAACATCTTCAATAGTAAATTTTCATTTTCAAGAAACTGTTATTACACTGAACTAAATTTTGAAAAAGAAAGTATATCTGAACTTTCAGTTGAAATAGTTTTCTTATAATTTCAAATTAATATTAAAAATTTTAAAGCATTTTTTTGTGCAAGACACAACCTTATTCAGTGTTCTCGATTTAGTTAATATTTGGAGATAACTTTGATACATTTTCAATATTCTCTCCCCAATTCTTAAGAGCAGTCTTCGAACCCTAAAGGCACAACTGACAGGAGAGAAAAATATTCAGGCTGGAATTTGAACCTGGAACCCTCAAAATTTTGGATGGATTCTCTATACTGAGATACATGATCCCCGACAACCCTCAAAACTCTGGATGGATTCTCTATACTGAGATACATGATCCCCGACGGAACCCTCAAAACTCTGGATGGATCCTCTATACTGAGATACATGATCCCCGACCACTGACCCAGTATATAATTAAATTCTGTAACAATTTAAATTCTCCTTCCTTCATCTAAGTGTTGGCCTGTAAAGGCTTGATAATTACAACCATAAAGGCTAGACGTACACCAAGAGGAGGTAAATGCACAGTCAGAGTAAGATTTTAACCTGTGAAGACCCCTCCCAACTCTTGATGGATAATTTACCAAGTTTTGATACTGAAATTCACTCATTATTCCTCAGAACACTGCTTAACTTATTCACCCGAAGACATATTTTAACTCAAATTCAAAGGTTGGAATAGCTCCTTATCATCTATATATTGCTTTATACCACCTACAGGTAACATGATAAACTTGATATCATCATCGGATAGTGCAAGAAAAAGTTGAGAACGAATTTTTCCATTTTACAGCACTTGGTAACATATTTTCTCAAAAAAGAATGTCTGCTCGCGATTACATGACGTCATTTCCAAAAATAGTATCTCAACAAAAGTGATCTGGCTGCATAAGAAAATAGTCCATCATAAAAATATCGATAAAAACTAATGAACAAATAGTTTGAGAAAAAGAATACCATTTCAAGTGTTAATATACATATAAGAAAGTCAATGGCCATATATTTGTTTTCAAATTATCTTTTCACGTAATTTTAGTGTCCATTGTATTCCTCTGCGCAATCTTCTGTTTGTTTACGTTTGCCAAAGACAGATCATGATCGATGATTCTAGAAATCGTTTCAAAACTATGGTGTTTAATTGACATTTCTTGCATTAATAAATTTATAAGGTAGTAGTATATAGATGATAAACAGTTTATCACACAGTATTTTCAGGGGTTGTCTTTCGATCAATTGTCTCATCCCTCACACGTGGATAAAATTGTTCTCACGACAAACCCAGAAAATACAGTGTGATAATCTATAATAATGAAATTTCAGAAATGAAGGGGTTTATATTGAATGAATATAACATCTACCACGTTTTTTTTTCTACTTACGGATCAGCCAGTAAACTTGGCAGAGCTGTTTCCTGAATTTTTGATGGAGCATTAAATTTCATATCATACAATCCTTGTAACAGCTCCTTCTTTCTGAAATGGAAAAATAAATCATTGTTACAGCTACAAGTTGTTTAGATTTACGGAGATCATACTAGTGCTTAACTGATAGTAAAATTGGGCTTATATGAGAATCTTCAGGAGTTTTTACAGACAGGAGCAACAAAGTAAATGATTTTTTTTTGTGTGAGAGTTTCAACACCGCTTCAGATTGGTAAGGGCAGGGTAGTGAAGGGGAAAATATGTACATACCATATATTACATTATAAATACTTATTAAGTAAATCAAAGGTATAAAGATATATATATGTACAGTAAAGCAGTTTTAGAGTAGCTCATGTTAGCTACATATGGTACTATATCAAATGTTGGATATTATTTGTTTTAAAAATAATATACAATTTTTTGCTCATTCAAACTTTTACCCTATAAACAAGTACCAAAAAAAAAACAAACAAAAAAACAACAAAATATGAACACATACATAACATTGTTTTGTTAAAACATTTTATAAGGAACTGTCCTAATTTAGTCTTAACAATATAAACTTACAAGTTTAATGCTTCAAAAGATTTGACACTGAAGAGTGGTGAGTTGGGGTCTGCCTGTAGAATCTCCAGGTCTGCATGTGCTGACGTGACAAGTTTCGACCGCACTAATTTACTCAGGTGTTCGTCTTTGCTTGGATCTCCAGCTGAAATTATAACAGTTAACAGGTAATGTTGAGTATCGCAATACACCACAATGACAGCCTTGTATATCTATACAAGTTTTCAAAGCCCAAACTTTCACCAACAATATTTTTTTTTACTGTAAAAGCCAATTTTTTTAGGGCGTGGAATTTTCCGCTAAGTCAGCCTCCAAACTGTTCGCGAAGTGGAAATTTTCGCACTGTCAGTCCATATAATACTAATATATACTGTAGATTGTGCGCAGTGTTTAATATTTTCGGGTGTGGATATATTCGCAGAGATTTAATGTCAGCGAAATAAGCTAAAGTTTTCACATCGCAAATAATTTAATTTTTACAGTTACTGTAGTTTCATTTAATTAGTGCTTGATAACAGGAATTAATCGTAACTTTATAGATAACTATAGGGTAAATAATTCCATTTATGGAGTAATGTGTTCTTCATGGTTATTGCCTATGTCCAGTACAAGTCTATTGTTGTTAACTTTGAATTCTGGAATGATTTCATCTTTTTTCATACTGCATTTATATATAGTTGATTAATTGAATCAGTTATGCTACATAGTACATAATTATATCAAAAGTTTTTAATAACACCCAGAAAAATTATAATTTAACAAAAGATTACATGTGACATCAACAACATTGTCCAAAAGAAAGTGTCACAGCTTGTTTCAGGGAAATTAAA
This sequence comes from Mimachlamys varia, assembly GCA_947623455.1. NCBI lineage: Eukaryota > Metazoa > Mollusca > Bivalvia > Pectinida > Pectinidae > Mimachlamys > Mimachlamys varia. The sequence continues at coordinate 32,289,623 of OX392542.1, forward strand.
CAATGCTAAAATATTTGAGTGTTCCAAGGAGTGGTGATCAACACTAATAAATGAAAAGAAAAAAATATCTGAAAAACTAATGAAATCAAACAATGCTTTTTTCTATTTAAAAAGATGGAAAACACTTCATTTTATTCCGAAATGTTGTGAAATTAATTTGTTCAATAATCTTAAATGACAAATGTTATTTCATTAAATTATCTTAATTTAAAAGAGGGAAATGGAAGGGATCGTAATGCATTCTGAGCAACATGCATAGATCCAAACCTTTAGGTGTGGGACTACTTGGTTTATCACCGTCTGATTTTGAAGAATTGTTGTTATCTATGACGGCTGTATCAGTGCTGTTTGTTGCTAGAGTATCCCCGCCCCCTGCTGATGTAGGGGCTGTCGTTTTGCTGACTGCAGGAACAGGTTCTGTTGTTGTTTTAATGTTTGTAGTAGATGCTGTAGCATTGCTCACTGGTTTATTTTCTGGGGTCTTTATGTCGAGATTTTTCACCTGCATTAAAAAAGACATTTTATTACATTTTTACCAATGAAATATCGAAAATTATTCATTCTATGAAAGTGATATTTTTCACTAGTGAGAAATATGATATTTTTCACTGGTGAAAATTATCTCTTTTTACTGATTTGACCAATCAGAACGCTGCTTACAAATGACATTTGGGAAAATCAAATTCTGTCACTGTAGATTTTGCTATAAAAATGTAATAAACAGAATATCTAACAGTATCTTCAGCAATACCAAACATATTTCACTCGTGAGGCTAATATTTTGATTTTTTCACTCGTGCTGCGCACTCGTAAAAAATATCAAAATATCAGCCCCACTCGTGAAATATATTTGGTATTACTGAAGACACTGTTAGATATCCTCTATTTATTGAGTGATGGTATCTCAACTTGATTAAAGTCTTTTCCATTTGTGAATCAAAGCGCCACAGTAGACCAGTTACAGGGGTCTCTCTCACTTGAGTGTGAATGGGGCCGGGGCCTTCAGAAGTGTGAAAATTATCGTGGTATTGACTAAAATTGTGAAAATTCAAGATATTGACAAATATAAGAAAAACAACTAAAAATTTCTTCTCTTATAGATTCAAAGTAGTTTATTGTTGTTTCAGAAGTCCAAAGCCCTGTCTTTAACTATCACTATCTTTTACAGGGTTGTGCAAAACAAAATGCTCACAATTATGAAAATCAGCTTGAGCGATTGTGAAAAAAACATACTATTTTAGATTGGGAATGGGGCCGAATTTCGGCCCCAAATACAGTCCAGCGAGAGCCCTGAGTTATGCACCCTCAATACTCCAGGGGCTTTGTACCCTTACCTGTGTTATCTAGTCCTATCAAAACTGGTAATGGACTGATGATCGATTAAAATTGAAAATTGATACGTTTGTCCTTTCTAATTTCGATTATCGATTGCAAAATCCATCATCGATAAAATCAGGTCTTTATCTAAATTAATGTGTTGAATGTTTTTGATGATAAAACATGCAGCGATATATTCTTATGATTAATAACTTTGGTTATAAAGATAACCAGATCTAGATCTTCCTGGTCTCCTCGTTCAGATAATTTCACACTTTTAGAGGGCATACAGATTTAACCTCTCCATAACTTTAAAGTATTATTTATCAAGAATTATCTACATACCTGGGATACAAGAGAAATCTCTTGCTTGTCTACAGCAGCTCCCCAGTCCAATTCTGCCATGGCGGATGTCAGATCAAATTTTCTGTCAATTAAAGTCAAAGAAAATTAAATATTTTTTTGAAGTGATGTTACTCAAGATAGTTTTCAACCTTATTTACCAATATACTCCTACCTTTTTTTTAACCTTTTGATCATAAAAATTCCATGAAGTGAGGGAGATTGCAAATCACCATGCTCAAAATTAAAAACATATAGTAAATATAGATTGTTTGTATTGAGTACACAGTATTGTAACCCAGTACCCTATACGGAAAAAGAACACTTCAAAATATTACATTTTGAGTCATGCATGTTCTTTTAATCTAGTTACAATCATTATATTAAATTTTAATATAGCTTATATATCCATGTACTAGGAATTCTTCAACAAATTGAATTCACTGGCATTGGAAATATCAAGGATCTAAAGTTAGCATCAGACTCCCTTCTCAAGATGAGCTCGAGTTGACTGTTGTCACCCAGATGTGTATTAATTATATTATGGCAGATTTGGTTCTTTTCATGATAATTGGTAATAACAGCAAAAAGGATGTGAGGGAAAAAACAGAATACTTCAAATTAAACCACAAATAAGTTTCATATTACTTTTTTTTTTTCGAAGATATATACACTTGTATATGAGAATATCCTTAAAATTATAGGGACACACTATAATATCAATAGAAAATTATTTTGGAAAATTTGTATTTTTTTTGAGATTGTGAATTATCATCTGTTTAGAAGCAGATACATAATATAACCCTTACCTCTCACATAGTCAATATCAAAATATACCATTGTAGCAAATTAATGACAGAATACAATACCTTATAAAGGTTTTTGTTTGTGATAGTATAGCCATATCTAAATTAACAAGCATATATGTATTTGGCTACAAATTTGAAATATCCTAAATGAGGACAAAAGTATTTATCTAGATTATATTTAATGCCCCATAGTTGTTTTAATATTGAAATGCTAATTGAAATATGGGCTTTGTTACCTTCTAGTTCTAAGATGAAATTCAATATCAGTGTGGGGAAATGGAAGTTATATTAAGTATTTCGGTAGGAAATCTGGCAAAAACTGGTTTAATCCAGACTTGACTACAGAAATGTATGTTGAACAAATGCAAGACAGCTAGTAAAATATCAAATGTTTCTTCCCATACTCTAGTGTAATGTACATAGGTAAACTTAATTTTCTAAAGATAACACGTTCTTCAATCTTTCGATGCTATTTTACGATCTTCCAAAAGTCGACAAGACCCTGTGATTCAGCATCTTTTTATTTGGAAAAAAAAGACAATGGCATATTTATAAAACGTTTTATGTAAAGGTTGGTTAGATCGATATAAAATGTTTTATTTTTGTGTATTGTCAAATCATTCGATACTCATGATTATTACAGTCTAAGTGTTTTCTGTAAAATAACATTTTCGTGAAATTAAAAATTTGTTTCAGAAGGAATCCCCACCCAGTTATAGATCCTCTTGAATCTGTTGACAGCCGCTCGGAAGACTTGGCCGGTTTGTTGTAAACAAATCTGCTGATTACTTGCAATACGACACGTCCAGGAGAAGGAGTGTATATACAATTACTAGTTAATGAAGTCACATACATAAACAATTATCGTTAAATTTCTTCATTGTGTGGAAATATCAACCGATTTAAATTAAGAACTTACCAAGTATTTTCCCTTTCAGTTCCAATAATAAGCATGGACGTTTTTTCCGGATTAGTGCCGAGTTTCGTAGTTTCTCATTTCGTCATAAAATAGATTGAAAGAAAAAATAATTTAAAGTGTTTGTCAGTATATTACACAATATGTTACTGCAAATGTTTATTTTTTGGCATGGAAAAAAAGCCACAAAAGTAGATTATTTTGTAAAACTTAAAATACGAAACTAAAAATTACATGTTCTATGTCTAATCTGGGTCATTTGAATGCTTTCATTTGAAGAGATTTTATTGAAACGATTTAAGGTTAATTTCAACCTTGAAGTTCATTTTTTGGAGAATTGCTAATGACATTTAGCGTTAAAAATGTTAAAATTAAGTCTTTTTCTTGCGATAATACTGTTTGGAACCATTTCAAGGGGACATGGAGATGATGATCTATATCAAATTCTGGGAGTGAAGAGAACAGCATCTCTAAAAGAAATTAAACAAGCTTACAAGGCACAAGCGCGAGAATGGTAAGTAGACACCAAATGTTAATGGACACCAGCAGATGATGCGGCCGGCCCTACCTATTGTTACCAATGTCTTATATTTTTGCGAGTCTTTCTTGCATACAAAATATATCACTCCAGCAATGATACAGTTACATGTATCCAGATGGATTCAGCATTTACAGGAAGGACAGAGTTGGTAAAATTGGTGGTGGGGTGCTTATAGCAATCAAAAATGACTTTATTTCATCAGAAGTCCATGACCTTTCCCCATCTGATGATACTGAAATAGTTTGGGCGAAAGTTGAAATGACTGGATGTAAAACCTTGTATCTATGTTCTTTTTATAACCCTAAAACATCTGATGAATCTAATTTGGCAAACTTCGATATATCTGTAAAAAAGGCTAGTACTATTCATAATGCCAGTTTACTCATTGGGGGTGACTTCAATCTCCCAGGTTGGGATTGGGAGCATAAAATTCTTAAACCCAATACCCTTCACTCTAACATCCACTATAACTTTGGCAACTCACTTGATGATGCAGGTCTTACCCAACTTGTTGAAAAACCAACTAGAAACAATAACATCTTGGATCTTGTCATTACCAACCACCCTAACTTAGTCCCCCGTATTGATGTGATGCCTGGCATCTCCGACCACGACATTGTGTTTGTCGAATTCCTGGCCTCTACTGCAAGGCATAAACAGATTCCAAGGCAAATTCCACTTTACAAAAAGGCTAATTGGGATTCTATGAAGAATGAGCTACGTAATTTCCATGATAAACTCCAATCTTCTAGCAACAAACATATTCTTGACACTAATACCATCTGGTGTGATTTCAAGTCGCTTCTGATCTCTCTTGTAAAAACACATATCCCACATAAATTATCAAAACCAAAAGAAAGTCAGCCCTGGATATCACATGAAATTAAACATCTGATCAGTAAACGTAATAGACTGTACAAAAAATCAAAAAAATCAGGTGACCCAAACACAACAAAGAAATATAAAGAGTTAAAACACTTAATTCAAAAAAAGATTCGTCAAGAGTACTGGACATACATCCAAGACATAGTCACTCCAAAAGAAACCTCGATCACTGGAACTTTCAAATGTATGAAAAAATTTTGGGCTTACATTAAACACAAAAAAACAGACTACTCCGGAATCCCCCACTTGAAGCAGGAGGGAAAGCTCATTTCAGACTCGTATTCTAAGGCCAATCTGCTTAACAAGCAGTTTGAATCTGTATTCTCCTCTTCTAAAACCATTTCCTCTGATGTTTTTGTCAACGAAAATTACATGGACTCTAATCAGACATTTCCTACTATGGACACGCCTATTATTTCATCAGATGGCATTCTAAAATTATTGAAAAATCTTAATTGTTCCAAAGCACCAGGCCCAGATGACTTGAGTCCAATGGTCTTGAAGGAATTATCCAGTGAAATAGCACCAATCTTGAGTATCATTTTCAATTTTTCTCTAGATTCTGGCATTGTACCTCAAGATTGGAAGACAGCCCATATTGTTCCCATCTTTAAAAAGGGCCAAAAATATGATCCGGTAAATTACAGGCCAATATCGTTAACTTGTATTTGTTGTAAGCTGATGGAGCATGTCATAGTATCAAACATAATGTCTCATTCTGATCGACACAATATTTTGTACCCTCTTCAGCATGGTTTTCGGAAATCTAGGTCCTGTGAAACACAACTCTTGGAATTTTTTGATGATATTACTAAAACTTTAGATGATTCTAAACAAACAGATATTTTGGTCATGGACTTTTCTAAAGCGTTCGACAAGGTCAGTCACTCTTTACTTGTCAACAAACTAATTCACTATGGTATTGATGAGAAAACAACATCTTGGATCTCCAATTTTCTTAATAATAGAACCCAATCAGTACTTGTGGAAGGCGTCAAATCTGAATATGTTCATGTTCTATCCGGTGTTCCCCAGGGATCTGTTCTAGGCCCAAGTCTGTTTTTATTTTATATTAACGACATGCCATTTGGCCTTAAGTCCAAGGTCAGACTGTTTGCGGATGATACCATCGTGTATCTGACAATTACGTCAGAAACAGATGCCAGGACCCTGCAGTCTGATCTGGACAAACTGGCCTCTTGGGAGCAGAAATGGCACATGGCTTTTCATCCTAGTAAGTGTTATGCTTTAACAGTCTCTAAGAAAAAATCTCCCATTTATTTTGATTATTCACTTCATGGCCAAATTCTAAAACATGTAAATTCTGTTAAATACCTAGGAGTAACCCTCAGATCAGACTTGAAATGGGATACTCATGTAGATCAGATTTGTAATAAGGCAAATTCTACTCTAGGATTCCTCAGAAGAAACCTGAAAATTAGCTCTACATCATTTAAAGAACAGGCTTATAAATCCTTGGTCAGACCTTCTTTAGAATATGCCTGTTCAGTTTGGGATCCATTCACTAAAAATAATATAAACAAAATTGAAATGGTTCAGAGAAGGGGGGCTCGTTATGTGTCAAACCGTTTTCGTAACACCTCTAGTGTGACAGATATGATAGATACTCTTGGTTGGCGCAGCCTTTCAGACCGTAGGAAAGATGCACGCCTGAAAATGTTCTATAAGATTCATCACGGCACTGTAGCCATACCAACGTCTGACAGACTGCAACGAGCCTCCAGAATTTCTAGAAATTCACACCAGTATCAATATCAGCAGATTTATTCAAAAACATTGGCTAGGCAACAATCTTTTTTCCCACGCACTGTTGTAGACTGGAACAATTTACCATCACACGTCGTTAGTGCTCCCACTTTCAACTCTTTCAAGACCTCTCTTTCTCAACTTTCTTCTAAAACAACCAATGATGAGTAATTTAGAACAGCTGACAGACTTTACATAATAATTTCTTTTCTTCTCTCCTGCTGTTTACTCCTAACAGGCTTTGTAGGAAGGGGATTCCCAATCACTTTGCTGTTAGGAGTCACTCTCTCTCTTTCTTTTCTTGCATCATTTGTAAACATATATATACATTGTATATCTAAGTAAATACTAAATAACTGAATTATTATGTAATATGTAAGTCTGTCACTGAGCATAGCACAAACCCAATCCCGTTACAAGATCTTCAACTAGTTGAAGGTGGTAACTATATGGTAGAACCTAGAACCTAGAACCTAGTAGAACCTAGAACCATGTATACAGAGGCTGAGTATGCATTTGTATGTTGCCATCTGTGTATACCTCACATATGGTCACAGTAGGCCATGGCATTGATAAATCTACGTGCACAAATTTCACACTGTGGGACCCATTGTTTTTCGCAAAACAAATGAAAATGACCCATGAAAAATAATTGTAGATTGACAACTGAGTATAGGACTGGTTAAAATGATAACAATCTTTAATTAACCATATACTTAGATAGCAATCTAACTCGGTGATTTAATGTTTAATTTGTGTACAATTTCAACAACAAACGTAAGCTTTCTAGAACTTTTATTGTACCACCGCTAAGGAAAGGGTAAAGTGAAAACCACTGTGCAATCAGATTCATGATTGGAAATACACTTTAGCAAAAGCCAAACAGGAGGCCCAGTGGGCCTGTATTGTTCACCTGCATCAAGTTGTTTCAAAGGAATCATGGAAGAAAATGGACAATATCCTGTCATTTTTTAGTAGAATACAAAGGATTATAAGGAATTAAATAAATTACCCTTATTGGGCCCCACCTAGGTGTGTGTGAGAGATGTGGGTTGTTGGTGAATGATGGTTTAGTTCCAGCGATACAAAATTGTATCTCATTCACCAAAGGATGGTTCACAACAAATTTCGACAATATCCTGTCATTCATTCACATGTACAAGAAGAAGGATTTTAAAGAAGGTTACTCCATTTCATTTATTGGGCTCCACCCCACAGTCCCCAGGGTTTCCTGCCCACATTTTATACAAAATTGATTCCCATTCATCAAATGATGCTGAAAGCTCAAATTTGGACAGTATCCTGTCATTCCTAAAGAAGAAGCAGGGTTTTAAGGATTTTCCCTATTGGGCTCCGCCCTCACACCCGATGGGGGTCAGACCCACTGATTATACAAAACTGGATACACTCAAGGATACTTCAGAATAAATTTGGACAATATCTTGCCACTCCGAAAGAAGAAGGATATTGAATAATTTGCTATATTTTCCAAATTGGGCCCCATTGCACTCCTCAAGCTCAAGGGGGGTCAGATGCACCATTTATACAAACCTGTTATATTCATACACAAGAAGAAGGATTTTAAAACATTTACTATATTTCCATATTGGGCCCTACCCCTCAGGCCCCAGGGGGGTCAGACACAAAGTTTATTCAAAATTGATTCCACTTCTTCCAAGGATACTTAATTCAGAACAAATTTGGACTATATCCTGTCATTGCGCAAGAAGAAGAAGAATTCTAAAGAATTAACTAAGTTTTCCCTATATTGGTCCACCCCTCAGGCCCAATAGGGTCACACCAACGGTTTATACAAAATGGAATCCCCTTTACTTGTTACTTAGATCTTAAGGAATTTACAATATTTTCCCTATTGGGCCCCGCCCCTTTAGCCCCATGGGTTCAGACACGGTTTGAACTAAATTGATTCCCCTTCCTCCAAGGATATTTGATCAGAACAAATTTGGAACAACAGAGGACGGAAGCTGCACCATGGCATAAGCTGGATTACTTGCCCTTCGGGCAGGTCAGCTAAAAACCTATCAGACATCAGTTTTTTTTTCACCTCTGCTATGGATCAAAACTTAAATTCTTGGGAGTGTGAGTGGTCCTATACGGTTATATAATTACCTACCCTTAATTTGCGAAACTTTTAACTTTTTTATAACAATTGTAAAACAAGTTGTTTCTACTTAATTAAATATTGATCATGCACTTTTGATGTTTATTAGAATGCAAGGGTCGTATTGACAGACATACCGGTACCCATAATATTTTCGTGTCTGGATGTGGAATCAAGGTAACCATGGCAACCTTGATTAAAGTCAAGTATGCTATATCTTCTGTATACCACTCAACCAGTCACCACCCTAAAAGTCTTAGTTTCAGTGAACAGCCCCAAATAACCACTTTCAGTGATAAATCTATGTGCTCATCTCACATCCTGTACATGTACTCATAAAATTTTGAAAGGACCAATTGAATTTCAAGAAATGGTTAAGATTAACATTGTGGGACTCATTGTTGTGGCAAAACAAATGAAAAAGACCCATAGAAAATAATTGTAGATTGATCACTGCACTTCCAAGTTTAACCCTTAACCCAAACTCAATGGAATTGTAACCCTAGGCCTCCCACCTCCAACCCTGATTTTCATTAAAAGCTATAATTTGTTTTTATTCTTTTTGCAGGCATCCAGATAAAAACAAGGAACCCAATGCTGCTGATGTTTTCACTAAAATAAATGAAGCATATGAGGTATAGTCTGATTCCTTAAATGCATAATAATTAGTGAAAAAATTTACTGGGACAGAGGTATTTATTTGGTCTAAGGGAGTTAAATCACTGTTATATAATGATATTCACTAAAAAAATGTTGATTCAATGGTAAAATTTGATGAATGTACTTAAATGTAGTATTGTGAAAGGATAGGGATTAATTAAAACACAAGCACATCATGAAACAGTACTGCTGACATCAATTGTATCAGCCAAGTTATTAACAAATAAAGCTCATTATGCTGGTGAGTAATCTCCCTTAGACCAGTAACACCTACCAGTATAACTGACTCTCTGTGGCCCAGTATATCTGGTATGCACTACACAATGTAGATTCTGTACCTTTGAATAGTCATTGATACACAAATGTATAAAGTATTCCTGCCTCGTCGGTTCAGACAGAAATATAAATCCTGTCATGATCGAAAAGAAAGGATGATTAATTTGCATTGTGTTTAAAACAGCATTATTGGCCTATCCAGATTAATGCATTGCAGACCTAAGAAGTTTATAATATATAAGGAAACATAGAGTTTTGAATTATTATGATGTAAATGGATCAAATTTGTGGATTTTAAACTCATTTGGTACATTTTACTTTATGTTAATGTCCAGTCCATCCTGGTTTCTTGTACATGTAGAAATATGTTAAACTGGTTTCTTGGCTAAAATTCTGAGTGGTTAATGGTTTCTGGAAATAATCAGATTTTACCAGCTTACATATTAGCACATTATATTGAACTTAATATGCATTAATGTACTTTTCTTTAAAGACCTTAAGTGATGAGGAGAAGAGACGCCAGTATGACAGATTTGGGTACACCACTGCAAGAGAACCTCAGAGACAGCAAGGCTTCCATCAAGGTGGTGGTCCTTTCGAAGGATTTGGAAGTTTTTTCAGAAGTTCTGGATTCCATTTTGGAGGATTTGGAGGAGGGGAATCAATCATTGATAAATATACTGTCACACACAGGTACAGTCTATAGAATGCTGTCAGTTACATATAGACCTTTATTACATTTTTACCAGTGAAATATCAGCTTGATAAAACTTACATCTTCACTGCTTATATATCATCACTAGATATGATATAAGAAATCTTATGTAAGTTTTGGTCCAATATCATTGCGCACAATTTGTGTACCATTTTTTCGTTATTCTAGAATCAATTCATTTAAGTAAGTAAATTAAAAACCTTTATAATATTTTGGAAATAAATAGATATCTAATGGATTTTATTTAATATTTTGAACAAAAATAGAACTTCAACCTGTGGCGTATAATATTCTATAAGCCGTCTAAGACACTCCGTCCCAATCAGTTGTAACGTCAAATTTTAAAAATGAAATCAGACAAGTGGGAATTTCGAAAATGTAATAAAAAAAGAATTCAATGGTTTCCCAATAAATATCAAATATATTTCACTCGTATGGCAGATTTTAAATATATTTTCACGAGTGCATACCACTCGTGAAAATATAAAAAGATCTACCATACTCATGAAATATATTTGATATTTAATGGGAAACCATTGAATAGCCTCTATATATTGCATTGGTACATTGTAGTGCTTTCATTAGCGATTTTCAGGGTATTACTGAAAGAGAATCAATTTTGGTGAGATACATTTACTGAAATGTATCAAGGAGTTTTCGAAAAAAAAAGGACTCTGTAATTCAATTTCAGTAATAAAATTTGGGAAATTGTGGGTCACAACAAGTCGGGGATGGTAAGCCGAGGTTTATTTACTATCAACTAAAGTTTCGTCTGTTAATGCATCGACAGGACCAATTAAGAAAAGTTTCAAATGGGTTGAGAGAAATTGGTGATGTTATGTTTTAAAGACTCCTTGGCCAAATGAAATATATGTCGTTGACTCAACTTTGTCATCCAGTGTTCATGTATAGCCAGTACACTATTTCTTATAAAGTATCATAATTTCTGGCCATTAACTTTCTCAAATATGGTTTGATCGTAGAATTCGCAAAACCAAATAGGATGTGATTTCTGTTACAGAATGTACGAGACAAAGATCCTACCTGAAAGCTACAATAGACCCTACTTCCTGTACGCCTATGCAGATTTCTGTTTTGAATGTTCAAGAATTGATCACCACATCGAGAAATTTATCAAAGAGCTTGATCTTGTTGGTAGGTGGAAATAAAATTAAATAAATAATAAATGTAGTTTTCATATGACTTTCAAGTTTGCTGTTGCAACTTTTCAAAACATCTATTTCGTAGTTTACAAGAATAAGAAGTATTATATTATGGCCATTATAAGTTAAAACTTTCTGAAATGAAATATTTTCGGTATTTCAAGACGTGTACTCCTTTTTTAAAGGCATTTACTGTAGAATAGGGATTCATATGATAATGACATTTAGCCATGCTAAAGATTGTTTTACAGGACATTTTATATAGTGTGGCTACATTTATCAATATCTCGACAACACTGAAAGTAAGCTGGCTCCCGACATTATCACAAACCACAAAAAAAAAATTAGTTGAAATGCTACACATTGCTGATTACTATGTTTTTCACTTAAACTGCAGGTATTCCGACCTAGATTTGACAACCTAATAGTCTCTGAAATGTGTAGAAATGCATTGTAAAATTTCAGATTAAGCATAATATCAATTCACAAAAAAAAAATTACGTACTGACCTACCCTATGTATTTCAGGCGTGTTACCTGAAACATAATTATTCTTTATCTTTGGCCTTACCTTTTTGATATTATGTATCATGTACATAATATCAAAAATATCAAAAATTATGTACAGTGCTTCGTTCCTGTTCTGGGAGTTTGACCTTATTCTGGACAACCTAATAGCCACTGAAATGTGTGGAAATGCATTGTAAAATTTGAAATTGAGCATAATATCAATTCACAAAATAAAAATTTGGTACGAACCTACAGGTACGTTTTTTTTTCAGGCATGTTACCTGAAACATATTCTTTTTTGTTTGGCCTTACCTTTTTGATATTATGTATCACTGTTTTTGCACTACTTACTATAGGTATAGGGGTAGGAACTTTCCATGCTGGACATGCAGTTGGTTTGGCATCGGAACTCCGAGTCCATCACGTACCAGCCATTTTAGGAATCGTCAACGGAAGAGCAACCTTTTTCACAGGGAGTGTTGGGCCTCAGCAGTTCCGAGACTTCATAAGGAAGATGTTCCCATCAAAACTCATAGAAAGGGTAAGCATTTGAAAATGGCTGAAAAATCTTGTTGAAAACAAAAATGGTGTGGTGATGTACCATACTTGCCAATTCTCACTGTATACAATTTGTAGGAGAAGACTCCCAATTTTGGACCCTAAAATGTTACATTTTCAACTTGGGAATTTGCTGAACTATTCTTATTTTTTAAGATCTGTGGATTTCATCTGAAAGAACAGCTCAAAACAAACCATTTAAAAGTGTTATTTTTCCTTTGTATACATGTACATGTATACCTATTTTTCATGTTTTCAATTCTTAGCACACGTAATCTTTCCCATGGAAATTTCAAAAAGTTGGCAAGTATGATGTACTATTTACGGTACTTATAACCATAACTTTAGTGTTGTGTCTTTACACTAATCATTACCCCTAACCAAGTTTGAACTAGACCACTGACCGATCAGCCCTGGGAGCTTTCTATTCCTGAATGTTAACATTACCAGTACATCATTATAATATAACTAAAGAGGGTCGTTTTATGTTTCAGATTATTTGTTTTTAACTTCAAATTCTGTGGGAGTCAGTATATGTATAATTCAGTTTCAACTTCATGTACTTTTCTTAATCTTTGTCTGAATCTTGTTTTCTTTATTTTGACTTTGCCTTTGGCTCCCTCTCCATCAAATTTGAAGTGGGGCCTTATAATATATATTTGACAAATATATTTATCTCACATTTGACGATAGCCGAGGAAAGAGAGTCTACAGTGTTGCTTTTCTGGCTGTGCCTGCATCAGCATTTGCGTTAAAGTCCACTTTTAACAGTGTTTTTGTTATCCAATTTTATTAAAACTTTGTCACATTAATCATACTGAAACACCTGGCCTATAAACCTCTGTTTGCAGGAAATTGTTTTACAGATCTAGTATCTGAATTTTGAGAATTTGTGCTGGTGTCCACTTTTAACAGTGTTCTTCATATCTGATGGAATCAAAACTTGGTCAGGTTACTGATACAATCATACTCTGTGTAATTTGTGGTACTATTATAAATATTGACAAAGTAAGAAAGGCAAGACATATAACTGTGTGTAATTCTTGTATCCAAGTATTGATGAGTTTTCTTTTTTTTTCTTTCAGAAGTTGACGGATGACACGTATAATACTTACTTGGATGGCTGGACGGACAACCAAGTCCGAGCCATTATACTAGGACAGAAGGAGGAACCAGCAATCCGATTTCTTGCCACAGCCATGTATTACAAAAACTTTGTAAAATTTGCATACATACACACAGGTTCGCAAGATGTTGCTAAAATCATGAAGAAAAATGGAGTGAACAAATACAGAGAAACGTTACTCATGTTCAACGAGGAATCCTCCTCTCCTGTGGCCACTATCAGTGTAAGTTGTTTGTATATATGCCAATTCAACTTAAAAATAATTACTCTCTAGATATCCAACTTCATCAGCATGATAACTAAAATGACATTTCTGGAATTTATTTTTATCCTCAAAGTTCCAGCAGTAACTGTAAACATACATATTTTAGTGGTAATCTTAATAATAATCAAGTACAGTAAACAAAGTTTCTTGTGCTGCTAGAAACTTTCAGAATTTCGGTTTTGGTGGTGGAGAATAGTAGGAGTTCCTGGCAAAAAAACAGCATCCTAGGGCCAGTACCTGGTGACTGTCCCTCATAGGCCTGGAACTCATGACCCAGAGGTGAAGGGCTAGTGGTATCAGAATGTCAGGCACCTTCACCACTTGGCCACTGGACCCAGTGATGGAGGGCTAGTGGTAACAGAATGTCAGACACCTAACCACTTGGCCACTATGACCCAGTGGTTGAGGTCTAGTGGTAACAGAATGTCAGACACCTCAACCACTTGGCCACTGTGACCCAGTGGTGGAGGGCTATTGGTAACAGAATGCCAGACACCTTAACCACTTGGCCACTGTGACGCAGTGATTGAGGGCTAGTGGTAACAGAATGCCAGACACCTTAACCACTTGGCCATTGGACTCAGTGATGGAGGGCTAGTGGTAACAGAATGTCAGACACCTCAACCACTTGGTCACTGTGACCCAGTGGTGGAGGGCTAGTGGTAACAGAATGTCAGACACCTCAACCACTTGGCCAACATGACCAAGAGTCAGAGGGCTAGTGGTAACAGAATGTCAGACACCTAACCGCTTGGCCACTGTGACCCAGTGGTGGAGGGCTAGTGGTAACAGAATGTCAGACACCTTCACCACTTGGCCACTATGACCCAGTGGTTGAGGTCTAGTGGTAACAGAATGTCAGGCACCTTCACCACTTGGCCACTATGACCCAGTGGTTGAGGTCTAGTGGTAACAGAATGTCAGACACCTCAACCACTTGGCCACTGTGACCCAGTGGTGGAGGGCTATTGGTAACAGAATGCCAGACACCTTAACCACTTGGCCACTGTGACGCAGTGATTGAGGGCTAGTGGTAACAGAATGCCAGACACCTTAACCACTTGGCCACTGTGACGCAGTGATTGAGGGCTAGTGGTAACAGAATGCCAGACACCTTAACCACTGGGCCACTGGACCCAGTGATGGAGGGCTAGTGGTAACAGAATGTCAGACACCTCAACCACTTGGTCACTGTGACCCAGTGTTGGAGGGCTAGTGGTAACAGAATGTCGGACACCTCAACCACTTGGCCAACATGACCAAGAGTCAGAGGGCTAGTGGTAACAGAATGTCAGACACCTAACCACTTGGCCACTGTGACCCAGTGGTGGAGGGCTAGTGGTCACAGAATGTCAGACACTTTAACCACTTGGCCACTATGACCCAGTGATGGAGGGCTAGTGGTAACAGAATGTCAGACACTTTAACCACTTGGCCTCTATGACCCAGTGGTTGAGGGCTAGTGGTACTGTAACAGAATGTTAGACACCTTAACCACTTGGCCACTGTGACCCAGTGGTGGAGGGCTAGTGGTAACAGAATGTCAGACACCTCAACCACTTGGCCACTGTGACCAAGTGGTGGAGGGCTAGTGGTAACAGAATGTCAGACACCTCAACCACTTGGCCACTGTGACCCAGTGGTGGAGGACTAGTGGTAACAGAATGTCAGACACCTCAACCACTTGGCCACTGTGACCCAGTGATGGAGGGCTAGTTGTAACAGAATGCCAGACACCTTAACCACTTGGCCACAGTGACCCAGTGGTGGAGGGCTAGTTGTAACAGAATGCCAGACACCTTAACCACTTGGCCACAGTGACCCAGTGGTGGAGGGCTAGTGGTAACAGAATGTTAGACACCTCAACCACTTGGCCACTGTGACCCAGTGGTAGCAGAATGTTAGACACTTAACCACTTGGCCACTGTGACCCAGTGGTGGAGGGTTAGTGGTAACAGAATGTCAGATACCTCAACCACTTGGCCACTGTGACCCAGTGACCCAGTGATGGAGGGTTATTGGTAGCAGAATGTCAGTAACCTTAACCACTTGGCCACTGTGACCCAGTGGTGGAGGGCTAGTGGTGTCAGAATGTCAGTAACCTTAACCACTTGGCCACTGTGACTCAGTGGTGGAGGGCTAGTGGTAGTAGAAAGTCAGACACCTAACCACTTGGCCACTGTGACCCAGTGGTGGAGGGCTAGTGGTACTGTAACAGAATGTTAGACACCTCAACCACTTGGCCCCCACATGCTATCTGTTATGGGTCTACAGTGTGGTAACTGCAGTATGTTTCCCCCCCTACAGATGCACCAGTTGTCACGAAGTACACTTAATGAAGTCATCGAAAGTAACAAGTTTCTGCTGCTCCCTAGATTGTCATCTCAAGAACGTTTCGACG
Source organism: Mimachlamys varia (assembly GCA_947623455.1). NCBI lineage: Eukaryota > Metazoa > Mollusca > Bivalvia > Pectinida > Pectinidae > Mimachlamys > Mimachlamys varia. Next base: position 32,305,995 of record OX392542.1, read on the forward strand.
AGCTTTGCCCAGTTGAGAGATCAGCACGACGTAAGAAGTTAGTAATCAGACAAATTTTTTTCATGCTTTATCACAAAAAAAATAGATATTGGTGACAGTGTTTGATTCTGGTTTAAAAATATTAGAATGTTCTGTTATGAATAATATGTTAAATAATATAATATGCATAGCTATCGGCAATAATTTTTAGATTGACTGACTAGATTGTCCGTCTGTAGACACAATTTTGTCCGGCTATGCATTCACTCAGTTTTCAACAGATCTTTTTAAAAATTTTGTGGGAATAGACAGCAGAGTATGAAGATGTGTCCCCTAAAGTTACCAGTAGTAAACTTGCATTTTGACCCTTTTTCAGAAAGTTATTCCCATTTTTATGTAAAAAATGACCAAATATTTGTCCAGCTATGCATTCGCTCAGTTTTCAAGGGATCTTTTTAAAATTTTGTAGGAATAGACAGTACAGTATGTAAATGTGCCCCATGAAGTAAATTTACATTTTCGCCTCTTTGCAATTTTTTCCTTTTCAGAGATTTATTCCCCTTTTACGAAAATAAACACAATTTTGTCCAGCTATGCAATCGCTCAGTTTTCAACAGATCTTTTTAAACTTTTATGGGAATAGACAGTACAGTATAAAGATATGCCCCTCATTTGTTGTACAAATAACTTTAAGGGGGCAGGGGTATGAGTTGGACCCGAGACAACAATTCTAGTTTTGGTGAAATTCAATACAGGAAATAATTTCAACCATTCATCCAGCTTAAATGTCTTGCCCAGAATGATTCTTGGGGAGCTTTTACCTTTGAAAATAAAACTTTGCTATGAGTTGAGGAAACATTTAAATACTTTGACAATCACATATATATATGTTGCTTATTGAATTTATATATACCCTTGTTGTTTAGTATAACAGTAAAATATCTTTTGCTATTTTCTTTTTCTTCAGATTGTGCATTGTTCTGTTTACAAAGAAGGCCAACGAACATGAGGTATATCGCGAATCGTTCCGTCAGTACATCCGACGGTCTCCGTTAATACAGCAGGAGCGTGTCAGGTTCACCTACGTATACGAAGAAACTCAGAAAGACTTTGTGAAGAGTCTAACAAAGGGAAGCAAATCTGTTGTCGAAAACAACGCTGTCAAGGTATATTTAAGCAAGTGCTCATTACAGAATGCACCTTGTGCAATCAATATGACATTTTTCTGATATTACACAAATATAGCTAGTTACATTAGGTTTTAGCCAGTTTACACAGGGATCCAGTTAGTAGAGGTAAGATATAAGTTAAGAGGGAAATGCCAGTACCAAATAGTAAGGCAGGAATAGACAGATTTTCAAGTTTAATAGCCAGGGGCCTGTTTTGACAGGTTATACTATATTTCTAATCTGGGGTCATCAGAGTATCATATCCATTAAAATTTACATGCTACAGTAGTGTTTGTATTTTGAAAAATAATTTCTCTTGGCGAAATTGCATTCAATTTGGTCTTTTGATTAAAATATGAGTCCGACCTCTTAGCCACTTTTCAATATTTAAGTTTACAATTTTCTTTCAGGATAAGTTTGTTTGATGTTTTGATTTTGCTTAATAATATGTTTTTGCCAACCATTCGCTTTAAATATCTTTATGTACATTGCATAGATACATACATAAATTAGGACTCAAACTAAATATTGATGAATTATTTATCCTCTTACATAGAAATCTGTCAGTTTTGATAGATATAACACTCCCGTATGATTGAATTTTTATCTCTTTAAGGCTTGAGCAAGAAATATGAGATACAAGTAGTAATATTTTGTCTTTTTTAGTAAACAAAAGCTACATGTACCTCACTTCTTGGTAGGTATATTAAATGGATGTCATTTCCATTGTGACATAATCATACAAAACAAAATTGTATATTGCTAGAAAAAAAACCTGTAGGCTAAAAATGCTGTTTCCCAAGCAAACTAATGATGTCACAAAGGCATTGACATACCTAATTGCCTACCACAATTTTAACCCACAACTTTTAATTAAGTTTTATCCTAACCCCATTTATTGTAGGTTGTCCTTATTTGGAGGATGGATATTCACCACCTGAGCTACGATTGGCTGAAGACAGGTTGGAGCGCCAACCCTAACCGCCTACACGAGTGTGAGGAGTATCTTGAGGAGAAAGTCAAACTTCTCCTTAACTCTGATCAATCTCTTGCCTATAAAGTTCTTCTACCAGAGTTTCATAACGAACATGCTTTGGTAAGTACAAGAACAGAGAATCAACGATAGTTTTTAATAAGGTAATATCTGCTGTACTTACTAACAATGTTAATAGATAGGACAAAAATGAAACTCCAGATTGAAAACAATAGCCGTGTTATTAAGGGTACATATATCTGCATTAACAGTTGAAATAGTTACAACACCAGGCTCTGATTTGACCCTTGAGAAAATTTGGCACTTGTAGATTGAAGGTTCTGACCTACTACAGTCATGTACTGACTGTTGGTAGTTTGCTTTATTTTTTCTAAAGCAATGTCAACCTAGATGCAGATTTAAAATATGTTTTATAAATCAGTAGAAGAAAGATTTGTAATTCTTGATATTGTTATTTTTTCTCTGAGACTATGCATTTTGAGCTCTGCCTATTGTTTGGTCAAAGTGCGTCTTTTATCATGGAATATTTCTGTACCTCCCATACAGTTTCAATCGAATCCAAACTTTTGCCGTAGAGAAAGCAATATTTAATACTGCAATAAGATAAGGGAGATAACACATAGACTCGGACTGGGGTAAGCGTTTATGATAGAATAATTTTGTTGGCATTTCGTGGTGACTAGAATATAAGTTAAATTAAGTTAATTTTATTTCTGGTTCAGGACTATAAAGTCTTCTATACCAGACTCACAATACATACATGAATATCAATTTTGAAGCATTTATCAATATCTATCAGGCTTGTTATAGCACCAAGCATAGGTTTGTTGTTGGACAAATATGGTATGAAATATGTCTACCAATTTATATATAGCAGTTTTTTCTAGCAAACATTCATAATAAAAACATTCAATAAAAAAGCTTACATCTATTACTCTCAAGTCTGCCAGTTTTATTAACTGTTTAAGTAGTAAAATTACTATCAAACAGTTAATAAAACTGGCAGACTTGAGAGTAAAAGATGTTAGCTTTTTTATTGAATGTTTTTATTTCAAGTTTATGTTTATTTAACAGGGTTTGATGGTCAGGATCCTGTATCGACTACTGGACTGGGCAGAAAGAGTTTTTTCCTATCTAACATCGTAAGTAATGTTCATTTGGAATGTTTTTTTATCCTATATATTTTATGCCCGGGTATACTGCACAAGACCAAAAGTGATTGGTTTCAATATTCTTTTGAAAAGACTGTTTCATATATTTATACACTATATAGTTTGCTTGTTAAAACCAAGAAATTGGAATCTTTATAATTCAACTTAAAGGAATTTTACTATAATTATGGAATATCATAAGTTTAAAGATGCAAGATTTTCTCTTGTTTTTCTTGTAAACGGTAAAAAGAAATGTTAAACATGAAGTAACATTTCTGTTGTGTGTTTTACCCTATAGGTATGACGGTTTCACTGTGAGCACTGTGCTGTTGTCTCTATTCCTCATGTTTTGTATGGGCTACTTTATGAACAAGATGGCCGATATTGAACACCAGCAAGTGAAGGAAAAGGAACCAAAAAAAGTGAAGTCGCGACCTCCCTCAACGTACGTATTGGATCAGTCAATGTCAGCTCCTTTAAAGTGTGTGATCTTTTGTCTTGTTTTGCAAGTTTGGTCCTGAACTTCTGTATATGTTGACTGTGACCTGATTAAAATACAGATCCTCACTATTACTATCGTGTGTAGGATCTGACAGCGACCAGTAGAAGGTCATGTGCAGATGATCTTTGTATTCACCAATCAAATCACTGCTTACCAGATTCTGAAAGTGAAAAGCTAATTTCGATTTGTTTCTACACTTGTCGTTAAACCAGAGTAAAGTAGCGAGAAACCCAAACAACTGTATACAAAATGGCGGCGCCCAGTTCAGCGGTCTCTACGCCAAGGCGTGTGTTCTTCTTAATAGACATTATCTGTTTGATTTGTAGTTTTTTTGTTTGTCAAAAATGAAATAACAACTGAAGGTTAAGATATTATCACAGAATATTATAATCAAATTGTTATATAACGCCCTGAATGATTTTCTCTTCTTCGCTTCGATCCGGCAACATTTTTGTTCGTCTTCCAAACACCGTTTACAAGGTGCATTTGGATTGGCTTATCATTTCTAGATATGGAAATAATAAAGGTCATCTGCACATGACCTTCTACTGGTTGCTGTCAGATCCTACACACAATAGTAATAATGAGGATCAGATTGGATAATGTATTTTCATGTAGAAGAATATTGTTTTAAAAAATTACTCACTTTGACATTTCTATCCACTTAACAGCTCTGTAGACAACAAGAAAGTCAACTTGTATGAGATCAACTATAAGTCATACAGTGACTTTGTTGTCAATGTGGAGACAGGTTTGACCTTTGCCCTTTTGGTGGATGGCGAATCAAAAGAAAAGCTGCTGTATCGGTTTGGGGAACTAGTTTACCCAACATACACAAGGTAGGAAAAACTGACTGTGTCATCTAGTACAAACCTCTGATGGAGGGAAATCTCTTAATATTGAAACTTTAATTCATTCACACCTAAACATTTATAATGAACCAGTCTAATCTTTGAGTTGGATAAGTTCACTATGTCTTCAGGGGTGAATGGATTAAGTGTGTTTACCTGGTGAATTGTAACCATAGTGATATGATATGGGCAGTTCTAAGGCAAAATTGATAATGTCGAACTTTTAAGCCAACCTAAATAATTAAATGATGTGTATTAGGATTTGCTACGCAATAATAGCACTGTTCATTATAAAATATATATTAACATGCAAATGAGTCTTGCTACTGTGGGAACACATTGTGATGTGATGTCCTATATAAAGTGTACCCTCGACCTATCGCCATCCAAATCTACCGCCACCCTCGCATACAACCGCCTAAACCTCTAGAACGGATTTCCCTCCTTAATTCCCTCGTTAAGTTCGCCACCCTCGCATACTGCTATCCGCCACATCCTTTTAAATACATACGTCCCAAATCGCTATATATTTCCATCAACGATATCGCCATATTGTTCTGTTTTTGGAAATTGAGGAACTCTTCAGTGTTCTATTTATAGACATAAAAGTACTATTTCCAGCTTTCACAGCTCGCGCAACTTGTACATGCAGGTAACTTAGCTTTACATTTCAATGATTTTCTATCACTCAGGTTGATCGATATCAGGATGTTTTTATTGTGTCACTACCACACATACTTATGGCTTGGTTTGTAGTAAAAGCATGACTGATTTCTACTCATTTTGTGTTCTTATTGTGTATATGAACATTTGGCTTCGTCAGTCAAGATGGAAACTCCCAGCATCTTTCTCAATGAACAGAATCTAACACTTATGTTCAGGTAATATTGAATTTATTAAACTTTTGAAATGATTTCATTATCACATCAACATAAATATTAGATCCTCTATATACACTGATACTGTGTAACCTGTCTAAACCGGAACTCACTAGGACCATAAAGTTGTCGCTGGTTTCCACAGGTGCCTGTTTTGTAGAGGTATGGTATAGATATACAATTGTAGTTGAGAGGGAAACATCGGTACCTAATTGGTTTAAGGCTGGAATACACAGGGATTCAGGTTAGATAGGGGCTGGTTAAGACAAGTTATAATGTGTAAATATGATGAGATTAACTGTATGTGATAATCAGTTTATTGCTGATAAGGTTTAGTTATCTCCCTTGATAACCTATGGTTATCTCCCTTTAATTTCATTTTTCTACTCTTTGTAGGTACAGTGCCCTCACGTTTGGGTTCATAGACCTGGATCTCTATCTGGGATGGTACAGACATTTACTGGAGGAATGTGTTGACTTCAAACAAGACTTGTCTGGCATCAAAATCAAAAGTTGTTTGGGAACAGTTCTGGCCATTAACGGTTTCAGAAACTATTTCTACATTTATCATCCGAAGCGAGTTCGGAAATGGGTTCGCCAACACACTGATAACATCCCAAGCTCGATTGGATTTTTTGATACAGATGAGGAATCAGACTCGGAAGAAAAACGCTTCAGGGAAGATGTACCTTCGGAGGATCTACTGAAAGGCTACACGACCTGGATGGATCGAGTTTTTGATGGATCTGTTAAGAAAATCCGAGTACCATACTGGCCAGAAATGCTGATTGAATAAGAGTAGACGTTAAGATATTAACGTAATTTGTAAGTGTAGTCTAAAAGAATTTTATCAAGCTTTACAACAATCAAAACTGTTCTGAGATAATCAGTAGCGTGCAGTCATATTATTATTTTTACCTGTAGTAGTCTCAAATAAATATGATCAATTTGGACAAGATGACATAAAAAGTGATTTTAACTTGTATTAGATCAGATATACGTAGACATGAATGTTAAAATTGACCTTTGACTCCTGAAATTTTAGGTAGATTTATTGACTGTTATATAATGTAATACAAGGAAAATATGAGTACCAGTACTCTTATTGTTATAGAGTTTTAAGAACAAGCAATCTTTATTGACTGTTAATTTTCAGTAAGAAGTCCTGATTTTCTGTATTATTTTGAAAATAATTCAACTTAAGATATTAACAAATACAGAAATCAAGAATGATTGAAATTAAATCTTGATCTTATAATAAAAATCAGATGCTAACAAATAAAAACTGTTTAAAGGTTGTCTTATTTGAGTTATTTCCACACCGAAAGCATTCCTCCAAATCTCGCTAAGTACAGTTTATCTATATTGCTTTCTGCAGTAAAGATTGCGCTTATCTATCTAAATTTGGTTTTCGGTGTAAAATTTGAGAATGCCAAAATAAGTATGTTAACAGTAAACCATAATAGGCATCATTCGAAATAAAATCTTTGTTATTGCTTAAAGATCACAATAGAAAAGGAGAAAAAAGGTATTAATTATGGTATTTATTTTGGAATTGAATTTATTTTTTTTCAGACCTTTTTTGAAAAACAATCTAAGGAAATATCCATGAAAAGTTCATTTTTGGATTAAATTTCATTAATACAATTGTTTAATTTCATTTTTTAAGAGATCTTATTTATTACACACATAATAATGATGTTATTGACAATTTTGAATTTGAACTTTAAAAATCGCAGAACTGATGTAAAATTATTTTTCATTTCTTATTAAATTATAAAGTTAAAAAATTCTTTTCATTTCTTTATTATAGAGATAACAAGTGCTTTTTGTTTCTTCAGAGTTTTACTAAATATTTAAAATTTGAATGAATGATGCTACACAACATCTTTTGAATTGTGTATATGATATGCCTCAGTGTGCTTAAATACCATGTAAATACATGTTTTATTTATGCCTGTTCCCGATTTTTACCATTAAGATTTTTGTATTTCTTTGTTTAATTTTGTGCTCTTTTATGCGCCAAAAGTTTTCATTGGTTGGATATCAAGCCAAGTTTATTAACAGTGTTGATCAAGATTTGAATTCCAATTAATTTGCAATTTCACAATCATATTTAATACCTATACAAAGATTGATTTCATATATCAGTGTAATTTTAATATCAACTTATCAAGGGGCATTGCAATATTCAAACCATGGTCCTTATGAAATGTGATATGCCATGATTATTGGTTCAATGGATGCAATTGGATAAATTTTGGCCTCAAAAAAAGAAATAATGATTTGAATTCATATACGACTTTCTATCATAAATTGGATATTTTTTCAACAAAATTATGTTGCCATGTCTATGTAGAAAAAAGCCAAAATGTTGTGTTCTCAGATAGCTAGCATATATGCAGAATATGAAAGCATTAAGTATGTGACTACTAAAAAATCTCTATGAATGAATATGTATACTTGTATGACAGCTTGACAAGGTCTGGGCATATGGCTATTAATTTAAAAGTATTTATTTAGTTAACACTGATGCATGTGTAATAATTAATTTGTTCCAAATTGAATTAAGATGTCCAATTTTCAATATAAGTGGAGCATAATAGACCACATTCAATATTTATTACTTTTTGTTATGCCATATAATATCTAAATAACTGTTGTGGGAATTTCAAATTTTATACATGACATGGAAAATACTTATTTACAGTTTTTAAGTACCTGTACATCGGTCAGAGAGGCTGCATAATTTCCACGCTGAACATCAAAAATCAGGCATTTTTGCAATATTTCTCTTGACAGAGAAAGTGATTTAGGTTAGTGATTTTAAATATCAAAGGGAAAGTTATAAGTTTCTGGAACAGTTGATTAAAACAGAATTTTGTTTAAGAATAACCTCAAAATTTGTAGGATGTTTTTAAATGAACTATAAGTCATGATAGAACAAGTCGGAAAAAGACATAATAAAATCTCCCATCACAAAGGGAAATTTGAAATCAAGGGTTGGTTTTTTTCAGAGTCTTTGACTTCAAAAGAAAGTTCCAAGTATTATATTATGTGAATGAAGATAAAGTCATTAAAGTTGGATCGTTGACTTATATTCCTTTTCACGAGAAATCAATGTTGTGCTTCCTTCATCTTGTGGAATTGTAACTTTGATCTTGTTACTAGTTTTGTAAAATTGTCTGTGAAAGTGTCAAATGTATTAAATGAAAATGGAGAGTTGTGACATTTAAGTAATTGGTATGTTTGGTTAAGAGTTTGTGAAGGATGACTTGTGAAGTTTGCAATACAGTAAAACCCCACTGACTCGAACCCGGTTTACTCAAATACCACTCATTCGTCAGACAGTTTGTCTGGTACTGACTGAGTTCGTACATTTTCTTCCAACCTCGGTTTTCTCGAATACCATGTATTTCTGGTACTATTGATCAGGTACCCACGAGTTCGAGTAAGTGGGGTTTCACTGTATTCCCTGAACTATTGATCAGGTCCCCATGAGTTCGAGTAAGTAGGGTTTTACTGTATTTTGTTTGTGATTTATACAAATTATGGTGTGCATACAAATTGAACATTAAAACACAATGTTGATTTTAAACTCAAATCAAGTACCTTTTCCTTCTATCTAAGTCTATGGTGTATTTGATCTCAAGTATCATTGCTTTCTCAATGTCCGAGCAATATTTAAACAGCAAAGTATGGTCTGTCTATATATACCTCACTCAAGTCATTGATAACAAATTCTAGTCACATGTACACTTCCTTTTATTTTGAATGTGAGATCATTTTCCCCCCATATTTTCATGAAATAAATTCAAATAGATACTTGCCTAGTGGTATTTGAATTGAAGTGATATACTGACATCAGATACATGTATACTCTATGAGACAAATATGTTTCCAGAATTTTTAGAATACTTTTTCTTTTAGGCATCAAAGATGCTGTAAAACTTGAGTTTAAATTCTGATATGTTAATTAATTTTAATTCTAGCACACTGTCCCATTCAAACCCTGTTTTCCTAACTTAAAAATCTTTCTAGGAAAGCATTACAGAAGTATAGGGGAATTTTCAACTGAAGATTTTCCCCTCTACTTCTGTAATGCTTTTATGTATAGCATTTTATGTCAAGGAATTTGGAACTTCTTTGAGTTATGGAACGTTGATGGCTTGACTGTTTTTCTGTATAGTGGCAAACATAGACAATAGTGAAATGATTTTGTTTAGCACCCTGAAGTGCAGTTTTAACATATAATAGAAATATATAGTGGTATGAAGTAATTCATTTGAAAGAAAAAATAATTTTAACTAAGTTGTATGAATAAATATATAAAATGTTTGAGATAGGATTTGAAGGAATTTAAGGAAAACAATTGCCATGATTTGATTGTACTGTAAAATGGGATAAAATTAATCACCTCACAGAGATAATTGTGCAAGTACACAAATTTTAATTTTGCCACAAATCGAAATCTGTTGATGTTTGCAAGGGTACTGACTACAGTAGATAAAATTGAATAATTTGTTCCATTCTTGATCTATCAATCTTTTTTACACGCATAATCTACTATACGATCAACTATGGAGAAGATTTGGTGTTGTTAATTTATTGATTAAATCTATATTATTTATGTATTGCCAGAACTTTTTACATTATTAGATAAATAAATGTTTATTAGAATTGTTTACCATATTTATTCAAGAGAGAAAATTATATGAATATGTAAAATATGTACGAGTTTGTTTCATAGATATATAGACTTCTGATGCTAGTACATGATACATGTACTGACACATTGCTTAAGTTGGTCTATATAAACGATACATGTATTGGTAAGTTGGGTCTGTATTTGTTGACTGAACCAACACATTGATTCTGTAATTACATTGCCACTTTACACTTAAAACTTTGTAAAACAATCCTTTAAAAATTCATAAATATATAAATGAATGTGATTATTTTTTGATGCGTCCTCTAGGAGTCGAAACTGGGGCCTCTGTCTTACTAGTCATAGGCTGTACTGAAGGAGCTAAAGAGAAATTCTCCCTAGCTGAGCCTTAAGAAATGTAGGCATGTAGTATTTTAACCGGGTGACAATTACATATAGTAACACTAAATGTAATTTGAAGAACATATAAATTAAAAATGTTGAAAATACTGAAGTTGTTAGGGCTGTAAATTAGATTGACAGAGTAATTATTAAAGGGAGAGTTAAAACAGTTACTTTATACATGTTGTGGCATATCCAATCACAAGCCCAACTATCCTGTTGATTATCTCCCTTAGACTGTACACAATCTCAGATTTTTCATGTATTTTATCTTCTTCTTCCATTAACTGAAGAAGGCTCCAAGAATGGAGCAATTAATGGCAGTACACTGTAGGCATGTGCTAGTGGTAAAATGTAGAAAAAAATAAAGCATACTTAATGACTAGATGAAGAAGAAAAATGAACGAAGTTCAGGAAAATTGTAGAAGAAAGTCAGTTTACCATATCTTATAAATGATCTCCCTTAGACTGTACATAATCTGATATCCAATTTGGTTTTATATTTATTAACCCTATAAATAATCTCCCCTAGACTGTACACGATCACAAATTATCAAACCTGAATTTCATATTTATCAAGTTAATAATTAAATCTCCCTAAGACTGTACCCAATCTAAGACAACTATTGCATGGCTAGAGTATGGGTAGAGCACCTTTCTCAGGGCTATCTGAAACATAAATATTCATTACATAAATGTGTTACACTAACATATCTCTGACTTATCATTTAAAGGAATCAATGTTGCTCTCTCCCTGCATTATATCATAAGGTATAAATATAATTGACTAATGAAGTCATCTTTGGACGAAATCAGAACAAAACTGCCAAATTTGTTGAAGATGATTACATGATATAGAATGAGATATGTCTATTGATGATGAGTCAGTGAACGTGTTTGAATATGAAGTTGACTTGACAGTGGTCAGGATCATGCATGCCTAGTCTTCATATATATATGCATGAAAGAATCTCGATTTTTCATTCTTAGCTCAAATTTAGTAACGTACAATTCAATAATACATATACTTCTTTAATGTATGACATTGTCAATTAAAGGGTTAAACATGCACTCTACTAGTTTCTAGAAATGGTTCAGATTTTGCTATGGTATCCCTCCAACCCCCGCAAATACAATTTAAAAGCTTTGGAATCTTATTTACCCGGTGTGGAGTTTTGCATCAGGTCAGCATTTAGAAAAATTTGGATTGATGAGAGTCCAATATATAGAATTTGCGATAGCATGCATGTCATTTTTCGTAAATATTGTGTGAATTTTTATCGGACATGTTTTCATACGCTTCCGACAAATGTTTATATATTTTACCTTTTTTAAAACAGTTTTTCTTAACTTGTATGAACAACTTTTGTTGGCCCAAATGAAAATATATGCAGGGGGTTGAATGTTTAGGGATAACTGAAGAATACAAATAGATAAGGGATGGAGCATCAACACAAAGGATTCCGTAAACTTGTAGGTTTTAATATGTTCACATGTTTCGGATGGCTAGGCCAACTGTCATCAGAACCATCTATTTGTGATTACCTTTCGTCTATGGAGCTCTGATAGAATACTTGGTATCCACCTAGGATTCCATCACCAAAACATCAACCTACCTTTACTGATAGGACGTTGGACTCCTCCGCCTCCTGTCTTGGTTTTACTACACTACCTTTTTACCATGGAGAATACAAAGAAAACCCATGTGGTCAAACAGGTCTAGGGATCCAGTACCTTTTTAGATCTCGTACCCCAGCCGTCTTACTGATAGACGAATGTGTTATCCATTGCACCACCCCTTGACTCATATTTATGAAAGTATTGTTGTCCAAGGAGACTGTGTCTAATTGAAAATCAAGTTTAGCATGATTTTGTGATAAAAAATGTATATTTCTCACCTAAAGATTTTCCTATATATTACACTGTATGAACTGGATATTGTGTTTTTGTAACATTTTATACACGAGACCTAGGTTTCATAATGGATATACTGTAAAACATTTTTGTTTTTGGTCCTTTACTGTTTTGGATATTTCCTGAATTTCAAATTTTGTGGTCATATTGCACATTATGCAATGGCAAGAACGAAATGAATTACATTTGAATATAGCTATTTGTTTCATGGGATATAAGATTGTGTTGAAAATCACAAAATTTTGAACTAAAAAAAAAAATCATTTCCAGCACTTTAAATTCTTGGTATTGTATTTATAAGTAAAGAAACAAATGCATTGCATCATATTTATAAGTTGATGTGTTTTCTGTTATTTTGGACTGGTCATTTACTATACAAAATCAACTGGTGTTTTACAATTAATATATAGTTTAGGCAAATGCATCTTTACTAGTGTATGGCCCGGTTCATTTAAAAAACCTCCAACTAACGGTCTGAATGTCTTCTAAAAAAAGAAGAAGGATAGTCGTGAAAAGATCAAAGTCTGTAATTCCATAATAAAACTAAAAATTAGCTGCATGTTATTTTCAACATTAAAAGGATATTGAATATTGTAAGCTCTGCTCAGTCTAACAAGCTAGTCTTGTTTACCGGTATATTGTAGATCAGAACACCTTTTACATACAATGTATTCAAATACAAGTCATATTAGGCCAATAGAAACAAATTCAACCTGTATTTTGCGTAAAGCCATTGTAAATTCATTCATCATGTCATTTCTGCAAATTGATGTAAAATGAATTTGTTTGTTGAATGCTAGCTTGGGAGTTGACAGTTGGTATGAAAGTTCTGCGAGTATTATCAAAATGATATATTGTACTTGATTTATTCAGTTTCCTTTTGTCATCAGCATATTTTAGAAAGAAGACATGTATGGACTTCAAGAAAAAGAAATCCAATCTACTAACACGTTTGGTTTCATAATTAATTTCTCTGAAATCTGATTATAATAAGGAGCAATGATAGAACTCCTAATTAAAATAAACCAAATTTAATTAAGTATTTTAAAACAAATCATGTTTTCTGAAATTCATTTTCCTGCAACCAAAACTTTTTTTCTTTGTATTACATGTACATGTATGTCATGTCCAGCACATAATTTGTTCCAGGATTTTTTATTTTCCATCCATCATCTTATTATTTTATCATTCCAAAGCATGAAGGATTTTTTGTTTATTTATTGTGATCTGTTTCAAGAAATAAAACCCTTCAGGGTAAAACAAGGATTTTGAGTTTTGTGCATCATTTTTGATTGAGAAAAATGGTGGAATTTTTCCACCAATACTGGTACTGAAAAACTGGGGGCGGAGACTGTAATTTATTATCTGTCATTGGCTGTTGTGTAGAGCTAAAATTTCCTGGCCAGTCGAAAGCAAAGTAAGCCTGTAGATAAACCGTCTGTCGGAGTGTTTAAAGTGAAGACGTGTGTCAAAGGTCAATTATGAAATACCTCTCACAGCGGTGTGTTTGTCAAATGCCTATCACACTATTATTATTTTCGAAGTTAATTAAAAACAAGGCATCGCAGATGATACTAATCTTGATGTTTGTGAACACTTTTGCAAAGTTTCATGCCATTTGGTCAAGAAATGCAGTCCGTAGAACGGTAACGTCGTTTGGGAAATGTCAATCTCTATTAATAGTAACGGTTACGGTTCTTAGATTTTTACTCCAGCAAGTTGAAACGTGAACTGGTACAAGGGATGATGTTAGTGAACACTTGTGTAAAGTTTCATGCCAATCGGTTGAGAAATGCAGCCTGTAGACCGATGACGTCCAAATTTCTCGCAATTTCTATTTATAGTAACAGTGACTTAGATTTGATTTCTGTCAATTTCTATTTTTTAGTAATGGTGACCTAGTTTTTGACAGCAGCAGGTTGAAACAATGTTTTGTGAACATTTGTGTAAAGTCTGATGCCCATCAGTCAAGAAATGCAGTCTGTACAGTGGTGTCTCAATTTAGGATACTTACTTAGGGTATCCCTATATACCCTCAAGGATTTGTCACAAGGGTATAATACAACATGTCTGGTTTTGAATTACCTGGTAGGTCATTTGATTGATTATAATTTTTTGATGAATTGTAAATTTTGTACAACAATTATTGTAAATTAAAACAAACAAGTTGATTCAATTTTAACAATCTATTTGTTTTCGTAACACACATAAAAACAAGTCACATGTATCACAGTAATGGATATTCTTATTTATGTAATTCAACAGATTGTATGCTGGTTAGGAAGAAATTACGTCAAAACTCTAATAAAAGCTATTTGACAGCACATCTAAATTTCACCAACATAAATTTAGCTCCTTTTTTCAGGAATATTTAAATTTACAATGTGTACATCGTGAAATGAATAAAAAACAGAAACAAATTTAAGTGAAATTTACTGAAAAGAATTGCAAAGCAAGGGAAATGAAAGTGAAATCTATCAAAGAATTTTCATTTCTGATCGATATGGGAACAACAGTTGTTTTTTTCTTTGAAAACAAGATAATTTGAAAATCATATTATTTGAATTTTTTTAAGACTATATACCGGTAATTGATTCTTTCTTTTAGAAAATAATATAGCCATCATGAAATGTTCTTGAAATAAGAAACTGTCTTTAAAACAATATTGCAGGAAACATTGGTAAGAAATATATAATTCCAAATTTTGGACAAATAGAATTAAAATATAATATGTTAATTTTAACATAATATTTTTTCATAAATATAATACTGTGTCAGAGTGACACACATCCTTAGAAGGATAATCTGTATACATACAAAAGTGTGCACCACAAATTATGTTATCAACAATACTGTGTGAAAATCAATAATACTGATGATGATAAAGAATACAATGGTAGAAAATGGTAACAAGAAAAACCAACAAAAACCAAAAAAAGCTAACAATATCTACAGCGGTATAAATATATATACATATATATCTTAAAAATAAAAATCTATAAATACATAACTGTCACCTGTTGAGATTATAGTGAATAAGCTTGAGCAAAGTGATTTGATATGCAATAAATATGTGAGATTATTATTTTGGGTTAATAATAACATCTTCTCAAACAGCCATTCTAATTACTGATAAACCTAATTGTTCATTTTCCAGATTTCTGGTATCAAATCATTTTAAATCACCAGGAAAATATGTACCCCTGTATTCCAAGTAATTTTTTTGTTAAGAAACAGCAATATATTCTGGCTAACAAGATTAAATGGAACAATATCATACTTTGTACAAGAATAAATCATGAATAAGAAAACAATTCTTTTGCAATAATTTAAAAAGATGTTTTAAGCATAAAGCGTACAAGCGATTTTTAAAGTAAAAAGAAAATTGCTTCAAAGTAGAAAATTTATTTAAAAATTAAATTTTCCAATTTAGCTGAAATAAGGTTAAGTAAATATCACAGGTTTATCAAATTTTGCATCAACTGAAATACTGTTCTACATACCGTATATCATATCAAACGGCTATAGAACTTTTAACAATTAAACTAAAGCTAGCTACTAACTAGAGTTTGATGTTATTAAAAATAATACTTAATTTTTCGGTCTGGCTTCTATGGATAATCTAGCTAGCCATACAAATTACAATTAAATTAATATAATGCCAATTTAATTGGACCATTATTGAGCATATATAATATGAGATTGTTGAGACATATCACAGAGATTCAAAAATCGGCAAAAATTATTCAACAAATACTGAAATTGTATTTTAAGATTTAATCGTGTAAACAACAAGTTAATACTGAAGTTAAAATCAACAAGGTCATATCTACTGAGTATAGGTACATGGGACGGAATATTAATATTGATCATTAAAATCTCAGCAGAAGTTTATTACATAGTTTATTTTCTATATTCCAGGAGATATCTGACGCAAATCCAAGATCTAAGGATAATTAATACAGAAAAAAATTGTTCAAAAGGATTAAAATGAACTTTTAAAAATTTCACACGAGAAGAAAATATTCTGCAAAGTCACCATCGCTATTGAAGTAACAACTGTTGAATGGCTTATCAGATATATTTTTATATAATTATTAAATACAGAACACATCCAGTGCCCATAAAATATTTAGATCAATACATTCCAAATTTAGATGATGATTCAGAATTTTCATAGTGACTTATCCTTCGTATTAATGTAAAATATTTTTCAGCACTTTTTTGCTTCGTAAAATGCATTTCCAGAATTTCACATTTCTGATTTCACATATTTCTGTCCTTCACATTTTTGGTCTTACAGCTGTTTCAGCAAAATTTTCCCATCACGTAACGTTTAGAGTAATGTTTCACATTTTCACAATGTACATGTACGTGTTCCTTTATATGCATGTTATGCATGATCCTGTAATAAATTATGATTATTTTGAAACAGGAATACTGATAGTAAATGAGTATAATATAAAATTCAATTACAAAATAACTATAGTATTAAATTAATAATGGTGGTTTTAAAAGTAAAAAGCAACAGCTTTTTTTAAGCATGTTTGAAATTATCACATGATTTCAGAGATATCACAGTATGTAAACAATAAAAGTCTTAAAGGGATATATAATAAAATACTGAAAAATGGTGGATATATAAATATATAGTAAATGTAGATAATAAATACTTTGCAGTGCAGTGTTGCAATGACCAATTAAATTTTGATACAAAGACTAGAAAAGGGTGCAGAAAAACTTGCATGTTATTTACAGCCATTAAAAGAAAGGTGTATTTATTTACAATTATAATAAACAATAACTCATTTTCTGATGCATAAATGAATACTGACAAATTTGCTTTAATTATTTTTCCTTGTAACACCTTGGAGTGATCCAAGAATGGCTCCCCTAGCGTTACCATGCTCCCAGTATAGCACACAAGTTCATGGGGAGACCTGATTTTAAAGTTCAATGACATTTTACAAAGAAATTTAAAAGTCAGATACATAGAATCTCCATAACAGAAAGAAAGAGAAGTTTTGAAAATAAAAAAAAAAAAATTACTACACACCTAAAATGACTTTTCCCAAAATTTATAAACAACCAATTTATAAATTTATAAATTAGAATCTCCATAACAGAAAAAGAGAAGTTTTGAAAATTTTAAAGAAATTACTACACACCTAAAATGACTTATTCCCAAAATTTATAAACAACCAATTTTTGGAGATTAAACATTAATGCTGTAACTACATTCACAGAGGCACTATGATAATAAATACATCTAGGTAATGAACAGAAGAAAAAAAGAAAAAAATCCTTTTGAAGTTTGTGACATTTTAAATCTAAAAACAAACAAACTTTTATTTTTTTCCTTAAATAGAGGTATAATGTTTAAATTTAAACAATACAAAGAAAATAATTTGTCAAGTTCATAAATATTATTAAACTTGAAATTTTCTTTTTAAACATTACCCTTTTATTTTTGTAATGGTTTAATACATAACAGTTAGCTGAATATCAAGTAATAATACTTATGTACAAGAATTCAAATGAATCTTCATGTGCAGTTTCAAATTACAATGTAGATAAAAAATCAGTAGTTAAACTTTTTAAAAAAATTCGAAATTTTTAAATTATTGTAAAATCACACTTCATTTTCAACAACATTATACATATAGATCTTATTTTTACCTGGTAAAATAATTCATTCATAAATATTTCTTTTGCAAAAAGACTCTTACTATAATATATCAGAATAGTGAAAATTGATGTCTATGTTGAACACGATGAAAAGAAAATATACCCGGCTCGAATGATTACACATTTGCCAGAGCGGGCAGTTTTTCTGGAGATTTGTATACGGATGTGTTCCTGAGGTGCAAATCTTTGTTTATTTTATTGACAGGGTGAAGACTTGTAGACATGTCTTTAGGAATCGCAAATCTTGCCTTCACCATTTGATCTGTTGGGTGATGAAGGAAGGTGTTTTGGTAGGTGGATAAGTAGTCTCCCTTGGTTTCATCAGCAATCTCGTTTGTCCACTTGTTTTCCAGCTTTTCTAGCAATCCGAAATTTGTTGGTTTTCCTATGAAAAGGAAAAGTAAAAAAAGAAGATTAAATTAAGAAGTCAACACGTCATACTAACAGTCACTTTCACTAATAATTTTGATTTGTAATATAAGTTGATGGGCTACACTATCAAAGGATAATAATTGTCTATAATTTGTCACAGTTCTTATAGGTGGCAGTGTACAGAAGGCTTTTGTGGCCATGGGTGATATTTTTGTACAATGAATAACCCCTATAATAGCATGCCTATGAAAATTAAAAAAAAAAAATAAGGAGTAAAATTGGCTTAAGCATGATAAAGTGGACTTTGTGGACTTCACATTTGTAAAAAGAGAAAAAAAAAATTTTGGCTAGAGATTAAAATTTTGACCCTTCCGAAATGGGTGTCCACACATGAAAAGCTAGCTTTACTGGAAGTGAAATTTCGACAACAGCACATGAGGGAAAAAAGCGGAAAATCTAAACGTACGACCTATGCTGGGACAGATATAATTCTGCAACCAAGTTAGTAAGCTTTAATTTCAGATAGAACTTAAGAAAAAAATTCCTTTCTGCATAGGTCAAATTTTGTGTCAAAAACAGTGATATTTTGCATTTTTCGGTAATTTTTGATGTGGTAACCATGGTTTTCACACAAGTGCCATACATAGGATACATCAGTGTATACACTTCATAGTCCTTTTTTTAATTGGAAATGATATACAATTTACAAAAATGTGTACATTTACATCTATGCAGTGAACGGTTTAATCTCTGTGTTGATAATTTTCAGGCATTGGTCTTTTTTTTCCATAAATCTCTAGATCTACTGTACACAGCTACCTATAGGGCTTTCCCAAAAGTGTTGTTTTCCCCTTGATAGGCCACAGTCACCATACAAGTTGGACTTACGGGAAGTGTTTTTGTGATGATTTCGCGCCATGTGACAATCAGATGACGTAATTCCTGTTTATGACATCATAATTACATGGCACAAATTTATTTCAAAAACACTTCCTAAATAACCTATTATATGTATTCCTATATTCCTAAAAATCTTAAGTAGCCATGATATGGCAAACAATAAACGATAACAACACTTTTGAGAAAGGCCTACAAGCACAAAATGATGTAGTGATAATGTATACTTATACTTATATTTCAAATAACTGAAATCGTCTTCATGTCTCCTAAGCAGAACACAGAAAGGCAAACCCCTAATTCTGCAGGGATAGGGCTCAGATAGTAACATCAAAAGACAATAACGGTGTATAGGGGGAGGGCTCACACAAGAAGCCTTTCACATCAATAATACTGTATAGGGGGAGGCCTCACATAAGTAACCTCTTACAACAATAAGCTGTATAGGGGGAGGCCTCACATAAGTAACCTCTTACAACAATAATACTGTATAGGAGAGGGCTCAAATAAGTAACCTCTTACAACAATAATACTGTATAGGGGGAGGGCTCACATAAGTAACCTCTTACAACAATAATACTGTATAGGGAGAGGGCTCACATAAGTAACCTCTTACAACAATAATACTGTATAGGGGGAGGGTTCACATAAGTAACTTCTTACAACAATAATACTGTATAGGGGGAGGGCTCACATAAGTAACCTCTTACAACAATAATACTGTATAGGGGGAGGGCTCACATAAGTAACCTCTTACAACAATAATACTGTATAGGGGGAGGGCTCACATAAGTAACCTCTTACAACAATAATACTGTATAGGGAGAGGGCTCACATAAGTAACCTCTTACAACAATAAAACTGTATAGGGGGAGGGCTCACATAAGTAACCTCTTACAACAATAAGCTGTATAGGGGGAGGGCTAACATAAGTAACCTCTTACAACAATAATACTGTATAGGGGGAGGGCTCAAATAAGTAACCTCTTACATCAATAATACTGTATAGGGGGAGGGCTCACATAAGTAACCTCTTACATCAATAATACTGTATAGGGGAGGGCTCACATAAGTAACCTAGCTCTTACATCAATAATACTGTATAGGGGGAGGACTCACATAAGTAACCTCTTACAACAATAATACTGTATAGGGGGAGGACTCACATAAGTAACCTCTTACATCAATAATGCTGTATAGGGGGAGGGCTCAAATAAGTAACCTCTTACATCAATAATACTGTATAGGGAGAGGGCTCACATAAGTAACCTCTTACATCAATAATACTGTATAGGGGGAGGGCTCACATAAGTAACCTCTTACATCAATAATACTGTATAGGGGGAGGGCTCACATAAGTAACCTCTTACATCAATAATACTGTATAGGGGGAGGACTCACATAAGTAACCTAGCTCTTACAACAACAAGCTGTATAGGATATATACATCGACAGGTCTATTTTTAACCTGAACCTCAGGCTGAGAGCTCATAATATTTCCTTTAATAGTAACATTCAATCTATTTACCTTGGAGTGGATAGTCTGATCTCTCTGGTGCCCAGGACAGTTTGTGACTATTCCAGTCTCTTAATCCTGGAAGATCGTTGTTTTCTGTCCAACGGCCATTGTAATGCTCATCATACCAAGATACTGTGTTGTTGGAGTACCGTTTACCATGGTGATAGAATATGTGCTCTGGTCCGAGGCCGTTGTTTTTCAGCAGGGCTTTCCTTCTTACTAACACATCAGGACGGTGTCCTTTGAAATTACGGAAATCTGTTCTATGTGTACTGTTATGTTTCTGATCTCCCTTCTTGAACTGAAAAGATATTACAAACAAACTTATCAGGATTATTTTGCTCATACTCATTTACAGCGAAGGCCATCACCATGCAGTATACAGTAATATATAAGCTATACATGTGTATAAATAACAATGAAAAAATTATCTGTTTCATGATGAGGAAAATTGATTATATTCCAACATACAATGCATATTATAACATTGTACAGAAAGAAAAGACCTGACAAACAGCCAGAACACAGAGAATTGTATCATGAATGAATAGAGCCGAGATGAGACATGTACTGTAAAAGTACTCATATTTAACTGCTTATTCATACTCAGTAACAGTGATGGCCATCACCAGTAAACAGTGATATATAATAAATGTGTATAAATAACAATGAAAAAATTATCTGTTTCATGATGAGGAAAATTGATTATACTCCAACATACAATGCATATTATAACATTGTACAGAAAGAAAAGACCTGACAAACAGCCAGAACACAGAGAATTGTATTATGAATGAATACAGCCGAGATGAGACATGTACTGTAAAAGTACTCATATTTAACTGCTTATTCATACTCAGTAACAGTGATGGCCATCACCAGTAAACAGTGATATATAATAAATGTGTATAAATAACAATGAAAAGGATTCGACAACTTCCCTGGAAGAGTCGTGTCTGGTGAACTTTTGCATTAGCCAATGAAAAAACCACTTGCAGGGTCTTGAAATTGAATATTGATTGGCGAAAAAGTAGTCCGAAGGGTTCTGACTCTCTGACCCGCTAAATATTTTGACGACAGGCGGTGGAGAGTCAGAATTCCTCATTAGTTAAAAAGTGGAAATTTTACCAACCCGTGCACGGGTCACTGTTTAAGCTGTGTTTATAATATGAAACATTTTCGATCACATGTAAAATAGGTAGCAATGAAAAGAACAGATATTTTTCTACAAACCTACACATTTAATCAAGTCACAGGAGGTCGTAAACTAACTGTCGCCACCCATTTCTAAAAAAATAACCAGTTTCCTCCCATCTGTTTGAAAATGGCCGCGGTCGCGAGATCCCGCGAGAATTATGTTCTGAACTAACCTATTTTGATCACGTGATGTTAGGCGGCGGCCATTTTCAAACAGATGTCAGGAAAGCAGTTATTTTTTAGAAATGGATGACGACAGTTGGTTTACGACCTCCTGTGACTTGATTAAATGTGTAGGTTAGTGGAAAAATATCTGTTCTTTCCATTGATACTTAATTTACATGTGATCGAAAATGTTTCATATTATAAAACACGGCTTAAAAGGCGACCCGTGCACGGGTCGGTAAAATTTCCACTTTTTTACTAAGCAGGAATTCTGACTCTCCACCCGCCTGTCCTCAAAATATTTAGCGGGTCAGAGAGTCAGAACCCTTCTGACTAGCGAAAAAGAAGCTTGCATATTAAAGCGCATTAATACTTTCACCACGAAAAGCACTAAAATGAGATTACCATGAAAATATATTTGTTTACAGTATGTATACATGAAGAATAAAGATCTTGAAACTATCTTCTCATTATCATCATTCATCTTACAAATTCCATATATATTTTACCAATATAAATAATTTGCATTTTAAAAAGTAACTTCAGTAGATATTTACTATATCAGTAAAGCATAATTATAAGGATACAACACAAAATGAAAATCCCCGTCTATAAAAAGTGGAAATAGTAAACTACAGATGTAAGACTAATTGATGAGCTTTGAGCGGAATTCGAAGGCACTGCCTCCTAAAGTTTTGTCACGAAAAAGTCTGGTGGGGAAGGGGGGGGGGGTATCCAAACTATATACCTCTAGGCTAGGTATTCCAATACTGTATAGCGTGCGTGGTGTAATTTATTAAGTTATTTGCAATATTTGGCCTCAATTGGAAAAAAATGAAATGATTTAACTGAACATTCATAGATTTCTTTGGGCTGGACATATTGGAAGTAAGACAGTTTTTGGCCTATGTTGATAACGTTCGGTCGATGTTGAAGTGGCAAATGCATGTTTACTTACGGTGTATCTCTCCTCTGACCAGTTTCCAATAAGGACACCAGGCGCAAATCTTTGCTCTATCCGCCATCCTGGCAAATGCCATTTCATTGGATCGCCTTGAGCCATATTCTTTTCCTATCAGTTAACTTTCTCAAAGGAATAAGGACGGCCTTCAAGAACAACCTACCATGTGAGACACAACACAAATATTCTTACGCAGGTGAGTGATATTTTTCAAGAAAATGCACATCTATTGCAATAAGATACATAGAATAATATGTTAAGTGTATACTTAATTCTCAGAAATAGCTGTATTTCATATAATACAAATATGTTTTCTATTCCACAATAAGCGATGTGCGAACTATATCTTTGTGCGGTGTCACAATAACGCGGTATCGTTGCTACAACGTTGCTATTCATTCGGGGTCTCTCGGATGTTTTCCTTTCGCAATATCAAAATCAAAGATTCCGAATTATTTGGCGGTAAAATATAAAACGAAAGTAGACAACGGCAGTACAAAGCCGTACAATGATGATGATGATGATGATGATGATGATGATGATGATAAATGTGTGATTGTGCTTTATATTTAATATTTTGCGTATCTACATGTTTAACGCGGAATAGTTTTAAGTTCACTTTAACCCAAAACCCAGCAAAATTTAAATAACCTTACTGGCTGTAGGCTGGTCAGATTCAATCGGAGAAACTGATTGTACATGTTGTATGAGTTTGTCTATTATGAGCTACATTATTATTAGATTGAGCACCTGTATCGTGCTTACGGCCCTATATGGTGTGCTCTTCCCCAACAATTAACATACTTTAAGAGCTGAATGGCTGACCGTTAATATTATACAGACTCGCAGGGACTTGAGGATGTGTATTTGGAGGTGTTCTGAATAATTTTATGCCTACATGTTTTATGTGTTTATCGTGTATGTGTTTAAAATTTGGCGGGAAAATAACTCCTCTGGATTTGAAAAATAATTTTAAATAATTGAAAAAACCCTGCAATATTGCTTCAGATGATTATTTGCGATCTATATTTTGATAATATAAAAGAAAACTATTGTCCATTTTTAACATGTGATGTTATTAACAAGAGAAAAGGCAGAGAAACAAATGATGATTTATTTCAAACATTCAGGAAAAACCAACTACCTCAAGTCATTGGTAAATATTTGCTTTGTTTCTTTCTGAAGTGCTTTTTTTTCGAATATCTTATACATCCTCGATATCTAGAGGTTACGCCAGTCATTTACGTTCTCTACCCCTGCATATCGAGAAAGGCCCTTTGGATTAAAGGAGAATTATGTTGATCACTTGATAGGGACATGCGTTTTTACCGTTATTTTGTATTCCAGCTTTAAAAAGCTGCCCTATGATAGTAATAGTTCCACCATAGGATAGGATTTGATTCTCATGAATAAGTTTGTTAACGGGCGTGATTTCTAATGATCATAAATTATCAATGTTCGCCCTTTTCATTGATTGGATGCTACTTATACTGTTGTTCTTTTTGGAGATAGTTTGGCTTAAACGAGGACAATTTGGTCAAGGTCACCTAACACCTGTTACATCCCTAGGTCTTAGGTCAATGTGTTGGCTTCCGAGTTTCCTCGGTCATTGGACGCTTGAAACATCTACTAGTCCTCGGGGGTCGCTACCTAGGATATTTTCAGGTTGTTATAAGTGCACAGGCACTTGTGGCCAGGATAATAACCATACTAGTAGATAATATAGCGAAATATGAATAATTAAAAAAATATATAAAAACAAATTTTTCGCATTTTCTTTTTATGTTATTAATCATCTAAAACCATAATGAAATGATTGCCAAATTTCAGTGTCTGATAGTCGATTTTTTTTTGTGAAATTTAACCGCTTGACGTACCAAGCTGAAATTCGGCAATTATTTATGATTTACTAGTATATATATGGATATTCTCCTGGCAACAAGTGCCTGTGGTTAAGTGTGATGTAATTTGGAAGTATGTTTCTCTTGTTTGATCCTGATACCTGTATTGGGATGTAATTATTATTAAGTACCTGCTTCTGTTGGTGTTAATTGTGGTGGTGGTGATTAGTAACGCATTCTTGCTGTATTTAGATTTTAAGCATGCACGTTTCTCTTGATTGTTATGAGGACGCCCCGTATCCATCTTCCCGGTCTACTTTGGGTTCTATCCCCTGCCGGGGACACCAGAGTCTAACAATAGAATTAACTACTCCCTTCTTGACGCTCAGCATCTTTTGAGTGAAACGACTGGTTCACCAGTTGTCAGTATAATGTGACCGGACGGGGTATGCTGCTGGGGGCCTTTGACAGTATACTTCAGTATGATAGCGCTATAAATCGACAGAAAATCCGGACTATACCGCAAGGAGGCTTACACCTGCATGTCGCAGTCTCCCGACTGCGCATGCCCTCAGCACACATTTGCACAGCATACACCGGGGATGACCTCCTTAATTAAATCTCAAAAACCAAACCAAGGCAGTTACATATGGTAAGCGGAAAGTAAATGTTTTGTGTACCTTAAGTCACATGTTTCTCATGTCAAAAACAGTTAAATAAATACATAGGTCACAATTTTTCAATTTCAATTTTCGATCATGAATTTTCCATTTCTTGATAGTAGCCTTTGTCACTTCGAACGGTATTATATATTGCAGTTCATTCGATGTTCAATTTGTCAATTAATACAGTAATGTCAAAAAATGCAGATTGATAGATGTACTATACTTATCCTGTGTCGTGAATGACACGTAAGACGCTTATCACTTTGGAACACATGGTCTACTTGTTCTTCAAGCGTCTCTGCATAAATCTTTCTTTGTTGATATCCTACCAGGCTTTCGTTGATTCCGAGTCCATGATATCGCAGATTCTTTGGTTGTTTTATTTACTCTGGAGACTGAGTTACGTTGCAAATCAGATAATGAATATCGTAAAATAAATTTGTTTAACGTTTTATACTTCGTTAAAAATACACACCACAGTGTACCATTAAAACAATATGAATATTATGTCAAAATATATAACTAGTTTGCAAACTTTATGCTATAAGCATAATGTTATTAGTTTCAAATAGGTTTCCTTTCACCCTTCACGCAAGAAGAAGTCTTGTCTTGAAACTAATTCGAACGTGTTATTTCATTTCGAAAAAAAACATCGCTACCATTTCCTTTAATTAAACGGTTAATTCAAATGAGTCTTCTTAAAGGGTTCTTTCAGAACGTCTGGTTTTGCTTCAGAAAATAAATGAGATAATTGTATCCTTGTTAGTCCCGTTTAGATCTAATTATCGTTTATATCACCTCATGCCCCAATGTTTAATTCTATCTATACAGCAACAATGGCAATGTAACAATACTCCCCGTAGTGTTACCGACCGAAACACTGTACACTGCTATAGACTAGGCGAATGCATTAAATGTTCCGTTAAGATATCGACCGACCAGAAAGACATTCGGGTGATTTTATCTTAAGTATTGTATTTATTGGGTATTGTGCGTTCCACTCCGTATACGGTACGGTTAAACCGCTACAGTTAAACTAGCTATTTATTTACCCTCGCTCAATAAGCATTCAAACTAAAATGCATTATAAACTAACAATTTGACTTTTAACTATAGTACTAAAAAGAGAGAAATGAGAAAATAAATACATTTAGAAAACATTAAAAAGATACCAGCAAAAGAAAAAAAGCTAACTAGCTATTTTCGATCTAATTTCTTCGTACAATTAGTTTGATGACGTCACCAACGTATACGTGAATGTTTAACACCTACTGAACACATACATACCACAAGACCGGACACAACATGGTAAGTAAAACTTTTAATACATTTTTCATGTTCAAATGTAAAATATTGCTTACAACTCAGAAATGTGACATTGTAAAGTACGAAATCTTAAATTTGATATTCAGAGGCGAGTACATAATTATGCGTACATGTGTACTGTGGCAGTGATTGAAAAGTAAGTTTGTCGTAGATACCATTAAAATACAGATATTATGAATATCCCTTTAAATTTTGGCGTAAAAGTAAGTTTTAAGCATAATATATAAGAAATAACTTGGATCTTAGTTTTATGATATCTCCAAATTCGTAAGTAATAAATCGAAAAACATATAAATATAGATATTAGGAATATGTAATATAAAGGATCATAATCTTAGTACTATTTTAATTGATTAATAATATTGGTACTGTCCTGTATTTCTAAAAAAAATCCTTTAGATTGGTATTATGTATTAAGCGAATATTCTTGTAACATAACGAGTGTGTTTCTATGTGACGTTTCACTGACTATTTAGTTACATGTACATATGTATACTAGTGCTAAGCAGTTGTCCGATGGAGAGGTCAGAGTTCATACCGCCGTACTAGTCATCTGAACGTCACATAGGACACTTACTGGCTGTGTACTGTTACAAGACTATTTTCATAACGTATGCTTTGTCACGGACGTTAAATAACTGCATTTCAAAGTTTTATGTATCAAAATAATAAAAAAAAATATGCATATATGAATATGTGCCTCTTTTTAACTAATAATCTACCCAGAAAGGTTTTTTTAATTCTAATCTGTTAAAGATGACAACATAGCAAGATTTTCCATATACCAGGTGAATTACTGAACTGTCAACGATGTGCATCCAAGCACAGGGACATGATAATTTGTTACAGCCAGTTTTGGACCTAAACTAAGGTGTTAAGATTACGCCCCCCCCCCTTTTTTTGGGAGGAGGGGATTGTTCAGATCAATCTTCATAAAAATGCCCCCACAATGGTCACAAAGCCTTCATGACTCTTGAGAGAGCATTCTTATCGAAAATTGATCTAAACCACACAAAAGTGTAAAATTACTCTAAACACCTTAGTTTAGGTCAAAAACTAGTTGTAACAAATTATCATGTCCCTTCCCTCTGTATATGGAAAATGTGTATTTAATGCTGTAGATCTATTCACTGGGACACTATAATGTGATTTCCCCATTAAAATGAAAACAACAACCCACGTAATAACCCTTTAATATCCACAAGTGCCCGTGGTGATATCTGATGGTTAAATAAAGCAATACTTGTTTTCAGCATTCGTTCTCCTCCATATTTGTTAAAAATGGCTATTGGCATGAAACTGAAGTTGAATACCTATTGTTATATAACTGATATTATAAAATATAAATAAAATATAGTATTGTCTATACAAAAAGATTCTTTTAACTAAGAGGTGCTCTGTTTTACAAATTCACATATCATGCCCGCTACATCAACAAGAAAGTGTATAAAACCATTATTTTCAAAGGAAGGTGCATTTAGGATGTATTGAATTAACTAACTACTTACTTGTATGTCAATGCCTATATAGCTTCGATGAGTAACACTATTTTCGTATGTCCATATCGATCATTGTACACACCATATCTTGTTATATACTCGAGGCAACAGTTCAGCATCTTCGAAATCAAATCTAGGACTCGTTCTAGCTTGCTATAAAGATATGCTCTACGTTTTGGACATTTTATCAAAAAAACAACAATCCTGTACACCTCACATTGCGGATGAAACGAGCTAACAAGAAACATTAGTGAAACACTGCATACCCCTAATATATCTTTGGTAATACACTGACAACAAAACTGAAACATATTGTGTTTGGGTTAGCTATAATTCAGACGGTTTTAACGGTTAATATAAAAAAAAGATTGGTAAGTGTCGTGTTTGAAACGAAAGCAATTGCCACGAGTTTTCGAACCCAACATGACATATCCAAAGAGTGTTTATAATATATCTAAAAAATAGAACCCGTGTCTTTTTCAAATGAATTTGCAGCTGCAAATTTAGATGAAAGATACATATACTTACCCTTTCATTTTGAAGCAACTGACTTCGGTCTGTTTTCCCCTTTTCCACTTCCCCGTTTTGTAGAGTGATTTTTCTGCTCACGTTTCATTTCTCTTCAGTATTGTTCATTTTGTATGACTTCTATTTCTGATGTTTTTATTATTCAGTTGACGCGGTGTGGTATAATTCCCCTATATTTATCTGACTCTCTCATGTAAGGAACAGTTAGTTGTAACTGAGATTTGGTTCATCCATTGCTTTTGTAAATGTGGATGTAGCAATTAGAATCAATTCTTCATAAATACAGAACAGATATGAAGGACAAGAGCGAAATCCCCCCTGCCTTTTAAGTCACTGTGACGTTACTTATCTGCTGTATTTTTTTGCTTTTATTTAATTTGAGTCTATTCCATGTAAAAATGTGCCAGAGCCAATTAATCTTTTAAAGTGTTTTTGTTGTTTCTTCAGTGTGATAAATCCTTTAATATTCTCATGGTATGCAAACACATCAGTGTCGCATGTTGAATTTGTCTGAATGTAGTGAAAAATATTGTACACAAAGCATGCTAAATTTATCTGTTTCACTGCATTTAGAAATATTATAAGTAGTCATGTACTTTATATGTGTCTAGTCCTGTTTACGCATATTTTACATGTACAATTTGTGGGAAGGCTAATTGTTGATTAATATGTAACAAAGACCGACTAAAGTGTAAAGGGAAGTAACTGAAAAAGTGATGCATTCAGTTATGTCCCTTATCTCAATAACCTGTTTTATTCATGAACACTAAAAGAACATGAGGACATTTGTAGTGTAAAACGTATAACTTATTTGAAAAAAATCAGTGAAAGATGTGTGCTTTATATTCGTTCAAAATCGCGTCGATTAGGAATATAACTTAATAGTATAACTTTGATTTATATTTGATTATATTGAATTTTAATTTACAGGCGGATGAGCTGACAGAAGATCAAATTGCAGGTTAGACTTAATGGGATGTTTCATTAATTATTCCTATTATATATATAACGCATTTGTACTTGTGATGACAAACAAAAAATAATGTTATATTTTTCACGTGGCAATATTGCTTTATTAGACATTTCAAGTTAATATAATGTTGACTAGATGTTTTAGATGCTATAAATGTATATGTAGTAAGATTTCACTTCAAATAATAGAAATGTTAATAGCAGGATATTAAACAGTTTATATTACTTTTAAAATTGCCATGACATTTTTATGGTATTCATGTCTATGAGTTCAACTTTCATTGTATTACACGATACATATCTTAAGTGACAGCATTGATGTCTATATTGTACATAGTCACAACGTTTAAACACTACGTAGAAAGGAATATTAACCCTGAAGGGACTTGCTTGAACTATTATTTGTTTCCGATGAAGCATGTTCTTCTATTGTTTTATTTTCAATCGGATAAAAGATAAATTAGAAAATACCGAAGCATTAACAAAAGTATAATCCGAACTCAAAATCGATTGAACCAGGGGCAAAATATGAACAAAGGAAAAACCCACATGGATACCCTTGTAAAGGTACAAGAGAATAAGACCAGGTGTTCCGGAAGAGTAAGCATCTTCTCTTTCATCGACGAAACCCGCCATGTAAATCTTTGTCACATCCAAGTAAACATCAATTTCTCAAAATGAGAACCGAGTATCATTTTCAATCACAACAAATAAACACTCTAATGAGCATACTCAAAAACGTTCATCTTCATACCACATACAGTCTGTTATAGTGACTTATTTTCAGCACAAACTTATTAAAAAATTGCTTTTTGTGCTGTGCGTCATCACTGATATATCTTCAATGCTTTCTATAAACCTAGGAATTGACAAACTCTTCAAGTCATCATAGGTTATGGCATTGTGGGGGGAAATCCCCAAGAACCCACGTCCCTTAAGTGTAGATTAAGAATATGTTCATTTATAGGTAGTCAAAGATATGTTTTTCTTTTTAATAGAAATCAAAGAAACATTTAGTTTGTTCGACAAGGATGGCGACGGAGCTATTCCAACGAAGGAGATTGGCATGGTGATGAGGTCATTAGGTCAGAATCCTTCAGAACAAGAGCTTCAGGATAGGATAGAGGAACTCGAGGACGGTGATAAAGGTGAGCTGCTATATATGTTCTTAATAGTCCGAGATCCTCTTGCCCTGCCACCAGACTTGGAAAGTTTGACAGAAAGATGTCGGAAGTGGCCCCGACTTTCCTCTGGCCCTGACACCAGACTAAGACAGCTTGACAGAGAGATGTCTGGTAGGGCCCAACTTTCCTCTGTAGCTCTGCCACCAGACTTAGACTGTTTGACAGATAGATGTCGGACGTG
The DNA here is from genome assembly GCA_947623455.1 of Mimachlamys varia. NCBI lineage: Eukaryota > Metazoa > Mollusca > Bivalvia > Pectinida > Pectinidae > Mimachlamys > Mimachlamys varia. The sequence goes on from OX392542.1 coordinate 32,337,478, forward strand.
GACCAATTTTCCTCTGGCCCTGACACCAGACTTAGACAGTTTGACTAAGAGATGTTTGGTGGGGCCCACATGTCTGGTTGGTGTCCCACTAAACATCTCTCTGTCAAAATGTTTAAATCTAGTAGCAGGACAAGAAAAAACTCGAGTCACACCCGACATCTATATGTCAAAATGTTTAAGTCTGGTGGCAGGGCCAGAGGAAACTCGGGAAAATGTTCTTAAGAGAAAACTCTAGTACAGAATGATTCTCGATACTACACAGGTTAAACTCACTGTTCATTTCAGCACCCCTGGAGGCACGCGCTGTCTAGCTATTTGATTGGTCTCGGGTAAACAATCCTGACCAATCGCTTGGCTGATTACAGAGGAGTGACACCCGAAATTATTGCTAGTTTATTTCATTACGACCCGGATATTCTTTTGCTGAAAAAAACTTATCAAATTGGTCTTCTCATCTTATCCAAAATGTATCTCGCATTTACCGTCCCAGTCTAATATGGTAAATACCAGAGATGTCAGAGTGTACTAGTGAAAGTATCTCCTTGGTTACCCAGTATGGTACAGTATGGAAAACGATCATGAATGAATGTAGTACATGTACGCATATTTTGAGTTTCAATGTGTTCATATTGCAACTATAACTTGGTATTCATTTAAAAAAAAAAATAAGAACCTGATTTTATTTTTCATGATCAGTGAAGTCACTGCCTTTGGCCCCGGGTATCGGCATTAAAACAAAGGAAAAGAAAAAAAAGGGGGGGGGGCTAATAAGGAAATTGAAAGCTGTTTAAAATCTAGTAATACATTTTTACACAATTCATTATGATAGCCATTTTAGGTTGACATTTTAAAATGCATGGACATGAACAGATACATGTACATGCCAATTACAAACAGTTAATACACACATTCTTTTCTATAAACCTCTATAAAATGTTCATAGAAAATTAACTCTAGAGTAAGACTGGACTTCATAATTTGCTAGACATAGTTGATTAAGAATAAAACGGCTTATCATCTTAATTCTTTTGTAGCTGGCCTAGTTGATTTTCCGGAGTTCTTGACATTGATGCTGAAATCGATGAAAGAAAAAGATACCGAAGAGGATCTTCGGGAGGCCTTTAGAGTGTTCGATAAGGACGGTAATGGCTTCATAGCTGCAGCCGACCTCAAACAGGCAATGATTAATCTTGGAGAGAAGTTGACTGACGAAGAGGTGGAGGAAATGATCAAGGAGGCTGATAAAACAGGGTCTGGACAAATTGCTTTTGAAGGTAAATCTGAAATTGATATACAGTGAAACCTTTCTATTAAGGTCACCTCAGAGACCGCGCTAAAGTTGTCTTAAAAGCGGATGGTTTGAATGCAGAGGGTGCCCCTTGCAAGCAGATTTATCTGAAATTCATTTGTTGACATGTTTTCATAGTCCATTAACTAATATATAGGCTTTATAATGTCAAACACACATTAATTGTAACTGCTTTGTAAATTTGACACCAAATTACAGCTTACTGATCTGACACAGGTGAACACAGTGGAATACACACCAGGTGACATTGTGTTTGGTCGGTAGTCGGAGTAGTGAGGTGAAACTTAGTGCAAAAGTGGTATTTGGAGCTTTTCAAAACTGGTCTTTATAGCGAGATTGTCTTACTAGTGAGATGGTCTTAAAGTGAAGCTTAAAATACAAAGATATATAGAAGATTATTTTCTGGACTGAAATGAGGTGGTTTTAATAGCGAGGTGGTCTTAATTCTGAGGTGGTCTTTAAGCGAGGTTTCACTGTAATTCTTTTGGATAGCCTTCATTTGAAGCAGCTGGTGTCACACATTCCTGTGTACGCGTGTGTATCAGTGGTCTCTTGTTTTCCTGTGATTTGTTGATTCCTGTTTCGTGTTTCCATCCAGTATACTATCATACCTCAACAAAAGCTAACTCCTAGCTGACTTGTTATTGTTTCATACGAGGATGCCTTTGTCGAGGAGCTTATAAAGGACAGGTAGCAAAACAAGTTGCGAAATCTCACTTTCAGGTATATCGACGATGTGTTGTTAACAGATTGATTGTAAATAACAAAATGTTTGCTGACCAAGTCATTGCTATATACCCTTCGAAACTAGAAATCAAAGACACAACAGACTCTTCTACATCAGCTTCATACCTCATTTTTTACTTACAATATGACCAACATGATCAGCTTACTGCTACTATGCTGTCACGATTTCGATTTTCCTATCATGAACTTTCCCTTCCCCGATGGTAACATATACGCTTTACAAATCTATACTGTTTACATGTCACAGTTGATTCGTCATTCTGATGCTTGGGTTAAATATCGAGATTTTCGTGATAGATAATTACTACTGACGAATTCTATAATCAGAAGAATAGTATTTGTCTTCATAATCAACTCTAATTTACTGAAACTAATTTAACTTTTATTTATCTATTTACTTTTCGTATACTAGCACTTATCTTATTCTAAAAGTATACTGTATTTTACTTTTTACACAAACTTGTTTCAAATTGATCTTTCACCTATTGTCTGCCAAGACATAATTTGCATGGCATATTATTCCTTTGTAGTATCTGTATATGTATACTTTCTCTTTATTTAAATATAATAATTATTTAAACTATTTTCATCATTACTCCATACATACATATATTAATTAATTTTACGTAACTTATGCTATAATTATAATTTGCAGAGTTTGCGGCTCACATACTCCAAGTAATCCTATAAAAACGACAGGCTGCTACCATCTACGTACCAGAACGATGATTCCAGAACCAAAATATAAGGACTTGACGTGGACGTGATATCTTCGCTTTGCCTTTAAGCCATCTACACTGCGGAAAAACGTGCTTAATTACTTCCAATACTGTATAAGTGACGTTTTCCATAAGGCGTTTTATGACTGGGTGGATGTGTTGGACTATTTACTTATAGATGGTGTGTAGAACACCACACTGACAATGGATCCTTTTAATGTCAAAGAAATGTAACGGTGCTATTGCTTTATATAAAACCTATGGAAAAATAACTTTTAAAAGATATTTTTCTTTGACATATGTTAAATAATATTCTTTACGACGTTTTTTTTACTTCCGCCGATGTACAACATGGACATATCATTAAAAGTATTTCACCTACCGTTTCTATGACTTTGTAAGACTTTGTTATGAATTTTAAAAATCTCTTTGCGTTCAGCTCGAACGCCATCAAACCAGAATGGGATATTTCCCATGATTCATTTCATCAAGTGTAATATTTGCGATTCACACAATCTCTACAGTGGAAATAGATATTTGTATCTTTGAATCAATTTTAAGATGTTAAATCCATGAGATCTGCTTGTGATACAAATGTATTAGTAATGTTTTTATAACTAAGCTAGGTGGAAACTCGTTTGAGGATTAAAGAGGGACATAAACTTACCTTAATGCACCTGACGCACCTGACCCTTCTACTTCTACATTAGTTTAGAAATTTTTGATTACCACCTTTTGGCCCCTAGCTACACTGAAGAGTCCTAGGAGGACGTAACAGCTGTATGATGCAGTTTAATTCATTTTTTTCGGCTTACTGTATATATTACTAAATGTGTGTGTTACGTCATCTTTAGTGCCTGACTACTCTACTGTTACATTGCCCCAGTGGACATCCATTGGTTGGAGGGCGGATAAAAACATATTCATAAATTTGCTACGGCAGGACATTATTAAGTACGCCACACAACGTCAGGAGAAGTTTCTTTTAGAACGCACATGTTACATTCTAAACTTATGTATTCTTCGGAATGAAAGAAAAAACAGCATTACTTATACATTTGAAGGTTGGACATCTGAATAGTATAATCTGAATATTGCCTACTATTCTCGGAATCAGCCAATGTAATATACAATATTATACAGTATTACATTTAACATTACACTGTCACATTCCTTTGCGTTAAGAAAGAAAGTTAAATATTGTCTCGTTCATTTTCACTTTTTACGTTTTCAATTGTCTACGTGTAAATCTTTCCTTTGTTCATATTTTGTCTCTAGATTCATCGATTTTGAGTTCGGATATGGTTTTGTTCCTCCGATTATGACCAGATACATTCGAACGATAAAGATAATTATATTTCGAAATTTGATAATAGCAAGTGACCCTTCTGCTTCTACTTTAGTTTATAAATTTTTGATTCCCACCTTTTGGCCCCTAATATCACTGAGGGTCCTTGGAGGACGAAACAGCTGTATGGTGCAGTTTAATTAATAATTTCGGCATACTGTATATATTATTGAATTTAACAGGTGCAAAACATGTGTGTGCTACGTCATCTTTAATCTCATTTGAGTAATGTCACGGTACCCACTATACACATTTTCGTAATACACGATTTGAAATTATACAGAACTAGTTTAACTTTACCTCTAAAATAATAAATTGAAGGGGTTTTACTCACCTGACCCTTCTGCTTCTACATTAGTTTAGAAATTTTGGATTCCCACCTTTTGGCCCCGAGCATCACTGAAGAGCACTAGGAGGACGAAACTGCTGTATGGTGCAGTTTAATTCATTTTCTTGGCATGCTGTATCTATTACTTAATTTAAATGGCGCATCACATGTGTGTGTTACGTCATCTTTGTACCTAATGGTATTAAATATCTTAGAACGTACAATACTACTATCAGACACTACAGGAAGGTCCCAACCCCCCGGTGTAGCATCAGTAGGAGGGCATGAATCCTCTGAAAATGGGCATGTGCCATTCCAATCGGTGTTTTGAATGTACAGGCCCTGGATCATGAAACAATCTTAGACTTAAGTTTGTTCTTAGTCATCACGTATGGCCTTACTTTTAATCGAAACCTTAGACAAATTTAGACTTAAAATCGTTTTATGATCATGGGGCCAGGCTGTCAGCTGTCATGCTTAGAATGAAAACCCTTTAAGGAAAAATTGATTTTACTTCTAAAATAATAAATTAAAGAGGTTTTGCACATCAGTTTTTATATAAGTTTAGAAACTTTGGATTCCAATTCAACTTTTTGGCCCCTAGCATCACTGAAGAGTCTTAGGAGGACGTTGCAGTTTAATTTTTTTCGGCATACTGTATCTATTATTGAATTTAAAGTTGCAGTATATGTGTGTTACGTCATCTTTCATGATAGGGGATGGCTGACTCTGCTGGAGCCTCAATAGTTATAGTTATCTCATTTGAATATTGGTACGATACATAATATACACAGTTTCGTAGTACATGATTTGAAATTATACAGAATTGGTTTAATTTTAGTTTTAAATTCATAAATTAAAGGGGTTTACGCACTTGACCCTTCTGCTTCTATATTAGTTTAGAAATTTTGGGTTCCCATATTTTGGCCACTAGCATCACTGAAGAGTCGCAGGAGGACGACACAACTGTATGATGCAATTATTTCAATTTTTCGGCATACTGTATATATTAATGAATTTCGAATGTTCAGCATATGTGTGTGTTACGTCATCTTTGGTGTCAATTCATTTGTAGCACTTATGTTAATTAACATAAATCTAGCGTCAGAATGACGTAACAATCACCATGTTTAATTTAAATTAACCAATCACAGCTGTTGTGTCTCTTCGCTTAATTCATCCATATCTGTATATTTTCTGTTTAGATGCAAATAAAGCGACATGCATATCAAAAGTTTATCAGTATATTCACAACGTTGGACTGCCCTCATTAGAATACTGTGCAAAGGTTAACACTATCTGTTGGTTATTTCTTCAAGAAAAAAGTTTTTCGTTGTTGTTAGTGCTTTCAGTGTTTTATAACTACAGATCTCAACAGTTTCCTTTTGATTGTCATACACTGTATACTACTTCTTTTTTATTACATAATTTACTTTTATTTTCATTCCTAAAAGACATTATTATCTATATTTGTAAATAAAATACTAATGAAATGTTTATGGTATACAACTGGGAACGGTATCATTCCCTCTATAAATCTCTTAATTACTGTCTTTGAAATCATGATATGGCTGACAATATATATGACATAACTCACGATTAAAGTCATCTGTATGGGACACTGGAGTTTATCATTCATTCATCAGTGATATTGATAGGAGGACGAGGAGGGGTGGGCAAATTGTCAAGGTTTCTGGCATTCTGCTACCACTATCCCTCAATCTCTAGTTCGTGGGTTCAAGGCCTACGTGCGACAGTCGCCTGGTACTTGCATTGGGTATTTGGGTATTTCTCGTGAACTACGTCACTAAAACCTGGTACGTTCTTACTTGCCTATAGCTGTTAATAAGACGCAAATCAAACTCTTAATGATAATCATCTGAAAGGACACGTTTTAATTCTTATAGGGATCTGATTAAATGCACCAGAGAACCGGAAACTTAATCAAAGTAACAGCCAGTCAACATATACCTTATGTATATTTATTATATTTTTCCAAGTGTTTGATGCAGAAAAACAAGGATACTTTTATACAAATATGTATACTTATCGAGTTTCCGGTCGTTCACGATTTTCCGAATCGTCCGTTTGTATTTTACCATGTATCTACAACGAAATGGGAGACCACTCAGTCTAACACACACCAGCCAAGGTCGTTGAAATTGTAATTCATGATCATCATTTAGCTTATGACAGAAAGAATAAGATTAAAAGGTTGTAAGGTCATTAATACATGCCGAATTCAAAATTTAGTTAATAAAGTTTATTTTAGTAATAAAACTTTTAGGTCAAAGTATTGACGTCGCGATATTGCATATTGTTCACGAGCTTATTCAGTTATTTATTTATAATACTTATTGATTTATTCTTTGATTTTTTTTACTCAAACAACAATATACTTATCATCTAACATTATCACTAAGAAACTAAATACATTTGTCGTCATAATAAGTAAACTTATGTCTAAAATAACTGCTCTAGGATTTTGGCCTATATTATATTGTTTTCAATGTTTATCAAAGCTCGTGTTACGTACATTAATGCTATCTACTATGTATATTGGTATCATTTTACGCATTGTACTTGATCCTATACAATGTTCAGCTGATTTTATAAACATATCCTATACAAAACAATCATTATCAATTAGCAAACGGTTTGTGTGCATGCACATTAGTCATATATTATTTGTATTTGACGTGCATAGAAATATCACATGTTTTATATCTTTGAAATCTTAATTTAAAAAAATATATACATACATATAGACAAACAATAGCGTAAATAACACAAAAGTCTACATAATATGATAGAATGATTTGAGTCATAATATAACAGACAGAAATATACAAGAAAGGGGCTGAAGTGACAAAGACCATAGGCTTAGCAGTATTCGAACATATAATTAATTGCTGTGCAACTCCGGTTTTACACATTTGCAAACCTATTAATTATGACGTCCTTTGATCACCCAGCTGGCGTTCTAACACGTGGAATTGTCTGTTCGTCCTATATTTCTTATACTTTTAAATCGATTTAAAAAAATTCGTTACAAAATATATAAAATAAAACTTTCGCGTGTGTTTCTAATTTAAACAGGCCTTATGCCGTTTTTGAAATAGATCCGCTATATCTCTGTCTAATATCAATTATAATATATCATTATATCAGATTTAGCTATAATATCTGTTGAGAAATCAATAATTAGTTATAGCCTGTGTTACAATATCCCAGTAGAAGTTATGCTTAGCAAATGACACCTCAGCGTCATTGTATGAACTCATTAGTATGCCTACTTGTTATGATTGGGATAAAAACCTCAGTTTTCACTCTCACTAGTTATAATTGTGGGAAAAAACCTCAGTTCCCAATCGCACTAGTTTTCATTTGGGAAAAAACTCAGTTCTCACGCGCACTAGTTATGATTGGTGGAAAAACCCAAGTTCTCACTAGTTATCGTCAATAATGTTCCTGTGTGTCCTTGTCAATAATGTTTCTGTGTGTCATTGTCAATAATGTTCCTTTGTGTCATTGTCAATAATGTTCCTGTGTGTCATTGTCAATAATGTTCCTGTGTGTCATTGTCAATAATGTTCCTGTGTGTCATTGTCAATGATGTTCCTGTGACTCATTGTCAATAATGTTCCTGTGTGTCATTGTCAATAATGTTCATGTGTGTCATTGTCAATAATGTTCCTGTGTGTCATTTTCAATGTTCCTGTGTGTCATTGTCAATAATGTTCCTGTGTGTCATTGTCAATAATGTTCCTGTGTGTCATTGTCAATAATGTTCCTGTGTGTTTTGTCAATAATGTTTCTGTGTGTCATTGTCAAGAATGTTCCTGTGTGTCATTGTCAATAATGTTCATGTGTGTCATTGTCAATAATGTTCCTGTGTGTCATTGTCAATAATGTTTCTGTGTGTCATTGTCAATAATGTTTCTGTGTGTCATTGTCAATAATGTTCATGTGTGTCATTGTCAATAATGTTCCTGTGTGTCATTGTCAATAATGTTCCTGTGTGTCATTTTCAATGTTCCTGTGTGTCATTGTCAATAATGTTCCTGTGTGTCATTGTCAATAATGTTCTCGTGTGTCATTGTCAATAATGTTCCTGTGTGTCATTGTCAATAATGTTCCTGTGTGTCATTTTCAATAATGTTCCTGTGAGTCATTGTCAATAATATTCCTGTGTATCATTGTCAATAATATTCCTGTGTATCATTGTCAATAATGCTCCTGTGTGTCATTTTCAATAATGTTCCTGTGAGTCATTGTCAATAATATTCCTGTGTGTCATTGTCATTAATGTTCCCGTGTATCATTGTCAATAATGTTCCAGTGTGTCATTGTCAATAATGTTACTGTGTATCATTGTCAATGATGTTCCTGTGACTCATTGTCAATAATGTTCCTGTTAGTCATTGTCAATAATGTTCCTGTGTGTCATTGTCAATAATGTTCATGTGTGTCATTGTCAATAATGTTCCTGTGTGTCATTGTCAATAATGTTTCTGTGTGTCATTGTCAATAATGTTCCTGTGTGTCATTTTCAATGTTCCTGTGTGTCATTGTCAATAATGTTTCTGTGTGTCATTGTCAATAGTGTTTCTGTGTGTCATTGTCAATAATGTTCCAGTGTGTCATTGTCAATAATGTTTCAGGGTGTCATTGTCAATAATGTTCCGGTGTGTCATTGTCAATAATGTTCTCGTGTGTCATTGTCAATAATGTTCCTGTGTGTCATTGTCAATAATGTTCCTGTGTGTCATTTTCAATGTTCCTGTGTGTCATTGTCAATAATGTTCCTGTGTGTCATTGTCAATAATGTTCTCGTGTGTCATTGTCAATAATGTTCCTGTGTGTCATTGTCAATAATGTTCCTGTGTGTCATTGTCAATGATGTTCCTGTGACTCATTGTCAATAATGTTCCTGTGTGTCATTGTCAAAAATGTTCCAGTGTGTCATTGTCAATAATGTTCCAGTGTGTCATTGTCAATAATGTTCCTGTGTGTCATTGTCAATAATGTTCCAGTGTGTCATTGTCAATAATGTTCCTGTGTGTCATTGTCAATAATGTTCCCGTGTGTCATTGTCAATAATTTTCCTGTGTGTCATTGTCAATAATGTTCCTGTGTGTCATTGTCAATAATGTTCCTGTGTGTCATTGTCAATAATGTTCCTGTGTGTCATTGTCAATAATGTTCCTGTGTGTCATTGTCAATAATGTTCCTGTGTGTCATTGTCAATAATGTTCCTGTGTGTCATTGTCAATAATGTTCCTGTGTGTCATTGTCAATAATGTTTCTGTGTGTCATTGTCAATAATGTTCCTGTGTGTCATTGTTAATAATGTTCCCGTGTGTCATTGTCAATAATGTTTCTGTGTGTCATTGTCAATGATGTTCCTGTGTGTCATTGTCATTAATGTTCCTGTGTGTCATTATCTATAACGTTTTTATGTGTCATTGTCAATAATGTTCCTGTGTGTCATTGTCAATAATGTTCCTGTGTGTCATTGTCATTAAAGTTCCTGTGTGTCATTGTCAATAATGTCCCCGTGTGTCATTGTCAATAATGTTTCTGTGTGTCATTGTCAATAATGTCTCTGTGTGTCATTGTCAATAATGTTCCTGTGTGTCATTGTCAATAATGTTTCTGTGTGTCATTGTCAATAACGTTTCTGTGTGTCATTGTCAATAATGTTCCTTTGTGTCATTGTCAATAATGTTCCTGTGTGTGTCATTGTCAATTATGTTCCTGTGTGTCATTGTCAATAATGTTCCTTTGTGTCATTGTCATTAATGTTCCTGTGTGTCATTGTCAATAATGTTCTCGTGTGTCATTGTCAATAATGTTCCTGTGTGTAATTGTCAATAATGTTCCTGTGTGTCATTTTCAATAATGTTCCTGTGAGTCATTGTCAATAATATTCCTGTGTATCATTGTCAATAATATTCCTGTGTATCATTGTCAATAATGCTCCTGTGTGTCATTTTCAATAATGTTCCTGTGAGTCATTGTCAATAATATTCCTGTGTGTCATTGTCATTAATGTTCCCGTGTATCATTGTCAATAATGTTCCAGTGTGTCATTGTCAATAATGTTACTGTGTATCATTGTCAATGATGTTCCTGTGACTCATTGTTAATAATGTTCCTGTTAGTCATTGTCAATAATGTTCCTGTGTGTCATTGTCAATAATGTTCATGTGTGTCATTGTCAATAATGTTCCTGCGTGTCATTGTCAATAATGTTTCTGTGTGTCATTGTCAATAATGTTCCTGTGTGTCATTTTCAATGTTCCTGTGTGTCATTGTCAATAATGTTTCTGTGTGTCATTGTCAATAGTGTTTCTGTGTGTCATTGTCAATACTGTTCCAGTGTGTCATTGTCAATAATGTTTCAGGGTGTCATTGTCAATAATGTTCCGGTGTGTCATTGTCAATAATGTTCTCGTGTGTCATTGTCAATAATGTTCATGTGTGTCATTGTCAATAATGTTCCTGTGTGTCATTTTCAATGTTCCTGTGTGTCATTGTCAATAATGTTCCTGTGTGTCATTGTCAATAATGTTCCTGTGTGTCATTGTCAATAATGTTCCTGTGTGTCATTGTCAATGATGTTCCTGTGACTCATTGTCAATAATGTTCCTGTGTGTCATTGTCAATAATGTTCCAGTGTGTCATTGTCAATAATGTTCCAGTGTGTCATTGTCAATAATGTTCCTGTGTGTCATTGTCAATAATGTTCCAGTGTGTCATTGTCAATAATGTTCCTGTGTGTCATTGTCAATAATGTTCCCGTGTGTCATTGTCAATAATTTTCCTGTGTGTCATTGTCAATAATGTTCCTGTGTGTCATTGTCAATAATGTTCCTGTGTGTCATTGTCAATAATGTTCCTGTGTGTCATTGTCAATAATGTTCCTGTGTGTCATTGTCAATAATGTTTCTGTGTGTCATTGTCAATAATGTTCCTGTGTGTCATTGTTAATAATGTTCCCGTGTGTCATTGTCAATAATGTTTCTGTGTGTCATTGGCAATGATGTTCCTGTGTGTCATTGTCATTAATGTTCCTGTGTGTCATTATCTATAACGTTTTTATGTGTCATTGTCAATAATGTTCCTGTGTGTCATTGTCAATAATGTTCCTGTGTGTCATTGTCATTAAAGTTCCTGTGTGTCATTGTCAATAATGTCCCCGTGTGTCATTGTCAATAATGTTTCTGTGTGTCATTGTCAATAATGTTCCTGCCTGTCATTGTCAATAATGTCTCTGTGTGTCATTGTCAATAATGTTCCTGTGTGTCATTGTCAATAATGTTTCTGTGTGTCATTGTCAATAACGTTTCTGTGTGTCATTGTCAATAATGTTCCTTTGTGTCATTGTCAATAATGTTCCTGTGTGTGTCATTGTCAATTATGTTCCTGTGTGTCATTGTCAATAATGTTCCTTTGTGTCATTGTCATTAATGTTCCTGTGTGTCATTGTCAATAATGTTTCTGTGTGTCATTGTTAATGATGTTCCTGCCTGTCATTGTCAACAATGGTCAAGTTTGGTATATATATGTAATTAACTAATGTGAAAACATAGTTTGTAGGTATAACGATAAAATAAATAAAAACAAGACGACCAACTTCTAAACGCTTTCACCCTCTTTTTATAAATTCCTGAAGAGCCCTGTAGAGGATGAAAGCGTTTGGAAGTCGCTCATCTTGTTTTTATATATTTAATATACTGTATATATCTTTAGTCTAATATATTATATTCTTGATAAAGAGAGGTGGTGAATTTTAGTCTTTACACATGGTTTACACAAGCTAAATTGGAGATATTATTTATATATAATTTCTGTTACTTAAGTAATACGTATTTGTTCGTTTTTTTTTTTGCACTGGCATGTTGACGTACCGGTATAATTGTGGAACACAGGTTGCGCGTTATTGCGGGACAATCTCTCCTAACCGTCGTAGGTATATATAAAGGGACTGACAATGGAAGACGTATTGTTATTTCTGAAGGTCACTGATTTGTTAAGCAGTAACCGAACATTGTTGTAGTTTTAATAGCTCACAAATCTAAAGATGATTGCATACAAACCTTCATTTGAAATCACTGACGTGTGACTCTATAATTGTCGCATTGTTCTCTACCTACCTTGTGTGCAACCATTTAAACCAAGGAACAGGCACGGCAGTTTGGGACGACATGATAAGTATCTAGATAGATAAAACAGACTATTGAAATGCGTAATACTCGTTGTTTGTAAGAGCGTAAAGTAGGCAACCGTCCACGTGATTAGTACCACTCGCTAAGGTCTACCCCCATCCGGTGTGATAATGGTAAGTATCTATTTTTATTCTTATGGTCAGTCAGGCACTTGTCATACATTTTGTAAGCTTTCTTCATGTCTAAATTTCACGTTTATTAGATAAAAACAATGCATGCTCTGTGTATAATTCACATGACCTGACATGCATTATTATGTCAATTCAAAACAGTATCGATCATATGTGATTTTTGTCTCCCTTTTGTTCTCATAAACGGTTTTCTGTATACATATACGTGTTTATCAAGACATTAACAACCGATAAATAAACAACCCTTTCAATAATAAGTAATCAACATTTATAATTGTGTTGCAATGAATATTTAAAACAATGTAATACTTCATGCATGTAGATAGTAACATTTCAAACTGAAATGTTGTCCTCCTGCAATTAAACTATGGTCGTTTTTTACCTTCAGGAGCAACTATCCGCGGACATGGAAGCTGGTGAGATTATTAGATTTACATAATATATAAAGTACAGTTTTGTGTATTGATAAACACCGGCCATGACTCTGACGTCATCAATATTTGTGTACATATGATCAGACTTAGTTTGACCTCAATAATGTCAGGGTATTTTACCAAACAAACCGTAATTGGTCATGCAGGGGAATTACGCAATTGTATCATAGTTATTCTCTTTCTCTAGCAGCTTTTGGTATTATGGTTAACTATATATTTATCTATAACAGTTTAAAAACATAGCTATAGCTAAGTTTATCTTGCATGTTTTTAACTTTCGCTAATATCACGATTAAAACAAATTCGTAAAATATTGCAAGATTGATAAACATGCAAACTTGTTTATGAATTGTTTATTTTTTAATAATATATATAATTATACCGAACAATGCTTAATCTATTGAAAAAGCTACAAAATAAACAAACGTGAATTTACTATGGATCAGTTGTAATTGAAATGTTTTTGTACTTAGAATAAAAAGAACTATTGCATTATATTTACATTTGCTCTGCATTGCCACTATACAACACTACCAAGACCAGTTCCGTGTTATGAGAACTTAACACTGGCGTGGTTATTATGACGTCATTACCATTGTGACGTCATAATCATATCATTGGAAATAGCTGGCCGATACTGGCTGTTGGCTGTTCTATTTATTAGAAATTTTCAGATAAAATGTAGAATATAATTATAAATTTATTATCAAAACCAATGGAAAAATGTAAATATAAGCATTAAACATAATTCTTTCCGTGTTATAGACACTATTAAAACATTTTCATGTTTAACGATGGCTTGAATGAACTCTTTATCATTATTGGGCTACCTTGTCCCATTTATGGTCGTGCTGGGCATTGGAATACGTTTGAAACATACATACGTAAACATAAAAAAATAAAATCTGATCTGCAGAAGTTTCGAGTTATTCAAAATATTTTCAATTGAAAGTACAGCGTTTCTTGTAATACTCACAAAATCAAATAGTTCATATAGTTATTTTTTAAACAGATACATAACACAAAAACATAGCAAAATGTTGTCATTATTGATTTCCAGAGTTTAAAGAGGCCTTTGACCTCTTTGACAAAGATGGGGACGGGAAAGTGTCTGCAAAAGAACTTGGAACGGTAATGAAATCCCTCGGACAAAACCCAACAGACCAGGAGCTCGAAGACATGATAAATGAAGTTGATGCCGATGGTAACTAACTTATCTGATTTGTCTGGATGTGGTTGGTTTAAGATAATTTGTCAGCACCTGATCCTTCTTCTTCTACATTAGTTTAGAAAAATGGATTCCACCCTTTTGGCCCCTAGCATCACTAAAGAGTGCTAGGAGAACGAAACAGCTGTATGGTGCAGTACAATAATTTTTTTTCGGAATACTGTATCTATTACTCAATTTAAAAGGTGCAGCATATGTGTGTGTTACGTCATCTTTGATCATCACAAAAAAAAAAATAAAATCAGAGAATACCAAAGCGTCAACAAAACCATTATCCGAACTCAAAATCAATATAAGACTGCACGGAAATAGGGACTACGGACAAGTCGCTGTTTTGAAATTCATTTTGGAAAATAGTTACTTTTGATCCTTTTTGTTATGAATTGTTTTGTTTAACTGAATACATAACGTTGATTTCACCATCTTCCTTGATTTCCTGGTCTGTCCCCATTTTTGGTTTTAAAGAACTCTGCTTGGTGCTTTCCTTAATCATGCTATGCCTTAGTGGATTTTTTTGTCTAATTCTTGTGTAGAATGAACATTTATGCTTTATCTTAAAAAGATAATCTTGTGTGAAACAAGCATTTTCATTGGCTTAAACAATTATGTTATCAGCCGATAATGTAAAAAAAGACGTCGCCGTTTATAACGTCGCTTTTGATTGGCTAATGCAACAGCGTAATAATGTGTAAGAGAAAATAGTCCATCAATAAAGTGAATTTTCGCAGGGTATAGATTAACTTATTAGTATTAACTTGAATCTTTTTTTTTATGTTATGGGGTTAAAACACAAAAAAACGGAGTGTACTTAGAGTACACTCCGTTTTTATATTATACCTCCAAAACATAAAAAATAGATTCAAGTTAGTCCTTAAATAACGTTCACGAAACCTATCTTATTTGTTTTTTTTCCAGGAAATGGAACAATCGAATTTGCGGAATTCCTGAATATGATGCGGGTAAAAATGAGCTGTGTGGACCATCAGGACGAGCTACGACAATCCTTTCAGGTGTTCGACAAAGATGGGGATGGCTTCATCACAAAAGACGAACTGAAGTCAGTGATGAACACTCTTGGAGAAGAACTTACAGATGCTGAGCTAGACTCCATGATGGCGGAAGCAGATCTAAATGGGGATGGCATAATAAATTTTGAAGGTTTGTTTACATAATGGAGATTTATTTTGAGTAAATGCTTGTTTGATCACACTCAACCAAAAATAGCACTTAAAACAAACACAGAACAGAAGCATTTTAAAAAAGAATTGTTTAATTTATGATAAAAAACAAACTTATTTCTGGTTGATTTTTGTAAATTAGCTATTATGAACAGGATATAATGCATTATCAACACAACGTATTTGTTGCATATGATTAAATCAAATCATTCCAACACCCGCCATCAGAAAGACACAAAAAGGAGAACAAAATTGAAAGACATTAAATAGTAATGTATAAACACATGAAAATTATGTCAAACAAAGCAGAAAGCAAAATAAATTGCGAAAGAAATAGGATCTATCTACAGTGTATTTGTAGACAATGATATTATCATAACTCATCAATATATCTATGCTTTGTAGATTTATCATATAAAACGGGTACAATTCTTATAGCAATAACTAAATGTTTACTTCTGTTTGTGTTTCAGAATTCACACATATGATGACCCAAAAATGAGATGACAAAGTGTTTCTACAGACGTACTTTTTCTTTTAATATACGTATAGGATCATAATGTTTATATTAATGAAACAATGTACAGTTTTTTTCTCAATACAGTGAAACCTCTCTATTAAGATCTACCTAGATACCGCACCGCCATTCAGACAGATTTCTCTGACATCTATTTTTAGATGTTTTCATGGTCCATTAACTAATATATAGGCGTTATAATGTTAAGCACACTGTAATTGTAACTGAATAGCCAAAATACAGCTTACTGATCTGACACTTGGCATGTATACACAATGGATGCACACCAGGTGACTTTGTGTTTGGTCGGTGGTCTGAGTAGGGAGATGAAACTTATTTGAAAAGTTGTATGTGGGACTGGTCTTAATAGAGAGGTAGTCTTAATGGTGAGGTGGTCTTAATAGTGAAACGTGAAATAAAAGATATATATAAGATTTGTTTGGGGACCGAATAAAGTGGTCTTAATTTTGAGGTGGTCTTAATTTTGAGGTGGTCTTAATTCTGAGATGGTTTAAATCTGAGATGATCTTAATTCTGAGGTTGTCTTAATTCTGAGATGGTCTTGATTCTAAGGTGGTCTTAATTTTGAGGTGGTCTTAATTCTGAAGTGATCTTAATTCTGAGATGGTCTTAATTTTGAGGTGGTCTTAATTCTGAGGTGATCTTTAAGCGAGGTTTCACTGTACATTGTTATGATTTAATCTCATAATATATAGGCATCGGTTGCTAAGCAACATAAACAATCACACTATTTATGCCATTATTTGTTTTAATCATTTATATTACAAATAATTATGAAACAAATTGAAGCAACTGTTATACAACACCTTGGATTACCAGGATGTAACTGTTGAAGAGTTCTGACAGCGGCAGATAACTAGAAATATAGGAGGGAACCAATGCAACCGGGCTGATGACCTACAACCTTTTACTTTTCAAACTTATTTATCTGCAAAGATAGGATATTTATGTTTGTTTAACATATTTATGAAAATAGACTTAGTTTTTATCATATAAAGTATTAAACAAATAAAAAACGTACGTTTTGTGGATGTTTTTCTTATTGTTATAATGTGTTATACTGATCTAAAACGATCAGCAAGTTGTTATAGTATATTCAATTTTTCTTGGTCTGCAGACAAAACAGTGTGAGAAGACGTAGCACAACTATATCCTGCAACTTTTAAATTTAGTAATAGATCCAGTCGAAAATTGAATTAAACTGCATCATGCAGCTGTTTCGTCCTCCTAGGACTCTTCAGTGATGTTAGGGGTCAAATGGTGGGAACAGAAGGGAAGAAGAAGGGCCAGGTTCGTAAAACCCCTTTGATTAATGAAATTAAGAAGTAAATTAAACTAGTTCTGTATAATTTCAAGTCATGCACCATGACAATATGTATATTATGTACCTTGCCACAACTCAAATGAGATAACTGTGGCTATGGAGGCTCAAGCTAACCTCGGGGAATAAAAAATCCAAAAGCAAAATCTGCCACCCCCTATCATTAAAGATGACGTTATACACATCCACCAACAGAGGACTTTTACACATACAGTAAGCATGTTTCTGTTGATTTCGTGTTGGATATTAGTTTAGTTACAAAGCAAAAAGGAACGTCACTGATACGCAAATGCAGTAAAAGGGAAACTGCTATAGCAGCCCTCGCGTTCGAATTCAAGTCTGGCCTCATGCAACCCCAAAACACCTGATGCCCTATTCAAACTTATGTTATACATGAAATTAATCACCAGTTTATATTTAGAATGTTTCGCAGAATATTAGTTTGGTTATATTATGGTCATTTATTGAGGTGCACTTTATAGCACTCCAGCCTTCTCACCTGACATATTGTTATATTTTGTTTTGTTAGAATCATTGTGATAGTTATCAAAATTCAAAAACGATGTATTATCTTTAACGACGTAACACACACATGTGCTGCATCTTTTAAATTTAGTGATAAATACAGTATGACGAAAAAAGAATGTTTAAAATCAATGTTTTTACAACGTCACTCGCCCTTTTTATGTGTACGTATCCGTCAAGGAACTTTATTTGTCTACGCCATCCACTTTCCGCAAACCTAGAGGCACACTACGACGCTTAAGGACTAGAGAAATGCTTTTAATATTCAGGAAGATCAGGTGATCAATCTGATACGCACTTTCCTTTCACCAATTCACCCATGGCTTTGTTCTTCGAAGTGACGTGATAAGCTATGACGTCACATACCGGACAACAATGACATTCTACAGGTATTCCTCCATAATGGTGTCTCGTGCGCTTACCTCGTGATATCATCTGGACATATAGAATAACTTGCTCGATATTAACTATCTACAAATCGTATATCCATTATTTCGTTGACCCTGCCATATTATTTCTTAGAGGACGTTCTTATTATTCATTTAAACAAGATTGACATAATGAATTTCATCGACAAAGCATAAGACAATTACTTCTTCGGATCCCTTTGTCTCCTTCACCTGATACTTCTGCAAAATTTTCACTGTAAATATTTTGGGACACAATGGCTTAATTAGCTTGATATTGTTTCGAATTCTGTGTAAATATATATTTCAATCAGAATAAGTTCAATCCATTCTACGTTTGAATGACGGTGTTATTTATGATTTAATATCCTCTTTGTTTTAGTTTTTACATGCTAATATGTTTTATTTATCACATAAATGACCCGTTCAGTTATGCCATACAGCCATGCCATAATGTTGGCATTGCACACGTGTAATAGCAATTTCGTGACGTCATATCTAAATGACGTCATACGACTTTTTCGGTAGTGAAATCATATTGTTAAAGAAAAATATGCCTTTATTAAAAACAAATGAATATGAGAGTTTTAGTGTATTTTCTCATGAATATAAGTAAAGGTGATAAATATGATCTTACGCTCGTGTCAATGTAATATGAATTTATCCAACTCGTTAACTAATTTAATATGTAGCTCGCCTAAAGGCTCGTGAAATATTGAATTTGTAATATCACTTAATAAATCATCACGTTCACGCTCATGTAAGAATCTCTATATATCGTGTAACGTGTCACGTGCCAGGTGTCATGTGTTAGGTGCCACCTTCGTCTTCCCAGGCTTATGTCCGTTTTTGAAAACAGTGTTCTTGAAAATAACATTAAAATCAATGATTCAATGTTTTAATCTCACGATGTATTTTATATAGAGATCCATTCAGAAATTTAATTAGAATACCTGTTAATTACCTATGATAAGGCATACATATTAAACTCTTTAAGAAGTACTGATATCACATTGACGTCATATATTCAAGATATAAAAGAAAACCATCAAAATTGCCTTTTATATAGAGAAAGAAAACACGAGGGTCTAGTGCATATACACTGCCATATTGGGCTTTGAATTGTTCTTATAACGATATCACTTCATCAAAATTAATCTTTTCAAACTTAATCGACCTATTCCTCTATCGTGAATTGTTTATAAATAGATTACAATGTATTTAATGACAATCGTCGAACTGAATATCCAATACAAATGATATAGGAAGGCATTGTATATATAAGGAGCTGTATCGTGTCACTCTGTCTATATAAAACACACGAATAGGTATACACCTAGAAACGTGTAGTTGCTACAAGGCGTTAAACCCATCTGTTACTCCAGAATCGTCACAAAAACGAAATTCTTCAAAATGGTAAGTGTGTGCCACTAGATTAATACACTTTTGTAATTGTAATTTATTTGACATGATTTACAGCTTAGTTATAGTGTTAAATGAATTTTCGACGTTACAAAGAATGTTCAGCACCGTTTTCATTTTTGTTTATCATCAATAAGTTTTTAGACATGAATTCTCAGGAGGGTTCATGATAAACAAAATAAGTTTTATCTGGGATCAAATTTTATTATAAACCTCTTAAATTCGTATTTCTAATTTGAATTACTATCAAACTAGTTCATAGTTCCAATGCATACCTTTTAAACAATGCTTTGGGACTATTTTAAATAAAAGTTAAATGGAAATGTTACATTGTGTACATACAACATTATATGGAATTGTATTATCTTACTTAATTTTTTTTTTCCAGAAGTGGCAAGCTTCGTAATATACATACTTTACATATTAAGTAATTCGAACAGTAAGAGTAGGTCTCGATTGTTTCAAAATGTACATGATTTAGGGTTAATATCCCCGTCTATTTCAGCAGTGATTTAGCCCACCCTTGTATTACAACTTCTTGGCCACGAGTATTATATATAACTCCCAGAAGAACGAAACACTTAATACTTTCACCACTTTTATCCATTTTGATTTTTAATTACAGTTTTGTTGATATTCAGGATGTGCTCGTTGTTTAGTCCTGATTCCATAGACTATGAACACATACATTGTATGGTTAAGTTTTTAACATTTATGCGAAATATTGGTTCTTAATGAAAACGTATCAAACAGCATGGTTAATCTATGAATTTTCCCTCTAAAAAGTATCATAATCTAAAAGTTTTCCCCCTTTTAAAATGCGATGCTACCAACCTATCTCCCGCTTACAATGACTTAATCTATTCAAAATCCCTTCAGTGCCTTTTTGGTTATGTTTTTTTCTGCCCTTCCCAATAAAATAAATAAGAGAATACCGAAGCGTTAAGACAATCATAAACCAAACTCAAAATCGATTAAAACATGGGCAAAATATGAACAAAGGAAAGATTCACATGGAGACCCTTGCAAAAGTACAAGAGAATAAGACCAGGTATTCCGGAAGAGTAAGCGTCTTCTGCTTCATCGACGACACCCGCCATGTAAATCTTTGTCACATCCAATTAAGCACCAAGTTCTCAAAATGAGAACCAAGTATCATTGTCAATCACAATAAGTAAACACACTAATGAGCATACTCCAAACGTCCATCTTCATATCACTTAAAGATACAAAATATTTCTCAATGAGACAACGATGGCGACCATAAAACTTGCCCATAGTTCTGATCAACCTACATCTCTCGAATGCTTGTGTTGTTAGTTTGTTTGTCAGCAGTCGACATCGATCACGAAAATCCCAAGGTAACACATTCTGATAAAAAAAAAGAATATCGGTATGTGTGCAAAAAGAATCGTCCCCTTTCCGAGAAAATTTTACCATCGGGATGAGTGTCTTTAAAGTCAAACACCGACTTGAAGAAAACCTCATGTTAGACAATCGAGGTTTTCCCCATGTGATTTAGAGTCCTTTGTCATACCTTAGAAGACAGGAGAGGTTCATGAACGATTGAACCTTGGGCATAAAACATGTCAAATAACTTGCTGTATATAATAATTATGTGTCGTTTCTTATATATGTTGTCGAAAATGTTAATTTCATTTTCCCAAAAGACACATGTATGAAAAATATCAACAAAACAACTGAAATGCCGGTTACAAATTTTTTTCTGTGTGACAGTTAGGGGGAACCCGTTTGGAAGAATGAATATATGGATGGCAAAGTTTTCTAGATTAGTGAAAATATTCGTGAAAATATATGTTACTGACAGCTCGGGAGCATAAATAACTACACAATTTTAATAAAAATGACATGGGATTTTATTCATTCGTTACCATAGGCTTGACTGTATTTTAGACCGACTTAAGCACTTCCTTGTGCGCTTCTTTATAAAACATTCTTGCTTGTAACACCAAGCACAGAGACAATATGAGTTTGATTAGAGCCATGTACCAGAACGATAATGCTGTTTCTATATTAATCTAAATATAGGACAACAGCGACCATAAACATGTATAACAGGTAATTGAATTATCTCACAGCCTATATAGACAATTGCAATTAACCTATACAATTCTATAGCATTAAAATTGTGTAATTTGACCACAGGAATTCTTAAGTTAGGAAAATATGGCAGCGTGTTGGCTGAAAACGTAATACTTATGTACTTGTATGTAGGGTGTATTTGGGGCTACTCGGTCGGAGCAGCTCTATTTTGTGTGAGGTATGCGGTTGATGGTCTGCCAATATTTTCATAGATAACAATGGTTGACATTTACATCATGGCATCTCGATTGTTCCCCTTGATTATTTGGTTAGTGTGACGCACATGTCTACTCCGAGGGTCTCCAGGATATGTCTAAAAACGGACGTGTACGTCACAATCTTGTTTCTCAAAATAGTTATTTCTGTCAACATAATGGTCATCATTGACGTAAAAACCCTGTTTACGTGTCATAAACGAACCAAACACGCCATTGTTTTTAGTTGATCATTAGACTATTTTCGTATCTATGTTACTTAAAATATATCCTATTGTTACTGTTTCTGCATATTATAATAATCATTTTGGTCATCGAGTTAAATTACTTTAAATATTTATCGATAAAACTTGAAATGAAAGCCAACTATTTCATATCCTTTCCATCCACATAATAGCAGCTTACATGATTTGTCATGTTTCTTCTAACAGTGATCGAGAAACCATAATACACATATGAAGTTATTAAAAGTTAATACTGTAGTTTGACCAAAAAAGGTTCCATGCATCTATGTTCACAACACATTAGTTTCAATTACATTTTTCCCTGATTAACTCATTCAAGTTTACAGTAATCACTCCCTTATATGGCGGGTGTCGTCGATGAAGCAGAAGACGCTTACTCTTCCGGAACACCTTGTCTTATTATATTGTACTTTTACAAGGGTCTCCATGTAAATCTTTCCTTTGTTCATATTTTGCCCCTTGTTTAATCGATTTTGAGTTCGGATTATGATTTTGTTAATGCTTCGGTATTCTCTAATGTTTTGCATGCGTACCAATATCATATCATATATTATTTTTAACTTGTATCGAGTCCCAGTCGCATTTGTATTTGCAAGTAAATCCTTGTTTAAATGAAAAAACAAAATTGCTAATTTAATTATTTTGATAGTTGATATTCTTTAAACGTCATACATTATTGAATCAAACTTTGAATGGGTTTGTTTTTGCGGAAAACTATGCTTTGGCAGTGAACGCTAATCATATGACTTAATAGATGACAATATTTACTTTTCAGACGGCCAAGCAAGAAATGATGAATGAACTTGACGGTAAGGTTAACCTGTTTAATCTATATCGATAATCAAAAGTAGAAACCACACAAAGCCATAGTATACATTATATATATGTAGTGTTAAAACATGTAATTTCTATTTTAAAAAAAATATCGTAAATAAATTCATGTTGAAATGAAGTTATATTCACTATCAAATTTATTGTTGTTGATATCGATTATCATATAAATTATGACATGATTTGAAATTCAAGAATACCATTCTCATGAAGGATAAATGAAAACATTTCGATTATTATTTCCTTTCATATAATGTCATTATAAAATAATCTTTTCCGTGATGTGTTACTATGTATATGATGCGCGGCAATTAAATTTACTTTTGATTGGTTGAACTATTCTATAATGAATCAGTAAGCCTATTCATCAAGGTAATAATTCGATAAAGCGCAGACAAAATAACACTGAAATAATGATTTTATTTTTTTGGCATGCTGTATCTATTAGTAAACTTCAAATGTGTAGCCTTCTCGGTGTGTTAGATGAATCGTTTGGACTAACAAGTGCTAGGTATAAAACAGTATTACTGACTTATTTTATTCGTTACTATTGCGTGTAAAGGCCCAATATATGCCACTTGCGACAAAATAATAAGCGAAAATCAAACCTAGTAACTAATTATGTTTATAAATTTTGTTTAAATTAACTGATATCAGCAATATCAAAGATGAATTCTTACGCGGTTACCGGTACAGCAGCAGTTGAAACTCGCTATTTGTAAACATTCATTCATTTTGAAATATCGTATAACCTCGGTATTTTTTTTTAGTGGTCCATACCTATATCATTTCGATTTTTTTTGAATTTTCTGTCAAGAGTTTCTTGGCAGTAACCGCTTAGGTGTACTTCGTATTAGTCTTATTTTTGCATATTTACCTGGATTAACTGGATCCCCCCCCAAAAAATTCTTCATAATCACGAAAAATCCCCGAAGATGCATATATTGGGCATTTAAGTAGCTATGTAAGTAATGTTATTGTATTTTCTCCGTACAGATATGAGAGAAACATTCTCCTTGCTGGACACGGACGGTGATGGGTCTATATCTATGGAGGAGATGGGGCTTGTGATACGAGCCCTTGGCCATTATCCTACAGAGGCTCAAATCAAGGAACTACAGAAAGTAGCCATGGAATCCGATACAAACGGTGAGCATTATACATGGCAGGTGTCGTCGATGAAGCAGAAGACGCTTACTCTTCCGGAACACCTGGTCTTATTCTCTTGTGCTTTTACGAGTCTCCGTGCACAGCTTTGCGTTGTTCTTTTTTTGCCCCTATTTTAATCGATTGTGAGTTCGGATAATGGTTTTGTTGAAGGTTTGGTATTCTCTGATTTTTTTTCTCACGGTGAACCTAACAGCTGTTCTTAATTAATTAACAATCTAAATTTATAGTTAGTTAGTTTTTTCCTAGCACATTTTTCCTTGTTATATATATTTATTATTGTCATTCGTTCTATTTCTCTTTATTTCCATTTTTTGGGCAATACTTCTTTATTGTTCAGAAATTTCTTCTTTAAATTTGCCTGAAAAAATCTCAATGTCCTTAGAACTTTGTCATTATTGTCAATTCTTAAATTTTCTTGGAACATATTTCTATCAAAACAGATTGTATACACGATATCACTTAGGTCAGAAGTTGCTGGTTATCGAAATAATATTAATATTTTCAACAATAATTCTTTTAATCAAGTACATGGTTCATATATTGATATATCTCTAATATCATGCTTAAGAGGTAAACATGTCTAAAGACAAATTTATGTTATCACAAAGAAAAGAAAAAAACGGTATGTCTATGTGAGTTTTCATGTAAATTTCTTTGTTATAACGATCTAAAAATAATTATGCATTAAGAATTGATCTGTTCATTTCTTTCAGGTAACGGGAGAATTGAGTTTCCAGAATTTTTGTCATTATACACGTCATTTAAGAAACTTATTCCTGCCAATATAAACCATTTCAAAGAGATAAGGACGGCCTTTGAATTATTCGACCAAGATGGTGACCAAGTTATATCAGTAGATCAATTCAGAACGATCCTGGTAAACTGTGGCGAAAAGCTAAAAAATCACGAAGTCGACGACATTTTGAAGGATGCAGATGTTGATGGAGATGGATTAATTAATTATGAAGGTAAAATTTGTATTTGATCTCAAGGGAGTTGTCTTTGTCTGTTAAAATGATAAATTTTGAATGTTAAAAAAAATCCAGTAAATCCTATTTTTCTTTTTTGATATTATCAAAATATAGGTTTTAAATATTCATCTGACGCAATATTTGGAAATTTAAATCATTCCTTCAAAAAAGAAATTTCCCCATGTAATCTTATGATAAATTATTTTCCCGCCAAATTTTAAAACCTTATTAAATTATCCTCGTTATTAGCCAATGACCTATCCATTATTTCTCTCAATTCTGTTGTATTATATTTAATGTTAACAAACTATTCGTCCTTTGTGTATTACTAAGCAACCTTTTTTATCTCGATCCTGACCGTTCGGCCAACATTGGGTTTATAAAATAGTTATAGATCTTATGGCGAGACTTGGCAACGGCTTTCAAGGCATGCATAATACTTTCAAGGTTTGTTAAAATCTATGTCCGTAAATGGTTTATTCAAATACGAATAAAGTGATTGTTGTTCCACATAAACAAACCGGTCCTTGCAAAAAAATACTCTTTTATCCAATACACCTGTACTAAAATGAATGTTAAGGCATTTGGCCTCTTGTTATTTTTTTATATCATCGAATTTAGTTTTAATATTGTTTTTTGTTTTTGTTTTGCAGAATTTATCAAAACGCTCCTGGGTCGGAAATCAGATTGAATTACTGATGGTACGGAGAAATAAGATACACGCAATAGCAACACAACATGTGTGCATAAAGATGACAAATAAAACTTTCAAAAAATACCGAATCTGTATTTATAGTCAACTATAAGAATCATCTGTATGACACCCATCGGGAGTTTTTGTATAGTGAACGAATTCTCAGGAAAAGGAAAAAGTGGAAAACGACTTAAACAACTGGAAAAATATTTATCCTATTTTGGACTGTATTTCCTTAAATGAATTAAAACAACGTCTGATAGCGTCAGATAATGTCCTGAATAGGAAAATGTATTAAAACAATGAAGATTAGTGTAATAAAACAGTATGTCCTAAAGAAACCAATTTAAACTGTGAACAACATTCTGAGGGTACGAAGACAGTTTCATGCACACGAAGAAGCATATGAAGAAGCCTATGACGTCATTATTGTTTTACAATTAACATTCTGGGAAGTTTTAATGTTCATGGTATTCCTCCGCGCAAATCAACTTGTTTTTTGTCAATGAGGATATCGATGGTCATCATTCATCTAGCTTGGTAGTCATTCGGAAGATCTCGTATTTAGTTAACTTTTCATAGCAGAATGTATCATAAAGATAATAAAAGTATGTCATATATATTTTTCTGGGTGTGTCGCGAGAACAATGTCCTCATCGCGAGCACATGGAAAAAAGGCCATCTCCGAAAAATTATGAAAACTGTACTTATCTATGAATTTGAATTAATAGACATCGCCAAATAGACTCGCAATATAAGCATATCTTAGACATAGTACAATTATACCTACATATGTACTGTATCATGATTAATCGTGTTATATTTAGTGTCATATTGTTTATAATTGTTATAGTGATAAGCTTATGATCGTTTAATTTATACTTATACAATACATGTTTTTTTTTTCTTAATTATAGAAATCGTTATTCTATAAAAATGTGTTGATGTTCATAATACAAATTAGTACCTGATTTCCCTCCAATGTGGGTCATGTAGCAATATTATACAATTTACAATTTATTTGAGGTGGTGATATAGATGGATATAGATATGATGAAAAAGCGACACTTTTAACTGAGCATAATTATGTTGTTCAAGAAGAAATTCTGATAGTCAAATCAAATGATAAAGCGTATTTCCTATCCCTAATTCGTAGCTGTTTGAAACGAACAGTATATTTTGGCTCTCTTTGTAGATCGTTTCTAAAGTATTGTTTATTATACACGAGAACAATTATATTGACGATAAGTAAATAATTAAATAAAATGCTTGGGAGAATATAAAATGCGATGCCGTTTGACATGTAAGGCGAAGTATTTAAGAATTGCTCTGTATTTTAATGTTCGTTTTACCCAGAAACAATTTTTCGCCCCTGACAAGTACAATCTATGTCAACCTTATAACTTATGTCAATTACTGTTTCACATATATTATCTTCTGTTATATGGTATGCTACTGTGTATACTAAACATTTACTCTCATTTTGAATTGTCTTTTATACGGAATGGAAAGGACAGACAAATGTTCAAATGATAAACATTTTTTTTATTTAACGATCAATACAGCCCTTTTTATTGTGTATAGATAAACACTCATTATATTGGGGATCGTTGCTCCACAGTGGATTTTCATTTTACATTCATGTATTTACACAACAGACGTAGGGACAAGTCCTTTCAATAAATGTTACCTCAACCGTTAATGAGACGTCATATAAACACAAAACAATTATCTGTTTAGATATAATTCCAGTATAACTAAGAAGATGTCATTTACTGTTTAGATATAACTCTTGTATTGATAGAATGATGCCATTTACTGTTTAGCTATACCTCTAGTATTGCTAGAGTGATGTCATTTACTGTTTAGAAATAACTCTAGTACTGCTAGGGTTGTGTCATTTACTGTTTAGATATTACTCTAGTATTGCTGGGGTGATGTCATTTACTGTTTAGATATATATATAGTATTGCTGGGGCGATGTCGTTTACTGTTAAGATATAACTCTTGTATTGTTGGGGTGATGACATATACTGTTTAGATAAAACTCCAGTATTGGTGGGGTGATATACTTTATTGTTAAGAAATAACTCTAGTATTGCTGGGGTGATGTCATTTACTGTTTAGATATAACTCTAGTATTACTTAGGTGATCTCTTTTACTGTTAAGATATAACTCCAGTATTGCTGGGATGATATACTTTACTGTTAAGATATAACTCTTGTATTACTGGGGTAATGTCATTTACTGTTTAGCTATACCTCTAGTGTTGCTAGTGTGATGTCATTTACTGTTTAGAAATAACTCTAGTACTGCTAGGGTTGTGTCATTTACTGTTTAGATATAACTCTAGTAACGCTTGGGTAATGTGTTTTGATATAACTCTAGTATTGCTGGGGTGATGTCATTTACTGTTTAGATATAACTCTAGTATTGCTGGGGTCATCTCTTTTACTGTTTAGATATAACTCTAGAATTGCTGGGGTGATGTCATCTACTGTTTAGATATAACTCTTGTATTGCTGGGGTGATGTCATTTACTATTCAGATATAACTCCAGTATTTCTGGGGTGATATACTTTACTGTTAAGATATAACTCTTGTATTGCTGGGGTGATGTCATTTACTATTTAGATATAACTCCAGTATTGCTGGGGTGATATACTTTACTGTTAAGATATAACTCTTGTATTGCTGGGGTGATGCCATTTACTGCTTAGATATAACTCTAGTATTGCTATGATAATGTCATTTACTGTTTAGATATATCTCTTGAATCGTTTGGGCGATGATACATTGTATTTACTGTTACCCAGTCTACTCAGATGTAAATGAGTACGTGAATAAACAGTGTTAGTAAGAATGGAATTCTAATCAAAACCGCTGAAATGGCAGCATCGGCTTAATGTTTTCCATGAAGTTGGTAAAGTATTGGCTGGTTGCAAAGGCCCTATAATGAGGAATATTAGTTTTGTGAACCGTTGTAAGACGACCTACGAATAAGGTTGTGCATGATAAATGGGGTTTGGAGAACCATGAGTTAATATTATTAAAAAGCTGTAGCTATTTAAAAAAAATCGGTTTCCAGTGCATACGTATTATATGACAATGGAACTGGGATCCTTAAAGTACCTTTCCTCACACATTGATCCTTACCTTGTTTTATGAAACCGTCCAAATGCTGCTATGCAAGTTCCATAAGATTCTAATTAGACTACTAAACTATCAAATCTTGTGTAAAATAAAACATGTGATTCCAGGGTTTCCCTGACTTGCAAAAAAAATGCACTTTGACTCCTTAAAAGTTTTGCTCTATAGTATGTATGGTGCGAGTCCCAGTACTCTTAAATAGAAAGAAATTGAGGGTCCCAGGGAATACTCAGTGATTAATAATAGAAATAAGTGGATTCAGGTATGCAAGTTAAGCTTGTAGACATGTTTATGTAATGTGAATCTGAAAATGTTTTATTTTGTTGTTATACTGATTTGTAGCAAATAAATGTCAAGCGTAGAAAAAATGAAGTTTTGTTATTATTTTCAGCACACACATTGGTTTTGGTATTTCAAAGAACTTTGACGTTGGAAACGAATATGCACGAGTATTGAAATATTATATGCATAAAACATTATTCAGTCCATAGGTTCATAATGCTTTAGTTACTGTTTCTACTGTTTAAACTTTTTGAAAACGATATGCATTGGTTAGGTTGCCTTATAAGTGTCAACTGTGTAGGCAGTCCATCGATCAAAGACACCGCCATGTAAATCTTGGTTACAATCAACTAGACATTAAGTCCTCAAAGTGAGAACCGAGTCATAATTCTCAATCAAAAGTGACCACACTAATGAGCATTCTCAAAACATTCTCCTTCATATCACTCAAGGATACAAAATATTTTTCAATGTGACAGCGATGGCGAGCGTAAAATTTGCTCATAGTTCTCATCAACCTGCATCTCTCGAATCCCTGTGCCGTAAATTCGGTTGTCAGCGGTCGACTGGTATTAAAATGCCTTTAAAATGATTTCATTTGCTGTGGATTGAAAAATCCAATTATACAACTAGCAATGCATTATATCAAAGAACACACTGTCTTTTAAAAAGTATGTGTATAAAAATGAAAAAAAAACCCACCTTTTTTCCCTCGGCGAAAACATGTTAATATCTATTTTCAGCTATATAAATTTATATATATATATACAAATGGAAACGAAGTTATTATTTCACTTAAAGGTCCAATATACGTAACTTCAGGATATATTTCGTGATTCTGAATAAATCTGAATAAAATCCAGTTGATAATCATGCAAAAATAAGCCTAAAACCAAGTAAACCTGAGCGGTAACTAACAAGAAACTCTTAACAGAAAAATCCAAAGAATTAAAAATAATTCAAGTTGGGCCCAATTCAGCAACAAGCCGAAGTTACAACCAAGTTTCAACTGCTGCTGTACCGGTAACCGTGTAAGAATTCATCTTGAATATTGCTGATATCGGTTGATCTTAACGAAATCTATATAATAATAAAGAAGTTATTAGGCTTGATTTTCGCTTTAAGCTTTGTCGAAAGTTACTTATATTGGGCCTTAAACTGAATACTGGACAATTGCAGCTCTAATACTTTCCCAACATTACAACTAAATGTTCGTAATTACATCCATATTGTTACAGTCCGTAAGCTGACACAATTCGTTATCAAATCATGACTTGGGAAAGTACAGAGCGTTAGCGCTATACTAATTTCAGAACTATCAATATGATAATTATAATGTTTGAAATAAATAATGAAGCAGAAATCTTCTTAAATAAACCATGTTTACGCACAAGTGCGTGATAAATGAAATGCTATATAATATAATATGATTTTACAAATCAGTATTTAGTATTCATAATCACACGTGTGACAATTCATTTCACTCTGTAAATCATTTTACATGTGATAATGTATAAAACTGTGTGCCCTTGCACCAATTTCATATTTAGACAACACTGGTTGACCAAAAACGTAACCATAAATCATTTTTCAGTTTTTTTTTTTGTAATAATTACTACATCTTATAAAGGAATTTTCGCTACCAATATATCATATTATATTTCTGTTCTTGATTTAGTCGAGATAATGCAAGAGGTTTTCGAGATAAAGCAAGACGTTTTCACGATCATCTGTCAACCATAAAGCAGAAACATAACACATGTACTTATGAAAGAATACAGAAAAAAAACTATGATTAAACATACAAAATTTGTTGTGAACAAAAATATCAATTGATTCAGAAGAAATTAAAAGCAAAGAGCAATGTATACAGATAATGATACTATAGGTATTTCTCGAGATTTATCCAGTGTATGAATACATAATTATGCATAATCTAAGGTTGTTTTGCTTCAACATAGTTACCCATAAAGCATTTTTTTAAATTAACAAAACAACATTAATTTTTTTTATATCAGTAGTTCGTAAAGAATACAAAGAGTCAACCGACAAAGGACAAGGGAGGTAACTGCTTACACAATACGGTACACGAAAAACACTCAGTGTAAAAATAAGTTTCAGTCCTCATAAACGCATGCTTTAAAACCAACACACACACACCCTCACACACATGTGTTTGCATGATTCGACCTATTGTTGGTCCTTATGTGTAGCCCTAAAATTATCACTGTTATCAACCTGTTTAAATAACAATAGCTTATAGCCAAATAATGATACCCCACACTTTAAAGGACACCATGAATAATTAAGATACACAGACCAAGATGGTACGTATGATCAGATTAAATCTAATTGAACGGACGGTCGGTAGGATATGTGCCGTAATTGATATGTTGTTTGTAGTACATTATTTGTCATTTAGACAATGGCCTCCACTGTGTGGGATATATATGTGTGCTGTGTCTGTAATTCCAATTCCAGAAGAGCAACACATTTATACTTTGTTATAAAATCTAAGTATACTTTTTGGAATCTTTATAAACACAACAGTATTTGAGGAAGATAACATTTAAGTTATATTATTACTTATCTGGTAGGTATAGCTATAAATGCTATATTTGAGTTCAATATTTGTATTGATGTGATTTGAGATTTGAGTGTAAAATTAAATCAGAGGTAAATTAAAAAAAACAATAACAACCCCCCCCCCCCCCCCCAAAAAAAAAGGTTGCTAAAAATCTTAAGTGTGTATACCATGCCATTTAGGAATGAGAAAACTAAAACAAAATATTAACATGTTTAACTAAACAGTATTCAAACATAAATAACCATGAAATAGCGTGTTCGTATTCCTTGGTGTGACCAGGTCTGTAATATAGTTCCACCATCTTTCGTTCACCGGTTATGACAACATCTTACCATGGTAAGTAATATAAGTAATTAACACGTTATTTATGATTAATGTTCATGTTTTGGATTACGTATTGATACGTTTAGATAGGCAGAAACAAAAATTTGTTATATTACTGAAAAATTAGGCATTAGAGGTAAGAATGAAGCGTCACTTTGTTCCGAATCCATATAGCATAATATATATGTCTTTTTGAAGAAGGAATCAAAGAACTGTTTATGAATGTTTGATACGGATTAAGATACATGAAAAACTAGAATAAATATACTTAAATATATACTTGTCATAACTGAAAAGATAGAATGGGTTTAAATAGCGTTCTGATGATACATTTATTTGATATACTTTAAAATGCATGCTGTCTGATATTATTCCTAATTCATTCAAAGTTTTGTAAATGTGTAAGTTCTATTGAATATTATTTTCGCATTAAAATTACCTTTTTGTAGGCAGGGCAGTTAACAGACAATCAGCTAGCAGGTATGTTTGTGATCACCTTGTTTAAATATCAACTAGGTGCATTGTGTAAAGCCTTAGGGGGTGGCAGATTCTGCTGGTGAATGGTTCAGTCCCCGAGGTTCGCTGGAGAATCCATAGCCACATTCATCTCACTTGAGTAGTAGCACGGTACATAATATCCACATTTTTATAGTACACGATTTGAGAAATTAGGCAGAACTGGTTAAAATTTACTTTTAAATTCATAACTTAAAGGGGATTCCGCACATGACTCTTCAACTTCTACACTATTTTAGAAATTATGGATTTCAACCTTTTGGTCCTTGCATCACTGAAGAGTCGTAGAAGAACGAAAGCGCTGTATGATGCAGTTTAATTATATTTCAGCATACTGTATCTATTACTTAATTTAAAGGGTGCAGCATATGGTGTTAGGCCATCCTTTATTCATAAAAGCATGACCTTCATCACTATAATTTTGAATATGAATAAGCAGGTATCGTAATAATATAATTGTGGTTTGAAATCAATAGCCATCAACATAAACAAAAAGCTGGAATTATTGTTTATAGTTATTGCTGATCATGTCTATTACAATGCTATCACAGAAGAATACCTATTGATTCAGAAAATTATCAATTTTTTTATTTAAGAATTTAAAGACACGTTTAAGCTATTTGATAAAGACGGAGATGGGACGATAGATTCAAAGGACATAGCGATCTTAATACGCTCCCTTGGTGCTGCTCCAACAGAGGCACAGCTCAGAGAAATGATGAAAGACGTCGACCCTACAGGTAATTATCTCCCTTGCATTATTTTGAAAAATATAATGATAATAATAATAGTTTTCATCTTGCAAATGGTAAAGCATGATGAATGTAAACTATTTATAACACTCTTAAAACAATACATAATCTTTGTCAGATACATATAGTATGTATGTACAGAAATATCAATTATATGGCTAAACATATAGATAATATTATTATTAAATAGTAAGCATAATCATAGACTTGGTGATTTAAAACTTCAGTAATCTTCAAACATAATAGATGTTTGTATGTCATATAAGTAAGCAAAAGGAGGGGTTTATCTATCATGACCATGAAACAATAAATAAATAAAAAGTATATTTCTTTGACAAAGATATACAATATTTAATATCAAACGGTACATTTATTTGGAAAACACCCCCCAAAAAACAATATTTCATTGAGAGTAACACTGGAAAAGGAATTTTAAAGTCGGTTCATACTAGCTGAGAAAATATATAATTATATGAATTGAAGAAAAATAAATAAATTATAAATATTGAACGTTTTGTAACTATATGCTGTTTTCTATTTAACGTGATTGTGTACATTTTAAATTTTACTTTTTTCTGTGCGTTCTGTATGTTAATTTCTTTTGTCTATTCTGGGTGTAACTTCATTTTACATTTAACCACTGGATATTGAAATACATGCCACTGACTGTATACATGTATATACTTTGGTATATGTTAACCGATGAACCCAAAAAGCTTAAAGTCAAAGAAAAGATTGAATGGGGAGTAACATTGATAATGGCATAATTGTAATTGCAATGAAATGTGTTTAATTATGTTAATACCATTTTACCGTGAGTGTGCTCAGAAACTGTCGTGACTAATATCATTCTATTATATACGTTTGATATGAAACGTTTATTCTTCTCAGGACATGGCACAGTAGATTTCCAGGATTTCTTGGAGTGTATGATCCGGTTTCTCCCAGATGGACATGACGAGGAGGAAGAAATTTTCAATGCATTCAAGACATTTGATAAAGATAACAACGGTTTAATCAGTGCAGCAGAAATTCGCCATGCTCTCACAAACTTGGAGGAGAAACTGACGGACGAGGAGGTAGACGAGTTGATTCGAGAGGCAGATTCAGATGGGGATGGCTTCATAAAATACAGTGGTTAGTATACTATCAACCAAGAGAACACTTTTATGTGTGACTTCATAGGTATATACAAAAATTAGAGAATATCGAAGCATAAATAGCATAATTCTTACTCAAAATCGATTAAAATAGGGGCAAATTATGAAAAAAAAATTAATAAGAAAATACCGAAGCACTAACAAAATCATAATCCAAACTCAAAATCGATTAAACCAGGGGCAAAAATTTGAACAAAGGAAATATTTACATGAGAATAAGACCAGGTGTTCCAGGGAATAAGCGTCTTCTGCTTCATCGACAACTGCCGCCATGTAAATCTTTGTCACATTCAAGTTAACATCAAGTCTCACAATGAGAACCGAGTATCATTGTCGATCACAACAAGTAAACACACTTATGAGCATACTCAAAAACGTCCGTCTTCATATCACTTAAAGAAGGAAATATTTGCATGGCAACTCTTGTAAGAACAAGAGAAAAAGACAAGGTTACGGAGGAGTAGGAGTTTTCTGTTTCATTGACGGCACCCGTCATGTAAATCTGGGTCACATTAAGTAAATGTCTTGGCCTCAAAGTGAAAACTTAGGCATCTCAGTCATTCTCAACCCACATTATCCATACTAATGAGCATATTCATTTTTTACTCTTTTCGAGTAGTCTAATTAATGACAGGTGACGCTGTCACATACAGCAAGTCATTTTGTCACAAAATGCATACAAATTTGTTGTGATGAAACAGAGATCACTTTGGGGCGAGATTTTTTTGTGATTTTTACCCATATTTTTCCTGAAAATCTCCTTAAAAATTAAAAATGATATTACTTTATATTGAAAAATCTTATAGATATTTTGCTGATCCCATAACATCCCTCAAATTCTCCCTTAAGTTTTAATAGTCAGAGTTATCCCTGTGAAATAACTTAATGCATTAATAGTATCATGCAAGCTTTTTCGCCAACCAATAATCACTTAAATGATCCATGAAGCGGTAATTTGACTGGATAATGCAAACGTTTACAAGAATATGGCCCCTTATGGGAAAATGTAAGGTCCTGTGTATGCGGAGATAATTTTAATTACATTACTGTCAGGAGAGAGAAATAATCCTCTAACATATGTATTATCATAAACCTGTTAAGGGAGAGGAAGGGTCCTGTTCAAGTAGTCATACACGATACAATCTGTGAGTTTATCTATATCATTAAAGGCCCAAAACATGTATACAAAACTTCAGGAAATTTTTCGCGATTCTGAAAATTTCTAAAAAAACAATCCAGTTGATAACCATGCAAAAGTAAGCATAAAACGAAGTAAGCCTGAGCGGTAACTAACTAGAAACTCTTGACAGAAAAATCCAAAAAATTGAAAATAATTCAGGTTGGGCCCACTTCAACAACAAGCCGAAGTTAAATGACTGTTCAAAATGGACGCGTGTTTACAAATACCGAGTTTCAACTGCTGCTGTACCGGTCACTGCGAAGAATTCATCTTGAATATTGCTGATATCAGTTTATCTTAACTAAATCTATAAATGTAATAAGTTATTAGGCTTGATTTTCGCTTCAAGTTTTGCGGAAAGTTACGTATATTGGGTCTTTAATGACAGTTAATATTTCAAACAATATGATTGTAAATGTTTAGATATATATCTAAAATATATAAGTAATGTTTACATATATAGATAAAACGATGACATAAATTCAATAAAACTAATTTTCCTTTTTTTCATTTACAGAGTTTGTGAAGATCCTTGCGAACAACTGAAGCTTGGAAAGGACTGTAAACGCACATCATTATTAAGATATGAAGCTAAAATATAACATTCTTTAATCACTTTTAAATGTCAGCGCTGGCAACAGAAAACATATTTTTGTGCACTTGCTCCATAATGACTTATTTCATATTCGTGAAATTAAATGTGATCATTTTTCCACAAGATTGTTGTCGATTATTTCTTTTACGATCGTATCTTATCAACTTTCAATTTCCCTTTCCCTCATGTAGAGACAATAGGCTACTTTTATCCAATTATATTGTCCGATCATTCTTGAATAGTAAACGTAACTATTTAGTAAAGCAATGGCATTAAACTTTGTTTTCAAGTTATCAAGTTACAACAGAACCATAATGTTTTATATTTTCCCCAAACTGAGCTGATGTCATTCAAATCAGCAATACCCTACAACTCGGGTCTATTGATGCTAACTATTTCAACATCTAGAATGCTTAGTTCCTGACTAAGCTATTGTCTACGACAGATACGTATTAAACGTCATCTATTACAAAAGTATTGGAGCTTATAAAGTATTAGGTTTAAAGACATATACCGTTAATAGGGATGTGAATTCAAAGATTGCAATTAATTGACAAACGACGAACTTGCTAATAAATATGCATGTGCAGAATAGATCGAACATCAAGTCTATCGTGATGAAAGCAGTTAGTAAAATCAAATTAAAACAAATGAAGAAAGTATAATAAAAGTAATTGTTTTGATACAAAGGTTTAACAAAACCCGAGCTAAATAAAGATAAGAATGTTGTGCACGATCCGGAATTCACGGGTTGTTTTTAAAATTGAATCATCTTTGAATTTAAATCTTAACTTTATCCTCAGATGTCCCATTCGAACAGGAAAGTTTTAACCTTTTACACACAACACCTGCAGTAGGAGAGAATTCATTCGGAAATAAATCTTTTCAAATAAAAACCAGTTGTGATATCGAGTTTTGAACAACACAGGAGCATAGTTTGTTTCAGAATAAAACGGAATTGGACTACAAATAAAATACACGGGATGAAATAGAGAGAACGATTATTTCCAATAGCGACAAACGTGACGTGTGTACTGATATTCCGATAGTAACAAATTAAACAGGCAGTATATGTTGACATTCTAATCGTGACAAACTGGGCGTATGTGTTGACATTCTAATAGTGACAAACTGGGCGTATGTGTTGACATTCTAATAGTGACAAACTGGGCGTATGTGTTGACATTCCAAAAGTGGCAAACTGGGTGTATGTGTTGACATTCTAATAGTGACAAACTGGGCGTATGTGTTGACATTCCAAAAGTGGCAAACTGGGTGTATGTGTTGACATTCTAATATTGACAAACTGGGCGTATGTGTTGACATTCTAATAGTGACAAACTGGGCGTATTTGTTGACATTCCAAAAGTGGCAAACTGGGCGTATGTGTTGACATTCTAATAGTGGCAAACCGGGCGTTTCTGTTGACATCCCATTAGTGACAAACTGGCCGTATATCTTGACATTCCAAAAGTGGCAAACTGGGCGTATGTGTTGACATTCCAAAAGTCGCAAACTGGGTGTATGTGTTGACATTCCAAAAGTGGCAACTGGGCGTATGGGTTGACATTCTAAAAGTGGCAAACTGGGCGTATTTGTTGACATTCTAATAGTGACAAACTGGGCGTATGTGTTGACAGTCCAAAAGTGGCAAACTAGGCGTATGTGTTGACATTCTAATAGTGACAAACTGGGCGAATGTGTTGACATTCTAATAGTGACAAACTGGGCGTATGTGTTGACATTCTAATAGTGACAAACTGGGCGTATGTGTTGACAGTCCAAAAGTGGCAAACTGGCCGTATATCTTGACATTCCAAAAGTGGCAACTGGGCGTATGGGTTGGCATTCTAAAAG
This sequence comes from Mimachlamys varia, assembly GCA_947623455.1. Taxonomy (NCBI): domain Eukaryota; kingdom Metazoa; phylum Mollusca; class Bivalvia; order Pectinida; family Pectinidae; genus Mimachlamys; species Mimachlamys varia. The sequence continues at coordinate 32,375,980 of OX392542.1, forward strand.
TGACAAACTGGGCGTATGTGTTGACATTCTAATAGTGACAAACTGGGCGTATGTGTTGACAGTCCAAAAGTGGCAAACTGGCCGTATATCTTAACATTCCAAAAGTGGCAACTGGGCGTATGGGTTGACATTCTAAAAGTGACAAACTGGGCGTATGTGTTGACATTCTAAGAGTGACAAACTGGGCGTATGTGCTGACATTCTAATAGTGACAAACTAGGCGTATGTGTTGACATTCTAATAGTGACAAACTGGGCGTATGTGTTGACAGTCCAAAAGTGGCAAACTGGCCGTATATCTTGACATTCCAAAAGTGGCAAACTGGGCGTATGTGTTGACATTCCAAAAGTCGCAAACTGGGTGTATGTGTTGACATTCCAAAATTGGCAACTGGGCGTAAGGGTTGACATTCCAAAAGTGGCAACTTAGTGTATGTGTTGACAAAACGATAGTGACAAACCGACCATATTTGTTGACATTCTAATCGTGACAAACTGGGCGTATGTGTTGACACAACGATAGTGTATGTGTTAATATACCGTTTATAAACATTTTTTGTTTCAGGCGGGAAAATATGATTTATTTAAAGATTAGCTTAAACAATCAATTAATCATTTATATGTGCCGTTTCAATGACTTGTACGTTATGTAATTAACAAACAACGAACTTACAACGCAGAAACTGTAGAGATGCAGGTTGATTATAACTATTGGCAAGTTTTATTGTCGCCATCTTTTTCTCAGTGAGAATAATCTGTGTCTTTGTACGGTATGATGGTCGTTTTTTGAGTATGCTCATTAGTGTGCTTACTTGTGATTGACAATAATTTCTCGGTTCTCATTTCGAGGACTTTAAGTTTATTTGGATGTGACCAATATTTACACGGCGGGTATCGTCGATGAAGCAGAAGACGCTTACTCTAGAACACCTGGTCTTATATTCTTGTACTTTTGTAATGGTCTCCATGTGGATCTTTTTTTTTCATATTTTCATCCTAGTGTAATTGATTTTGAGTTCGCAGTATGGTTTAGTATGGTTTTGTTTATTTCAACCTTTCATAAGCGTTTACAGTTTTTTTTTTCAAATTCGATGACAATTTTATTGTGGAAAAAACAAAAATGATATTTTTATATTTGAACAACAAACTATACATGAATCCTCTATACATGGTCAAAATATTAACTGTGAGAAAATGTTATGCTTCAAACAGTATAATACATATCTACCTTCAGCACTAGCAGCTGATGACATTCCTTCTAAAGTATCACACCGCAATTTGTTTTTTTAAGACACAACCAAAAAGACATTTTTATTGTCCAAATGGTATAAATACGGTAATATGTGCCATACCATGGTATCAGCGCCATGTGATGACACCCAAGACGTGTGACACCAAACTGTTGGTGGTCGGAAAAAACGCACATACTTAAAATCCTGAAATGGAAGATTGTTATTCGAAACTGTTAAATACATTTGAGCGTTTTAGTCTATCTTGAAGGAGACATCTGTCTCTGAAAGAGAACTGACACAGAAAATGACTGACGAATTATGATACTTTGTCTAGAAATATAAGGACATTTTGATTAAAGCTATACGGTAATAAGCTGCTCATACATTGAGACAAACTAATAATGGACGTAATTCGGCCAACGATTTAGTTATATAAACTGTAGATCAGTTCAAATTGGTTACCCAAGCACGAAAGCCCCGTGAACATTTACAATGCTTTGTTTTTAACAGGACAATTTAAGGCGAAATAAAATAAATTTGTCATTAAACAAACATCTCTACATTAAAACAGGTATGTCGTATGTGGTTTGAATGTATATTGAAATGAAATATATTTGTATTAAAAAAGATTAAAGATATCGTATTTCCCATTACGATAATATAAACAATGTCCTTTGCATTACAAAGATAGACAATGCATATTAAGTCTATTATCTAATTGTTTATAAAGTGCATTGGCTATTAATACAAAATAAATGATAAATTGTATGTTATATTAAAACGTTTTTTTATTGTGTATTGCACTTAAACGTAAACTAATTACCATTTGGCATGCGTAATGCCACAACGCTTCTCATTAAAATGTATTTTCCTTGTCACAACACATATATCATTACGCATGACCTGGGCTAATTTGTTGTGCCAAATTAAGGCAGACTTTTAACAACTGACAATCGTTTATGTTAAGGCAACGTACTGTTAAGGAGACTATTCGACAAAAACCACGATGGTAAGTACAATGTTTCTCACTTGTTTGATAGTTTGGTCAAGTCAATTATAGTATTAATTACTGATTATTTTATTATATATTGCCGGTATTTTGCACGAAACGAGCATTCTTCGAGTGTGTAGTCTATTAATAAAACACAGTATAAACAACATTTTAAATCGACCACAGCAAAACTCTGACATGCTTTTATAACCGGTTACCCTGGATTATTGAGATGAACAGGACGATCATGTCATCCTTAGCCATTTGTATTGTGTACATGTAACTGAAAACAGATGTTCGAATATAAAAAAAAAATAAAAAGATTGTGCAATTTTGAGTCATAGTGTAAGAATCCCTGTTTTTACCTTCTTAATTTCTAAACTCAAGATAGTTGTTTGTTCTATTTTTTCCATATCAGCCTAGCAATGTGCTGTTGTCTTTTTACTAGATTGTTTTAGAAAGTTTGGTTGAAAATAGGTTTTTGAGTTTGCTTGTTTGTGTGTTTACTTGTTGTGATGCCAATGATGACACGGTTCTCATTTTTTTGCCCCTAGTTTAATCGATTTTGAGTTCGGATTATGGTCTTGTTGACGCTTTGGTATTCTCCGATTCTTTTTGCATAGCTTATCTATATCTTTATGAATGAAACTGGGCTGGAACATGACTTTTAAATATATGCATTTCGTTAAAGGATCAGCAAAAGCAAGAGGAAGAGGAAGAACCAATAAGTCCAGAACGGTTGGCAGGTACTGTGATCAAAAGAAGATGTAGATAATAAAGCTGAAATACGATGTCGGTAGTATACTGTTAAAGTGGAAAATTTAAGGAGTCAAAGTGAAAACAAACCAACAACGGGATGAATTAAAAGGATAAAAACGGGTACATTAGCACACCTGAATATTTCCTTTTTACAGCGCGTATTTTTCTCTGATGTTGAAAATAATTGAAAATACACAGATTAAACTGTTTCGAGTGAGTGGGGTTTTCATTATTAAAACGATTTGCACAACTGATAATTCATTCAAAAACGAAACAATCATTTGGTGCAACACAAATTTTAACTTTTTCCATCCTTAGAACAGATACTTGAAATACGTGTTTTTGTGTTGCATTCCTTAACAATTTTGGAAGAAACTAAATACAAAATGAATGTATCAAAAGGCTTAATTTTCACTCTTGCAGTTCTGTAGTTTTAGCGATACGGTCATTCCATTTGAGATATGTAATTGTTTTGCTATTTTTCTCCTTTAGACTATCAGACGGCTTTTGAATACTGTGACGATAACAAAGATGGTACAATATCTTTGGGTGAATTGAAAAAAGTCATGCAACTACAAGGGCAAAATCCTTCCGACGAGGAAATGAAAAGGATCATTGCAAACGTAGACGATAACGGTAAGGATATATTCCTGTCTTTCTGACACAAGCTTTTCAAGCCATAGGCCTGAACAAATCAATGACTTAATATCAAGTTTGTTAGTTGCTAGGATAAAAACGATATGATGATTGAGTCATATTTTACATAAAAAGAGTAATAGGGGCGTCTCAACTCTACTCGATGAAGCAAAAGACGCTTACCAATCCGGAACACCTGGTCTTAATTTTTTATATTTTACAAGAGTCTCGTAAAGCTTTCCTTTGTTCCTATTTTGCCCGTAGTTTAATCGATTTTGAGTTCGGATTATGGCTTTGGTATTCTCTGATTTTTTCATAGGCGACTAGTAGAGGGAGATTAGCCTTTATATAAGTGTTTGGATATAGAAATAAGTATGATAAATAAACTTTCACTTTTCTGCTTAATATAATTGTTAAATGTTTCTTTGCTGAAACTGTTGTGCATTATTCAGCTTATTATATGTTTTTCTTTCACTGCATACATTATTATAATATGTAATGATTAGTTTGTCCCTGTTTGTATGTGAAATATTGATCTGTGATTGGTCATTTTTTCTGTTAATTTCTCGATGGAAAGCATCGATAGCTCCACCCACTGGATCATGATTGGTGCAGTCAATAGCAACGTCTTTTCTGTTAAGCTATTTTTTGTTTTTAATGAAATTACTGTTTACTATAGTGTAATGCAGATTCTACATTTTACAACCTTTTATAGCCTTTTGATGAGGTCGATACATGGTTTTATCAACTTAAGAAAACATTTCGCCAGAGGACGAAGACTGAGATTGATATTTTTTCTCCGATTGTTAAAATCATTCATTATACAATATTTTTTTATTGTTGCTGTCATTGGATACATCACTTACACGTGACTTTGTTAAATAGTGATATTGACTGGCGAACCAGTTAATGACAGAAAACCGGTTGAAAACAGCACCACTAAAAACAGATTCTGGAAATACTCTAACATCCGGGATCTTGTACATGTAGAGACGCACGGCAAGATCTTGAAATTTAAGTTTGTCATCTTTATTCTTTATTTGTTATATAATATTATATAACAGCTATGGACTTTTTACTTGGTAATATGCTGTGATATTGACGAGAAGTGAACATATTAACCTTGGGTTCGCCTCAGTCAATATGTTTCCTTTTGGTTAACATCACAGCATATTTACTAAGTAAAAAGTCAATAACTGTATATTGTCAACTGAAATCAAAAGGCAATACTAGTTTTATTACAGATTTATATTTTTGATTTAAATACAGACTAAAAGAGAATGATTTTTCAACGACATTTAATTAAACACGAAACAATATTGTAACAAACAATATCATTACAATACAAAACAAAATATTGGTTAATATTTGATTCTACCGGGTAGGTATAACTCTATATTGACCTCATCAAAGGTCCTTAGTTTTTAAATTAGATATGAAACTTGTTTGCAAAAGACTGGAATTGCATTAAATCTATCTTGATAAAGCTTGAAATTTACAGAAAGGTACTGTGACGTCACAAATATTATGACGTAATAAACGCAATATTGACTCGGGGTTTCCAATAGTAGAAACAACAGGTCAATATCAAGAAATACTAACCTCAACCTGACCAAGTTTTAGCCGATCAGAAAAGGTAAAGAATACACATTTATAGTATAAACAAATATCACAACAATATCGTACATGTACACGCATTCATTTAGTTTACAATTCGGTTTTTCTTCCATACCTGCATGAAACAAAATAATATTTCTATCAAAGCTTAATTAATGGTAAGGATTGATCAGATATGCTTCTTGTGGTTGTGACGTCATAAATGACGTTCAATTTCTGATTGGTCAGATATACGTCATGTTGGAGAAAATAAAGTCAGAAAATATAAAAAGGAAAGCTTTACATGGAGACTCTCGTAAAAGCACAAGAAAATAAGACCAGGTGTTCCGAAAGAGTAAGCGTCTTCTGCTTCGTCGACGACACCCGCCATGTAAATCTTGGTCACATCCAAGTAAGAATCAATCCTCAAAATGAGAATCGAGTCATCATTGTCATCACAAGTAAACACACTTACAAGCAAACTAAAAAACGTCCATCTTCATATCGCACAAAGATACAGAATATTTCTCGATGAGATCAAGACGGCGACCATACATCAGTATAAGAATTCAGTAATTATAATATATTTATTGTTTATATTTATATACAGGAAACGGAAGTCTTGAATTCCCTGAATTTGTGAAGTTGATGGAAAGTTATCGTAAATCAACGGACGAGTTAGACGAACTTACCTGTGCTTTTAAAACGTTTGATCGCGATGGAAATGGATACCTTGATCCTGCCGAATTAAGTGTGGCCTTGCAGTGCCTCGGGGAACGATTGACTGAACAGGAAGTTAAGGAATTGATTAAAGCAGCTGACCAGGATGGAGACGGTCTCATAGATTTTAACGGTAAGCGCTAAAAAGATAATCACGATGTATGTACATTGAAACTATAAGTAGCCATGTTTTATCTTTCTTGTCGAGCGTTTGCTTGCTATTATTCCGCAGATCACTTAACCGGGAACCATTTTTGCGTTAAACCCTTGGTTTAGCTGTTTATATGATCACATTCTAAACTATATACTAATGCTGACGACTTAAGACGTGCCCCACAATTTTGGTGATGAGCAAAAACCAAAACATGTGATTTTTATGATTAAAAACATGCACTGACATTCCAGAAGTAAAGTTACGAAACGATAAAGTATTTATAGTTTGTATAAACTACAGTATTCTATAAACAATCTATGATCAACGGAATCAAAATATTGTAATGTTGTATGCGGTTCAGAATATTCATGAAATATAATTTTGTTATATTTAGACTATGCTGGTAGATTGTTTAGTTCCCGAGGATTTCTTGAGCCTTCATAGCCACAGTTTTCTCATTTGATTAGAGGCACGGTTATTGATATACATACTTTCGTAATAATTTTTTGAAATTATAATTCACAAACTTCTGCTTCTACATATATATTAGTTTGGAAATGTTCCATTCCCACTTTTTGGCTCCTAGTATCACTGACGAGTTGTCCTTGAAAGACGAAATAGATGTATAATGCAGTTTAATTTCCTTTTTGTTTCGGCATACTGTATCTAATACTAAATCTAAAAGGTGCATCATATCTGTGCGTTACGACCTTTTTAAGATACTATTGCTAATACTAAATGCTTTTAAACGAATTTCATAATCTTTACTTTAAAAACTAAAGAGTTTTAGCGCTACGGTAATGTCAGTGTTTTGCTTTGAAAACAGTAAAGAAACTTAAACTCGTCCGCAGCTTTCGGGATAATTCTCTTCGGACGTCGGATTGGCCTTTTATGTATGTATAGCAATATTATGCTATACAGGGAGGCAGATCCACTGCCCAAAGTGAATAGACAGCAAAGTTCTATATTAACGTGTCGTGATGGTGGGCCAAAGAAGTAATATAAACAGTAGTGTTCCTAATAACACTGGATATTTATAGGATACGAGATACTAAACATTGAATATAAGGCAAAGAAGTAATTACAGCAGTGTAGACAAACTGGTGCTGTCAAATTTTCGGGGCAATCTGCTTCTTTATCAAGACACAGCGAAACATAAAATAATTACATTACAATAATAAACATTTGGGTACATTTCAAAATATTCTCTGATTGTAGGCGACTTAGCTATACTGATACGCTTTAATTGTATAAATGTACATGCTGTTTATTTTGTAGAGTTCATTACTTTGATGACAGGACAGGCACCACCAACACCATACGAACTGCAAGCAAAACCAACGAAGACATCGGGAGAAAATCTTACTGTCTGAAATAGCACAACGGTTCGGTGACTAAGTGCGGATCGTTAACAAAAACTGTGCCGTTACACACTTCCATTATCGCCATCAGGATGCATTTGTGTATGACTTGTTCATAAACGTTCTTCTTCTAAACAAAGTGTCACTACAATGCGTTGAATCTTATAGAAACGAACTATAGATAACGATATATTGGTAAACTAAGGATGAAACGTATCATATACTGTGATATCCGCTCGGATACTGTAAACGTAGTTAATTTTAGCGAAATCAAATTTTAGCGCATAATCAGCTTTTGACATGTTAGCGCAATGATGAATTAGCCCGTTATTACTATAAGAAGCATATACAAATTCGAATAAGCGTTTATTTTAGCACAATACTTTCAGCGCAAAAAATAACCCGCTAAAATCAGATTACCGCGAAAATTTGTACGTTTAGAGTATCACTGTAATACAGCTAGACCAGAACTCTGAGATTGGAGCGACAGATAACCATCTGTCTGGAGTTCTGAGTTCGAATCCTGGTGTAAATATTATTTGACAATCTTATAGATGGACACGCATACTTTGTGTAATCAATCAATCAGTTTTGAAACATCATCATTATCAATATTTTTGTACATAAATTATTTTATCATATAATAAGTTCATCTAGATTAAATCAATATTATTTGTTTTTAAGCAATTGGCACCAATGCACAGTTGAAAATGAGTTGAGGCCTACAACCACTGTTTATAATTAAAGCATCAACCGTCAATAGTTTATATAAGGTCAGTCTCCATCCATTTAGATACACATCACCAGCAAAGGTCTAAAACGTGATATGTCGGCAATGTGTCGGGGAATTAAATATTATCACAACCTATAAAGGTCGTCTCAAAGCGGTTCACAAATTCTTATCCATTGTTATAGGGCCTTAGCAACAGGCCAATATCTTATTGCTGGGAAGCATTGAACCGGTGCTGCCATTTCGGCGCTCACAGCTATCATTCTGCAATTTCTAGGGCTGTCCCACCAAGTGCTCTTTTACAGCTGAGTAGACTGGAACAATCGGAGTTATGTATCTTGCTCAAGGATACAACAAAAGTGTCGTTGTCAGGACTCGAACTCGCAACCCTTCGAACACGAGCTCGGCGTTCTAGCACTAAACGATCGTGCCTCCTTGATGGCCGTTAGACACCTGTTTGACGTAAAATGTCACGCTTGATTGATTTAAAAGGGTGTCATCTATTTTATTAATATATTTTCTGGATGAAACCAACCTTCAACTACTATTCACATGGTTTTTTAAAGTCCATAACCAAATTTATTTATTTCTTCTGTAGTTTAAATATTGTACAGATTACCATATTGTTATTCTGTTGTTTGCTAATGCAAAATTCGAATTTTACCCTTGTGTAAACTCATATATGAAACATCGTTATGTTGTGCACCAAATGTATATACTAAAATACAAGGTGAATGTATGCAACGAAAGATAACATTTATCTCGAATAATAAAAATATTGTACATATAAAGTAAGTCCATTTGATTTTGATTTAAATTCGCTTTTTTACAAGGTTATCTATGATTCCCCTGTAGCACCGAGATCCTGTCAGATTTTGTTTCAATAAACCTGTCACCATAAACATCCCTGATCAGACTTAAATCTACTAAGTATCGCTGAAAAGATGACGTACCACACACATATATAGGAAACAGAAAGAAAGGGATGGGATAAAATAAGAGAATACCGAAGCATCAACATAATCATAATCCAAACTCAAAATCGAATAAACCAGGGGCAAAATTGAACAAGGAAAGATTTACATGGAGACCCCTGCAAAAGTACAAGATAATAAGACCAGGTGTTCCGGAAGGGTAAGCGTCTTCTGCTTCATCGACGACAACCGCCATGTAAATCTTTGTCACATCCAAGCAAACTTACCTTGGGTGAAACAAATACACTGTATCGTATAACAAAACTCTTTTGGTAATCCTTTACTATATAATATTTACCGTCTACACTGATATTCACTCGATAACCATTGTACTGCAAACTAGTGTTATTTTCCAATAACTATACTTGTGAACGTGCAAAATTTCTATGACGTCGACAACAATACATGAGGGCGGAGCTATGCAAATAATCCGTTCGAATCACAATTGTATGACGTCATCAACAATTTACATGGGGGAGCTAGCTACCGCCTATGCAAATTTCATGCTGTTACATTTATTGAACTGTTTTCACGTTTGTAAGTTTTGATATGAAATAATATCTGCAGATTGGGCTAAATTGAACAGAAACATTATGAACCATTTACAGGAAAATACTGTAAATATAAGAATTAACCTTTGATTTTGTTTAGTTTATGAGATCATAAATCCAATGGAGCAGTCGGTAAATTTAACGTAAACGCTTTACCTCGTGTTCCATTGGATTTATGATCTCATAAACTAAAACAAAATCAAAAGTTAATCCTTAAATAATTCGAAATGGAGGCCAGGACATAACCAAAATCTTTCATTTTCGTTGCACTTCATTTTATTTGAAAGATTGATTTTAATACACAAACAACACGTTTCATTAAACAGATTAAATATGGATAGGACAGGATAACTATAATATTCTCATACACGTACTTACCGTAATAGGTAAGATATAAGAAACACTGCCAAAACTAAAACATTTCAATTTTATTGACTTGGTCGGTAATCTATTGAAACAAAATACATCGGGTGATATAGGTAAATTCCCTCTCCCTCCTTCTACTGACACGGAATAAAGTGTGTGATATAAATTAATTCCCTCTCCCTCTCCTTATTAACAAGAAATAATGTGTGTGATATAAGGCGACCCCCCCCCCCTATTGACACGGAATAAAGTGTGTGATATAGGTTAAAGTGTGTGATATCAGTTAAAGTGTGTGATATAGGGCGATTCCCTCCCCCCCCCCCTAATTGACACGGAATAAAGTGTGCGGAATTGACCTATATCACACGTATCATTTCGTGTCAATAGGGGAGGGAGAGGGAATTGTCCTATATCACAGGGCAATTCCCTCTCCATCCCCTACTGACACAGTTTTAAGTTTGTGATATAGGGCAATTCCCTCTCCCTCCTCTTAATGATACTGAAATAAAGTGTGTGATATAGGCAATTCCCTTCCCATTCCATTAATGATATTGAGTAAAGTGTCAATTTAGGGCAATTCTCTCCCCCCCCCTATTGACAGGAAATAAAGTGTGCGACTTAGGGCAATTGCCTCTCCCCCTCCCTATTGTCACGAAAAAAATTGTGTGGTATAGGGCAATTCCCTCTCCCTCCCCTTATTGACACGAAATATTGTGTGCAATGTAGGGCAATTCCCTTTCCATTCCATTATTGACATGAAATAAAGTGTCAATTTCGGGCATTTCCGCTTCCCCACCCCCCCCCCCCCCCACCCTCTATTGACACGAAACAAAGTGTGCAGTTTAGGGCGATTCCCTCTCTTTCCCCTTTATTGACACTGACATAAACGTGTGATATAAGGCAATTCTCTCTCCCGATTGTCACGAAATAATGTGTGTGGTATAGGACAATTCCCCCTCCCTCCCCATAGTGACACGGAATAAAGTGTGCAATATAGGGCTATTCCCTCTACCTCCCCTTATTGACATGAAATTCACAAATTCATGTAATCACGAAATACTTTCTTGTAGAAAATCCGCGGCATTTTAATCCACGCATTTATACTATATCCATTTGTTGATGAAAAATACGCTTTATTAAAGTATTTGAATCTGATATACATAAGATACATAATTATCTGCAATACGTTGACCTTCACTACCATGATATACAGTAATATCAGTGTTTCCATACATTGTACATCGATAAACGAAATCATATGTAATATGCATTCATTTGTAAGGGTTTGCTTGATAAAACACATGTCTATGTTCAAAGTTTCATGAGTATAAATTGCAGCACGGCCTAGATATTAGGCCTAATTTACAAGACATAGTTACCCACACACCAGTGCCAATAGGTCTATGCTATCATCGGTGTACCGTATTAAACACGGACTACCCTTGGCAATCATATTTTTAATATATCAAATATAATATCTATGTCCAGACATTCCATCCTGTTTCTCATTGTGTTAGCAAATAAAATTATTAGGTGAGTAAAACGCTCTAGAAACTTTTGTCACATCTCAGTGAACATATTGTATTCTATAAGCTACATGACTTTGTTTAATTAACGGGAGTTGATAGGTAAAGATATACGTACAATGTAATATATACATATACTAGTATACATGTGTACTTTTAGGCATAAATATTCTAATGGACAATTTATATAATTTGACAACCATCTCAGAAAAAAAACAAGAGAAATAAAAAGTGAATAAAATCAAATAAAATATTCTGAATTATTCTATATTATGTGATGTACATTTGTTTCCTTTTTATAAACCATATTTTATCTATATAAAAAGAATCTTTTGAATGTCATAAAGCATGACTACATGTATACTTATCTTTGTAAAGGACCATAATTCATTGTAGCTTAGCTTTGCTCACATACCTGTGTTAAGCTGTCTATTTACTGATGTACTTACAAAGAGATACCAAATAGGCGAACAGTGTGAGTCATCGCTCAAGGAGGATTTGTTTCCGTGAACCAACACCATGGTAAGTTTCATTAAAAGTCTTAGAGAAATAATGTTTAATCTAAAAACATGTAGCACTGTAGTGTGCTTTTGAAAAAAAGCAAACTACACACGATTTTGGCTTGCATAATGATCAAGTATTCATTCGTTCTTTCAAAAACAAAACCTTACTTATTAGCAACATGCACATTCATAGATTCAAATCAATGTATGTGTAAAACCTTACCACCACTGAATCTATTGTCTCCATGTATTGTTATCATTTGCTTAGAATTCTAATCAAATAATATGTTCTGATGCTTATTTATATACTATATACTTAAATTATTTCTAGTTGGTTCGGCCAATCATAACATTGCTTGTAATATTCCCGGGAAGAGGAATTTATAAAAGCTTTCAGCTTGTTTTCCAATCCCCAATATGCCTTACTATTTTGAACAACTTTTTGGAAAATAAAATACTGTTTATACTGAATGCAACGTTACGACTGGGGACATAATATTATGATTTTAACTTTTTAATGTAGAAAAAATATTTTAATTACAAAAGTATTATAAAAATAATATTACTTACTGGCAACTACACGTAACCAAAACATACACGAGAATCAAGTACCAATGCAATTGTTTAATGATGAAACCTTACTTTAGCTGAATAGTTTCATATTCAATTTTTATTGTTTTATCGTATTTACATTATTTAGAAAGGTTAATAAAGTATCGTATTGTGTCATTTAAACTGATCATTTACTACTTAAACTAGATTGTCTCTAAATGGACATTATCCATGGTTTTTATGTTCAGGTATCAGTTCATAATGAAAACACTCTACTTACATTAATCATGTTTCATTGATAACCATATACATAGTTTATTTTAATAACGAAGGCTTACAAATATCATTCACCTTCATTTCCAGCACGACTTGGATTCCTTGCAATTCGTATTAATATCTTATAAGATTGCACTATAAGCATTGATAGCCTTTTGAAAATTGACTATAAGGCTGATAATGCGTTCTTTTATTTTTGTTTTCCTCTAGTGACCTCCTTTTTGTTTATCGCGGATAAGTATCCAATATTAATGATAATCTTAATGGATAATAATTTACCAGCCATTATTATTTCTATTGATGTTAATTATATCCCATTTCAACAATGGAAGAAGTAAGGAAAGGGCAGTTCTTAGTTGCAATAACTTGTGCCCAATCTTTTAGAAATTTTGCAATAAAATATGTTTAATTCAATTCAGAAGTGAGATAAGCACTTTAGAAAGTGATATAATCTTCCCCTACCTTGAGGGTGTGGCAGAGAAATCTCCTACCAAAGGGATGATTTTTTTTGTTCTCTAACCCGAGGCGTTGCCTGGGGTTAGACAATCAAGAATATCACCCCGAGGGTTTGAGATTTCTCTGTCACAACCTGAAGCTAGGGGACGGTTATTTTCCTCCCTTTAGTTTGTATTGTTTTAACGAAAGTATCATGATCAATGTAACACAATACTGACTTTCGATTGACTTGCTGCCTTTGCGTGATAGTATTGTTGCCGTGACGTCATTATGTTGTATCCGTGACGTCATTATATTGCTGACTTCATTGCATTAAAGCTCGTGCTATCTGTCATACTCTAGGGGGTGACAGAGAAATCTTGGACAGGTAAAAGAGGAGAAAAATCTGTGAAAGATTGGAGAACATGTTTCCTATAGGTTATGTGCTCGTCTTGGTGTTAGAGAGATATTTCAAAAAGGTATTGCCGTAGTGTATAGGTATGATTACGTTTTAAACACAATGAATCAATCGAAGTATGTATGATTTGTAAAAAAAAAAAAAAACACGTTATTTTCTTTTCATGAACTTTCCCCCGTCATTGTGTAGCTAGCTGGATTATTTTGCCTTTCTTCAATCCTTTTTCAGGCGGAACAAACAAAAGATGCTGAAATTTCAAAAGAGAAAATGGATGGTAAGTTTGTTCTCAAAAACATTTTTCCAAGAACATTAATAAGTTTGATATTACTTAAGGTATGCAGTATCAATGAGGTCGGTGTGCTCGTGCAAATGAGGCAACCATTCAAATTTCAATTTTGTATTTTACTTTTTGCAATAATGGCAATTTCTAAAATTATTCTCTTCTGTATCGATGGTATTAATAAGTATATTCCACGAGTGCAAAGAATATTTGTCAGTATGTTACCCTTGATTTTCAAGATATGTTTTGGGATTACAATTTTCCAGTTAAACATCTTTTTTATATTCGTGAATTACCATAGTAAAATATATTCATTATTCATTGGATATACAATAGAAAAGTGTTCTGATCTACTGCTGCCACTAGCCCCCCACAACTGAAAGTGTGGCTAACGTATGACAGTTGCCTGGTACTAGCCGCAAGTCCATTGTTTTCTGCATGAACTCCGGCTTTCCTCTTAATCCAGGACCAAACACTGATACATCCTTAATACCACAAACAAACACAACAAACCAAATAACCATTTTTTTGAAACTCAGACCAAACATTTAAAAACTTTATTCAAGCACTTAATTAAGTATCACTATCCCCAGAGCTTTGATTACGTTGCCATGACATTTATGTACACACAGATATATACATGTACATATTGTATCGCAGTCTAGCGCACTCAAATTGTTGTGCATTATTGTTTTTGATTCTATATCTTTAAGTGATATGAAGATGGACGTTTTTTAGTATGCTAATTAGTGTGTTTACTTGTTGTGATTGACAATACTACTCGGTTCTCATTTTGAGATCTTGATGTTTACATGGATGTGACAAAGATTTACATGGCGGGTGTCGTCGATGAAATAGAAGACGCTTACTCCTCCGGAACACCTGGTCTTATAACCTTGTACTTTTATTAGAGTCTCCAAGTTAATATTTCCTATGTTCATATTTTGCTCCTGGTTTAACAGATTTTCAATTCTATAAAGCATCCATTACGAATCAAAATTCAACGAATTTGATTATGTTATATATAACACAATGTGTAAAGCACATAGATAAAGATGTAAAGATAAAGTATTTAGATTAAACTTCATTTTACACATATTTATTTGTGTTTATTGTACAACCCTGTATTTTATACCACAGATCTAAAGGACGTCTTCAAGCGCTTTGATAAAGATGGCGACAACACCATATCAATGGATGACCTGAGTACAGTTATGCGTTCAATGAACATGAACCCAACAGATGAGGAAGTTCAAGCAATAATTAATGCAATGGATACTGATAGTAAGAGTCTTATAAAGGAGGGTAATACATTGTAATTACTACGGATACCAATAGTAGGAGTTTGGTGGCAAGTGTTGAAAACCGTATTAGTAAGAAAGTGTAAGCATAACACAACATGTTAATTCCTTTAATTTTATTTTTCATAAAAAACATTTTCTACCATTTTCTACCATGAAGGTCATGCGTAAATATTTTATATGAAACGATTTTATTGTCAATACTATGTTAGAAGAAAGACAAAGGCAGATTGTTATATGCAGGTGATGAAGAAGATGTCGAAGGAATTAAAATCGAAGTTCTGATGTGTTAATTTTTTTTTATATAAAAAAGGAATCTTTCAAGCATTTTTGAAACCATAATGGTTGCCCCAAACTTGTCATACTCATGTCGTGTATGCTTTACCATAATTATGCTTTAAAACCTCGAAATAATGTCCCCGTTTTTTCTGCCACATTGTTCACCGTTTACTACGCCTGTTCTGATAAACAACTCTTAAAAGGGAGCTTTCCTTTAGCTTACAGTCAAACCCCTTTATAGCGCCGACAAAAGGCGACAGCATAAGGAGGTTTCACTGTACTTTTTATGTAACATCACCAAAAGGTGCATTATGATACTTCATGTAATATTAACATGTCAACTTGTCTTACCTTTCACTGTTACCTGTTTAATTTCAAGCCCACTTTTTAAGGATTAACTTGAAGCTATTTTTTACGAAGCGGTTTATGATTAGAGTACACTCCAGTTTTAAGTGGTTTAATCCCATAATATAAAAAATAGATCAAGTTAATCCTTATAATTTAATCTATACCCTGTGAAAATTAACTTTATTGATGGACCTTTTTCTCTTACAAACTATTACGCCGCAGCACCAACCAATCAAAAGCGACGTTATAAACGGCAACGTCATTTTTTAAGTTATGGGCTTATAACATAACTTTTTAAACCAATGAAAATGCTTGTTTCAAACAAAATTAAATTATTTGATAATGAGTAGATGAGTTTATATATAATTATAAACATTTTCCTTTAATTGTCTTCCATGGATCTTGGTTTTCCGTTTGATAAAGTAATCTCCTTTAACATTCGGAACACACATGTTGATCATTTTCTTCCTTTGTTTCATTTTTACATGTATTTACAAGTACCAAAAAGTATTGTTTTCATTTTTAATATTTAAATAGAAAACAGAACATCTTTTATACTATAAGTGAAGCCTTAAAACGACATCATACCTCTGCAAGTTACATGAAATCCTTAATGTCAAATAATTTTTTTTTGAAGTCTCCTCACGAAATAGTTCCAGATTTGGCTATTTTACCGTTATCACTGTGGCATAGTAACTAAATTATTTACCAATTAAAGCGCAAACACATGCTTATAATAGCTAGTGGCATGTAATTTGAAAATTATTTAAATGAGAATTTGTTTTGTGGATAAGAATCACTATATAATACATGTATGTACATTATTTTGCTCTCCATCATTCCATTGTAATGCAGTTTTAAGGCAAATGTTGTTACAAATGTTTGTTTTTATGACGTCACTAATTTATATTGGGACGTCATCAATTTTATTGTTGTTTACACTTTCCTGTTAAAAAACTATTTGTGATTACTAAACTAAAGCACAATAATTCTTTCGAAATGTAAATATAAGTGACGAATGTTACCGAGCTTTATTTAGTTTGTCATCAATAGCAATGTGTATTATAGGACTGTACCAACATCTGCTAATACATTCATTGCTTAAATGAATAACAGTTATTTGAGATTTAACATCTGGTGAAGCTGGAGCATATACTCATTATTAATCACGGATTTAAGATGGTCATACTATCGTTCTAGGTGACTGAGCTTCTCTGCCTGCAGAAGTTCTGTCCAAGTGGGAGTTAAAGGGAAATAACTGCATATTGGAAAAAAGGATTGTTTTAACCGTTATCTCGAAGTAAATGGGATCTTGAAAAAAATTAAATGGGCTTTTCGAGTTATACAAGTTCGAGATAACGAGGGTCGACTGTATGTAGATATATTGCAATAAAGCTTTAGCAATTAAAGATATCAACATTTCATTTTTGATTAAATACTTTAAATTTGCAGAAAGCGGTAAAATTGACTTTGAGGAATTCGTCTCGTGTATGACAGAACGCATTAACACGGTGGATGAACATGATTCTCTACTGCAAGCCTTCAGAATATTTGATAAAGATGGCAGCGGATTTTTGGACAAGAAAGAATTGAAAGCCATTTTGAAAGAAGAAGGAGATATAGATGAACTAATGAGAGTAATGGATACAAATGGCGATGGACTCATTGATTTTCAAGGTACATACTCCATTTAAAAAAATAAATAAAATTAACAATCTTCAGATTATTTGTGCTGACCAGTCACAATATTTACGTATGAGTGCAAGAAAAGTAGAACTATTTTGTATAACATCATATGCTACATTTTCGTAACGTCATTATAATGTAATATTTACACTCTTCACTGACATTCGCTCGATAACCATTGTTCCACAGACTATCATTATCACCTCATAACTGTACTCAAATACGTGCTAAATTGTTATGAAGATGAAGTCGACAACAATACATGTGGGCGGAGCTATGCAAATCCTACAGTTTGAAACAAAATTTATGTAAATTTCATGCTATTACAGTAATTAAACCATTCACATGTTTATAAGTTTTAACGGGTAAATTATGCATAACAAAATCCGGTTATTGAATTTACCCGTGTTCCATTGTAGTTATTCCCCGATAACCTAAACAAAATAGAAAGTTAATCCTTAAATACAATGTATGATATGATTTCAGTAAAGATCAATTACCTGCGAGGGTTAACCTGGTTTAAAAGAGTCTATAGAATGTAATTATAGAGGAGAGTATAAATAATTATACACCTTTGAACAATATCCTTACGGTCCAACATCCATTCATATGCAACGATGAACTCCTTTTTCACGCATACATCCCTTGAGTTTAATTAAAAGGGGACAATGCCGCGGTTATTTTTACAATAGTCTTGATTCACAAGACAAAATTAAGCCGAACTTCAAACATATTTTGAATAAATTGCATGTCTAAAATAAACCTTCAATATAACTTAACAATGTATTTGTAATGTTTCGCAGGAAGTTGTCTTAGATACTTTATTTTCGCGGTTCGTTATCCGAGTCATACTGTACCTTACCGCAAGAAGCTATCTTAGACACTTTATTTCCATAGGGCGTTATCCGAGTCATACTGTACCATACAGCAGGGAGCTATCTTAGATACTTTATTTCCATGTGGCGTAATATGAGTAATATTTTACCATACCGTTAAAAATTCTGCTGTTTCAAAAAAATTGACAAAATCACGTTTATTATCGAAATGACGTCGCAAACGACAAAAGTTTTTTTAAACAAAACAATAGAATGAATAAGAGAATACCGCAGCGTTAACAAAATCATAATCCGAACTCAAAATCGATTAAACTAGGGGCAAAATCTGAACAAAGGAAAGATTCACATGGAGACCGTTGTAAAAGTACAAAAATAAGGACCAGGTGTTTCGGAATAGTAAGCGTCTTCTTCTTCAACGACAACACCCGCCATGTAAATCTTTGTCACATCTAAGTAAACACCAAGTTCTCAAAACGAGAACCGAGTATCATTGTCAATCACAAGTGAACACACTAATGAGCATACGCAAAAACCTCCGTCTTCAAAACACTTAAAGATACAGAATATTCTACCCCAACAACATTATTAACAATACAATAAATGGTCCACCCAAATAAATGACATCGTTTGTATGAGAGTGAATTTCATATTGTGTAAATCCGTGCCATAGAATTTAATATTTCATCAATATATAGGTCATACACCTAACGTCAATTCAGCAGACCGTATGATAAGAAAGGCCTTCAATCTGTGACAATAATAAACAAATACAGTTTTATAGCGTAGGAATACCACGAAATGTACAATATGTTTAAAAATATAATTATTTCTTTTGTTATTGAAGTTTTCATACGCACTTTAAAAGCTGGCGCTTTCAACAATCCTTTTCCCATATTTATTCATTTTTAAAGCATTATTTTCTCTTTCTAGATTATATTTCCTGCCACTTGATATGGAAGAGCATTGTAAAAATTGTAAACAATGGCGACTCTAAAGCTATTTTATTATTTTATTTTATTTTTTTTTCACGAGAATGTTTCCATAATGGTGTTACCCATATAATACGTGTATCTTATATTAATCTTACCTGTCTTCTTTTTACAATGTTTATTTACCAAACCATTGTGTTTATATTGCAGTTGTTTCTTTTGACAGTTTAACCGTGGCGTAACAACACTGTAAAACATGTGAACTTTTTAACAGATTAAAGGGTTTTGCGCTGCCTGTTAAAACAATATCTGTTAAAAAAAATTGTTAACGGATCGAAGGCGTAAGCGCAGTCTAATAAATACATATCCATTATCGGAACTCCTCCGGCTTTTCCTTCAACATACCTTGTTATAAAAATTGTCCATTGACCCCTATTTTTCTTGTACATATAATTCAGATAAAGATATTAAAAACCGTCTGACATAATATTTCTTTTCTCAGCAATTTTTAAAAGCATTATCCTCCAAAATAGCCCAATGACCCAACAATAAATTTAGTTCATTTTTTATGTATTGATAAAAATTCAATTCATTACACAGTAGATAACACCTCATTAGCCAGCTTTCTCAAATATATATTTGTACTAAAATTATATTTGTTAAAGAACTGTTTATGAAAATAATTTGTTACTTTGTTTTCAAATTGCAGAGTTTGTAGCAATGATGACACAATGAAACAGAAGGCAACTGGATCCGGAAAAATAGATGAAGCTACAATAATGTCAAAATTATATATAGACGATATAAAGGCGTGACAAGTTAATGGTGTCACAATGATGTCATTATGACGTCATATGATAATACCACGGACAATGTAAAGGTACCAGTGGTAAACGATGTCACTATGATGTCATAGTGATGTTAAAGACAATATGAATGTGTCCAAACACTCAGACTTCGAAAGAACATCACAATGTTAACAATATTACAAATGTCCTTAATTTGTTTGAATTTTGATGTGAAACTTATCAACTTACGTAAATCGTGTCTTTATGAACATATTATATTTCTACGTATTTACATTGTATTTGACATATCAAAAATAATAAGAATGCAAGAAGACTTTTTGTTTTGTTGAATTATTTTTTCTCGTGACAGTTTTGATTGTTTGTCGCAGAAATGTCATATTTTGGATTCCCACCTTTTGGCGCCTAGCATCACTGAAGAGTCGTAGGAGGACGAAACAGCTGTATGATGCAGTTTAATCAATTTTATCGGCATACTGTATATGTGATTAAATTCACAAGGTGCAGCATAATGTGTGCGTTACGTCATTTTTCAAATAAAACTCCACTTAATGGAAGTCAAAAGTCTTTTGCAAAGTAATTGTTTCTAAAACAAGTTTAAAAATCTACATATGTATACAAGCATGTTAAGAAGAAATTTGATAGTTTTATTTATAATAACAACCTAAAGCTTGGTTCGCTAGGTATAATGACCTTGTTCCTTCGGTATGAATTTCCCTAAGAGGCTTTGTCAACCCGGAATTTGTAATAACAACGCAATTTGTAATAAAGTTGTTTTACTACATTTTACGTTGATACTAAATTGCGTTGTTATTACAAATTGCGGGGTTACAAGGCTTATTCAATATCTGTTCTGCATCTAATGTGCTAAAAGGGTTTACTATATTTTCAAATTAATATCAGTGTGTTTAAATTCATTATCTTTATTGCAATTAAGACAGGCGAAATACTAAATCCTAAAATGTGGTGGTTTAATGTCAACAATCGCTTTGTATTTATCAATTAGAATTGTGTTTTCCTTTTTCCTGCTGCGACTGTAGAATAAGTTTATTTACATCATTGGAACAGGCACAAATTTATTGACGTATTTTTAAAATTCATAACATTTTTAACAGTAAAGCCGAGTAGAAAATAATAATAAAAACAAAACATAAACAAACAACAAATTGCTTTGAGAGTCAAGCGCGACGTCATTCAAAACCTAAATTCATTTTTTTATATTGCTTGGTGCAGACAAATTCCCTTCGTTCTACTTTAAACCAAAAGAAAATATAAAATGTAAAACTCGTGTTTTCTTTGTGTTTTTACATATACATTTCACTCGTATGGCAGATTATATTAATACATCCACCGTGTTTCGCGCTCGTCAAAAGTAACAGAATTCAATACTTATGAATGTTATGTTGTGCTAAGTAAAACAATATTGAAAACGTTTGATCAATTCAGACCTAATGTAATTTTTTAAAGGACATGTCGCTTATGATTTATATTTGATTACCTCGTCCTAGGCATTAGATAATATTACTGATAACTTTGTGGCATCTTTGAAATAACACGGTATTCTAATTCCAATATGTTGTTCATCAATGCATCAATGTGAAGGATTCAATCAACATCTTTCATAAAATTACTAGCTAGATACCATCAGCAAATTAAACACAAAGGCCATGTTATTTAAATTGATTTAAATGCAATCTCATTCTAGCAGTCCAGAACTATTTAAGTGTTGTTAACCTAAGGTTATTGAAGTAATAAGGCGAATCCTTAGCTGTCAAAACTGTATCAATGGTTTTTTGTTTTGCTTTTTTTCATTTTTTCACACCTTTAAATGACCATCTAACATATCGTGAAATGGAGTTCTTGTTTAAACTTGCTTTACCAAGGTAACTTTGTGCGACTAAAAAATGTCTCGTTAAGCTAACAACACTCTGCACACACTAGTGACTATTTGATCATAAATGAGTTACCTTGACAACTTAACGGAAAGTCGTGTTAAGTATATTTTCATAAACATTGAAATATAAATCTAAAATTGAATTTTTCTTGAATAAAGGCGATTGTCAAAAAGGAATGATGGAACAAATCAAACAATTTGTAAATGTTAAATTTGCCAATACAAACCGAGAAAACTTGCTTCGAAAATTTGTGTTATTAACTTGTAAAGCTAACCAGTCATTTAAAATAACTGCTGTAAGTTGTGTGTCAATTTCATACTGATTCTACAAAAGACATAGGCACTTTAATTGTTTGACAGTTGGAAACCGTGTGAACAAAAGGCAATCATGCTAAAGCATGACCAACTTAATACCAGATAAAAAATGTGTAATTATTCGATATAAATATAATAAAAATAAAAAATTCATTATTTCATTATCTCCAGTAGGCATCACAGAAGATTTTATATGCAAAATCTGTATTTGAGATATCACGAAAACTTAACTGGTTTGTGTAGAAGGAATGAATAATGTCCTGTTGTCAGGGATAGAGTAAATAAACTAATTATGATCTCAATCATGATCTTTCAGAGGTTTGTTAATTAGCTTATGCATGAATTTAAGGCCACAAATATGTTTTTATTTGGTTAACAAGAAAGGTCGACAATTAAACTGATCTGACCAATACAAACCTTTGACCAAAGTCAATATCAACACTTCTGTGTATTGGCTGTTACATTTATACACAGTGCAATACTAGTGTATTGTGTAACAAAGTGGTTTAATAGATAAAGAAAATATTTATACATGAAACAAACAATGGATTTATCTGTCCTTAAGTCAAATAACGTATCTTAGTAGTAGACATGCTTGAATCGAAGACCTGTTTATAGAAACAAACACTTAACACACAGGAAAGGACAACGTCAGTGGCAATCATGGTACGTATGTCTTAAACTAAATGCATGAAATAACTATTAGATTATCATCTTGCACATTTTTATAATAATAAAGGTTCAGTTTTTAACACAACGGTTTGAATACAAAACAGTATAACTTCCTCTCCCAAACGCGAGTTGATTGGTGTAACCATGATAATACCTGGTATGATAGCTATAAATCTAGAAATATATGGAAGAAAAACCTAGACACAGACTTGTCAAAAGATGCTGGCATTGCTTTTGCTAGATTTGAAAGTATGTCGTTACAAAAAAAAAAAACGTATTTTGAATATTGTTTATTTTCAAACGGAAAGTTTTGTTTTTGGTTCAAAACCTTGTTTATAGAGATTAGAACATATAAATACTATGCGTATTGTTTTCTTTTCTTTAAAAGTGAATTAATAGAAGGTCGTTGTTTATTCACCTGTTCAATGTCTTTTTTTCATGCATGATTGCCTCTTACAATGTACTAACCGACTTGTATAAACCCAATTGTTTGTGCTTTTAACATAGGATAGTTATAAAGAGAATGGAGGAAGTATTTTCGTAAGTCCTTTAACAGATGACTTTGCCCATTTGATTACTTTTATTTTCTTTACTAGGGATCGTTTCCTATCTTTGTGACTAGCTAAGATGTGTTCTTACACATATCCTTTTCAGGTATTTAAACGTCAGAACCTATCAAAAAGAACAGATTATTTACTTTATTTCGGAATGTTCATTACAACCAATTAGACAAAGATTTTCTTTTTCGCATTATATATTTATTTATCTTTATAAGTCATATTTGTGTGACAGATCATAATCTAGACAGGAAACAGAAATCTATTATAAGAAATACATGTTGATATTTATTCAGAAATGTACAAAAGGGACTTCCTCTTAAACATATATTTTTACTTATAAATGCACCAATTTCAATATGTAGGTAAACATAAACTTCATATTGTTAAGTTGTTATATTGAACATAACTTCAGTACAAAATGTCAATTTATCATTCTAATTCTATGAATTCTACATTCTTTTGTTTTTTATAGTCTGAAGAACAACAAAAAGCGAGTGGCGAAACAGCAGAACGCGATCAGCAACAAGGTATTTGTTACATCATATTTTATAACAGTATACACTGTGTATCACAGTTAAATCGAAGAATGAATGTAAGATCTTGATCATATCTTACACGATATAAACAGGTAACACCAGATAATATTTTTAAAGGAATAACTGCTATGTTTTCATTTTGAATTAGATAAGTTATTAGACAACGAATATGTCAAAAAATAAATAAGAGTATACCGAAGCGTTAACAAAATTATGATCTAAACTCAAAATCGATTAAACCAGGGGCAAATTTTGAACAAAGGAAAGATTTACATGGAGACTCTTGTAAAAATACAAGAGAATAAGACCAGATGTTCCGGAAGGGTAAGCGTCTTCTGCTTCATCGACGACACCCGCCATGTAAATCTTTGTCACATCCATGTAAACATCAAGTTCTCAAAATGAGAACCGAGTATACTGTATACACATAAATATTCGCTACAGTTTTATTTTCATTGATTTCGCTCGCCATTATATTATGGCGGCGCTATAATGACTTAAAGTAACATTCGTGAACAATATCATAAACATGGATATATTATTTAATATCTTCACAGTCATTTAATGTAAAAAAAAAAAATAATAAGAGAAAACCAAAACCATAATCAGAACCCAAAATCGATTAAACTAGGGTCAAAAATATGAAGAAAGCAAAGATTGACATGGAGACCCTCGTTAAAGTACATGCGAATAAGATCAGGTGTTCTGGAAGAGAAGGCGTATTCTGCTTCATCGACGACACCCGCCATGTACATGTAGATCTTGGTCACATCCAAGTAAACATCAAGTCTCCAAAATGAGAACCGAGTATCGTTGTCAATCAAAACAAGAAAACATGCTAATAAGCAAAGCGAGAGCGAAATAAGTCATTCTGGAGGAAAGTAAATATTTTTCCGGGTAACGCTAGAGTTTACGTCAAATTCAATATATCTCTTAAGTAATAAAGGAAAAGTGAAAACACGGATGTATTGCGTATGGGAGCACATCAGTTATAGTTCGTGACGATATGCTCCGAAACCTCGACAATAAGCTGCAGTATTTTTCAATTTAAGCTAAAAATCCAAGACCTATTTCCAAGGCATGATCTATTTTCTAAGTCATTTAATCAGTTAACCTTCAATGATTTACTTCTTTATCTTTATTTAACAAACGGTGCTTTACACTTCTTTTGGTCGAAAATGAAATTTCTATTTTTATCAACACATTTGTATAAAAATAATACAAGCTGATGGTTGCCTGTTTATTCTATTTAAATAGATAATCTAAAGATTACCTTCTGTCATAGATGTTCTAATGTCGAGATGACAAAAAGTTTAGGATTGTAATGCCACATGCAGTTTAAAATGTAGTTGAAAAAAAATCCGGCATGTAATCGAAATATTAGAGCACCAATATGCTGAGGCTCTACTACTAGTAATTTTGCATTAAGGAAAATATTATATCACGGAAAATACATTAATGATAAAAAGGGTTATTCATAGCGATAACATGTTTTTCCCTTTTAGCCTTGCTAGAAGAGGAGTACCGAGCGTCTTTCGCAATATTTGATAAAGATAACAGCGGTACCATCTCATGCAGTGAGTTGATGACTGTTATGCGGAAATTAGGGGAAAATCCGTCAGAAAAAGAGATACAGGACATGGTTGCGGAGGTCGATAAAGACGGTAAGTGAAAAAACTTTGGTTTAGTTTGGTTTGATTTAGCCAGGGTCATTTAAAGAGGTGTCAGGTTTTTGGAGGTGGAGGAAAACCGGAGTACCTGGAGAAAGGCAACCTACGGTCAGTTCCTGGCAACTGCCTCACGTGGGATTCGAACTCGCAACCTAGAGGTGGTAGGCTAATGGTAGAATGTCTTAACACCCTAACCCTCCTGCCACTGCGGCCCCAAATTAGAGAAAACAGAAACGTCAACAAAAGCATTGTCCGAACTAAAAATTTATTAACCTAGAGGCAAAATATGAACAAAAGAAATATATACATGGATACCTTTGTAAACGTGCAAGATAATAATTCCAGATGTTCCGGAAGAGTAAGCTTCTTCTGTTTCATCGACGACACCGGCCATGTCAATCTTTGTCACATCCCAGTAAACATCAAGTCTCAAAAATGATATCCAAACATACTAATGAACACACTCAAAAACGCCCATCTTCATATCATTATAAGATACAGAACATTTCTCAATGAGACAAAGATGTCGACCATAAAACTAGCCCATAGTTCTGATCGCCCTGCATCTCTAGAATCCGTACGTTGTTAGTTTGTTTGTCAGCAGTCGATATTTATCACGAACATCTCAATATTTAGAGCAAGCCCTGGAATAACGAATCAACTACGACATGCAAACACCATAGGTTGGAGAAGCAGGGCTGTTACTATCAAGAAATGGAAAGTTCACGATCGGAAAATTGTATAGTCACGCTTATCGTATAGCTTAGTAGTAAGCTGTCCATGTTGGTCATTGTAGAGATCGTAGAATGTGGCTGATGTAGAAGAGTCTGTTGTGTCCTTTATTTCAAATTCAGAAGAGTATATATGATCGACGTTGTCAGCAAACTTCTTGTTGTTTTTATACAACACATTGTTGATATATTTAAAAATGAAACAAAAATATTTGGCAAGGATTTTGGAAAATCCGAAATCCCCCTCCAAACTCAACGAACGAAAAATCAATCATTCTTACTTTATCTTCTTCAGTACATTTCAACTTAACTTTTCACAAAATATGTTCCACGATAGCTCACCATCATATAGTTGTATTGTCGTCCGCCTTTTTTGGTTATTCAGCAGGCCTACCGATAGTTCTTTTTGCAAACAATAAATGTTACAGCGTTTGCAACAATTACACTGTATCAATATGCTTTGTCTGCAGACACAACCATATACTTCTCATGTATATCGTTGAGTGTTGTTCGAGCATCGGGGTATTTCGACTTGTGTAAGTTTTCGTTTTGTAACGCAATCTGCTTATTCTTTTCTGAATAGAGGACCTGAAAGACTTCACCTGCTCTGAAAGTGAATCCAATTCAGTACGTAAATATATTCACAATATGCAGGTTCGGGGAAAGTATTTTGCGTGCTTTTGCCCACTGCTTGGTAGGAAGAGGCGATTTAAAACACATTACTCCAAAATTGTAATAAATAAATAGGTTGGCTTTTACTGCTAGTCATACGGATTACCACCTGAATGGATGTATTCATAGTCTAGTATTTGTTGTTTTTAGCTGGTATATTAATAAAGTGCAGAAACAATCAGAACGTAAAGTTAAACATATATTTCCAATTTTACATTGCACATTGCCTAATCAAATTATTAGAAAACAAATATTTTCAGAAAAAAAACATATTCAAAATATGCAAGACATGGTTTTAAAGTAGCTGCTACCTTATCACAAAGACGCAACGGGCTGGCCTGAACGTCAATAAGACAAATGTCTCATTCCTGTTCTTTTGTGATGCTGATTTTTTAGGCAAAACTATGGCTGCTATGGTCTGTTATTGATGCTCATATTCTTGTGTATGTTGAAGAAGGAGCGGTTCATTATATTTCTGCTTTTGGTTAAACTAAGAATAAGAATATTTTTGCACCTCAAATTATTTCTAGTGCATCATTTGCCACCATGCTTGGGTGCAATTTTAAGGACTTACATAATTTGGTGCCGTTCCATTTAAAGTGGCTGTCTTTAATTTTCTTTTATTTTGCTGTCTTTAAGTGTCATACTCATTGATGTTGATGTTCCAATTTATTTTTCCTAGGAAATGGTACAATAGAATTTAACGAGTTTGTTTCGATGATGAACAAAAATAAAGGCGCAAATAAAGACGACGATTTACTACAGGCGTTCAAAGTGTTCGACAAGGACAACAGCGGATTCATTGATGCGAAAGAACTAAAGACTGTAATGACGAGCGTTGGCGAAAAAATGACAGACGCAGAGGTGGAGGAAATGATAAAGGAAGCTGATACAAACGGTGATGGGTTAATTGATTTTGAAGGTAATACTCTTTTGAATAATCAATTGATGGAAATTGTTGAGTTGGAAAATATAATTGAAAAAATTTGTTCTGTCGCCATATGGATTAATCGAAAACCCAAGTATTCTCTCAATAAACTGTTGTAAATGTGAAAACGCACACCACTTTTCATTATATCTATCAAAAGGCGATTTTATTTATATTCTTACAATTTGTTTCAAAAATAACATCTTAAGCATAAGATATGAGTAATAATATATTTACATTCACAATTAACGTAAGTATTTTCATCAATCAAAGATGCGTTTTTTCATATATCTATAGATGAATCTTTCTCACACGTGCTTGCAATTGACGTGTGTACAATGTAGTTGAACTGGCTCTTTATAAGGCACTTAACAGAATATTATCTCTAAAAACAGCATGTAAAATCACATTTTGTTGTTTGAGAGAAGTGTTAAAACTAATTTTGCTAACATATTTTCATTTCAATGTCAAAGCCATGGTTGCAGGCGACAATTGAAGTTGATAGTTGTAAACCATATAATACTTCTGTATACAACATCATCAAAACAGTTCTATTTAATTTTTATTCACAAATATCTATTTTTTTCTTTTTCAGAATTTACCCGAATGATGTCAAGTTAAACAGATATTTCCCTCTGTATGAATGCCAATGACAATTGATTTATAAGTGTAGAAACATACAGTATAAATATCAGATCTAAACGTAACAGGTCTAGGTCAAGTGACAATATGAATAATAATATTGAAAAAGACGGTAAAACCATCCCAAGTTTCTTTTAAAAGACACAAACATAATTTCATTATGTTTAACTAAAAAATGTAAGACTAAAAACAAGTTTTGAATGATTGTCATCTGTTAAAAGCAGTAGTGGTTGACGTTTCTCTACGGTTAGGCGTCACATCAGGAAATATCAATAAAAATATCTCCCTAGGATGGCATAATCAGTAGCATGCAGTTTGATATAACTTGGACAATATTGGACACTACGCCATGGCACGGAAACTTAAACTACTTTCTCTCAAGAAGTCAAAAACAATTATACAGGTAGGGGCAACATGCTGAAAGAGTAGTAAAAGCACATTAACCGAATTTTGGGCCTTCGGAATGTAAGGAGGCTAAAAGGGTCGAGACTCCCCACAGAAAATTAGGGCACATCTCCATAGAAATTCGTCCATTAATAGTGCATTAAGATGGATCAATGATTTAATTATGAGAACAAAAATGGAAGTCAATTAAAAAAAATCTTAAGTCAATCATTTCTCTCATATTTCTTGTTTGAACATGTTGTTTCTCAAGTTTTTTGCTTTTGTAATACATCTTTGTAATACCGTTTTTAAAGTATGTTCCTTAACATGACCCAAAAAATTATTATCACTGCTAGTGTTTTGTCTGTAATGTTAGAAAACCGAAATCAACAATCTTTTCGATGAATCAATAGGTTTCTTTAGCTCTATTTTTATGTATTTTTGGATTATCAACAGCACACATGAATATTTCAAATGCTTAATACAGATGTTATTTTAAAATGAAACGCATCAATCGGTAACTTACTTTTAGTGAAAGTATTTAATCATTTTTATCATTTCGAGAAAGTGTTACAACCTTTCTGATTAATTTTTATCATTTCTACATCAAATATCTGTATTTATAAGTGTTTAGAAATAAGATAGGACATTGGTATTGTCGCTCTGTACGTAGTCCAGGATATTGTTTTATTTCATTTCAATTGTTTATGACCGAGTAAAAAGAGAACGATACGAAAGATAGGTAGAGTTTTCTCCGATCCCCAGAAAAAAAGGTTTTGTTTTAAAGTATTTTTTATTAAGAATAAATACCATTCAACTATATAGCGAAATACAAACTTTATACGGCATACATATATGAAAAGGGCATAGTTGCATTTTGGGTAATTCTCAATTATTATTTTATTTAATTATATCACAATTCAAACAACGAACAGATTGGATCAGGAGCTTTAAGTGGGAATTTAAGTGTTTCATACATTTCGATACGTGTGGCGAGGTCGAGTGTTATACCCAATTCAAATACATTGCAACTTCAAAGGAAACAAGTTTAAGTGTGACACTAGTCTGAGAACGATTTGAATAAAGCATCGTCGTCTGTATAATACTCAACATTGTTGACAACACAAGAGTCGGTTCATCAATAAATAAACATTTGGTGTTTGTAAATATGTCTTTGTTTGCTTTATGAATAGTTATATTTTCATTATTTTTAAATTGGTCGAACTTTTATAGGGCGAAGCAGTTAACGAATTGGACCTTCTGCAATTTATAGCCCTATATTGGTACATCTTGGTCGCTTGTTCGTGGCCTCTATGAGGCAGTTGCCAAGTACTGACCGTAGGTCGGTAGTTTTTCTCAATGTATTCTGGTGTCCCTCTACCATCATAAGCCTTTGAATGTCTAAAGCCGTTAATCAGAAGTAAAGAACAACAAATAAACCTTAAAATGCATTATACATGTATAATGTATCTTGAATAATGCAGCAGTATATAAACAAATTTAGTAATGACGA
This sequence comes from Mimachlamys varia, assembly GCA_947623455.1. Lineage (NCBI taxonomy): Eukaryota > Metazoa > Mollusca > Bivalvia > Pectinida > Pectinidae > Mimachlamys > Mimachlamys varia. Next base: position 32,406,741 of record OX392542.1, read on the forward strand.
AAAGTTTGTTGTTTTGTATTTGTGTGCTGCACCTTCTAAATTAAGAAATATATGCAGTGTGCCGTAAAATGATATTTGACTGCCTCATAGTGTACAGGTGTTTTGGCATTTATTTACTTGTTATTGATGCTAGGGACCAAAAGGGGGTAGACGAAATACTCTTACTTCTGTAGAAGCCGAAGGGACAGGTTCGCAAAACCCATTTCAATAATGAAAAAAAAGGAGAGAGTATCACACTCACAGAATACCAAAATATGACAAAGAAAGATTTACATGGAAACCCTCTTAAACCAATTACATGGAAACCCTCGTAAAAGTACTAAAGAATAAGACCAGGTGTTCCGGAAGAGACTGCTTCATCGACGACATCCGCCATGTAAATCTTGGTCTAATCCAAGTAAGCATCAATCCTGAAAATGATAACCGAGTCGTAATTGTCAATTACAACAAGTATTGGCGCTCATAAGCAAACTCAAAAACGTCCATCTTCATATCACAAAAAGATACAGAATATTTATCGATTAAATCAAGATGGCGACCATAAAACTTGCCCATAGTCTTCAGTAACATGCATCTATAAGTATATGTTACACATGTATTACTTGCTTATTGAGGTTAACTAGAAATATTTTATTTAAAGAAGATTCAAGTTTAAAACCCTCCTAATTGAACTTGTTTGTATTTTGTTATACTTACGACAGTAAGAGTATATTAAACATGTTGTTTATCTTACCTATGCGCAGGTACGATTTACCGTTCAATTCATTTAGGTTATATTGAGGAATTTGCTCAAAATGATGCGAATCAGATGTTTCTCAAATTTAAATTCCTCCCCCACCCCCGCGCACAAAAGCACTATGTGCTGTATGGCATGTTTTAAAAAAAACATGTTTACATTTTACAATGACATGTTTTACGTGTTTATGGGGTTAAGAGGTGGGACATTGGTAGATGTGTGGGCAATACCAGCTTTGCCAAGTGTTTCGAAAGGTGGATAGCTTAATCAGTGGTTGTTAAGTGGCAATTTTTTTGAATTAGTTACATCTTTCTATATATCAAACGTTCAGCAGAATGACTTTACTTTTGATACGATTGAGTAATAACATTGTATATTGACGAAATAAGTGAAGGTTGAAAACCTTTGTTAAACAATATAACTAAGTTAACAATCCTTAGAACAACTTGGTCATCCTTAGAAACCAAACTGGTCACGTGTCGTGTGGGTGTACACAAACAATCAAATTATGTTTTATTAATCATTTATATCCGATGCAGTTAAAACCATTACATTTCGACTTTCAATGATACATTTTGTATCAATAGAACAATGTTTATCATAAAATAATATCAGTTTGAGTCTGAAATGCAAAGGTTACCCTTTTGTCTCTTTGTATAAGCTTGTTGGACAGACCCTTTGAAAACTATTAGGACAGATAAGCATGCGCGTTGCGCTGAAGTACACAAACGTATAAATGTATACAGTTTATATATCACAATAGGGTATACTATGGCCTTTATAATCAGGAGGCCGTATGTTAAATCATGACTCAGATAGGCACAACATATAACATATCGGATCAATGATACTCCTTACGAAATACAGACCATTGTGTGTGTGCGTGTGTGTGTGTGTATTTGGGGGGGGGGGGGGGGGGGTGTTAAAAGAGGTATTACACACATGTATTCTAAACAAATCAACCTGAATTTAGATTCGAATTCAACCGTTGGTGTTTCTTGTCTGAAATACGTATTTGATAGACGGAGACAGAGGAACGGAGATGGACGGACTTGCAAGCCAGCTTATAAAGTGATGGGGTCATTTATCGACTATTCCGACCTCAATATAAGCTATCATTCCGAATAATACCTCAATTCTCACTTTGAGGCCATGGCATTTACTTTGATTTGACATCGATTTACATCGTCAAATTCATCAATGAAGCAGAAGTCACTTCTTCGGGTACACCTCGCTTATTATCTGGTACTTAAAAAATAAGCAGTACATTAAGATGAGTCGATAAAATAACATTTTGTGCACTTTGATTAAAAGATAAAAATGGAGCTGCATTGCTGACATGTTCAGATAAAACATTCCATGTAGATGGACCCTGGTAGGTAAAAGATAACTTAAACAATTTTGTTTCAAAGGATGGTAAGTAAAACAGGTTATTTGTTGATGATCTAGTACATCATGATTGGACGTCAGAAGTATCTAAAATTGTTCAAATACTCTGGAGCCAAACAATGTAAAATTTTGTACATTATAACTGACTTGTTAAATAAAACACGTTTAGAAAAAGGTAACCAGTTCAACAGTTTGCAAATATCACAGAATGGCGTATTAAATCACATTTCAATATTATCCTAGTTGCTTTTTCAGAGGTAAATGTGGATAGGCAAAAACAGTTGAAATATGTTAGACATGAAGACTGACTGAGAAATGGATGCAATCTCTCGATACATAGGAACCGTCATGACACAATCCTCTAGCTTTATGTTAGGGATGATAATCAGATTACCAGTAACCCTGTGTCAAGGTTGACCATAGCTATTTGGAGATGGAAAACATGAACATGGTTAAGGTGGCATCATTCTTAGCTCATCTATATTCAATCGTTGCGGCGTTTAATTGTTACTGAAAAACATAGGTGTATATGCACCGAATAACTGTAGAAAATGGTATATGTACCTGTAGATCGGGAGAATTACGGCATGTTAGCTTGAACAGACATGTTTCTCTGTTATAAGTTCTTTTTATTGAGAAAATAGATGCTGTCGATTTGTCGATGAGCTTTAAAAGTAAAGAACACAATCTTAATTCTTATAAATCATCTAGTCAACAAAATTTGTAAACTTTAATGGACGGATAATTGACATTAACTATTATTGTATCAGTTGAACTTGATACACCGTTACACTCCAGCACACGTCCAAGGTACATTCCACGCAGTGATTTAAACACCCTTTGTTTCTTAAAAATATAAACACGGCCGCCATTACCGTTTGCAGGGCGTATACTACATGAATGACGAAGAAACTTCGAAAAACTGAAAATGGTATGACTTTTTTCACCTGAATCTGGCAAGCTGGTATAATATAATGAGTATAACAACAAGACATTGTTGAATACATTTTCCAAAATACGGGATATGATAGGTAGGCGTGTATAACTGCTATTACATATTGATATTATTTTGTGCACCTTTGTTATTCACTGATTCATATACAAAACGCTTACTTAAAATATGTTTGGTCACTAACCTACATGCTACTGTTTTAAAGTTTTATACATTTTGGTTTGTATTTCATCTTCATTTAGAATAGTAAATAAGTCGACACAAAGAGACAATATAATCATAACATAAAGTTGATAATTGATTTATTAAAAAACACTCTTCGTATATTTTCTACATATCAAAAAAGGTATTTCTCGAATCAAACATTGTATATTTAGCAATGGCGAAATAGAGTTGATGCTCATTATTTCGAACTTGTATAATTAGAAGATTCCGTTTATTTCGAGTATTTCGCTGATCCCTGCCAATATCCATACCAAACATAAAACTCGTTTAACTCGAATAATCGGATAACTCGAACTTCCCAATGGTCAAGCCAACTTCGAGAAATCAAAGTTCGAAAGTTACAATTTTTATAGATTTTATGTGTTTGCGAATGACTTTACCAATGCTATTTTCACCTGTTACAGGTAGAACATCTAACAGAAGAGCAAGTTAACGGTACGTACGTGGAGGTATAAGACCTAGTCGTGTGTATTCTACAACGTTTCATTCTTAAGACTAATTTAGATGTTTTTACGATTCCCTACGTATATTAAGACAAAAAGAAGAAGTAATGGCCTACACGTGTAAAAATGAGTTTTTGTCGATTATATTGACCTAATTCTTTTGTCTTAAGTTCGCTGATATAAAGTATATAGAACCATGCTCGTTTTTTGCATATGACCACATCGATATCATAAAAAAATGAGGATTTCTGTCTCTCTTAATGCGTTTTTATATTGACCTGAAAGATTGATGTATCTCAGACTGCATTTTCGTTGATACAAATCTATCAGGTCCACATAACAACGTATCAACTCAGCTAAAGTCCATACCGAATAAATATCTTATGACTTTACCAAGACAGGGTTGTATCAAGTGAGGATATAGTCTAAGATACGATTATCATTAATAATCGTATGATAATAGGTGAAATAACTTGACATTTCATCGTGAATCTTTCACTGATTCAGAAGATATAAAGATTATTTCTAGCTTCTTCACTTGTATTTATCCTGCAAGAGGACGAGTCATAAATGAGCAGTGTTTGAATATTAATTGCATTTCATATCTCCGTTCTGGTGATAAATTTGTTCATAACCTCATAATTACATTGTAGAGTTTAAAGAAGCCTTTGTAGTGTTTGATGCCGGCGAAGGTGCAATACCTACAAAGGACTGTGGCACCGTGATGAGATCCCTAGGATACAACCCCACCCAAACCCAGCTCACAGAATGGATACAAGCGGCAGATCGAGATGGTGAGCGGGACAGACATATCGCTAAATTGTTCTTCCTTATTCCTGATAACCCTACTGTTGAGCCATGTTAATTCATTTGCCTTACCATGCAACTTCCACTTTTTCGATTTTTTTTCTCATCGGAAGTATGCCTCTACGAATATTGTTGTCCCATTTTCCAGTATCCTTCATCATGAAGCCCAACTTGCGTGTATCCTCCAATCAAACATGTTGTCCTACTTGTGTGTATCCTCCATCAAACATGTTGTCCTACTTGTGTGTATCCTCCAATCAAACATGTTGTCCTACTTGTGTGTATCCTCCAATCAAACATGTTGTCCCACTTGTGTGTATCCTCCATCATACATGTCTGTCCCACTTGTGTGTATCCTCCATCAAACATGTTGTCCCACTTGTGTGTATCCTCCATCAAACATGTTGTCCCACTTGTGTGTATCCTCCATCATACATGTATTCCCACTTGTGTGTATCCTCCATCAAACATGTTGTCCTACTTGTGTGTATCCTCCATCAAACATGTTGTCCTACTTGTGTGTATCCTCCATCATACATGTCTTTCCCACTTGTGTGTATCCTCCATCATACATGTTGTCCTACTTGTGTGTATCCTCAATCATACATGTCTTTCCCACTTGTGTGTATCCTCCATCATACATGTTGTCCTACTTGTGTGTATCCTCCATCATACATGTCTTTCCCACTTGTGTGTATCCTCCATCATACATGTTGTCCTACTTGTGTGTATCCTCCATCATACATGTCTTTCCCACTTGTGTGTATCCTGCTTCATACATGTTGTCCTACTTGTGTGTATCCTCCATCATACATGTTGTCCTACTTGTGTGTATCCTCCATCATACATGTTGTCCCACTTGTGTGTATCCTCCATCATACATGTCTTTCCCACTTGTGTGTATCCTCCATCATACATGTTGTCCTACTTGTGTGTATCCTCCTTCATACATGTTGTCCCACTTGTGTGTATCCTGCTTCATACATGTTGTCCCACTTGTGTGTATCCTCCTTCATACATGTTGTCCCACTTGTGTGTATCCTCCTTCATACATGTTGTCCCACTTGTGTGTATCCTCCTTCATACATGTTGTCCCACTTGTGTGCATCCTGCTTCATACATGTTGTCCCACTTGTGTGTATCCTCCTTCATACATGTTGCCCCACTTGTGTGCATCCTGCTTCATACATGTTGTCCCACATCTCGGGTCAAAGTCTCCACTTTAACCAATTTGCCTTAATATATTTGATACCCTGTGAATTGAATAACACCTACATATCGTAGAAATAGAGTTTCGTAACAAGAAAGGGAAATGTATTCAAATACGTTGGAGGTAAAATAGTCGGCATATAAAGCGGCATTATATTGAATTCAACTTAACATGTGCATTATTTAACTTGAGCACATTTCGTTCATTCCAACATTCAATACAATACACTTAAGCGTTGTTACTTTGCAGGTACGGGGCTGATCGATTTCCCAAGTTTTCTTGTTATGATGGCCAAAAAGCTGGAGGATCCCGAAGAGGACGAAGAAGAAATGAAGGAATATTTCCGTACCTTCGACACAGAAGGGACGGGGTTCCTTAATGCCGCAGAATTCCGTAATAGGATGACAAGCATTGGGGACAAACTAACGGATGACGAGGTGGACGAGCTAATTAGGGAGGCTGACCTGGATGGAAATGGCCACATCAACTATGATGGTAAGAGTGATATAAGCCTATAAATGAAAGTATATATTTTTTTCATATTTAATTTCATTTTCCTCATCAAAGTTTCTTGCAAGTTATAGTTTTCTTTGCAGAAATGATTGTTTGAAAAGCTTTCATATAAGTTGTTTGGCTATCCTAAATATTCGATATTTATAAAAATAAAAACAACAACAACAGCAACAGTATACCAATTTCCGACATAATAAGCACACTCACAAATTAACGACGCTTAAATATGACTATGAACGGGGAAACATTTGTTTCTGGGTGTAAACGTCTTATTATCATTTATTTCCTCATTTCTGTGGAAAAGTGTCTTTAGTTAAAAACTTAATGTTGTGTTGGTAGGTCAATTTAGGTAAAGACCGTTTATCATTATTTTCAATTAGCGTATTTCAATTTCAAAAACATGTTATTGACATAAAGACAAAGGGATTCGACAGCAGGCAAAGCCTATATAAGGCCTCTCCTAAAACTGTAACATACACAATGGTACAAACATGGACAGAAAATAACACATTACACATTTCAATCTCAATGCTTAACAAAGAGGCAACTCCATTCAATAAGAATACATTGTTTTATTATGAGAATACTTTAACCTTGTTAAAGGTAAAACTAATACACACAAAATTCAATTCAATTAACGTATTCATCTTCTTTCACTGAAGAAAAGCAGTGAGGTGCGCTTATATGGGCACAAGCGCTTATATGGGCACAAGTGCTTATATGGGCACAAGTGCTTATATGGTCGAATACGGTATTTATAATATCATTTATATATCAAGATGAATCAATATTGAGATGTTACACTGTAATTATAAACCGCCGTGTAATAGTTCGTTCCCATGCAAATAATTTGACTAAATCATGACTGTATAAGACATGTATTGGATCAGCCAGGAAGATAGTCAAAATCATTGAAAATCTTTTTAATAGAGAGTCAGGTAATATTTTTTTTCTATTACAGTAACATGTATTTTTTTCTGATTTGTGTTATATTTTTCTATTTTCAGCATTTGTTACTATGATGTCCATGAAGTAAGGACCATGTCATCAAAATGCTACAGCAGCTGTACCAGGTAAGAAAATCAGGCTCTTTACAGCAATACATTGAAAAGTTTATAAAAATATACATTGTACTCTAGTGTATTTTCGTTTTGCTTCATTTTCTCATTTGCCCCACCAAAAAGCTCTTATATTCGACACAGAGGCTCGGCACGAACCAACACGACTACGAAATGATTGTCAAATAATTACTTAAAGAGGCATCACGGTAAAACTATATTTTTTATGCTTATTTAGAGATATTGTATATATGAATTAACTGTATAATCTTGTGGAAAAGTAATGGGTGATTTACGCTGAAATATGTTCTCAAAAACTTTAATTAATAATTAAAAAAGGGAATCACTATTCGTTGATCAACGATTTGGACATGTAAATTTTTTTGCGTCACATATGATAACGCATGCGCATAACAAGCTACATCGGTAAACAAAAAATGGCGATCCGTGTGACCTACATGTAACTACATAGCGAAAAGTGGCCGAATGGTCAAACTTTGGCGTAAGGATTATATTACGGAAGCATAACGAGGGATGGGAAGTATTCAAGGGAGAAACTAACAGCCCAATTGTTTGCATGTTACAGTTTTCTTCTGGATAGCCGGTGACACAGTCTTGATTTGGTTTTGGGGCCTCCCAAGGGATAACTCTTTAGTTCCTCTGTTACATGAAATGCGTGTGTATTCCCTTTATAATATTCCAGTAAAACGGCATTATTGAATTATACTGCTGAAGAGAAAGAACTTTTCACATACAAGAAAAGAAAAACCGTATGGGGGGGGGGGGGGGGGTGTTTACGTTGTAAAACGCCGGTATAGGTGCGATTGATTTACATACAGATACAATTTGGACAAAATGAATAAATTTATGTCATCATGTGCGGATAAAAAATGCTTTTCATACCTTATCTATAAAATATGGATTGTACAAATATTATCGGGTTTGGACCCCGGTATTGAATTTGATATGAATCAAAATATATGCATTATGTAAGTGAAGTCATTAATTTAAAAAAAAAAAATCAAAAAAAAAAATCATATACATGTATGTCCCATGTCTGCAGTTGTGTTGAAAATATTAACGAACCTTTAAATTTATATAAAAAAAAAGTAAAATGAAAACGGAGTTATCATAACATATATAAATGGATTAAGTATTGGACAATTATCTTCTCGAAAAGTTCCAAATTTGATATATATGTTATCAGGGACGTTTATGTGAGACATATACGTCCCTGATGCAATACATGTATTCTACATGTTTAGTGCGTGGTGCGTCATATGAATGCACGGACTTCCGTGATACATAATTGTAAGTGTTAAAGTATGTTGACGCTGAAAGTTGGATAGATTTTAGATAAATATATAGATAGTCTGAAGAAAAATCTTCAAGACATCGAGCTGTATAAAAAAAATCGGAATCATTTCATTTTATTTTTGTACTTTTCACCGCAGGCACACCTTTTGTGAAATGGTTCTAAATGATGCAGAGATGTCGACATCAATTTCTTCATATGAATATCGTGTGTAATTAACGTCTGATTATTAATGTGAATGTGATTCAATAAATTTATACACGGACTTTGTGTCTGGTTCATCATCGGACCTATACATTACGCGTCCCCTTCCTTTGGGCCCCTCGTCGACTTGCGACAAAATAGTCACGTGGTTGACGCGTGATCAGTGCTATTTTTATCGGGCTTTCCCGAGGAATGCAATTTTGCAAGTGGCTAATAAACACATTTTGGGTGGACTTTGAATAATGAAATAACAGGAAAATGTATCTGGTAGTGCAGACAGCATGTACATTCAAGAACTTCATTGTAGACTTCCCCCGGATGCCCCTTTAACCTCTCACGAATATGACCTCTTCCACGACTAGGCCTATTTTTTGTGACAGATATTAAGGCCAAGTAGTGTAATGGGTCACATTCGAGAGAGGTTAAGTATGACAATTATTTTCTAGTAGATCCGTGCCTAGCCTCTGTGGTATTCGATACCGTATTATGTTCGTTTTTGTGCAATATTAAAATTAAGTTGAACCTCGTCAACTCAAAGTCGACGAGACCGTGCAAATTATTTTAGTTTACGTGTTAGATCAATTCGAATGTTTTGTGTGCAGTTTAGCTTGGACTGACTAAATGATTCAAATTAAACAGGGTCTTCGAGTTAAACTAGTTCGAGATACCGATGTTCAACTGTATAGTAAACGTATCGCACTGATAAACTGGTGTATTTGTCTAGATATGACTAAACGAATGTTTTGTAATCTTTACCTTTAGAACGGCGTGGGGAAACTGTATATTTCGTATCTCACTCAATCCGGTACGCTTTGCCTAACGACAGAAACTATTAATACTTATATCAAATATATTCGCACTTATTATTCATTTTATAGTCTGTTGGATGATGCATTTTTAATGTTTTGCAGAGTGCTTAAATCAAGAATTAGGATAACATGGATGAAGCAACATTTAGAAAAGCTACCTGACTTCGGAAGACGTCATTATACCTGAACAGTTCCTAGTTCTGTGGATTTGAGCAAGAAAGCGATTACTGTGGTGAACACATTTCTAGGATGTATAATAATGATTATGTAAATGTTGATTAATTACAATTAATAAAAATCTAATTATATAATTTAATATATTTATTATATATAATATATTTGTGTGGTTGTATTAAAGACGAGTCAGTATGACTGATCAGGATTTAAATGTATAATAGATTAATAAAGTATGTGTTACGTCATCTTTATAACCGAATAAACAATCGAACACACGTTCAGGTCTTAGTTATGCTATTTTATCATCCAATGAACACAACATATACTCATACTATGGGTTTGAATGTATAATAGATATAGGTTTATACCCGAATAAACGGTCTAACATACATTCATGTCTTGGTTATCCTTTTTCATTATGCTTTTCAGAAAACACTAGTCATAGAAAAACTCATTCATGGGTTATGATCACCTACGCTCTTTACACTCTGGAATATGTCAAAGTGTGCTCAGGTCAAACCACCTTACCAATCGCTAGGCTGCATGTCTGTCCTTTAAAAACTATAAAGGAGCCGCCTGTAAATACATTTTACCGTTATGTGACAACGAGATTCTTTTGATGTACATCAAAGGGTAGAACTAGTCCTCTTGTCTTATTAACATGGTGGCACACACAGAGCATTCAGGTTTGCCAAGACATTCTCCAGGGGTGTAGAGAGCGTAGGCGATCGTAACCCTTGCATATCGAGGATGCTATTCCCTATGAATAAATTAACTTAGGTGACTGCAAATGCTTTTGGGCTTCCTGTGGTAAACACAATGGCTAGGGATGTAATTTAGCATATATTACTTATCACAAGTTTTTGCAGTGACACAGCGCTATCGACCATATAAATGACCTTTTTTCCCCGGAATATACCAACGTTTAATTGTATCTTCATCAGCAGCACTCTATAGGACAAAACATGCCATTTTAACAGATTAGGACAGAATAAAGATATTGGTCTCATAGGGAAATATTGTTATCCTCGTGTGATATGAAGATGGTCGTTTTTGAGTATGGTTATTAGTGTGCTTGCTTGTTGTGATTGAGATGATTCGATTCTCACTTTGAGGATTTGACATTTACTTGGATGTGACCTGGATTTACATGGTGGGTGTCGTCGATGAAGCAGAAGACACTGACTCCTCCACCACCTGGCCTAATACCCTTGTACAAGGATATTCATTTAAATCTGATCTTTGTTCATACATGTAGTTTGTCCCTAGTTAAATCGTTGTTGTGTTAGGAATTTTGTTTTGATGACACTTCGGTATTCTCTGGTTTTTTGTTGTTTTGTTTTTGTTTTTGTTTTTTTTTTGTAAACACACCATATTGTTGACTTTTAATTTATGCATTAAATTGAATATTTATTGAAAAGTTCGAATAAAATAATCATTGTTGTAATTATATAAAAACAATTATTTTATAATGACGTCATACAATAATGCGTCATCATGTTCCATTGTGACGTCATACAATAATGCGTCATCATGGTCCATTGTGACGGCATACAATAATGCGTCGTCACGGTCCATTGTGACGTCTAATAAATGCCATTTTTCCGGGAAGAGTTCATTTTTTGTCAAAAAAAATAAATCATTTGTTTCCGATTAGAAAATGAAAATTAATGGAAAGGAAATGACCTCAAATATCTTCCGGAACATGGAGGGTGTCGTCGATGAAGCTGAAGACGCTTACTCTTCCGGAACACCTGGTCTTATTCCCTTTTACTTTTACGAGGGTCTCCATGAAAATCCTTCCTTTGTTCCTATTTTGCCTCTAGTTTAATCGATTTGAGTTCGGATTATGGTTTTGTTGACGCTTTGGTATTCTCTGATTTTTTTATCCGCTATATCGGATTAATCAAAAGCTAATCAGTAAATTCAATGGTTATCTAATAAATTTCGTATCCATTTATCATGATTAAAAACTAACTTAAGTTTGATAAACATTATGGCAGGATACATACAGAAATATAAGAATTATTCGAATATGGGAACGTCTCGAATATATACATGTAAATTTTTACTTTGCATTTTCGAATATACCTAGCTGTCCTTGCTTGATATAAAACATTATGATTTTGATTTTGTTTGAGTTATTCTAGATCTGTGCCATTTTGAAGTAAACACACACTTCCTTTATCATATTGAATATAAGAATGATACTTTTGTTTATTTGTTTCGATTTGATATATTCTTTGGAATTTAATGTGTAACTTTATTTCGTTTCTTTCGGACAAAGCAAATTACAGCAAATATCACAACAAGACTGAAACCGGATATGGAAACAAGCTTAACAGCTTATGGTTATCCATTTCCTTCAATTGAAAAGATGATGACGTAACGCACACATACTGCACCTCTTAAATTTAGTAATAGATACAATATGCCGAAAAAATGAATTACTGCATCATACAGCTGTTTCGTCCTCCTAGGAGTTTTCATTGATGCTAGGGGCCAAAAGGTGGGAATTCAAAATTTCTAATGTAGAAGCAGAAGGGTCAGGTGGGTAAAACCCCTTCAATTTATGAATTTAAAGTAAAATGAAACAAGTTCTTTATAATTTGAAAATGTGTATATACACAGCAATGAACGAAATGTGAAAATTAAATTCATCTACTAGAAGTGGAGGTTATGCGAGGAAGAGGGGTACAGTTAGTGTTGAGTAAGCTTGTCTGCTTAATTATAAACACTTAAATAAGCAATTGGAACAAAAACATCTGTGAAATTTAATTACGGAATCTCAATTAAGCATATTTACGTATATTCAAGGTGTAACGTGTGTATGCGACTGTGTCTAGGAGGTCGTGCCTTAGTTTGGGTGGATACTTAGTGACGAGTCCGCTATTTGCCTGCAATGCGGACAATCGAACAATAGATTAATCTAGTAAGAAATCAGTCTCTCATTAATTCCTTCTGGAAGGTCAAAGTTCGACCAAATGAGTAAACACTAAAGGCAGACAGTACTCTGTACTTAAACGTTTAAGTATGTGACTACCCATGCTTGTAAATTCAAATAACATTATACTGCCGACACAATGCACCAAACGAGGTTGTATTCAATAAATTAGTAAGGATATACTACAGATACTTATAATCATACTTATTTAGTAATTATAAGCTACATGAGAGCTTGTTTTTTGTTCTTCCTGTGTTTCAAAATAACTCTTTGTCAAACTCCCTGATTGTTTTTGAAATGATATTATTTATGGTTTAGCATTAGAGGAAGATATGGGATAAATTTCGATTTTAGCATGAATTGAATTACCCCATATGGGCCCCTAATGAATGGTTAATGATTTATATCAAACCGTTCCATTCTGTTTTTCATTCTCGAGTGTTCTCTGTAATATTGAATATATTATATATATATATAGGATAACATGATGCTAGCAAAAAGCATTACTGCGCATGGAAATAAGTTCGACTGAACTTCAAATTTGGTATATGAATTTAAATCTCCTGTTTGGGCCCCCTATATATGGCGTGTTGTTATTGACAAAGGTTGGAAGCTACCATCAAACCAACGTGGTCAAAAGGGAGCACTAAAATAATGGAACAGGTAAGGTTATGTCGATAGGTCAACAAGCGAAATATACATATGATTTAATATTTTTGTAAAAATTGAGTGCGTACCAGCTTTTTGAAAAAACATAGTGTTTATAATTTCAAATATTTAAATGTTAAATGTTACCGACTATCAATTTGATGCCGCATGGGAAAATATACCGGATACTTATAACAAAATAGACCCATAATAATGATGCAAAAAGATAAAAAAAACCCAATCAAACAGTTAATATCATTTTTGGTGATATATATGCATTGTAGGACAAAATAACTGTCTTACATTATTGGTTTTTGTCACAAATGATAACATTACACCAAACTCTTTATAGATTTACCTATAAACAATTTACTTATAATTACATTTGTGTTTGTAAGCCGTCACTGAGAAAAAAAAAAGGTATGTATCTTGTACAGAAAAAAACCTTTATAAGGGTTTGACTTATTTCTAGTGTTTTGAACTTTATGTATTTATGAGTCAAGAATCAATTATAAGTTATTCATCTGTTGGTATGGGAGATAACTCTTTAGAGAAAAAGACACTTGGAATATGTCTTGTTCATTGATTATATCGTAAGTAGTATATCGGTACGAATCGATAATCGATGGGTTATCAAATACCGATAAAAGATCGGCAACTTTATATCGATTATCAATGTATCATATCGATTAATAATATGGTACCCATATACTATATAAATCGATGGGTAATCATATATAAATGTGTGGGTAATTATCGATAATCGATTAGTATCCCTATACCGATTATCATTGGGTAATCGCGATTAATTGCATATATGTATGTGTTACCATATACATGTACCTGTTTTAGATCGGTAAGCATCGCTTATTGATGAGTAATCATATATCGAAGACAAAAAAGTTATATATTTCTATTTCTTTGTTTGCAGATGCCTTTATATTAAATTACTCAAAACGTATTTGGATAAAGTAAATATATTGTATTGAGTTTTTCCAAAGAAGGATATCATTTTGATAAAATAGACGATATGAGTTCATAATATGTTTTAATAAAATAAACATTATGAATACATTACATTTGGAAAAAAAGAATTGATGAATAAAACAATATCTAAAAACATTATGAAAACATAAATTAAATAAAAAAGAATGTCTTTTTCTATTCAAACTTGATAAAAAAGACATTATGAGTAATTGGGGCTATGATTTGAAATGAAACATACATAATGTTGGGCCAAAAACACTATATATATGGCTATACCTGTCAAGATCATATGAACTACAGCTTATAAAAATGTCCAATATCTCTAAAGTATGTTTTATGTATCTTATCCCGTTTAATTGCCATCAGAATACTTTGATTGTTTGGTATCATTAATATCATTATTATTTTGACAGGAGCTGAGCCAGGAACAGCTGACAGGTAAACAGAAGTTACTAATAAGTTTGCAAAACTTACTAACTAACCCTTTAGTCATCTTCTATATCAATGAACATGCTGAAACCACATGATAGATGACAATATCAATTAACATAAGTAAACTAATAACAATAAGTGAACGATTAAAAGTTGTTGACAGTTTAATGGTAAATACGTAAATGTTTCTGACATTTAATGGTACACGATCAAAATTGTTGACAGTTTAATGGCAGAAATGATAAAAGGTGGTTGACAGTGCAATGGTTCAAGATAAAATTTTGATAAGTGTTAAATGGTACAATATCAAATTTTGATAATCGTTTAATGGTACACGATCAAATTTTGATAAGTGTTTAATGGTACACGATCAAATTTTGATAATGTATACGTACATGTATATAGTATTAGTTTATTTTAACGGTATTGTAATATAAGAATAACAAGGGAAACAAACCTTAAACCTACTGAATCATAACAATCCTTCACGTTTCAGAATTACAAGAAGCCTTCACGCTGTTCGACGTGGAAGGAAGTGGATGCATTAAAGCTAAGGAAGTTGGAACAGTGCTGCGGTCTGTCGGTCAGAACCCTACGGAGGCGGAAATAGTGGCAATAATAGACGAAGCGGACCCGGAAGGTTAGCGCAAACCCTTGCAATTATTTTTTTCTAAAACCGCTAGTCATTGCGCCAATATTTACAAGACGAAGAGTATCAAAAGGCTTCAGTGTAATCTTTATTCGGCAAGGGTAAACAATGAAGTATACAAACACGAAAGTACAACAAAGGGAAATAACTCAGCAGTACAGGAGGTTTCCATCTAAACATATTTTATTGGGGTAAAAAACACAATCAAAAGGATTGGGCTCAAGTTCTAACAACTCACTAGGCCCTCTCCCGAACAAACAGCATAAGTTGACGACTAAATACATAACACGTGATGACTGGGAAGTAAAGCCGATAATTACCGAAGCGTTAACAAAAATATAAACCGAACCGAAAATCGATTAAACCAGGGGCAAAATATGAACAAAGGAAACATTTACATGGATAAACTTGTAAAGGTACAAGAGAATACGACCAGGTGTTCCGGAAGAGTAAGCGTCTTCTGCTTCATCGACGACACCCGCCATATAATTCTTAGTCACATCCAAGTAAACATCAAGTTTTCAAACTGAGAACCGAGTATTATTGTCAATCACAACAGGTAAACTTCATATCACTTAAAGATACATAATATTTCTCAATGGGAAAAAAGATGACGACCATAAAACTTGCCCATAGTTCTGATCAACCTGCATCTCTCGAATCCTTGTGTTGCTAGTTTGTTTGTCAGGAGTCAATCTATAAATACTTGGCATTCTACTATCCAACCTGAAAACGGTGAAAATTTTTTTTTGAAGGGACGGTCTGTATCTCCCCATTTAATGATATTTGATTGGGGACTAGTTGAATAACAGTGTTAGAAAATACCAGAGTTGTTTTGTTAACAAAGGCTACCTGCCATTTTTGTCGGTATTTACACCAATACAATTGTGACGAGATAAGTTTGCTGACGAAACAGCGTTTTAGCATACAGTTTCTCGTATTCTTTCACCGATATGGTATTTTCCATTTGTGAAAATATCCCTTTTATAGAATGGATAGTGTTTAATGACTGACTGATAAAATGAACCCGCTGAATAAAGCAACGGTCAGCGTGGTCAGAAGTTGGATGGGTGGCCACCTGCACGTTACAGTATCATAATAAAAAACCTTTCTAAATCTGTTGTTCGATTTTTTTCAGGTCGTGGTATAGATTTTTCCGATTTAAAATCAGTCGTGATGTCCCGGTTGAGGGACAACGATACAACCGAGGAGCTAGACGAAGCGTTTCGGGTTTTTGACAGGGATGGCAACGGATTCATAACAGCTTCGGAGCTTAGACACGTCATGACCAATTTAGGGGAGAAGTTGACCGACGAAGAAATGAACGAAATGTTGAACGAAGCTAACATTGAAAGTGATGGACAAATAAACTACGAAGGTAATGCGATATAGTTTAAATATATTTTATTTGAAATATTCAAAAGGAAATGGACCCAAGTTATAAAACTTAGCAACGTCCTTTTTGCATTAACATGTATGTAGTGGTATATACGATGGCAGCATTTAAGATATAAAGATAAATATTCAAATATATATATATAAAAGAAAAACAACATTAATATTTATAGATGACAATACTCAATTTCGTATGTCATACCAGTACCCACAATATACATCAAATATCATTATAATTTCTATTAATTAATACGCTCGATTAAGATGACTTGGTAATTACAGTAAATGTCATACTTTTAAGTAAATAGAATAACATTAGTGCGATATACAGTGAAATCCCACTTACTCGAATTCGTGGGACCTGATCAATGTTCGAGGAATACATGGTATTCGAGTAATCCGAGGTTGGTTGAATATATACAATTTACGAACTGGGTCGGGCCCAAATACTAAAACGAACTGTTCGAAGAAAGAGAAAGTATTCGTGTAAACCGGGTTCGAGAAAACCGGGTTCGAGAAAATAGGGTAATGCTATAAAAGTTTTATCACATGATTATCTTTTGCGTATTTCTGTTTATAATAAGTGTTGCAATGATCACATAATCTATCTATTGACAAATATCTCACCTAAAATATGTTATACGGATTCATTTACTTTAGACCGCCTTAGTATCTAAACCTTGTATTTCACACTTATTCGACACGTATAAGAGTACGGCAATATTATCTGGGACTGTATAACACAGGCCAAGTCCAGCCTATTAGAAAACATTCAGTTAGGACAGCACGTATTGTTGCGGGTGCCACTAGACTAGCTAGCAAAGTTAAGCTTATACTTAAACAGGCTGGCTTCCCCTCGAACGAATACAACAGCATAAATAAGTTTCATAAAATGCTTCACGGTCTTTTACCGCCATTCCTTCATGACATCCTTCCCTTACGCCTAGGTAACACATTCACGGATCACCTCGCCGGTTCCACTACGGAATAAATCTCACGGATAACCCCGGAAATGTCAATTATTATTAGTATGTAGGATTGCGACAATGGCAAATATATCATACCAGAATACGTCTCGTACTCGGTTCTCTCAAATGCATTGTTTTTAAAGAAATCTTGTAAAAATCATCTACGTGTATGTGGAAATGTTTTAGAAGGCCATGCACAGATTTCATTGTTTTGTATAAATCACAATGATTCACGTCCAAGGTATTTGACTTATTTGCCTTACATATTAAGTGTTGACTGATTACTATATGGTGATGTATCCTCAACGTATCACCAAAACAAAAACATTTTAATGCTACGCAAATTTAAATCAGATCAACAAGAAAATTTACAAGCAATTGAATCCAACTACATTCATATGTCACGTAAACTTCACTTTAAATTGCCCATCCAACTGGGTAAAACTCAATCAGTGTCTCTCTCTACCTTAAACCATGCTCTATTTTTCTTTCAACAGTTTATTGTGTACATTTTCAAACCATCACTGCAAAGTTCTAAATGTAGTTTTAACTAAGATTGTTATCCTCGATGAGATGTACCGTGTATAAGTACAATAGTACTTGTTTCCTGACCATCAGGGTAGTAAAACAGTTTGTTTTTTCTACATATCCTTTGTCATGAATACAATATGGTTTAAACTAATGAGGTCACGCCGTTCCGTGACAAATTCGTAACAAACCGTATTGTATCCTTAGCAAATACTAGTATTTGTATTAAGTACGGATTAAAAGGGTCTAAAACGGACCAGTACATTGTAATACAGTTTAGTAAGGATAGAATAAGGTTGTTTGATAAATGGTAAATTTTTGTATCAAGTACTTCTACATAGGACTATGGCTACAATACGTAAAGCAGTTGATTGGTGGATAGTTCATAAGATTATAAGACTCTTTCATATGCGTGTATGTAGGATAGGGATATTCCACCCGAGGGGTCACAAAATGTGGGGAAACCCGAGGCTTGCCGAGCTTATAAACTACACGCATATGAAAGAGTCTTTTTCTCTCATATCAACTACCCGAATAAGCTCAAAAACCATGAAAATATGTTTAAACAGGCTACCATTTTGAAATTTCAACTTTTTCTTTAGCTTTTTTGTCGAAAACGAATTAGACAGCGAGTTTAAGCATACCCTATATTTGCAAACGAAGTTTGCGCAGAAAAATTAATCTCTTCTTCCAGGTGTTTATGGTTAAAATTTTGTGAAAGGTTTTAATTTTATTACGCCGTCGTTTACTCTTTCCGGCATCAGAGTTTACCGTATTCGTGACGTCACGTCATTGTTGAGCCTTTGTGAAATGCCAAATTTGAAAATCCCGAGGGTGGAATTTCCCTATCTTACACCTTTGGTCATGAAAGAGTATTTTTCTCTCATTTCAACTACCTGAATAAGCTCAAAAACCATGAAAATACTTTTGACTGGCCACCATTTTCAAAATATCAAATTTTTCCTTGAATTTTTTTGACGAAAACAAATGATACAGCGAGATCGAGCATACCCCATATTTGCAAACGTAGTTTACGCAGAAAAAATAATCTCAGCTTTCTAATGTACACGGTTAAAATATCGTGAAAGGTTTTAATTTCATCACGTCGCCATTTTTCTTTTTTCGGCATCAGATTTTACCGAACTCGTGACGTCACGACATTGTTGCGCCATTGTTACGTCACGCGGTGGCTGTATTGCATGGGTAGGTGTGCAATACAACCACAGCGATCATATGTGTATTGCCCTAGACAGGCCAGTATTACACACCTAGAAATGAGAGAAAGATTTTTCTTACATAGCTTTCTTACATAGGCAAACTCTATCCAACATGGCGAGATATGCGAGAAATCCCTATTCCCTACTTTAATTCTTTTCTCTTATATGTTTCAGAATTTGCCCAAATCATGACGCAGAATCAAAGGAAATATTGACGGGTAGGTATTTTCATCTTTAACTTTATGATACCCACATTTAATGTATTACCATACACCAGGGTTGCGCTCACATACGATCTCTTCCCCCCCCCCCCCCATGAATATGTCATGGCAAAACTGAAGGCAAAATAGCAGTTGGATTGGCATCATGTAAAACTTATCTGACAAATCGCGTGGCTGATGCATGTTTTTTGAAAATTACAAAAGCCTCAACCGACTTCAAAGCCTTAATTTTTTACCGTTATGTGACTGCGAGATTATTTTGATTTTCTTGCATCATGAACAGTGTGGTGCACACTGAGCCTTTAGTTTTGCTTGACGTATTCCCCGGGTTAAGCAGATCCCATGAGTATCAAAGATGGTGTTAGTAATAATTATTCCATCGCGTTTTTTCTTTAAATAAAAAAAAAGTTCGGAAATCAACAATCAAGCATGTAACTCAAACAATTTTGTCATTTGTTTGCCTTGCCTTAAAGAAAATAGTAGAAGTTAATTTTTAAATTAACTAGCTATTATGTTTATATTTTTCAGGTTTACATCCTGCTTGTCTTCCTTGGATGTGGTTGGAACTAAACTGGACATCATGTATAAAATATCAAAAATTAGAAACCCTAAAAACTGAAGCCATATATTGTATACAAACTGTTCGTTTCGCTGAACTGTTAGTCAGATAAAAACTTTAAAAGTTATGAATCTATGTGTAGTTGTTTTGTGTTACCAAACAACGTTAATTTATGTTTTCCTTCTCATTTGTTAATGTATTAAGATCAATTTAAAGTATACACTAACTTTCACTCGATAATCATTGTTCCGCAAACTAATTTGTTATCAAATAACTATACTTAAGTAGGTGTCAAACTTCCATGACGTCAACAACAATATATGTGAGTGGATTTATGTAAATCATCCGAGTTCGAGACACAATTGGTGTTACGTCATCAACAACAGACATGGACGGAGTTAACCATGCCGTTACTTTTATCGAACATTTCTCTCGTTTCTTAGTTTTGAAATGAAATATTTGTCTGCAGATGGGGCTCTATTGAACAGAATAAATATGAACTATTTACAGAAAAAATATTGTAAATATACGAATTAACCTTTTGTCAAATTTATGACATCATAAATCCAACATAGCAGTCGGTAAACGTAAACGTGAGGCGTTTACATAATTTACCTTTTGCTCCATTGGATTTATGATCTATCTCATAAACTAAACAAAATCAAAATTTAATCCTTAAGTGTTGCTGAAATAATGTTGTAACTTACCAGTGTTGCTAATAATAATAATTCGAGGCCATATATACCGCTTTATCAAAACCTAAAACCATCTCAAAGCGGTTCACAAATTATTATTCGTGGTTATAGGGCCTTAGCAACCAGCCAATACCGATCTCAACTCTCTGGGGATCATAAAACCGGTGTTGCCCTTTCGGCGCTCACTGCTAGCATTCTTCACATTCTAGCACTGCCCAACCACATACTCATTAACAGCTGAGTAGTCTGGAACGAGCGGAGTAAAGTATCTTGCTCAATAATACAACACAAGTGCCAGTGCTGGGACTCTAACTCGCAACCCTTCAATCACGAGCCTGGTGTCTTACCACTAGACCACCGTGCCTCCAAAAATGCTACATTAATTTTATCAATGTCTATGACTTCAAACAATGACAAACAATAGGAATATCATAAAACAAATAAACTCAAACATTTATACACAAGGAAAGGATTTCATCAAATAACAAGACCACATACGAATAAAAGTATAACTGTTGGATACCTCATGATCTTCCTGTATCTATTACTAAATTTAAGAGGTGCAGCACATATGTGTGTTACGTGATCTTAATGATAAGGGGTGGCAGACTCTGCTGGTGGATTTTTTGGTCCCCGAGGTTTGCTGGAGCCTCCATAGCCAGTTAATCTCATTTGAGTAGTGGCGCGGTACATAATATACACATTTTCGTAGTACACGATTTGAAATTATACAGAACTTGTTTAATTTACTTTTAAATTGAAAAAATAAAGAGGTTTTACACATCTAACCTGTCTGCTTCTACATTAGTTTTGAAATTTTGGATTCCTACCTTTTGGCCCCTTGCATCACTAAAGTGTCCTAGGAGGACGAAACAGCTGTATGATGCAGTTTAATTCATTTTTTCTGCATCTTTTATCTATTACTAAATTTAAGAGGTGCAGCATGTGTGTGTGTTACGTGATCTTTCGATGTGATGGTAGCACTTATGGCCAAGATGTTTTTCTTCTTCCAACAAGTGTCCGGATGGAACAATTCATTGTCTGTGCTGACATCTGTGTTACTCGACGACAACCGAATGCGAATTCAAATTAAATTGGGAGCTATGTTATGCCATTGAATTGAGAAACTAGTAATAACATACTTGCAAAGCATAAAAGTGAGCATGAAACGATCACACAAAGAAACTATAAATAGTATCCAATGTTGATTACTTGATTTGGTTTGGTTTTATTTGTTTTACGTCCTATTAACAGCCCGGGTCATCTAAGAACGTGCAAGATTTTGGAGGCGTAGATAAAAAGCCGGAGTAACCAGAGATAGAATATCGACCTAGAGTCAGTACTTGGCAACTACCCCAAGTGGGATTCGAACTCGTATCCCAGAGGTGGGGGGCTAGTGGCAAAAAATCGAAACACCTTAACCACTCGGACACCGCTGCCCCTTCTACGCTTGATTACAACATTCCAAAGTCACCATCGAACTGTATCAATGGAAATCCGTGTGCTAAATTTTAATATTCCATTTAGCTGTTGGCATATTTCAAAGAAATCATTATTTTTAGAGCAAACACATCAATACCGAATCTGCTGTGACATGTTAGCTCGACAGAACGGGTAGTAAGGGGTGTTGCTATCAATAAAGGGAAGTTTATGTTATCGATTACACCAAGCTATCGGATACACGCTCAGTATTACTCTACACCAAGTGTGTAGATACGGTCGATATAATGTATAATGTTGTCAATGGGTATCCTATTTACTGAAAATATTTCGCAATATATCTGAAAAGTTTAATAATTGACAAGACGAGGTTTTTATTACAAGTTATAAATGGTGGGCTCTTGCGCACATGAAAAAAAAAGTCTGGAAAAAAGAAATTGGTCTAGCCAACACATACAGTAACATATGTCATTGAAAACACCAAAGCCACGGTGTGATTAAACTGTTTGTTATTGTTTCAAAAGATGGGGGGGGGGGGGGGGGGGGGGGGGGGGAGGAGCCCCAGTTTTAAATTTCTCTTTAAGCATGTCCCAGTTTTAGATTTCTCTTCAATTATGAAGCTCTCATATGCAAATAGTTTATTGGCAACCGATGCTAATATGACAAATTATACTGTGTGTATTTCAATATATTTTACACTTTAAAAAAATTACTATATACTTTAATTGTGCATACCATTCAATCTACATTTTGTAATTGTAAGGGTGTAATTCAAAATATTGCAATTTTAGTTTTAAACTTATTTGTGTGAAACACATTCTCACATCTCAATTTAAGAATAAATATCATACATATTACATTTGCAATCGTAACTTATATGCAAGACAACTAGAGCATTAACATATATACAGCTTACAACACAATATATCGAACAAAGTATAAAGTTTTAAAACAACACATGATGTGATTTGCAAAATATGTCTAGTCAAACTTACTGATCGCATTGTAGGAAAACAAAAGACTAGCTCTGCATAGATGACTGACCTTTCAGAGTGGATCCATTACCTACAAAGTAACCAGTCAGTGGATCATTAATTCGATCAAATTAGATAATGTTTCAAGAGCCACTGGGCTTGGCATGATCCGCAGGATTAAACCTTTAACAAGTATCAGGTGGAGCGATTCGTCGTGTATTCATAGTGATAAAGACATAGTATGCGTGTTTGCTGCTGAATGGTTTAAAATGTCAATAGTTCGCTGATAAAAAAATTCACTCAGTGTAAAACTTTACATATTTTTACCTTATGATTTTTGAATAAATATCCGAGGTTTGAATGAAGGGAACTCAATTACTCAAACAAAAAGACTGTTGATTTTTTTTTTTTCATTTTCAAAATTAAGGCGGTGGTTTGTTTGGAATGTTTGTAATAAAAGACAATAATTAGTGATGAATTTGTTTGTCGATGATATTGAACAAAGTAGAACAATTATGTAAGCTAAAATCAAATTCACTTTGTATTTTGTTTCATTCATTTTTGTATTTTAATTAATGACAGTGTTAGATATATATGAATTATTAACTGTGGTAAAATCTTATCCATAATTATGAAAAAACCCTTCTCACGCCTGCACTGTTATCAGATTTAAATACAAGTAAATGTGTAGTCATTTGCAATCAAATGAATTAAAAGATTCTTCTTTGTGCCGTTGAATAGGTCAAACGCGACGTTTATTTTGATGTTTTCAACAGGCAGGTCAAAAAATGAGTTCATTGAATTTTGTCTAAGGCATGGACTGTTCTGGATTTTCTTAACAATCATTGTACCGCTTCGCTGGCCATACCCGACATTACATATTTCCTGTTCCAAGCGTTGCCTGTTATTTGATAGTACCAATTACAGCCCGTGTGCTTAGTCAGACTGATATCAATTTAGTTTATGATATCCTCGTCTAGTTTATAACGTGTTTTGGGATAGTTACACCCCGAGAAATGGTAAGTTATGAATATTAATAATATATTATTTTAACTAATTTCTTTATTTTTGGTTTTTATTGCTCGTTTATTCAGGAAATACAGTTTTCACATTTTGACATTGTTGACTTGAAATCAAATAAATCATTTTGAGGTCATAGTTCACAAGATTTGTTGCTTGTTGAGGCCAAAAGGTATATCATGTATTGAAGTGATCTCAGCCATTTTATATCGATGCCATCATATATAATACTCGTTTGTGTGACACAACTATTTGATGAGTGAAAATGTTTGTATTTTGATATAGTGACATGCTGTTATGGACGTTCGTGTTGATAGACATAAATGTTTATCACTAAAATTACAACAGTTTTGTTTAGAAAACGATTTTGCACAAATCATTTATTCACACGATGCCTCTTATTCATTTAAATTTTCTGATATACATTGTCCCTTTTGTTTACAACATATCAAATGTTTTTAATGCACTGTTTTGTTTTATTGCGCTTTTCTTTGATTGGCATTCCATATAAAACAATCCCTACTAATTACAAAAGTATCTGAATGCGTTTATATATTTAAGTTTACAGTACTCAATACTATTTATTAATTTTTCTATTGTGTTTTAGGTTGAGAATTTAAGTACAAGTCAAATAGCAGGTAAGTCAGACAACATGTATAAATTCAATGCGTTTCACATGTAGGTTTATTATTTACTTGGCTAGCCTGTATGGTATTCTCACTTGTATTCTTCGCATGTATGTAAAACCTTGATTTATATTTTTACCAAAAAACATAAATCGGTTTTCTTTTCTTCACATAGCTTGCAGGTGTATATCATAATATAGATTGTATGCCATAAGATGCGGTATGATTCACAAAGACAAAATCGAATACGTAGTATCATTCATTATTTATAATATGTGCAACAAAGGTACTCCATATCAAGCTACTTTTATCTTTCTTATCAGTACATTGAATCAATAGGGCTCGCCGGGTGACCTTTCATTGTGTCCAGCAGCCCTTTTTGAGCTAGTAATTGATATCTGGCCTCGGGTCGATAAACGTTCCTAAACTTGGGAAAATCCTAAACTTTAAAATATTCATAGGAAACCCTTATGTTGCGATATTCTGCCGTTAATCTCGTGTTTGACTAGTACTCAGTCAAGAAAATGGTGTTTTTTTAGATACTCCTCCTGCGCTGGTAAATTTGATGCTGACGTTTGGTCTAGTTTAGCATGGCTTGATATTTTTAGATCCTCTCCTCCTTCTTGTTAAATGTGAACCTGCATTTTAGTCTAGTTTGACATGGTTTAATTTTTGTAGATACACCTTCCCCTTCTTCTCCTCCTCCTCTTCTCCTTCTTCCCCTTTTCCTCTCCTCCATTCCCTCCTCGTCCTCCTCTCCTCCTTCCCTCCTCCTCCTCTTATCCTTCTTCACCTCCTCCTCTACTCCTCTACACCCGTCATCCTTTCCTCTATCCCCTCCTCCTTCCCTCCTCCTCCTCTTATCCTTCTTCACCTCCTCCTCTCCTCCGTCCCCTCCTCGTTTTTTTCTCCATCCCCTCCTCTTCCTCCTCTCCTCCTCTCCTCCCCCTCTTCTCCTTCTCCCCCGCCTCTTCCTCCCCTCTTCCCTCCCCTACTCCTCTCCCCCTCCTCCTCTCCTCCTTCTCTCCTTCTCTCCTCCCCCTCTTCTCCTACTCCCCTCCTCTTCCTCCCCTCTTCCATCCCCTACTCATCTCCCCCCTCCTCCTCTCCTCCTTCCCCTCCTTCTATCCACCTTTGCCTCCTCCTCCTCTCTTCCTTTCCCTCCTCCTCTCCCCCTTCCCCTCCTCCTCTCCTCCTTCCTCTTCTTCTCCACCTCTTTTCCTTCCCCTCCTTCTCTCCACTTCCCCTCTTCCTCCTCTCCTTCTTTCCCTTCTTCTCCTCCCCTCTTCCTCCGCCTCCTTCTCTCCACCTTCGCCTCCTCCTCACCCGCCTTCTCTTCCTCCTCATTCCCCTCCTCCACTCCTTTTCCTTCCCTCACCCTCCTGTTCCTCTTCTCCTCCTAGGTGAATGTGATGCTGAATTTTGGTCTAGTTTGGTCTTGTTTGATTGTTTTAGATCCTTACCTCCTCCTGACCCTCTCCTCCTTTCCTTCCATCTCCTATCATCCTCCTTCTAGGTAAATGGGAAGCTGACTTTTGGTCTAGTTTGGTACGGTTTGATGTTTTTAGATGTTGGTTTACTAGCCTACTTGTGATAGCACGGATATGATGCCGAATTCGTAGTTATACACAGGCCACTGAAGAATGATTCCGAATGTACCCAGCGATGCATCACGCCCGGTCACATTATACTATAATGACAACATAATCACCTGTTGTTGTCGGTGCCCCATAACTCTGGTTGTTAAACGGGAATCCATAACTATCAATTTTATGGACTTAGGTTAACCATAGCCAGGGAGCACAACCGCGTTCCTTCCTCACAAGGCCGAATACTCATCCTGAAGCCAGATACAGTTCCAAGGCAAATTAGAACATGGAAATTGTCATCCCACATTGGATACCTGTATTGCTTGCTGTGTGTAGCCAATAGCGAAAATATTAAATCCCAAATTTGTTCGTTTTCTACCCATCATGCAATCGGGGTAGTAGGTACAATTCTTGCACCCTACTTACATTTGATATCAGAACGAATGTATTTGTTCATGTTCATTCGATGGGTGATACTCGAAAGGTTAGGGGACCCCTGTTAGTAGACCTGACAAAATTCAGTATTTATAAGGAATTTTATTTCAATAGAGGCAAACATTTCGAGATACAGAAGTACATGTATGTAGTATTTGTGTTGCAAAAGAATAAAAAAATGAATCATCTACGTATCCAATTGTATTTACTGTTGAAATAAGCACGTATATTGTGTTGCTTGGTTTTAAATTTCGATAGAGAGAAATCGCTAAAACACTTGTAATAACGATTTATAGCAATAATTTGTTGTTGTCAGATTGCTGACATTTTCTATAATTTGTATTCTAGTCATATTACATTTAATGCATTGTTGTTCTTATCTCTAAGAATGCAGCGTGTAACGTAAATGCAATGTTAGATCTTCATATACTTTTCAGAATATAAAGAGGCTTTTTCTCTTTTCGACAAAAACAACGATGGTCGAATCGAATCCAAAGAGCTCGGGATAGTCATGCGAGGGCTAGGGCAGAACCCAACAGAATCGGAACTAACAGATATCATCAATGAAGCGGATCTTGACAGTAAGTTCAGGACCCTAATCCCACTGCATTCTGGGTATTCCCATACACAGTTATCTCCTTCTAAGGGCCCATTTCCCAATGCACTCCACATGCATTTGTAATCTGTCCCATCGCTTTCTTGTTATCTCTTGCAAACAGTTACTCTCCCAAGGATCCATAACTTAGCGCATTCTGGGTATTCCTATATACAGTTACCTCTCCTTAAGGATCCCTGTCCCACTGCACTGTGTTATACCTCTATACAGTAACCTCCCCTTAAGGATCCCTGTCCCACTGCACTGTGGTTTTACCTCTACACAGTAACCACCCCTTAAGGATCCCTGTCCCACTGCACTGTGTTATACCTCTATACAGTTACCTCCCCTTAAGGATCCCTGTCCCACTGCACTGTGGTTTTATCTTAATAGAGTTATCTCCCCTTAAGGATCCCTGTCCCACTGCACTGTGGTTATACCTCTATACATTAACCTCCCCTTGATGATCCCTATCCCACTGCACTGTGGTTATACCTATAAACAGTTACCTCCCCTTAAGGATCCCTGTCCCACTGCTCTGTGGTTATACCTATATTCAGTAACCACCCCGTAAAGATCCCTGTCCCATTGCACTATGGTTTTACCTCTATACAGTTACCTCCCCTTGAGGATCACTGTTCCACTGCTCTGTGGTTATACCTATATACAGTTACCTCCCCTTGATGATCCCTGTACCACTGCTCTGTGGTTATACCTATATACAGTTACCTCCCCTTAAGGATCCCTGTCCCACTTCTCTGTGGTTGTTCCTCTACACAGTTATCTCCCCTTAAGGATCCCTGTCCCACTGCACTCTGGTTAGTCCACATGGATTAATGTCCATTTTGATATAGATTCGTTATATTAAATCAATATTTTTAATTTTTCAAAAGCATTCCATTCGTGATCTCTTTATGACGTCAACCCTCACCCTCCAGTGACCATTGTTTATGGATCATGTTGTTTAGTGATAGCAAGATATTTTGAGAAATATTTATTCTAGATAAAATGATGATTTTGTTGTTAGGGTTTGTGTGTGGATATATGTGTTTGATAGGTTTTAAAGGGCTCGGTTTCGTCACGGTATTTTTTTTTGTAAAAGTTCATAAGGCATAAGTGGATTACACCAAGCGATCAGATGTCTTAAAAAAACTACATTATTGTATATTTATTTTGAATAAATTGCGTTTTAGCTTAAATTACATAGAAAGATATAAAATCTATATGTTCAAAATAACTTATCTAGTGACGGGAAAATTACAAACTCAAGAATTAGAGAGAAGTTTTTTTTTTGCATCATAATCTTATTTTAAAACTCCTCATTATCCTTGCGTGATATGAAGATGGAGGTATTTGAATACGTTCATTAGTATGTCTCGTTGTAACATCAGTTCTTACTTTGAGCTTACATGAAGGTTATCGTCGATTGAGCAGGATATTATTATCCTCAAGTAACACCTATAAGACTCTTGTATTTTTTCAATAGTCTCCGTGTAAATCTTTCATTGTTTATATTCCCCAGTACCTTAGCTGATTGTTTAGTTTACAATATGGTTTTGGCGACGCTTCCGTATTTTATTTTATTTTTTTTAATTTAGAGGAATAATCACTAAGTGTTTAGAAACTGAAGTTGCAATGCTAAAACAGACTCATTTCCTTTGCTGCATATTTGCTATTTGTAATCAACAACAAAATATCGTTATGTTACTAATTGACTCTTTATCAAACAGACAACGGTACAATCGACTTCCCGGAATTTCTTGTCATGATGGTAAAAAAGAAAGATCAAGGAAAAGAAGACGTGAAAGAAGAACTAAGGGAAGCATTCCGGTTATTTGACGTAGATGGAAATGGATTAATAGAGGCTGACGAGCTGCGACACATGATGAAGAACCTAGGCGAGAAACTGACAGATGAACAAGTTGATGATATGATAAAAGAGGCAGATATTGATGGAGACGGAAAAGTTGATTATGACGGTAAAGATTTTTTTTATATCCCCATCAAACAAAACCGTACATATGATAATATTTCACTGCTTAGAATTTTAAAACATAGCATAAAGATGTAAAAGTTCAAACATCTTATTCTGTGTGGGATAAAAGAAAATGCAGATTCTGCAGAATTCTTCTCTCCAGTTGCCGGGGATTTTTGTTAACATGCATGTCTTATAAAAATTAGTTTTTTCTTGAAAGAATATAATTGAAACTAAAAGAAATACACAATATAACCCATTTTGGGCCCCACCACAAGGCCCCATAGAACCTTGCGAGGTCAGTAACCCGCTGAGTATATATTATGATCTCCATGTAGGGAAGATAATAGTTTTTACACCTTCCCCATTATGACTTACTACTCCAATATTCTATGAGCCTACGCAAAATCACTTTTTAACATAATACAATGTGCAGCTGACCTTAAAGTATCTTCATGCACACTGAAAGGCCGCAGAAACGCCCAAATTGACACCCCTCTTTAAGGGCAAATTAAAAAAAAAAAAGGAATTAATTGTTATGTTTAAAGATAATATGAATCGGTTATGACTTAAAACCTTTGACCTGGACCCATGTTTATGAAACCGTTCTTCTCATTAACATATATTTTTAGTTTAACCCTGATACAATTTGTTTGAATAAGAAAAACATTGCACAATTCTCTTAGCTGTTATGTTATTTGAGTCGACATTCAGGGTACTCAAAACTGAATGCTGCTTTCAATAATTTTCACGTTAATTTCATATTATTTGGCGTGAATCAACGAATAACAAGAGAGTTGTTTCAGCACAAAACACATGCTAGAATGATTCAGGGAAATGGCCCAAAGTGTTCTTGTTTCCTGCGACTTTCTTTTTATTGTAAACAGTATTGAATCATGCTAAAACAATTTCTTTTTTTATTCAACAGAATTTGTGAATATGATGACCCAATCATAGCGCTTAAGTAAGTAAACTTTATTCCTTACAATATTTAAACGTAGTTTGATCCAATTGATCTCTTTCAAGTCTTCGCTTTATTTATCCAGAATAATCAGCAGAAATGATTTTAAAAGCTGGTTTTAAATATTTTTGTTAAATATTGTCATTATAAAAAAAATAAAGCCTCTTACGTCAAGATACCTAATTTGAGGAGCAGACAAAACAGAGTTTTTGTGTAATTAAATTCATCCGTAATTTCCGGAAAGTCTTGTTCAATCGTTCATTTTGTATTATGTAAATGCTATGTTCACCTAGTTTTGACAAATGCGTATCGACATTAAGAGTTTTAGTTTGTAGTACAGAGAATAACTCGTATGAACCGGATGTACTATACACTGATATCAGTGTTGATATAACTGACCAATAAACAAACAGGGATCGTTACGACTTGAAAAATTGGTTAAAGTTAAAGTAATAGTATTCAATATAATTTTAAGACGGTACACAAAAATTGTGCGTAAGATCTGTCCATTATACCAACGCAAGTTGATGTTTTTTTTTTATCACTAATTCTTTTTGTATATAAATTGTTTTCATTTTATTTGGACCTACATGTTATTTCTGGACATGTTGTTGATATTTCTTTGCCCGAATAATAAATAAGTTTTATATATATTTTCAGATCAAATCCACCAGGACTGTGCAAGAGAAGGAAACCACACATCATGGAATTAACAGTGACAATCATGCTTAAAATGATGTAAAAATTTAACATCTGTTTCCGGAACAATCCAATATTAAAGAATATTTGCGATAAAAGAATTTTTTTTGAAACACAACTATCACAATTCAAGACTTTTGTTGTGAACTCATGCCAAGTATAAACAGCTTTTAAGGAATTTCCTAGAAATATTTGTAAGCAATGTTGATAGATAATGAAATAGGCTACAGCCAAATTTGTATTACAAAGACTTTTTGTAGTGACCAAAGCCAGTGGCTCCATTTGTATATATTTGAGTGTGCATGTATGTCGTAAAATCGGTTCAGGAATACTCAGTTTTATATCATTTAAACCAGTATCGTATACATTCATTGTGAATACTCATAAATCGTTGTATATTAATGTGTATATGTTGTTGTTTATATATTTATACAGTGTATAAATCAATTATTAAATGTAACAATTATTTTGTTATTTTTTCAAACTGCTGTAGATGTATTTGTTTTTGTGCACACACGTTTTATCGCAGAAACGAATTTAAACAGATAATACAGTGGTTCTTGGCGTAATCAAGATACAACGAAACATAAGAAAATGTAATTCTTTGAAATACTTCTCAACCATACATCAGTTTTACAATCATTCAAAATACCCGTTAATGATGAAGACGCTGCCTTACCTCGGCTAAATTGGATGCTTTAACTACACAAGGATCCTTATAAACAACTTTTTTTATGTTTGGCTCGTCTCATTGCTCGACCAAGCCATTATCAAAACTTCTTACTACCATTCTTAGTACCGTTAAATCAGGGCTTCAGTCTTATTGTGACAGTGTATACTCCAGGAATGGCGTTAATGGGATGTGAATTTTGGAAAATTCGACAGATATTCTGATCAGTCTTGAGCACCCTTTTCTCAAAAATGTTTCGTCCATCAAAACATTTTATTTTTCCACCCTGTACAATACCATACCACATACATAACTGAAAGAACGTCTTCGGTCCCTCATTATGAGAAAGGTGAACGACGATACAAATACATGGTTTTGAGCTATCTTAGAGCATACTTTGTGGAAAAAAAAAACACAACAAAAGCTAGGTTGAAATATACTGAGGAAGATATAGTACGAATGAATGCTTGATTTCCTGGTTGACAATATCTTTGTTGAGTTCGGAGGACTTTATTTCCAACAGACTGTTTGCATTCCAATGGGCACTAACTGTGCCCCGCTTTTGGCTGACTTGTTTTTGTTTTCATACGAGGCTGAATTCGTCGAAGGGCTTACCAGGACGGGTAACAAAAACCTTGCCAAGTCTTTCAATTTCACTTTCAGGTATATCAACGATGTGTTGCCTATAAACAACAAGACGTTAGCTGACCTAGTCTATGATATATACCATTCTGAACTTAAAGACACAACAGACTCTCCTATATCAGCTTCTTACATAAATAAATATGTACCTCGATCTTTATTTAAACTATGACCGACACCGGCAACTTACTACTAAGCTGTATGGTAAATCTGACGATTTCGATTTTCCGATCGTGAACTTTCCCTTTCTTGATAGTAACATCCCTGCTTCTCTATTGTATGGCGTTTTCATGTCGCAGTTGATTCGTTATTTTGGGGCTTGCTCTGAATATCGAGTTTTTCTTGATAGACGTATCATAACTTATTAGTGTGCTTACTTGTTGTGATTGACAATGATGACTCAGTTATCATTTTGAGGATTGATGTTTACTTGGATGTGACCAAGATTTACATGGCGGGTGTCGTCAATGAAACAGATGACGCTTACTCTTTCGGAACACCTGGTCTTATCCTCTGGTGTTTTTACGTTAATCTCCATGTGAATATTTCCTTTGTTCCTAGTTTGCCCCTAGTTTAATCGTTTTTGTGTTCGGATTATAGTTTTGTTGACGCTTTGGTATTCTCTGATTTTGGTATATCTGTCAGGACTATGTTACCAGTGTAGTTTTGAGTTTTTATGGAATTGACTTCACAATTTGTTTTCTTTATCAAGATGTAATCTGCTTGTTTATTGTATATTAAGTAATAAATACAGGTTTTTTGCATATGCATTATGGCGCCAAAAACTACTGTACCAACCCGTAATCGTCATCCATGTATTATTGATTCACTAATGCATCCAAAAAACCCTTAGTGGCTATCTTCGCGGAACACCTCTGGATTTTACGTCTCATCAAACCATTCGGGTCTCTCGGGTTTTGACTTCGCTGCTGTGTCACAAGCAAAACGAAAACAAAAAACATGTTGTCTGGAAGACGAAGAGATCAAGATATGGGAGAGAAAGTTTTTAATTCCTTAGAAAACTAAAAGATTGACAGAGTTAGTCTGAATACATTGAACCTGACAGATAATAAAAGAATGATAGCAGAGGGAATAAACAATTCTCACTCCACATTAGTAGTTTATTTAAATGGTAATTTTATCTATTCTTGATGATTGGTGACAATCACATGATTGAAAAATATTGTTAACACGACAAATATATAAAACATATACAGACTTCAAACACTTGAACAATCTAAATAAGTGTTTATTTTCAATTTTGTTGCATTTAATGAGAAAATGAAGTTAATCTAATACATTAAAATATTGAAATTGTTTATTTTTGTAAAATTATATATTTTTTCTGTATTTTTTTTACTAAGTATACAATAGATTTAATAAAACATATCATTTTCCTTATCGGACCCGATACTGGCCCCTCAATATGGGGTCCGATATGGAAAGTGGTATGTGTTATTCTCTATGGAAAGGCTAAGTATGTACTTATACAACAAATATAAACCATGTATATATATTATTATACATAGATTAATAATTGCATGCTTAAACCTTCCTACAAAGTTACGGACGCGTTGTATGCGATGTCATCACATTATAAAACTTTACGTCACAATGAAAGTACCTGTCGTCATTGAAAATAATGCAAATTTTCTTTAAAAATACACGTAAAGCTTGCTTTTATAACATATATTAAAGCCTTATATTTTCAGAAAAAGCTTGATACAGAAAATAAAGAATGCATGAGCAATAAACTTGTATGATAATTTTACCATAGTGAACTTTCCCCATGGCGCAACCCATACATGCATGTCTAAATATATAGTGCCAGTGCCATACTGTGAAAGTGGAATTGTTCGCGGTGTGGAAATTTTCGCTAATAACGTTTGCATTAAATCTCCTCAAATATATCCACACGCGAGTATATTAAGCACAACTTAAATTATTCATTATCTTGCAGTATTATAGGCACATAGCACAAAACAGCACGAGAAAAAGAAAAAAGAAAAAAAAATTACACCGCAAAGAGTGTGGAGTCTAACTAAGCAAAACATTCCACTCACGAAAATATTGACTGTTACAGTATATAATTGAAATATGTTTAAAAGACGAAGGAAGTCCCATTATATTGTTTTGAACGTAAGAATGATTAGGCGTAACACGTGATAAAGTCGTGTCTACCGTCGCAATGCGGACCTTCACGCCAAATTCCTGTTCTTTGACAAGCTAATCCTTCACATTTGTCACGCCTAGATAACGTCTCAATCCTACGCCTTTGTTGGGTATCAGTAATGACCGACATTGTTCTTCTACAGAAGACTATGGACCATGAAGATAGTGTTTAATGATTAAAGTCGATACAAAATAACATGTTTGGGGGGTCATCTGGGTCGGGGCAATGCCTGTCTCAACTAACTGCATGTAGGGGATATTTTAATCGCGGGTGGCTATCAGTTTAAAGTAGGGCAATGTTATTTGTAAACCCTTAAACTAAGCTTCAATGACGATTCCTAAAGAAACATGTATGTTAGGGTGTGTATTTAATCCACCCACCCATCCGCCAACATTTTAACCGTTATTTCAAGATTGTATCTTTCAATTGAAATGTAATGCATTTCTTGACATTGTCCCAATTTTTGTTTGTTTTTATGAACACAAACTATCCTCTTTATTGGAAAGAGAATTTAATTAAAAGTTTTTTCAACTCGTTGAAATGTAACAAATATTCAAGCAAGTTGTTTATCAGACGCATTCAATCTATTTAATAAAAAGATAAAACTTAAGGACATTTTTATTAAAGATTTTTATTGATATATAAAGTAATACAAATATCTTAACTTAACAAGGGATAGTATTATTTCTTTAAATAACATGTAGCACGTGTCTTTTAGCATATAATGATGTGATCAGTATATACCCAAGTTACGGCGATATATAGGAATGTATATCAATCAACGAATAGAAATGCAATCTACCTACGTGTAATGGGAACCAATAAATTTAAATGTTTGGTACTGGGAAGTCCAGACTTGTGCTAAACACAGACAAATAAACCATGCGCTAACTACTCCATATATTTAACCTGTCTGCGCACTGAACGGAAGTCGATATCGCCAGCATAAACATGGTAAGTATTCTAGCTTAAATTTATCAACTTATAATTTCATTGAACATGTTTGTTTTACATTGCTGTTGACTAAAAAAATGAATTACTGTGTATGTTTGTATTATTGAAATAGCTTAATCATAATCACTGATTTTCATCTGTTAACAAATGTTTTTCTACCATTGAGGAAAGACAACCTCACTATTCTAAATGACATTAGATATATTTACTGCTGTCATATGTACAATCAAAATATTAACTTATAGTAGGTGACACTCGTAATATATGAACTCATGACTGTAGCTCACAAAGGCCTATTCCCAATAACCGGTGTTAGATTAATCAAATGTATAATGCATAGTTAAACCTGTATCTATTACACGTACCGCTTTGTAAATGTACGATAACTTGTTGATCTTTCAGTCATCTTTCTGAAATAAACAATGTTAAGAATTGTAATGCTAATAAATGATCAAATTTAGCTAAGGAATATTCCTAATAGCCCCATATGAACTAAGCAATTGTATGATGCATTGTAATTTTGTTCCACTTTTTAAAGGTGTGGTCTCTAGTTTGTGAATTACGTTTATTGTATTTAAAACAACACAATGCAGAATCAAAGTCAAAGATACAGTTGGTACAAACCAATTTAATAAATAAATAAGTTACATAATAGCAAATAGTGAAAATATTTCCAATCGTCATTTTTTCAGTTCTTAAACTGCACACTGGAGAGTTATCTACTATATCAAATGTTACCCAAAGATTTTATAAAACCAACAAGCTCCATCAATTTACCAACATAGATATGGTGATGCAAATAATTCACAATATTGATTTCAAGTGAATTGTGAAGCATTCCAGGGGTACATATCGAATTCTGTATCCTACTACATGTATGAACATACCTAATATTGGAACAGCTATTCTTAACTGTGGCCTAGAACTTCCAGATTCAGTTTTGAGTTATATAGTCCAAACCCAATATAGTTTGCTGTGAGACAACGATAAAAACACTTCCTAGACCCATCACAATCAACCATGGGTTTGTTTCTGACCAAATCATTTCCTGTTGTGAAGAATGCATAATGTCCATCCCATAGCTACGACAAAATAAAATGTCGGCCATAATATAAAGACAATAACATCAGTGACTGGATTATAATATCACAGCATTGCCTTCCCTGTCATCCTACAAGGGTCAATTAAATCACCACAATAATGCCACTTGAATGATATAATTATCGTATAAGTCTGAAGGTATACAATGTGTATGGTAGTTGGGTTATATTAAATGTTTTTCTTCTTATTGTGAACATACACTAAATCCAAATATTTCATAGGTATGAACAGGACAGTTTTAAAACATTTCAAGTTATAAGCAATTTGCTAATGTTAGATCATTTCTTGTGAATTGAAACGATTGTGGCCTGTTACTTTTTATACTCAACATGTTGATATATCAAGTCGTTTAATAGTTGATAATTCTCTTACAGGCTGATCAGATGACCGAGGAACATATCGCAGGTAACCATATATCCTTACAATCTAGCAATGTGTATGAGATCCCTGAATCTAGTTTTATATTTTCTAGAGACTTGGTCACCAAAGTAAACAAACGGTTTCTTAAAAAACGACCCAATATCTCTCGAATCAATCGATATCATTAGTAATCGATATAATTAATTACCGATAATATTGTTAATCGATATCATAATCAACCGATATCATTGTTAATCGATATCATAATCAACCGATATCATTATTAATCGATATCAAAATCAACCGATATCATTGTTAATCGATATCATAATCAACCGATATCATTGTTTATCGATATCATAATCAACCGATATAATTATCAATCGATAACATTAGTTACCGAAATAATAGTCAATCGAGATAATTAGTAATTCATATCATTATTAATCGATATAATTATCAATCAATATAATTATATCATTATTGCTATAACATTTATCAGGATATTATATACATTACATCTTTAACAGTTATCATGATATTATAGACATTATATCTATAACATTTATCATGATATTATATACATTATATCTAAAACATTATCATGATATTATATACATTATATCTAAAACATTTATCATGATATTATATACATTATATCTAAAACATTTATCATGATATTATATACATTATATCTATAACATTTATCATGATATTCTATACATTATATCTATAACATTTATCATGATATTATAGACATTATATCTATAACATTTATCATGATATTACATACATTATATCTATAACATTTATCATGATATTATATACATTATATCTATAACATTTATCATGATATTATAGACATTATATCTATAACATTTATCATGATATTCTATACATTATATCTATAACATTTATCATGATATTATAGACATTATATCTATAACATTTATCATGATATTACATACATTATATCTATAACATTTATCATGATATTATATACATTATATCTGTACCATTTATCATGAAATTTTGTCTTGTTGGTATCGTCTGATTGTTGTTATAATTTTGTTCAAAATAGAATTCCGGGAGGCTTTTAGCTTGTTTGACAAAGATGGCGATGGTTTTGTGTCGTCCAAAGAGCTGGGTACAGTGATGAGGTCCCTGGGGCAGAACCCAACGGAGGCGGAACTACAGGACATGATAAACGAAGTGGACACTGACGGTAAAGGGAAACATGTGATATATTGTAAAACCTCGATATATTGTAAAACCTCGATATATTGCCATTTGTTTCATTTGTCACCTTGTATACTGCCAAAATATTCAATAGTCCCCTTTTGTCCTCTTCTTCAAACTTCCGTTTCTTAACGCCAAATTGTTAAGACAAAGAATAGCAGGTTTTGTTTTACAACGTTTTCAAGGAATATTAAATGATTTAATTGAAATGCAGAAGTACAGCTTAAAGGCTGTAGAAGAAATCATTTTAAAGACCTTTGTCACAAAGACTGAAGTAATCATTTTAATGACCATTGTCAAACAGACTATAGTAATCATTTTAATGACCTTTGTCACAAAGACTGTAGTGATCATTTTAATGACAATTGCCAAACAGATTGTAGTAATCATTTTAATGACCATTGTCACAAAGACTGTAGTTATTATTTGAATAATTTTTCACACAAAGACTGAAACAATCATTTTAAAGACATGACTGTATTGTTTGCAATGAGTACATCATTTGTTTTTATTATATTGTCATAAAAAATCTCCATTGGAATCTCATGATTAAGACGATATCCATTGGGTCTGGAACTTTAACTATCTTGGCAATTGTTATATTTCAATGACAGGAAACGGTACCATAGATTTTCCGGAATTCTTAACTATGATGTCACGGAAAATTTTTGATGACGACAGTGACGCAGAGTTGAAGGAAGCGTTCAGGACGTTTGATTCCAACGGCAACGGTTTCATCAGTGCTGCCGAACTACGTCACGTGATGGTAAACCTTGGGGAAAAACTGACGGATGAGGAGGTAGAGGAGATGATAAATGAAGCTGATGTGGATGGAGACGGACATGTCAATTATGAGGGTATGTGTATAGGTTTATTGTATGTCTATACATACACTACTGCAGGAAATTGCGTTCATATGCTTGTGAAAGCCAATGAATAATATGGTTTCCTCGAAGCAAATATTTACATGTTACTGAAGTTTTCAGGGAACACCAAATAGATTAATGAAACAGATGTATCATCACTACAAGTATTAGAAAAATGTATAAATGATTATAGTTCGCTCACTAATTATATCGATTTGAAAAAGTGTAAATACAGATTGTTTTGAACATTCATGCCAGTATGAACGCACAACGTAAAGAGTGGGATCGATAATTACATAACACTTTATGTTAATATTTACGCTCTAAAGTGATTAGGGTATCATATCTTAAATAGAAGGCATTTTTTTCTTCCAATATTTGTTTTGAATTAAAATGGCATATAACGTTATAAGAAGGTATGCTAAAAACTGTAACGAACAATATATGTGAATGCAATTCCTTAGATTTTCATTTTAAATGCATATATTTTTGTTATTTTTCATCTTTTTCAGAGTTTCTAAAGATGATGCGTAGTTAGTTTAATTGATGTATGGACCAACAACCTCTATGTATTCTATAGGTAAGAACAGATTGAGTATGATATCATAAATTAAAGTCGACATATTCTGCTATCGGCCTACGACACGAGGTAAATGCATTTTGCACCGACAAGTCATTTTAAATATGTTTTAATATTAATTGTGTGGACATCTCATCATATACATTAATGTCATGAATCAATTTACCGCAGTGATAATATTTTGGCTTTTTATAAGGATAATGGGATCAAATAGATGGCACGCAAGATTTTATAACACCCACAATAATTATAATATTTTGTTCTATAACGTCTAGCAATAGATAAAGCATCCCATTGTTGTATGTATAAGTAAATATATTTGTTTATCAAATCCATTTGTATGTAAATAACTATCATGAAGGCTGAATATGCAGTAACACTTTAATGATAATTTATATTGCATAAAACAAACATTGCTTGTCACATGTATGTGTAGAGACCCATGTAATAGCTAATGCATTATTCTTATTGAGCTGTCACAAACGACTTACTGTCGAAGTGGAATTTTTCGCGGTGTGGAAATTTTCGCTTATTTCGCTGACATTAAATCTCAGCGGCTATATCGACATGCGAACCTATTTAACAACACTCTAACTTTACGATGTATAATAGTATTGGTACACAGTGCAATACAGCATGACTGCAATGCGAACATTGTCACATCGCGAACAGTTTTTGAGGCTGACTAAGCGGAAAAATAAAGCGCGAAAATATTAGATTTTACAGTATCGTTTTGGCAGTCTTATAAATGAATGTCACTCATCATTAAGTTTTCATTTAATAGTGAGAAGAGTGAAAATGAAATGTCATTCAAGGAAGACAACTCATCCCTGGTGCTACGCCTGATGCTTGTGACGTCATTTAACCTAACGGTGTTTAGAGAGAAAGGATACTGGTGTGTAACTGACTTGGTACAACATTTAATGAATTTTACTTTAAAGTTGTACTTCCCATATGCAATACATAGTTACAATTTTCAAATAATGTATTATTTTATTATTATTTATTATTCATTATTAAGGTTGCATAAATGGATTATGTATATAAATGAATAAATATAAATGCGATAATTGAAAAGTAATATTAGACGTTATCTTACATAACATATATATGCAATATGAATTATCATAATAATAGGATGATGCAATTGAACAAGGAATATCAATCATTTACTTGTATGCACATAGACAAAACACAACCCGAGGGTTACATGTATTTGACGTTCCCCACATACGGTCTTTTTGTAAGTGCTAAATTTTGATAATTGTATCCCGGAAGCAAAACAAGGAATAAGGGAAACGATCGCCTACACAAAACGAAGGGGAGGTCATTCGTCTCATGTTTATCGATTTAAAATACAACTAAAATGCAAAACATAAATATATCATATTGATAAAGTTAATGAACGGTTATAGTTTAGGAACATGTCAGGTTATAATTATCATAAATGGTGATTTAAGTGAAATAAACACCCACAAGTAAGGAAAATGTATATGGTCTTACGTTACATTTAAGGTTAAGTGGACAGTCTTTACCATTGTGAAATCCTGTAAACTGTTAACCGATCAGGCCCCGGTTTCATCAACGATCCTTATAATTAACTTAAGGAAATTCCTTAACTTAAAAATTTCCATTGGAAAGCATTACACATTTTAAGGGGAAATCCTTAGCTAAGAAACTTTCCTAAAATTATGTAATGCTTTCCTATCGAGATGTTTAAGTTAAGGAATTTCTTTAAGTTAAGGAACGTTGATGAAACCGGGCTCAGTTTTGTTATAATTTGCATTGAGTGCCTGTAATAATACAAAAAGTGAATGGAGCTCGAACATTAAAATATTAATAATGGTAATAAAATATACTTACCTTATTCACAATTCGTTATCTTATTTGTTTTGCAGAACAGCAATGTAGACAAAAAGAATAGCATTGTCTGTGTATTACCCAAAATTAATGATACCATTAAAGGCCCAATATACGTAACTTATGTTGTTGAAGTGGGCACCACATGAATTATTTTCAGTTCTTTGGATTTTTTTTGTCAAGAGTTTCTTGTTAGTTACCGCTCAGGTTTACTTCGTTTTAGACTAATTTTTGCATGGTTATCAAATGGATTTTTTTTCGTAATTTTTCATGAATCACAAATTTCCTGAAGTTACGTATA
Source organism: Mimachlamys varia (assembly GCA_947623455.1). Lineage (NCBI taxonomy): Eukaryota > Metazoa > Mollusca > Bivalvia > Pectinida > Pectinidae > Mimachlamys > Mimachlamys varia. The sequence continues at coordinate 32,448,882 of OX392542.1, forward strand.
ACGGGCCTTTACGTGAATTCTTCTGTATAAGTAGGCCTAGCATACATATATACGTACATCCGAAAAGACAAATATTTACAACTTTGTGCTTGTTATATAATTTTGAGGTCTTTATTAGTTCGATGCTGTAAAATAATTGATATATGTAATAACACTAATAGATATATTTATTAAGGACAAAAAATATTTAGTCAAGGACTAATCTTCCGCTTGATCCTCTCGTTAGTAGGATATAGGTAATAATTACAAAATTCATTTATAAAAACGATACACACTACCACATCAAATAGTATCACAATATTCTAAGACAAAATAGCATAACATATTTATTTAAACAGCATTTGCTTCGTAAGGAATATTACAGAATCTTCGATCATGCAAAGTAAATTTATAAATTACATGGATATTGCCTGATATACACAACATATTAGGATGTCAAAAAATAAAAATAAGTAAGTTATGAGCTTATGTAAAAATATGGTTTTTACAGAAAGGAAAGGGAGACAATCCACCAAAATGTGTAATTTTAAATTGCTCGGATTACACCTCGATATTTGTTCTGAAATTAAAATGTTTGAAATTGATGAAAACATTAGATCTGTTTATGACAAACTGTTTATACTAAAATGAGTGTGTTGATGAGAAATTGTTTATACTAAAATGAGTCTGTTGATGAGAAACTGTTTATACTAAAATCAGTCTAATTTAGTTTTTTACCTGCTATATACATCTAGTATAATACCCGGTGTTCAAACAAACATTCCCCCACTTTGTATGGCTATATCTGTCCCTCTTGACAAGATGATTTCAAACTGTCAATTGCATTGACAGAAAAGGTATTCAAAACTTGTTTCCAACACACCAACATCAATTATAGTTTTTCAATATACAAAATGTTTAACTGGATAATTATTTACCAAATCAGCGATTATCTAAAAATGGATACGTAAAATATGAAATTCTTACTGTGTTTATCATAGGTGGTACTAAAATAATAGAGGAAAAATAGAATAAATCACTCTCGTGTGGTGTAAAAAGAGATAGCTATATTCTGGGGTATAGGACTTTGGAAGTTCTCAAAACATCATAAAAATATGAAGTGAAATATTTTGCTTTTCCTCACACTTTCCTACCATTAATTATAAATGTAACACAGTGAGACCTCGAATAACTCGAATACCCCGTTTAACTCGAAGTATTTTGTAGGTACCGGTCAAGCTTTACACTATCATTCAAACTCACGTAACTCGAACACTCGGATGACTAGTTTTCCTAAAGTCCTATCCACTTCGTGATAACGATATTTTGACTGTAGATTGCGCGTACATTACGGATTAAAGGCCCAAAGCATTGTGTGGTTATTTTTCTATACAATAACCTTCCCTAAACTTCGTTATAAGCTACAACTGTTATCAAGACCAGCCAGGACACGCCCATGGACCTGAAAGCCAAATTGTTACAACATTGGCATAAACAGCCAGCTGAAGACTCTTGGCCCGTATTCATAAACCGTTCTTATGCTTAAACTTTTTTTATATCACGGTGGGGAATAACGTGGTCTGCAGTTGGTGAAGATTCCCCACCGTGTATATGTGTACGGTGGAAGGCCCAGGACACAAAGACTTTGTTACAGAGAAAAAGATGACGTCATCCGACTTGCGCTGTAGGTTGAAAGAAATAAGAAAATATCGTCGGCATTCTCGATACTTCATGTGTTATGTTCACTTAGGCTCACAGGGACCTGGGAATTTGTTACAACTAGTTTTGATCCTAAAATATGGTGTTTAGAGTAATTTTACACATTTCGGGGGTTAAGATCAATTTTCGATAAAAATGCCCCCTCAAATGCCATTAAAGCTAAAGGGTCGAAAGATTTCCATGTCGAAAAATCGACCCCACCTAACTTTCTTGCACAAAAAAAAAATCACATTCCTTGTTGAGGTACGAAAAAACGCTTGGTACCGTTGACGTCACCCGCGTGCTGGTCTTTTGCTGGCATTGGATGCCTAAATTTAAACGAAGACCGCCATCCAAGGACAGCGTAAGGCCTCCGCGTGCAGTGACGTCAACCTCAATGAATACGTAAAGAGTGGCCGGCAAGCCAACGAAAACTTTGAAACACGGACATTTTGCGTGTTTTTGGGAGGAAATAGAGATTATTTCTGCGGGAGGAGGGTACATTTGACTTGGATTTAGGAGGTTTATAAAATAAAAGTTATCCATCTTTCCAACTGTACCAAGCGTTTTTTCGTACCTCAACTAGACATGTGATTTTTGATGCAAGAAAGGTAGGTGGGGTCCAATTTTCGACCTGGAAAGCTTTCCACCCTTTTAGCATTTTTGACTATTGAGGGGGCATTTTTATCCAGAATTGATCTTAACCCCACAAATGTGTAAAATTACTCAAAACGCCGTATTTCAGGTCTAAAACTAGCTGTAACAAATTATCAGGTCCCTGTGCCTAGGCTAGCTCTTGGTACCCTAAGACGATATCAAATATCAATAAACTTCCGGATGTGAACAGAAGTCTAGTTTGTTCTTAATGCACATCAAATTAATTTTACGACAGCATAATGGTAAAATTATTGGCTTTAAAGTAGGTGTCGTTTGTCAGTGAACTGTCACAAAATGGGTAGAAGGTTAGGGATTGTTTTTTTGTTCAGTTCAGTAGCTATGACCGAGTGTCTTTGACTCATGGTTGCAAAGAGCAAAAGTGAGTGTAACCTCATGGAAAACCGATATTGGGTGATATAAAGGACCCTAGTCTACACAGGGACAACATACACTCCCTTCACAAAGTACGGCGAATGAGGTCGTCGAAGATCCAGCTCTGTCAATCATCATGACGTCTGCATTCTGGAGTGATTTCGAAGTATGTGTTGAAGACGCTAATACTTGATGTAAGAGTGGGCTAGGCAACAAATAGTTCAGGCTTACTTCTGTCTATCTTTACCTACACTTCTTTATTCACCGACCAAGGGAACATAGTGCATGTTCCTTTAGCTAAATACATGTATTCTTTCCTGCTAACGATATCTAGGCATTTTTTTAAAAAACCAAAATCTGGTATAATTTGAAAGAAAACGTAGCGTATTTTCTTTCTCGGGTTGAATTATCACATTACACCAATCTGAATAAAATCATATCTTGAACTCCGCGCCATTCCGTAAACTCCTCTCTACTGCGTTAAGATCTGAGATAATCCCATAGGGGTCATGTCCCGATAACCTTTTGCATTAGCCAATCAAATTACTGCTGTCAGAATCTTGACAGCGAATTTTTGAGGCGACAAAGCTAGCATAATCGCATTGGTCCGTTTAGTCATTTCGTCACCAAAAAGTTAATGTGGAATAAAGTGACGAAATGACTTCCTGCAAAATGAGAGGTCATTGGAAAATTATTTTGATGTTAAGTCAAGAGGCGACAAAGGTCTTCTGAACGTGACCTCTTATGGGATGATGTCAGATCCTTGCAACATGGACTGACAACAATGATCTGTATTTTAATCAGATTGCACATTACACAATACCTTATATGAAAAACTGTATACATCTTTTTGAATTGTTATTCATTTATATCAGATTCATCAGTGTTCTTCTGCAAGTTCGAAAATCGTTTTTAGGGTGATCGGGTGGTACTTCAGATCGCGCACTTTCCTTTCATCAAGGCGTCCGGGGTTTGATTGCCCCACCGGACGTGAAAAGGCCTGATCACGTGGGTTTCCTCCGGGTACTCCAGTTCCCTCCCACAATAGGTCCCATCGTGCGCTAACACCCGGGCCAACAAGAGTGATTAATATAAGTTGGATAACTTGTTTCATAATTGTTGTAAAATAAATAAGTTTCTATATAAAAAAATAATTTTAATAATTGATAAAGTGCGAATGATCCCCATGAATACCGGATAATAACCTGTGATATCAATTTATTACGTCAGTGGAAACACTGCCACCACGTCATGCTGATAAATATCATGATAATGAAATATGCATTGTAGCTAGTATAATCTAAACAGAGATGTCATGTCAATCCGAGGCTTAGGCTTTTGAAGTTATGTACGACGCTTTGACGGAACTCTCGTGCTAAGCTTTTAAAATTCTATCCTGAGGGTTGGTTTGTCTCTGCTTATATCACTCTCATTTGGAAAATGAGTTTCAATTGCGAACCCGGGCGATCGTTAATCTAGGGGTTACGCTCACTTACACTCTATACGTCCTCGAAATCTAGAGGTTACGCTCACTTAACTTTATACATCCTCGATATCTAGGTATTACACTCACTTACACTTTATACGTCCTTGATATCTAGGGGTTACGCTCACTTAACTTTATACATCCTCGATATCTAGGTATTACACTCAATAACACTTTATACGTCCTTGATATCGAGGGGTTACGCTCACTTAACTTTATACATCCTCGATATCTAGGTATTACACTCAATAACACTTTATACGTCCTTGATATCGAGGGGTTACGCTCACTTAACTTTATACATCCTCGATATCTAGGTATTACACTCAATTACACTTTATACGTCCTTGATATCGAGGGGTTACGCTCACTTAACTTTATACATCCTCGATATCTAGGTATTACACTCAATAACACTTTATACGTCCTTGATATCGAGGGGTTACGCTCACTTAACTTTATACATCCTCGATATCTAGGTATTACACTCACTTACACTTTATACGTCCTTGATATCTAGGGGTTACGCTCACTGAACTTTATACATCCTCGATATCTAGGTATAACACTCAATTACACTTTATACATCCTCGATATCTAGGTATTACACTCACTTACACTTTATACGTCCTTGATATCGAGGGGTTACGCTCACTTAACTTTATACATCCTCGATATCTAGGTATTACACTCAATTACACTTTATACATCCTCGATATCTAGGTATTACACTCACTTACACTTTATACGTCCTTGATATCTAGGGGTTACGCTCACTGAACTTTATACATCCTCGGTATCTAGGTATTACACTCAATTACACTTTATACATCCTCAATATCTAGGTATTACACTCACTTACACTTTATACGTCCTTGATATCGAGGGGTTACGCTCACTTAACTTTATACATCCTCGATATCTAGGTATTACACTCAATTACACTTTATACATCCTCGATATCTAGGTATTACACTCACTTACACTTTATACGTCCTTGATATCGAGGGGTTACGCTCACTTAACTTTATACATCCTCGATATCTAGGTATTACACTCAATTACACTTTATACATCCTCGCTATCTAGGTATTACACTCAATTACATTTTATACATCCTCGATATCTAGGTATTACACTCAATTACACTTTATACGTCCTTGATCGCGAGGGTTACGCTCACTTACGCTCTCCACATCATCGATATGCAGCTGGATTGACGCTCACTTACGCTCTCTACATCATCGATATACAGGGTTGACGCTCACTTACGCTCTAGCATATAGGTGAACGTAATACCTGTATATTGTGGATGAAGTTCACTAAACAATGTGTAATGCGTGCTGGAGTTATCATAACTTTAGTGAACATTTTTTCCTTGACAGCTATATTTTTAGTCTTTCTGTCAGTATATACGTCTTTTGTTATTCTCACTTGCCGTCCTGTTGAATAAAAGGTACTGAGTGCAACATTTTCATATATTTTACATTTATCTAGGTATGAAATACTATAAACGTACTTAATTTGGCACAATCAAATTTAAGCTCATTGTCAGTTTTTGGCATAGATTTCAATTAGCGCAATACTTTCAGGCGAAAACGCTAAAATAAGATTACCCCGAAAAAATATGTACGTTTATAGAATTATAATCAATATCTTTTTAATGATTGACGTTAGTGAAAAGTACGAATTGACCTCGCCTTCAGTATCACTCATGTCCTGTAACTGTGTAATAAGAACATGACGAGTAATATATAAGTATACTTATATACGTATGTACTCTGTAAAAGGACGACCTGATCGATATCATGGCATGAAGCTCATTAGTTTTAAGGTATCTAAATCTATTTAAAGCAATCATTTAGGTATGATATCGGTATAAAACTAAACCATTGTAGTATTTTTCTTAATGTTAGGTCAATAAAGACCGCTGTTTTAACAACGAATAGAAGTTTAGCCTAGTGGAAAGATTAACCGATTTTACGTTATAATACTGGCATAACTTCAGCATAGTTCACTGTCTTATTTAACTCAGAGGACGTTCCAAGACCATCAAAATGGTAAGTTTGTTTTATTCTATTGCAATATAATACCGTGTCGATGTTTAAATGAAACAAAATCAGTTCTTTGTCGGTCTAACACATTTGAGCTATCTGCCGACGTCTGTGTTTACAAGAATTTGAGCGTAACACATTACACCGTTTTTTATTTGTCGCATCAACAAAAAAGAAACTAAAAAACTAAAATGATTCAAGACTTTGACCAGCATAAGTGCTTTTATTTGTCTTTTATTTTAATTCCTTTAATTTTTTTTTCAAATATGCAGAAAAGTTATATTTTTCTCATTTATTAACTTTTCTTTCATATCTCGCCATGTTGGATAGAGTTTGCCCATGTAAGAAAGTTATGTAAGATTATAAGACTCTTTCATGACCAGGGGTGTAAGATAGGGAAATTCCTTCCGAGGGGTTTTCAAATTTGTTAAAACCCGAGGCTTTGCCGAGTTTGTGTTATACCAACCTGGTAGAATCAAATATTAACCGACAGCGTTAGCCCGAGGTCAATATTTTAGATTCTACCAGGTTGGTATAACACCATATTAACCGAATAAAAGGTCCTTAACTTTTATATTAGATATGAAATTTGTTTGCAAAAGACTTAAATTGTATTATTTGCTATGTTTGTGTCTATTTCTTTGGAATAAAGTCGGTAAACGTTCTCCCCTCTTCCTGATTTAAATCAATGTCATCTAAGCGATTGATTCATAGTCACTAGACATGTTATCTGAGGTGGATTGCAAAGCGTTGATAGTACGTAGTCCAACATGGCGTCAGAATAACGTCATGTGATGTGGCATTGCAAATTGTAGTATACAGTGTGATATACTACAATTTGGTTTACTAATGATATATAGACGAAGGCAACAACGAATGTAAATATTGTACATTGTATCAATATGACGTCAAAATATATAGCGTCGGCCCGTTGTCCTTGACTCCAGGCTAATATTTATCAATTATAGAACTTTGGTGAGGTCAATATGGTGTTATACCAACCTGGTAGAATCAAATATTGACCGAGAGCGTTAGCCTGAGGTCAATATTTTAGATTCTACCAGGTTGGTATAACACCATATTGACCGAATAAATGGCCCTTAATTTTTATATTAGATATGAAATTTGTTTGCAAAAGACTGAAATTGTATCATACGATATAATACAATTTAAGCCAAAGCTATATATGATTATCTTAACGTCATACTTCATGGATGTTATATACAATTTGGTGACATCATAATTTCTGAAACTGAGCAAAATGGCGTCTGATCGAATGGTCTGTTTTAAATTGCATATTATTATATATGGTCCTATTTTCCTTAATTCTCATTAACTAAAATATGGTCACGTGGAGTTCCATAACTATTTTGTGATATTAACCTGATGTTTCTAATTTTAGAAACACCGAGTCAAAATTGCATTTGTGACGTCATAATCATTATGAAATTATAGTGCCCAACTATAATTTTCATGCTTTATCAAGACAGATATAATGCAGTTACAGTATTTTGCAAACAAGTTTCACATCTAATATAAAAACTAAGGACCATTGATTCGGTTAATATGGTGTTATTAACCTCGGGCTAACGCCCTCGGTTAATATTTGATTGTACCAGGTTGGTATAACACCATATTGACCTCAGCAAAGGTCCATACTTGATATTTATGTGGTAATGTTGGGTATATTCGGCATTATATAACAAATATTGCATGACACTTCGGGCAAAATGGGAGTTTATGGACTGGTCAGTCACCCAAAATATGTATATGGACCGAAGCAAAGCTGAGTCCATAACTTTGGGTGACTGACCAGTCCATAAACTCCCGAATTGACCTCAATGCCATGCAATAATTCTTCTTAATGAACATTTGTTCTTGTTGATTGAAATGTTGAACATTTCTGTTTTTTATTTTAATGCCTAATCTGTTTTAATCATATAATAAAACAAATGTAGTCTTGAATTTCGGACAATCCGTGGTTTTATGGACCTTACTTGAACAATATTCACCTCAGGCTTCGGTTTCAATTAATATAGCTCACGTCAGGTCCGTAAAACCACGGCTTGCCCTCAACAAAAGACTGTATTTGTATAGTATATGTTCGTGATACCATATATCGAGGGGCGATGTATTGTTGTAGCCCCATGGCATATTATTATGTGTATAAATAAATTCGTGATAAACTGTGATACACGAAGCTTAAATCGGTAAAGAATGTTTTTAAGTGTTTCTAATATACGACTTAAAATAACCAAGAGTTGATTTTATTTTCAGTCCTCGAAAGGAAAAGTCGATCGGAAATGTAAGTGTGAAACAAATATTTCCTCTCTTTGTTTTAATTAAGAATGATTTCTTACTTTAAACAGTAATATTGTAATGTATAAGACGTGCATTAATTAGATTGCCTTACAAGCATAAGCTTTAGCTCAGTCGGTAGAGCACCAGACTAGAGAGCCATGGGTTTCGGGTTCGAGCCCCAGCGACGGCACTGTCTTTGCCCCTTTCCTCGTCCTATTATAACATTATATTTTACCATCTATAGTAACATAATTAACCAAATAAATCATTATAATGTATATTAACTATAAGGGTAGGGTAATGTATTAATAGAATCTATCACTCCTGTGTGATGTAGACCGAGAAATCTCAACCCGAGGGTAAGATTTAAACATCACCTCGGCAGGATTCTAGGTAAATAAAGATAATATAATCTATCACCCCTGTGTGATGTAGACCGAGAAATCTCAACCCGAGGGTAAGATTTAAACATCACCTCGGCAGGATTCTAGGTAAATAAAGATAATAGAATCTATCACCCCTGTGTGATGTAGACCGAGAAATCTCAACACGAGGGTAAGATTTAAACATCACCTCGGCAGGATTCTAGGTAAATAAAGATAATATAATCTATCACTCCTGTGTGATGTAGACTGAGAAACCTCAACACGAGGGTAAAATTTATAAATTTTAGCACGAGGCTTTTCCAAAAACGACTCTTTTTACCCCAAAAACATTAAAGGCCCAATATACGTAACTTTCGACAAAACTTGAAGCGAAAATCAAGCCTAATAACTTTTAATATTTATAGATTTAGTTAAGATTAACTGATATCAGCAATATCCAAGATAAATTCCTTCGCGGTTACCGGTACATCAGCAGTTGAAACACGCTATTTGTAAACACGCGTCCATTTCGAACCGTCTTCTACCTTCGGTTTGTTGTTGAAGTGGGCCCCACCTGAATATTTTTCAATTCTTTGGATTTTTTTGTCAAGAGTTTCTTATTAGTTACCGCTCAGGTTTACTTCGTTTTAGACTTATTTTTGCATGGTTATCAACTGGATTTTTTTTCAGAATTATTCAGGATCACGAAAAATTCCCTGAAGTTACGTATATTGGGCCTTTAAAATGACGCCATCAAATAATTTGTGTCGACAAGATTTTAATTCCTTACAATTTGGACATATACTGTCACAATTTTTCCACTCTACGTAGTGTTACAAACAAGTTATTGCATTTTGCATTTTGGAATGTTTGAACGTCCGGGTGCAGTAAAAAGACCCTTAATCGTTTCAAGGTAGTTCATATTGTTACTCAAATGAAATGTCCAATATAAAAATTAAGGACGCTTGATTCGGTTAATATGGTGCTATTAACCTCGGAGATGGCTTAATATAAGACTAAACTCTTGTTGCCAAATCCTATTTAATCAAATGTTGTATATATTGAATCTTGTATTGTAAATAATTGGGAATATAATACTTTTTAAACCAATGTCCATTGTTTTTCAGCTCTAAGAGACGTGTTCGATAAATTTGATACAGATAAAAGCAATTCACTGTCCGTAACAGAAATAGTGGAGGCCTTTGCAGTCCTTAACATCTATCCGAATGCAACTGAATTGAATCGGATTATGCAGGAAATGGATACAAATGGTAAGTCAGTTACCAGTCTATTGTAGTCATTTAAAGCAATTTAATACGCTATAGACCTTGAAATACTGTTATTTAGCTTTTTTAACCTGTCACTTGATTGCCATGAACTTACTAATATTACCAAGTCGTCCCTTTCTCGTTTAAATGATCCAACCACAATAATGTAACATTCCAGCCCATTTGCACGTGCGAATAATACCAGTAGCGCCACCTATTGGCATATGTCACACCTAAGAACGATGACGTAATCCGCAACTGACCCGTTGCTAATACATAATTTAATTGACGTCACGCACGCGCTAAGAAATTTATTCCTACCGTCAACCGGTTGCAATTATATTTCCCTCCCCTAAGTGTTTTTCAGTTCAACCTCTTTTTTCTGTCGCCAACCCCCGCTATAACGCCAACGTCGCCGTGGTCAGATAATGTCAGTATAACGAAGGGTTTTCTGTAAGACAGCGATATATTCTCAAAACATGTACTTTTATACTGTATTTCTAGATTCAATGACACGTTCTATATTTCACATTTTATTTCTCTACATGATTGTACCGAACAACTTTAGATTTGATATAATTGTTTGACTTAAACGAACTATATTGATAAAAATTACTGTTCAAAAATAATCCCCAAAAAGCATAATTTTAAGAAAGCATATATTTTTTTTAACTTTCTCTTCATAGCACGAATTCAAAACAACAGCCAGCATATTTAAAGAATACCTTAAGTTGTATTTTTTTTACATTTACGACCCATTGCTAATACATAAATCAACTGACGTTCAGTTACATCCTGACCGAAGTTAAACTTAGTTAAAAGGTGGATAAAATATAAATACATTTAAGCCTATCCAGTAAAGTATCAATACCTCGTTTGGGCCTCTTCGAGCTAAATTATTTGCTAACAAACAACATAGCCTGAAAATGCAATAAACGTCTATTTTACACTGTAGCTTTGAACTTAGCTTTTTATGTTAAAATAATATCATCCGTTTCCTAGATGTCTGCGTAAGAAAAGAAACAAAGTGTAAAATACGGAAGAAAAGAACAACAATGCCTTAATCTCGGCACACGTGTTTTTGTTTACAAACACCTCGGTATTTATTTCTTTGCTGTAACGGGGCGGGTCAGATCATGTTACCAATTCGATCAAACAGCAGCCGAGAAACTCGAAATTTCAATCCCGTATAATGTGTCTAATTTGATCAAAGTTGACCGTATGGCCACGCAAATCTCTTTATTTTTGGTCGATTTAAGCAATTACTGCACTTATTTCACGTTCCCTTGCCATAAAATATACGGCAATAGTCCCTTTAAGAATACAATTGTTCATCAATCTATAAATATTTGACGAATTCATAAAAAGTTGTTCATTTCAGGTGACAATGTTCTGGATTTCGAGGAATTTGAACTGTTGTTTACAAACGTAAAAAAGTCAGCCTCAGACCCACACGTAGAATTAAGAAGAGCATTCGATCAATTCGATAGAAACAAAGATGGAAAGCTAAGCAGAGACGAATTTTGGGAAATAATGGGAGAGAAAGGCGATCTGAAGCTAACAAAACAAGAATTTGATGCCTTAATGAAAATGGTTGATACCAACGGTGATGGTGAAATAGACCCAGAAGGTAATATGTTGTTGTAATATTTCATTGTAATATTGAATTTAATTATAATTTTACCTATTCCGCGTGTGCTAAACTCATTCATGTTATATGGTATGACATTGAGAAACAAAAAACGCAAAAATGAAGGTGTCATATATCGCTATGTTTGGCGCTATTTAGTTTAAACACGTTTTATTGTATGGTATTTTGTTATCAAATTTCCGATTTGTTGAAGTTTCTTGGAGACGCCATTACTGTAAATTGTTGGGTTTGCATTGAGCTAAACCATCATATCTTGGTCATAAGTATTACAAAACTATTGATTATGAACTATAAATAGGTTATCAGGCTTTAGTAAAGAAACTATCAGGAGCAACCACATATTTTGTGCGAATTATACGGTATATACCGGGAAAAAATGTGTGCACATATTTGCTTCGGTATATACCGTATAACCCACATACAAATTGGTCATTCCTTAAATATATTTGCAAATGTTTTCCCTACACGCTGCAGAATTCCTAGTAAATATAACATTATTTACTTTTCTGCCAAATATCCCGTAGGATGGTCTTTTGACACCACAGAAAGTGCAACGGACTGTTAATATACATATGTAGTTATATAAGCCGATATTGATAATCAAAATTTTGTATACCACATCTACATCCTTTATATTTTCCAAAGCTAATTAAGGGCTTGGTTTTGGGAATATTTTCTTTATAGAAATATTTTTTAAATGCAATCTGATCATTAAAAAAAAACAAAACATTACTGCCTGTGAAATATAGAAAATATGGTTGCTAAGGCCCTTTAACAACGGATAATAACTTGTGAACCGCTTTGAGACGGCCTTTAAGGTCGTGATAAAGTGGTATTCAAGAACCTCGAATTATTATTATTATTATTGTTATATAGCATCGGAAACAGGAACTCAGAAACATGAATCAACCAGTTTGCTAAATTTACAATTATTTTTCCCAATATTCTAAGAATCAGCTAAACATGCTATTGTATCGTACGGCAGTGGGACGAGGATCCTTAATGTAAAATTACAGTTTTTGGGTGTGAGGTGGGGATCCGTTTTATGCAGTGGTGAGAGGATCCTTAAAGTATTATAACGGTACGATAGCTAGTTTCGTTCATCACTAGGCAACAAACAAATGTAGTCCTGAGACAAGATTTTTAATTTTTACGATAAGGATGTGCTATAATCATGTTTTGTAGCTTTTAAATAAAATGCGAGAGTGTATTTTTGAGCGGCTTGCATCGCACAGCTTTAAAAGATAACGACTTCGTGAATTGGTCAAGTTGGAGCGAGTCAAATGAAATTGCCAGGAATCTAATTTCGGATTAAAAACATCTCCAGTGGAATAAAGCATAGCATGGTGACATGTATTCGACTGGATAAGTGATTTGGCTGATTAAGATTGACTGATATAAGTAATATCCAAGATGAATTCTAATGCGGTAACCGGTACAGCAGCAGTTGAAACTCGGTATTTGTAAACACGCGTCCATTTTGAGCTACCTTGGGTTTGTTGTTGAAGTGGGCCCCACCTGAACTGTTTTCAATTCTTTTGATTTTTCTGTCAAGGGTTTCTTGTTAGTTACCGCTCAGGTTTACTTCGTTTTAGGCTTATTTTTGCATGGTGATCAACTAGATTTTTTCATAATTTTTCAGAATCCCGAAAAGTTTCCTGAAGCTACGTATATTGGGCCTTTAAATTACTGTTGTTTAGATCCAAAAATTACGTTGTAAATACATAGAGGATCTTACACGAGTGTAAGATTCTATTTGTCACATTTCTCAAATTAATTCTCTATAAGGAAGGCAAATTTCTTCTATGACAGTACGATTTTCACTACAGAGACAATCATATGACGTCATAAAGACGTAATTTGTTGATGACGTCACAATAGTGTTATTACACGTGTGTAATACCATTTTTAAGACATGGCCGTATGACATGACAGAACGGGTCAGCTATGTGATTAAACGAGTTATCAGGCCCTTGTTGGCAAGCTAGGCTACGGTAGTCTTATTAGTTTCGTGAATAGGTTTCAACACTCGCAATATCTCGTTAACGGCTGATGTAGGTACTGTCGAATAATAACGTATGGAACTTTTTAAAAAGAGAACGAATTTCGGTCACCAATTTCAAGCTTTTTATTTTAGTAGATATATCTGACATGAAATAAAATCACGACATCCGACATAAGGGCAGGTTCAAATTTCGCACGATCATCGAGTGAACATTGTATTACAAAATGTAGTTCGCCAAGAACGAAAAAGCGCGTGCCACACTCACATAAAATGTAATAGAAATCAGAAACTTAGAAAAAGTTTGTTTCATGTCAACAAATTAAGATTGCAACTTATTTAAGTGTGTTGTTACAAATATGTACTCTCCTATGTTAATTGATGTGCTTCGTGTTGTTGTATTGTTCTATTGTGTGATTATTTGTATATATTTGTATCCAATGGGTCGAATGACTTAAGGAATAAAGAACTTGAACTTAATCGGGAAATGAAGTGAGCAGGGTTTACTAGTTTCATTGAGGCGGAGCGAAGTGAAAATGTAAATATTAGGTGTTATTACAATTTTTGACAGTGATGTGGTTATTCTAAATGCATATTTACAGTTTTGGGTAGTGAGTTGGAGATCCATAAGATCAAATAACGTTTATTTTGCAATGTTGAGGGGATCCTTCAGGTGTATAGTTAAAGGTTGTTTTTTTTTTGGGGGGGGGGGGGGGGGGGGCAGTAAGACAAGAAGCCTTAATGCATAATTTAAGTTTTTGATGGTGATACCGGTATTTTTAATAAATCGCTTGCATTACATTTTTGTTTTTCTTTTTTTTCAGAATACATCGCTTTTATGTGTGAAATGTAATAAGAAGCCTTACGATGACCAATAAGGTACATTACAGCTTGACCAATCGACTAGAACATAAACAAAGACAGGACACCGTCACAGCTTGACCAATCGGCCGGAATGACACCGTCATACGGCGCTAGTAAATATTCTACTCCGAGACCAGGCGATAACGGAACCATCCTCGATATTCAGGGTTACGATCACCCACGCTCTCTACACCCCGGGATTCGTCATCTATTGAAATGTGCATTTGTGTCTTTTGAGCGAAAACTGTATATTAAGAAATACTTTATACGATACCTAATATTGTCACCAAAACGTTGAGGAATTTAAAGCTCAGATAAAAAAATGATGACCAATCGCTAGGCTGCATACTTGTCCTTTAAAGATTACGAAAGAGCCGTAACCGACTGCAAAGCCTGTCAATTTTACCGTTATGTGACTACGAGATATTTTTGATGTACATCAAAGGGCCAAACCAGTCCTCACGGAGCCGGCAGTTTTGTCCTGACATATTCCGTGGGTGTAGAGTGTAGATGACCGTAGCCCATGGATATCGAGGATTTAATGGAACGTGTACACACAATGTGAAAAGTGAAAGTTTTATCAAACATTATATCATACACTTATCTAGACCAATTATATTGTAGATATTTGCTACTCTGATAATTTATTGTCTATTTTTTTTTATTTTTCTTACATTCATTTAGCTGAATCGCTCGTAGTCGAGCACAGTAGACTATTTGTGATATTGACTATATGCTACTTTTTTTAAGGAATAGCAGGTTAAAAATGTTTTCACTTTATAACTTCAGAGCAGTCCTAACGTTATAAAACCTCCCATTAAAAACTATAATCTTTTCGCATGTTTTTCATGCGCTTCATTTTGTTTAAATTTTGAATCATTTTATACTTGCTATTTTTATTTTTTAAACTTGATGTAACTTACTTGAATTATGAAGAACATGTTTCTAGACTTCACAGAAAGCGTGATGACGTCTAAATTGAGAAGAGGTCACGAAAAAAATGTTTTACCTGTTTTAGCTCTCGGATGGGATTGTCGAGTTATATCACAAATTACTGACAATCACGTGATTAACATCCAGCCATTGATGATATCGGAATACGCTGCATTTATCTAATGTAAAGTCATGGCGTGTTTAACATTACACTATGGAATACCACGTTTCAATTTTGAACTCATTTTCATTTTCTATGAAAACAGCACACATGATACACATAATTACATATTCAATTACTTTTTTCCTTTCTTTTTATTTTGATATGATTCAAAACAAATTTGTATATTTCATGAAACCGTCTCTGTTTTCTAAATTAATAAAATGGATTATTAATGTGTTTATTTGTCTTTCTTTTTTTTTTGACACATGGAAATTATTTTCCCTCTCAGGATCTCTGTCCGCGAGCGTCAGGACTGTGAGTTACCGACCATGCTCTTGTAACTGCTAAAGAAAAGTGACTTTGGGAATAAAAATACCTTCGATAAATCATTTCTGAATGCGAAATCTTACTTTTCGGAAGTATGATATAAAAAAGCAGTATGTTGAAATGATAGAACTAACAAATTAACAAAAACTCATGTTTCTGGGTTTAAAAGGGTACATGCATGAGACGGGGATTCGAACCCTAGGCAATATGATCTCAGAACGATCGCGCTCTCAGTTTATATTCATAAAACAGGTTCGAAGTCAAAGTCGAACAACAACGTAACGATTGAACATATTCAACGTCGAACCCCCCCCCCCCCCAAAAAAAACCAATAGAACAAATTCAACGTCGAACAACAAAGAAACGATTGAACATAGTCAACGTCGAACAACAGGGGTTACGCTCACCTACACTATCTAAATACCTGTGGTCATCCTCGATATCATGATGTAGCACTCAACTACGCTCTCTAAACTCCTGGGTTCATTCTCGATATCCAGGGGTTTCACTCACCATCTCTCCTTACGCCCCTGGGTTATCATCGATATCAAGCGGTAACGTCCACCTACGCTCTCTACACCCCTGGGGTCATCCTCGATATATAGATGTTACACTCACTTACGCGCTCTACATCCCTTTGGTCATCCTCAATGTCTAGGGGTTACACTCACCTACGCTCCTACACCCCTGGAATCATCCTTGATATCTAGGGGTTACACTCACCTAAGCTCTCTACACCCCTGGAGTCATCCTCGATATCCAGGGGTTGCACTCATCTACGCTCTCTACATCCATTTGGTCATCCTCAATGTCCAGGGTTTACAAACACCTACGCTCTCTACACCCATAGGGTAATTCTCGATATCCAGAGGTTACACTCACCTACGCTCCTTACACCTCTAAGGTCATCCTCAATATTCATGGGTTACATATTGTACATTCATCTAAACTCTCTACATCCTTTAGGATATCCTCGATATCCAGGGGTTACTCTCATCTACGCTCTATACACACCTGGAATATGTCATGGCAAATCTGAAGGCACGCTCTGGATATCTATGATTAGACTTGCATACTTGTAAAAGTAGGGAATAGAACGAGGGGTGTGTATTAGTAAAAGCACTTTAAAAAACTCCCGTCAACATGAACATGTCCGTTAAAAAGCATTATATATCAACACGTGTGATTGAACACTAAGCATTGTTATCCATCTCTTTAAAACATTCACGGCTCACTGATCGTACAACTATACACATGATAACAGATACAAAAGTAACACTCCATCGACTATTGTCGAAAGGTAGTCCTTTATTGACGTACGGAACGCGGTTTCTCCTGAAAATGCAGAACCTAACAGCATTTATATTTTTGTGTTGCGTGGTTTTCCTGATTTTACCTTCCTCCAACTGTCACCAACTTGG
Organism: Mimachlamys varia; assembly: GCA_947623455.1. Lineage (NCBI taxonomy): Eukaryota > Metazoa > Mollusca > Bivalvia > Pectinida > Pectinidae > Mimachlamys > Mimachlamys varia. Next base: position 32,466,423 of record OX392542.1, read on the forward strand.
AAACAATAATCTTGACTTCACTTTTCCGCAAACAGGTTTGTATTTTTTTATAAACAAAGCAAAATTAAGGGTCTTATATATAGCATTTCTGTGGATATTTTACAAGTTTATTAATCACTATTTCGGGCAAATTTTACAGAAGTAACTTGATCTATAATTGTTGGTATGTATCATGGCTAACCATGGACCTTGTTTTAAACATGTAATTTGCCAAGGTGTTTGGTAATTTTGTCAGATCATGCGAATTGGGCATGTTTAAGGGCGTGACAACTAGCCTATATAGATCGCACATGTTGCACAAAACAACAATGCCGTTGTTCTCTCAAGGGTCTATAGCACACGATAGGGACATTTGTTTGACTGGGTATGGTTCTTTCAAAGCGAACACAGTAATTCTGTTCTCACATTGAATTGCAAATGGCGACTATGAAAAGTTTTACTCAAATATTCATAGAGGTATTTAATTATTAAAAAAATCCGTTTGGATACTATTAAGACTTCTGAATAAAGAAGGTGGACTGTTTTTAAGGCAAATGTTAAAACTTTGGAGTTTTTTTATGAATGAAATCTGCATTTGTTTTGGTTAACTATTTTCGTAAAAACAGTCTTCATTTTATGTTCAGAAATCCTAATAGTCTCTAATAAGAGCATTTTTGAGGATTGAAATACGTCCCCATATGTTTGTGATATTTTTTCACAACCGCCATTTGCATTTTATGGTCAAAACTGAATCAATGTGTACGCTTTGAAAGAGCCATATCCAGTCGAACAAAATTAAATGTCCGTATCGTGTGTTATAGACACTTAAGAGTTGTTTTCTGGTTTCATATATTGTGTTATATGAATTACCTTACAGCGGGAAATTTTAGCTGGAAATTTTAGCGGGGCTTTAATTTGGCGATTTGGCGGGTCTGTATATAGATCGCCAAGATTTAAACCGTCAAATTTTAACACCGCCAAATAAAAAGACGTGAAAAATTCACTTTCAGCAATAGTTTTCATTCCGACTGTCATTTACCTTCTGTTAAATCCTGTTGCTCCGTTAACTCCCGAGAGTAACGAGTGGGGCGTATTGTTGCTATAATACACAACAAATTTAATCCACATGGATAGGATAAATGGACATAACATATTAATCGATATATTCCGGTAGGTGATATATTATGCTCAACGCCAAATTAAAACCCTAGATATTGAAAATTGCAAATTTTAACCCGCCAAAATTAAACTTTCACTTTTTATAACCAAATCGCAAAATTTTACGACCGCTAAAATTTCCCGCTTTACAGTATCCCATGCTGCATCTTGCCACAAGAACCTCTTATCGTATATAGCTTACTGTTGAATATATAAAGAAAGTTCTTGTGATCACAAACATTTTGGTTCGTTACATGACTATATTTATGCCATACTTTGTTGATTTTAGTTGTTTTAAAATCCAACATAATTTGCCTATTTAGATACGTTGTAGCCCTTACGACAAGGCGCAATTTCTTTGAATGACATGTTTCTTTATAGAGCCATGACACTAGCACTGTTATTGCAGCTCTATAATCAATCAAATGAAATAATATCAATTATATTCATAGCTGATAACAATTTTATCATGAAACGTACAAATCCATGAACTGATGACTTCATAAAAGAACAAGTACTAATGATTCACTGATGACGTCATATAGACACTTGTTTAAGGATCCTCGTGCCGCTGCTAGAAACCTTAATCATACATTTGAAATTAATGGGATTTTTAATGCCCATAACTTTTGAAATTATTACCGGAAAGAAAAGCATGCCTTTAAGGACTTTAATGAAATATCTTGAAAATCAGATAAGTAAAATGTTTTTAAAAATAGTGTTCTGAATTTTAAAAACTGAACTTTGGATGGCTTAGTTTTCCCGTCGGTGATCAAACTATCCAGCAGCTAGTGGAAGTTAAAATAATACATTGAGACGAGGATCCTTAACGTAAGCTATTGCCATATCTTTATTGGGTATATCTGACACATTTTACGATTATAAGAGATAATTTTGATATAATCAAGCCGTATCTTTTGACCTTTTTCCAACAAAATATCATTATTGAAAAAAAAAAACCTGTTTTAGTCTTCGCATAATAACTGGATTCTAAAACGACATTTTGCGATGCAGCCCACATCCCATCCTCGATATCGAGGGGTTACGATCACTTACGCTCTCTACACCCCTGGAATATGTCATGGCAAGACTGAATGCTCCGTGGGGGCCACCTTGATGAGACGAGAAGACTGCAAGTGTAGTTCGACCCTTTGATGTACAAAATGTCACGTAACGGTAAAACTTGACAGGCTTCGAAGTCGGTTGCAAGTCCTGTCCTGTAATAATAAAAGGACGGGCGTGCAGCCAAGCAATTGGTCAGGGTTTTTTTACCTGAGCGTGCTTTCAGTTTTGCCATGACATATACATGTATCGTAACCCCTGGATATCGAGGATGCCCACATCTTAGAAAATAGTCAGAACTTTCAATTTACACCTGAAATTCATTGATATTTTTCTTTTTTTCTTTTTTTTTTAGCCAAAGGTCTCGGCGGTTCGAATCCAAGAAATGCTTTATGTGCCAATTGTAAACTGATAGGACGCTGGTATTGTGTTATGCTTGGATGTGCCAAGTGATGAACAAAGCGGATGTTTGATGGTGTATACCACGTCATAAGTGTAATTGTCTGTACATTTCACTGTAAAGAATGTTTTTTGGTTAAAAATATAATTTCTGGTTAATCGATTTTATGCGTCAGGTTATTATTTTGATAATTGTATTATGTCATCTCTCGGACATGTTTCTTTCTAAAAGTTATTCCAACAATTCAAAGCCCATCCCGTCAACATTATTACATACAGTGTATCCCATTGTACGACATACATATTCCAACAATAACACAGCCACCCCCAGCAATATCTTCAATCACCATTAATATATCATTTGTATATAATATGGTTGGATTTTCAAAACATAATTAGTTATTGTGTAATGTTAAATGTTGTATCATGCGGCGGTTGATGTTTTTGTTATGCCCATTAGTGTGCCTTCTTGCTTCGTTTTACTACCTCATTTCCATTTTTGAGAACCTGATATCATTTGCAGTAAACCTAGATTTTCACAAGATGGATATCGTCAATATAGCAGAAAACATTTAACATTATAATCATTCGGTATAAATTCTCCTTGTACTTTTCCACGGTCCCAATTTAGATATTTCCTTTGTTTATATCTTGACATAGTTTTATCAAATTGCAAGTACCAATGATGGTTGGGCGGAGACTTTGATAGTTGTTAAATACTTCTTTCCAGATTACATGTACACACATACTTCATCCTCGCAATCCAGAGGTTGCGATCACCTACGCTCTCTCAACCCCTGGAATATGTCATGGTAAAACTGAAAGCTCCATTCTTGCCACCTTGTTGATTAAACAAGAAGACTAGCTCGACCCTTTGATGTACATCAAAAGAATCTCGTGATCGCATAACGGTAAACAGTGACAGGCTTTGAAGTCGGTTGCGGTTCCTTTGTAATCTTTAAAAGATAGGCATGCAGCCAAGCGATGGTCGGATGTATTTTTTAACCTAACCTTGCCTTCAGATTTGCCATGACATATTCAAGGGTGTAGAGAGCGTAGGTGGTCGCGTAACGCCTTGATATCGGGAATGACACTTGTTATGTTAATCATAATATGTTCAAAGTTGCCATGCGACAGGAAAAATAACAATATGATTTTTATTAAAGTTTAATGGAAAATTCAGAATTTATATCTCAAATATCTCTTCAATATGTAAATTTTCTGCGACAACATAGAATATATTAAATTTGAGATAATAAGCGACTTTATTTTCACATGAACACTGTTGCAACATAAACGAGATATCCCTGGGTCACTTATAATACACCATGACCCTGTATTTAGCTCCCGTAAGTTAACACAGGAGGCTTGTCAGGCAAGAATGTATACACGAATAATGTATATATGTGTTGTTCATGCAAACATACCTCAAATTGCACTTTGTTCAAAGTTTGGTTAGGTTAACAGGAAGTTAATGCGAAATTTCAAATCACGATTCAAGATATTTATTTGCAGATTTAATAGTATTCCATTTCGTTTTTCTTGCATATTGAAGTGATCGTTAAACATTTGTATGTATGTAACTGAAGTTTTGAAATTCAGTTAAAAAAAACCTGATATGGTGGATCAAGTGTTTATGTTTAAGTGTCAACAATATATTAAGGTGTTCAAATCTTTGCCATATACACTGTGCGTCATAGCTCATGAAGATTAAACCTTGTTTGTTAATCTAACGCATCACCAATTTTAAAATTGGTGATAATGTCATTACTAGTAATAATACAACGCCAAGTAGACTTTATAAAATATAGACTTTACTTGTTCGCAAGGAAATTAGCAATACTTTTATATTAATACAAGTTATTTTATAACCAAGTTTAACATAGAGTAGCACGAACGGTTTATTTATAACGGACATTGTACTTTAATGTGATAGGTTGGAATGGATAAACGTATCTTTTCTTAAATCGTTAGTCTGTTTTTAGATCAGGAAGACACGCATGGTGTACTAAAAGCTTATCTTACAAGGCTTAATTTTCATAGCCCAATTTTAATCAGATATGATTGCTTGTTAGCATTTGTTTTTATAATAAAAAGACTATAACTAATTCCATCCTTACATATATAATCAGATATCATGACAGACTTTTGATGGCGAGAATCTGTCGGAGATTTGCTTAATTATGACATCTTTACTTACCTTTTATTACAAGATCAAGTAAATGTTCTAAACCTGAAAAAAATAATTTTATTCGGTAGATATATGTGTTGTGAATTAATATTTGAAAATTTAGAAGCGAGAATTTTATACAATAATCCATTAAGCTGATATAACTTAAACTGACATATTCCAATAGCTGGAGTCCTAAGAGAGGGCCAATGCAACGGTATTCATGCGAGATCCTTATCATCATTAGTTATACTCGCATCAACTCCAATCTATTATTACAACTGGTCACAAAAAACAATTGACAAAGAAGTAAATATTACATGTATTAACGGTTCAATATTCGTAACCCCGGGGGATTTCTCTTGATTTTGAAAATTCTGAAAAAACTCCAGTTGATAACCATGCAAAATTATGCCTAAAACGAAGTAAACCTGAGAGGTAAATAACTAAGAAACTCTTGAGAGAAAAATCCAAAGAACTGAAAAAAATGCAGGTGGGGCCCTCTTCAACAACAAGCCGAAGTTAGAAGACGGTTCAAAATGGACACGTGTTTACAAATACCGAGTTTCAACTGCTGCTGTACCGGCAACCACGTAAGAATTCATCTTGAATATTGCTGATATCAGTTAATCTTAACTAAATCCATAAATATAAAAAGTTATTAGGCTTGGTTTTCCCTTCAAGTTTCGCTGCATGTTACGTATATTGGGCCTTTAACCAACCATGCATTCATTGTAAAATCTGCCTTCGGCTTTTCTAGCCCGCGGCAGATTTATCGCGTTTTTTCTGTACCTCGATAAAGGAGCAGTGTTTTAAGCTCATTTTGTCTACATTGTCGGAATTATTTACTTGACCCCTGTAACAATCTTTACTAAATTGGTATCCTGCAACAGCGTTTTGTATTGATTAGGTAATATATACGAATATTTCCACCGTTGATGTTTTTTAATGTACAATACATGATATATCATAAGTTTTTTTTTACATATAAATATACGATAATGTAAAAATATTACATGTTGTCTATTACATGTACAAAGGGTTAATTAGTGTGAAATAAATGGTGACTGGTTTTAACAAGAGACCAATTTAAGATTAAACGACATACGCTATCAAAGTGTACTAGGAGCACAATAACCGTACGTTAAATACTAGTCACTAGCTTTGATTTATAGTGCATGTATACTGGGAGATATCATTAAACAATGGATAAAATCAGTTTTTGAAATCTTCACCACAAACGGGGGTGATCGGACAATCAAGGTGCACGAGTTACGTTGACTTTGAATAAACTTGTACATGCGTAGCTTGAGCTTAACCAGTTTTTGAAACATTTTAGACAAACATATGCCATTGTTTTGATTTCAAGTACCATTGTTAGGTTCCTAATGGAAACAGTAATCATAATAGTATAATGTAGAGCAATATCTTTTAGCTTTAGCTCCTGTATCAAAAATCAGAAGTATCAATCATTTGTTTTGGTTCATTTATATTTCTTAGTATTCCTATCTGATTTGGATTATTCCTATCTTATAAATGACATTTCCAAACTGAAAAATCTATTTTACAAATTATTTTTTAAACTCGACAAGAGTAAAGTATTTGTTTACATCGTTTTAAAAATAATCAAAAATATTTCAAAATGCACGGAGAGTTAAAGAATACATTATAAATAGTTTTTAAAAAGATGAAATTATAATTCAAAGAGGGGAGACCTACATGACAACTAATTTTAGAAAGCAAAACTGTATATTGTGTTTCGTCCATTAAATATAGGAAATATATATACATATTTTTCATTAATTTGACATTTTATTTCTAAGTTCTATTTCTATTTTTCGATTTTTTCGGAACATTTGAAAATGTAACAACTGACACCCTCATACAATATTACAGAACATTTATGATACATTGTAACTTTTGTTTCTTTTATTTATTCATACATATTAAAGATAATCATATATTCCAATATCAAGTGTTAGTCACACTTATTACTGTGTACGTTAAGTCATGTATAAAATATCTTACACTTTTTTTTACACAAGACAATGTTTAACTTATTCATGTTAAAAATATATGAGTAAAACAGTGGAATGCTAATATAGGACAATATGATTACGTCTAATACGTAGCAACTTATTCTCTTATCAATTATATCACTCAAAGATGATGTAACACACACATGTGCTGCACCTTTTAAATTTAGTAATAGATACAGTATGCCGAAAAAATGAATTAAACTACACCATGCAGTCGTTTCGTCCTCCTAGGACTCTTCAGTGATGCTAGGGTCAAAAAGGGGGAAATCTAAATTTCTAAACTAATGTAGAAGCAGAAGGGTCAGGTGCGTAAAACCCCTTTAATTTATGAATTTAGATGTAAAATTAAACTATTTCTGTATAATTTCAAATCGTGTATATTATGTACCGTGCCACTACTCAAATGAGATTAACTGTGGCAATGGAGACTCAAACATATCTTTAAAAGCATATTATATATGTTATTTAACCGTATATATGATGATGTAAGAAACTGTTGCAAAATATCAACCTGCTATATTTTATACCTGTGCTCTCCTAAAAGGTCGTGAAATACATAGCACCTTATATAGTTACCAAAGCTTTCGGAATGTTCTATTGAGTTCATTGAGGTCACAAGCGCACACGTGTGTGACGGGCATATCACCAATTAGTCACAAATGTCATGTAGGCAGGTCAGTTTACCTTACAATACACTGTTCATAACTATAGCATATACTGTAATGTTATCATTTCATGAGAATTGAAAACATGTATAAAATATTTAAAGTTAAATGTCAAAAACATATTTTTGCAATTAAAATGGAAACTTATCCTCCTTAAGGCAAAACAGTTTTAAAGAAAGATGAGCATAACACACGTTTGATTGCCCTTTAACAAAACTTTAAACTAGAAGTTTTTAGAAAGAAATTCCCAGCTTCGTATACTGCTGTACGATAAATGTGATGATTTCAATTTTCCTATGGTGAACTTTTCATTTCTTGATAGTAAAATCCCTGCTTATCCAACCTATGATGTTTGCATGTCGCAGTTGATTCGATATTTTCGTAATCGATGTCGACTGCTGACAAACAAACTAACAACACAAGGATTCAAGAGAATCAGATATGCATTGCCAAGTGATAAAGATTGTTTTTGGTTCTAAATACAATATAGTTCAATCTTCCATATTTTAATAATAATTCGATGATACAGTTAAAACATTAAGTCGGAAATCATTACCCAGTTGTTTCGGCCTTCTGGGAATCGTCGATGATGCTAGCATCCAAAAGTATTTTGGTTTGTATTCAAACCATTTTCTGCTGCTTCACATTCAAGTCATACTATGCTGATTAGAAAGCTGAAGACCGGAGCAGTTCGATTGTACGTCGAGATAGTTCGGTTTAAGATAAACAATCTATATATAGCTACCACAGCATTGCATTAAGTTTTAAGTGACAACAAAATACATTAGCTCACCCGGAAACTGCTTTTATTTTTTTCAAATAGCTTCTGAAGAGAAGAAATTGGATAAATACATAAAAACCAGCAACAGTGTTTGAAGTAAAACTTGATTACGTTACTGACATACCTATCTTATCAACATAATTTTTACCAACATATTTTTGTTTTCATACTAAAGTTAAAGGGACGTAACTTGGTATGACAGAGTTGTTTACAATCGTTACAGCATCAACACTTCAGTTAAAGGGAGGTAATAATTACGGTATAAAAAGTAAACCTGAGTGCATTGGGATAAAAGATAATTAAGTGTTAATTATTTGTTGTCGCCGACAGATGTAAATGAGAAAGTTGGTTAATAGACTTACAATTTTGCTGTATTTAGGTTTATTACGACATACATAAAAGACTGCAGCTATCGCACTCTTCGACCACGAATTTCTACTGCGAGTGATATTACCTTGCGAGACCAACAGACCTAGTATTTCTGCAGTTGAAAAATGCTATACTCTGTTCAATCGATAAAGTGTCCTTTTAAATATTGATAAAGCGTTATTGATGTAAACATAAAATTACTTGATGCATAAATCATTTGTCTCGCCTAAAATGTTTGATGTACAATGTTCATTAAAAAGGGGTTGGTTTTATTTGTTTCCTTTTAAGGATGTCTACTGCTTGAAGAACTTTTTTTACATGAACTTTTGATAATTACCAATTCGGCAGCCATTATTTTAAAAGTCCGTATTTCTGTGAATTTTAAACTTCGTGACAGGCGAAATTTCATTTTTTTGATGCTAGATCGATCAATAAAAAAATGTTCATATATTTAGAATAACTGGAGCCTCTTTTTTTATTTTTGAACCCGAAAATTGTGAAAAATAACACAAATAGTAATGAGACAAAAATGAAACACACGTACCCCCATTTCTTTTTTATGACGGTTTTCGAAACAGAAGCTCATTTTCTTTTCATCCGTTAAAATATCTAAAAAAATGTTAATAACAGAACTTTTTATATTAAGCGTTCAATCTGCAAAAAAAATGTGAAAAATTGAGGATTTTGCAAACATTCATACATTTCGGATTAGAAATTCAGAATATAGTGAATGCAGGTGTCCTGCAATACGTATATGTTCTTCATTCAGGTACACTGTAAGATTATGTTCGGTAAAGCTTGTAAATAAAATTATAATCATAAAGCTGCATTAGGATTGCAAAGTGTTCAAATAAAATAACAGAAAATGTGAGGTGGAGGAGTTCCAATAACACACGCGAGATAGGTACAAAAATAATAATATAAACGAAAAGATTTCAAATGGTATAACTTTAATCAAAGATGAACATATTGAATACATTAAAGGAGTTAAAACATAAATTTTAAAAAAGACATGGGACGGAATGACTGGGAATATTTTAAAGTGTACAAAATGACCTTCATTCACAATAAGTGAATTGAAAGTTGAATTAAAAAATAAATATAAGTATGCGTATCATGTCTGCTAGATACTGGTGACGGATGTAGCACCCGTCAACCATCTACTCCTCTGCGCATCAGGGCACACCTTTAATATCTAAGGGTTACGCTCACCTTTGCTCTCTACACCCCTAGAATAAGTCATGGAAAAAAACTAAAGGCTCTGTTTGTGTCACCTTGCTAATGGGGCAAGAAGACCGGTCCGATCCTTTGATGTACATCGAAATAATTTCGCGGTCACATAACGTTGAAAACTGACAGGCTTTGAAGTCGGTTGCGGTTCCTTTGTAATTTTCAAAGGAAAGGCATACGACCTAGCGATTGGTAAGGTTTTGTTTTACCTGAGCATGCCTTCAGTTTTCTCATGACGTATTCCAGGGGTGTAGAGAGCGTAGGTGGTCGTAACCCCTGGGTATCAAAGATGATCAGGGCAGTGAAGAAGCCGTTATCAGATATAACAAGGTACTAATTCTCACCATTCAATATGACACTCTGACCCTTATTGTTTAGCAATTAGCTTTTACGTATGGCAACGAATTGGTGACATACAGACGCACAGCCATGGTAAATATGATCGTTATTTGTTTTTGCCGATGTGGTCAAATGATTGTTGATATTCATCAAAGGTACGTTGCCTTACATATGGAATATCAGTTAAAATACATTGTGTCATAATCCCATCGTTAATTAATCAAGACACGTCACTTTTCCATATCCAGTAATATTTCGCAGAATTCTGAAATATAAAACAAAATATTGTCAAAATGGATAAGCACATGTAAGTTAAGAATTTAAATTACAACGTGTCAAATGAACGATACATTATGTTTAAAAAGGAAAACTACATGTAATAGCAATTTCTAACAGGAGAAGAAAACTATCCCCCTCCCCTAATCTATAGATTAACACTCTACCAATCGAGCTACCATTTGGTCATCGGCGATCAATAAAATCCAGTTTCACTACCTTCTTCATTAATCTTTGTCCCGAAAACAACACCATTCGCAATTCAGGTATATGTATCGCTTTATAAGGTAAACACAATTCTTGAGAGTCAGTTTCATTAACAAACGAAGCAGAAGTGGAAAATGGGCGACCAGAGCTCGAATTGAACCAAAGACTACCGATCTCTATACTGATCATATAACCAGTCAGTTAGGTACATAAATGACTCACACAACTTAATAATTTACTTTATGTTGTTACTAAGCTTTTGAGCTTTTAACTTTAATATTTGAGGTTCAACACTGGTGACAACTGTCTACATTCACAAATGCACACACGGCAAATGCTTCAAATGGCATTTTATGAGGAATTTCGTAATATTTTAGCTCGCTACCTGTGCATGCGTCTGCTTCAGATACTGGAAATGTACATGTCAAACCAGTGAAATTGGACCGGAACACCTTCTTACTTTTAACCTCATTTCAATCTGCCATCACATATCAAAATCTACCAAAAGTATATTTTTTTGTAATGTTAAATATTTATAGATTTCATTCAATGCAGAATATGTCGTCAATTACCTATTTAAAACAATCAGAGGAGGTATGTTGATTAATCTTTCCTCCGAACTCAACAAAGATTACTGTCAACCAGGAATTCAATCATTCGTATTGTATCTTCCTCAGTATGATTTCAACTCAGCTTTTGTTGTGTTTTTCACAAAGATAGCTCACAACCATGTATTTATATCGTCGTTCACCATTCTAAGAAAAGAAAGCTCTCATAATAGAGACCGAAGACGTTCTTTCAGTTTGGTATGTGGTATGGTAGTGTACAGGGTGGAAGAATAAAATGTTTTGATGGACGAAACATTTTTGAGAAGGGGGTGCTCAAGACTGACCAGAAGATCTTTTAAAGACTGAAGCCCTGATTTAAGGGTACTTCACTAAGAAGCACTGTACTTACCCGGACCGAATTTTCGATAAGGACTACAATCGTTTGAAACACTTAGATTTAGTTGTGCGAGTCCTACAACAACCTACCTTCCCAGTTGATTTGTCCGTCATGATCCGTGTCAGCCTCATTGACCATGTCATCAGCCTCCTCGTCGTCAAGTTTTTCTCCCAGTGTCACCATTATGTGCCGCAAGGCGGCAGCACTGATTGTGCCTGTCCCTTCCTTGTCAATCATTTGAAATGCACTCCTAAGCTCCGCCTCCTTATCTCGTTCCTTACTCAGCCTCTTTCCACATACAGTTAGAAATGATTTCAAGTCAAGCGTGCCCTTCACTTCACTAGCTGAAAGAAATTGGAAATATAATCTTGGATATTGCATGTGTATTACATCAATCTTTTTCGTTGTGTTTTACGTCCTTTTTACTGCTATAGTTGAGGACGTGCGAGATTTTGATGATAGAGGAATATGGAGTACACCGAAAACAAGCACCGACCTTAGGTCTATATACTTCTCACTTGTAAATATTTTTACATAAATTAATTAATGTGACCCCGTTGTGCATATATCATGTCAAACATCGTTAAGGTAATACATATTTTTAAGAATCATTTTACCAAAGAGTTACCATAAATTTGAAATGAGTTAAATCTGAACTTAGAAAACAAATAAAAAAACATACATAAATTCTGAGTACATTTGTATATACATGCAAGATGGCGTCTAATACGTAGCAACTTATTCTCTTATCAATCATATCACTCAAAGATGATGTAACACACACATGTGCTGCACCTTTTAAATTTGTAATAGATACAGTATGCCAAAACAAAGGAATTAAACTGCATCATACAGCTGTTTCGTCCTCCTAGGACACTTCAGTGATGCTAGTGGCAAAAAGGTGGGAATCCAAAATTTCTAAACTAATGTAGAAGCAGAAGGGTCAGGTGCGTAGAACCCCTTTAATTTATGAATTTAGATGTAACATTAAACAAGTTCTGTAATATTTCAATTCGTGAACTACGAAAATGTGTAACTACATTGCAGACCAGGATTCTATGACTGGACTCTAGTTATTCCTAAAGTAAATCTAAGGGGAGGTAACTGCTATATAATCTGGATAATTCATGTCTATTTTCTGCATTTGTACAGGGACTATTGAACAATGATACATTCAGAAACTAGGCTGTCTTATTACAAAATTTTAAAGGAAAAGAAAGAAACGAGCCGTTTTCATTTTAAATAGTTCTACCGAATTACCCGATCTGATTAAAATCACATCTTGATCTCCAACCCGTTCCGTAAACTTTTTTCTGTTGCGTCAAGATCTGAGGGCATCCCATAGAAGGTCACGTTCAGATGACCTTTTGCAATAAGACAGTCAAATTTCTACTTTAAGAGCCTGAAATGTGGATTGTGAGGCGACAATGCTTGCATAATTGTATCGTTGTATGTTTACGCGACCTAAAATAACAGGATGGCAGAAATATGCCACCATACATTTCGTCACAACAAGCTAATGTACTTATTGTGACAAAATTATTTGCTGCATATGACAGCGTCATTAGAAGATTCTACTAGAGTGGAGATGACAAAAGAGATCAAAATGTGATTTCAATCAGATTACCGAATTACCGAACAAAAGTACAATATGCGTATATGTCTTACATGTATCATACTACTCCGTATACGATACATGTACTAAATTAATTCCACTGTTTATATCTTATGTGAATAGTAATCACTACATGATACCTTTAAATGCAGATTTTGGAGGTGACGGTGGCTGTTCCACTTCTTGTTCCTCTTGCTGTTCCGTGGGTGGTGGTGCACCTTCTTCGCCTTCCGCTGGAGCCGGCTTGGGGTCGGGTGGAGGGACCGCTGCAAACATATTACTCTCATAACACAAAATTTCATTTCTAAAAGCATGTAATCAAATTAACTTCATTAACAGAGAATATAAACATTGGACAAATCTGAGGTTGCTTACACTGAAGAATCAGGAAAACAATTCTTAAACATAAATTGAAATTTACTTAAAAAGTTAGAAAAACATGGGAACGAAATGCATGAGGAATTTTTAAAAACAAAATATATCATTAATATGAATCGTGATGTCTTATATTACTCAAGCTTTTAATGCAAAACACATGCCTCTGTGTAATGGACGTTACCACCCACCACCCGCACTCTTATACAGTTTTACTTTTTTTCAAAAACAGTATATACATTGACTTGTCGCGACACCTCTAGTTCGACTAATTTTTAAAAAGATTTCCCTGTATGTAAACATACAAGGAGATAAACCTTTATTTTGAAAAAAATGACATAATTGTGAATAACATTATATTTTTAAATGTTAATAGATGTATAACCATTGAACGTCTGTCAGATTGCATTTATTGTCAATATGAATTCAATCTGGGTGTAGGAGAATATTCATATCAAGATAAATATTCATGACTATTTATCTTGCATCCGGATTGCATTGATCTTGACAATAAATACAATATGACCGACGTTCAATGGTTAACGATTAACGATCAAAAGTCGTAGCGAAGGTTTCTGACGATGAGAATATCAAAAAATGCTGAAATTTCCATATTGATGTATTATTTTCTTTCTTTTTCTAAGTCATTAATTTTGAAGTTTTTTCCATGTTAATGATATGTTTTTTTGAAAACTTAAACCTAAAGGATCTACGTCACACTGGCCATCAGAATGTATAAAGACGATGTTAGAAACATAACTTTTGTTTTCATTATAATGCTGGAATAAGCGACGGCTGTTAGACAGTGAATACATATTCAAATCCTCTTTGACTGAAATATTTGAAGTGTTCGAAAAAAACGTGTTACGAGACTAACAAGTGTACGCATCCTACTGTTTATCCTATAATAAAAAGTGTAGTGCTATTAAAAATTGAAAGAAAATGTTATAAATCTCGTTTATATACCTTGTTATATTCGTAACTTTCCAGAACAAATTGACCATTGAATGCCTAATATACGTAACTTCAGGAACTTTTTCCTAATTCTGAAAAATTCTGAAAATAAATCGAGTTGATAACAATGCAGAAATAAGCCCAAAAAGGAGTTAACGTGGTAACTAACAAGAAACTCTTGACAGAAAAATCCTAAGAATTGAAAATAATCTATAAATATAAAAAATTATTAGACTTGATTTTCGCTTCAAGTTTTGCCGAAAGTTACGTATATTTGGCCTTTAAATATAGAAAAATTAATATGGGTACTCTACAGGGACAGTGGACAATCTGAGGGAGACGCCATGGTTTTGTCATCCTGTCGCATGATATGTTGTAAATATTGTATATCTTATTTATCTTGACCATGTGTAACACGAGCTTTGAGCTCAACATGATATAAGGTATAAATAAAGTCTATTATGTAGAACTTATCAAACATATTCTGATGTACAATCTCACCATTGGATATGGCATTTATCTGTAGCACCATGTCCTCTAGTTCCGCCTCTGTTGGTTGTTCCCCTACAGCTCGTAACAGAGTACCTAGATCCTTCAGGGGAATCGTACCCTTATCCTCTATGTCAAACATGCCGAACGCCTCTTTGATTTCTGAAAATTGAAAGGAAAATCAATCACTTTTATATGTTGTGTGTCACTTTTTTAACAAGAATATCAATGAAAACCGAAAAACATATCCGTGTTTTTGATTTCGTAAAGCTTGTTTGAATTTAAATGCATGAAGAACAGTCTTACATATCGTGAGTTTAACCTTCTCTTGTATTTTTACAGACGTTTTCATATAATTATTTCCTTTATTCACGTTTTGCCTCTAGTTTTATAGATTTTGAGTTCGGATTATGGTTTTGTTGACTAAAGGTTATTTTTATTTGATTATTCAAATGATTATTTCGACAGTATTAATCATGTAGATGACATCAATAGTTTGTGTGCAACATATGCTCAGCTCGCTGATACATAAACAACAAAAAGTATTATATAATACTATATATATATCCCTTATTGAGGCGCCCTGTTGTTGGAAATATTTCTGCATAGTTCTAACATCCAGCTTTCTGAAATATACTGAAATATATCTACGTCATTGTTATATCGATGACTCTAAACTAAAATGGTTCTGATTCTGTTGCTCTCACATCACTTGAATGAATTAAACTTTATGACCATTTTGTATATTTCCACTGCATCCCTCCTTTTACTACGATGATACTATGAAAGGTTTATAGGTACTGTAAAACGGATATTTGTTTGTGAAAATCAGAGGAAATATATCCACATCCAAAATTAATATCAATAACAAAGTTGATTTTATAAACATACATAATATATATCAGAGGCACTGCCCGTCAAATCACGATTTATCCACGCGCACGGATCACCGAAGCCATAATCCGAACTCGATTAAATCGAAAGAGTAAGCGTCTTTTGCTTCATCGACGAAAGCCGCCTTGTTAATCTTGATCACATCCCAGTAAACATCATGTCCTCAAAATGAGAACCGAGTCATCATTGTCAATCACAACATGTAACCATTATAGCTGCTCCAATATATTCTCATTAATCTACCGAAGTTGACTTTTTCTTTAAAAATGCTGTCCAATATTTAAGACATATCTATGCAGACTTGGTGGTCGAAGGTGAATTTCTTATTTGTTTCTATCTATCTACAAATTGTCTCATCTTCGAGAAAACCTTTAAATGTTTCAATTACTCTGTATCGATACAAAGCTATTTAAGTTTATGTTCAGAAATTCACTACAATACAAACCTTCTAGCTTGTCTTCATCCAGTAGGTCCGCCTGAAACATCAAGAAGATTTATACGTTAGAAACTAATATAAGCAATATAAAATGATGACAATTGCAACCGCAAACGCTACTGATAAAGAGTTTTACTGCTGCAATCCAATCAAAACCATATCTTTGATCTCCGCGCCGTTCTGTAAACTTCTCTCTGCATCAAGATCTGACAACATCTTATAGGGGGGTCATGTCCTTGTGACCTTTTGCATTAGCCAATTAAATAACTAATTTCAGTATCTTGAATGTGCATTTTTTTGAGGCAACAAAGCTTGCATAGTCCTACATGTATCTATACGTTTAGTCATTTCGTCTCAAAAGGTGTATGTGCAATTTTGTGACGAAATGACTTGCTGCAGACGACAACGTTATTGGAAAATTCTACTAGTGTTAAGTAAATAGGCGACAAAGATTACCAGAACATAACGTCTTATGGGATGTTGTCGAATTCTCATAATTATAACGGAAGGGAGTAAGGATATGCAATTTAATCGGATTGTTACTGCTGAAAGAAAGGCATTAAGTCGTTATCATGCTCTAGCAAAGATTCTGTGTCCAAATCTTCTTTTCCTCGTGAACTTGTAAGAATGTACAATTAGCACATACCCTCTGACCATGAGATTTGTTTCTTTAAAACGACTCCTAATTATTGCACTTTAACAATTGATATATCGAATATTATTCATTCCATAAAATTGATATTTTTCACTTTTGAAAATATCACTTGTTCTGGATTATTTGAATATTTGAAATCAATAATGGGAGAACTTAAAATTTGCTTCGCTAGGTTGTGCCATTAAAATATGTATTAATAAACAGATTATACAACAATATCTTCAGTAATATCAATAACATTTCACTCATTTGGCTATTAAAATATTTTTTTTAATATTTTTCACTCGTTCTGCGCAATAGTGAAAGATCTCAAAATTTTAGCGCCATTGATGAAATATATTTTGTATTACTGAATACACTGTTAGATATCCTCTCTATAAATAAATGTAATTAAGCACAGCCATAATCTTTGGAATGCTATCAGCACGACAATTGTTACTCCGTAAAATGAATTACCGCTAAAATACGGAAGTTTAAGTATTTCTGTATAACATAGTCACTTCTAAAAACCGAAATCAGGTTCTCACTTCGTCTAATAACTGTCAACTGGTTTTCCCCTTCGTCTCTGTTCATTGATTCCCCAAGGGGGAATCAATTAACAGAGACGAGGAGGGACACCTAAGGGGGAATCAATGAACAGAGACGAGGAGGGACACCTTAGGGGGAATCAATGAACAGAGACGAGGAGGGACACCTTAGGGGGAATCAATGAACAGAGACGAGGAGGGACACCTAAGGGGGAATCAATGAACAGAGACGAGGAGGGACACCTAAGGGGGAATCAATGAACAGAGACGAGGAGGGACACCTTAGGGGGAATCAATGAACAGAGACGAGGAGGGACACCTAAGGGGGAATCAATGAACAGAGACGAGGAGGGACACCTAAGGGGGAATCAATGAACAGAGACGAGGAGGGACACCTTAGGGGGAATCAATGAACAGAGACGAGGAGGGACACCTACGGGGGAATCAATGAACAGAGACGAGGGGGGACACCAGTTGAGTCATATTTATGACCCTATTTTAACATCCAATAAGGGGCGGAATGGGTAATCATCTTAACACCCCCCTCTGTCTACCTGTAGTATTAGAGTACATTTGGACGAAATGCCGCGCTACGTTTTTGACAGCTGGCTTCTCTAACTCGCCCTAATTTGGGTAGTGAGCTGATTTCAGCGGTCAGAACACCGACACTCGGTTATTGTACTCTTTGCTTGACAAAGGAAACCGACGTTTTCGAAAGCTCGCAAATTAAGTTTTCAATTCCTGTTTGTGTACAAAACAAACTCAGTATATACGATATTATTATTCCTTTTTAAACGAGGTTCATTAACATTTTCGTGGTCTTTAGAGACACGCTCTAAAGATTATGTTAATATCGGTGAAAAAAAATCACCCTATTAAAGTTAAGAGACCCGCAATGCGGCGTTCACAATGGGCTTTTATTAATGATAATGTGGTAATGGTAATTATCATTAATGACTACGAACATTTGATGAAAGGAAAACTATGAATCGAATGGCTTTTGATTTATGACATTTTAGAAAATGAGTACGTGGAATATGTCTATGCTACATATATCAAAGCATAAAATATAGGCAAAATACGTATATAACACTCTATAATGCAAATATAAATGCGTTAACTATTGATGAATGTCTAAACTCATTTATCCTTAGAGACACATTTAAACTCATCTCAGGGGTGAAGATTCATCGTTTGCCATACAATGCTTTGGTGAATCGCTGCCGGGGCTATATATTAATTGTTGCTATTCAGAGTATTTCAATAACCATATAAATAAAATCCCATAAATAGTTCGACGAATACATGGTATTCGAGATCTAAGTTTTTCGGAATATGTTCGAACTCGATCGGGACCAAACGAACTGTTCAACGAATGAGGGGTATTTCGAGTAAAGCGGGTTCGAGAAAGTGGGTTTTTACTGTACAGGTCATGTTTGAACGCTTTGTAAACACTGACGGTATCGGGTGATATACGACCAGAACGTACCATTATATATTGTTATACAAAACTGTATACAAGCATGTTTACTTAAAAAGACTAAAACGTGTTCAATGAGACGATCAAATTACAATATACGACAGTTAAATTAAGGATCCCCATACCACAAACCGTAGCTGTAGTTGGTTTGGTTTTATTTCGCTTAATGTCCTATTCATAGCTTAGGCCATTTAAGGACGGCCTTCATGTGTACGTGATGTGAAGTGTACGTGTGGAGTGCGTTTATATCAGCCTCCTTCCGAGAATTCGGAATTGATGCCGACTTCCCAGCGTTTCCACACTGAAGTATACTGCCGCAGGCAACCAGTAGAACACCCCATCCGGTCGCATTATACTGAAAGTGGGTGAACCATCCTCGATATCCTGTGGATACGATCACCAACGCGTTCTTTACCGTGGAATATTACATGACAATACGGAGGCTCCGTGTGCGCCACCTTGTGATGAAACAAGAAGACTGGTTCGACCCTTTGATGTACATCAAAAGAATATCGTGGTCACATAACGGTGAAAATTGACCGGCTTTGAAGTCGGTTGTGACTCCTTTGTATTCTTTAAATGACAGGCATGCAGCCTAGCGATTGGCCAGAGTTGTTATGTTATGTTATATTCCAGGGGCGTAGAGAGCGTAGGTGATCGTAATCCCTGGATATCGAGGATGTTTGTGAATCATTTGTTCCTCTTCCATATAATGTTCAGTGCCAAACAGGGAGTATATTTTGTAGTATGTCTCGACCAGATGACATATAACCCGTAGCTTTCCTCACAGAAGCAAACTCTCCACTTAATGCCACAAATGAATCGGAGTCAAGGGAGCTATTAAAATGATAGTAGAAAGGAGAACAGAAAAGATAACATGCCAAATTTGGCTGATTACTACAAGCATGCAAAGTGTTTTTTTAGTTTGTTCAGGTTTACGTCATCACGAGAGATAAACTAATAAATCTTCTATTATCACTAGTGATCATATAAGTTTAGTTCCGTTATCATTGATCATATTTGTCTATCTTTTTCGCATATCATTTACCTATTGTTTAAAAACCTTAATAGTATATTTTAGAAATGAATAAATATTTAATAAAATTTGATAATGTGTTTTGTATGTGTTACTACAATGTATGCAGGCCTTGCTGTGCAAGTGCAAAATTCGATTTGGTTTTTTGTGACTCACGTCCTTGTTCATTTAAGGACGTGCGAGGTTTTTGTGGTGGAGGAAAGCCGGAGTACCCGGAAAAAATCCACGAACCTACGGCTAGTGCATATCAATGGCTCCACATAAGCCTCGAACCTGCAACCAAGTGTAGGAGGGCTAGTGTTATCAGAACGTCAGACACCTTAAAGGCCCAATATACGTAACTTTCGACAAAACTTGAAGAGAAAATCAAGCCTAATAACGTATTAGATTTAGCTAAGATTAACTGATTTAAGCAATATTCAAGATGAATTCTTTCGCGGTTACCGGTACAGCAGCAGTTGAAAAACGCTATTTGTAAACACGCGCCCATTTCGAACCGTCTTCTACCTTCGGTTTGTTGTTGAAGTGGGCCCCACCTGAATTATTTTCAATTCTTTGGATTTTTTTTCTCCAGAGTTTCTTGTTAGTTACCGCTCAGGTTCACTTCGTTTGAGGCTTATTTTTGCATCGTTATCAACTGGATTGTTTTTCAGAATTTTTCAGAATCACGAAAATTTCCCTGAAGTTACGTATATTGGGCCTTTAAGTAATCGCCACCGCGCATCATACAAGCGGGGAAAACTGAACACGTGAAAATTCCTAGTGAAAGGGGACATGCACCCTTAAGAGTATCGATAAAAAGGGCATTGACGAGATTAACAAATAAAGGTATTTAAAGAACCCTTACAATACTGTACAATAATGAAATAGCCTTTAGACCCAATCTTTGTTTACATGTCATTTATGTCAAACACATTGAGTACATCTTAAATGATAAATATTCGACATCATTTTGATATTAAATTCTTTGGTCGAGTTGAATGCGATTGAAAAGCGAAGTATAGGTCTCCTATTGACAACAACCTGTACACGTTATATAGCCCATAGACTTAAGGATTCTCTCATCGCTGCCAAAAATTCTTTTTTTTTATATATATTTATACTTTTTCCGGCATGAGTTATGAAAAGATATATATCGTAGAACGTTTAAGGAATACAAGAAAAGAGAAAGAATAAAAAATCACCAAAAATGTTCCTAAATCTCGTTCACTTTGCATAATCTAATTCACTGGACTTCTTGGTCTATCCCAGTCCCACCCAGTGTGTGTGCTACTTGTTAAACGATATCATTATTGACGGTAAGAAAAGTATATGTTGTATATGGAGAAACCGAAAGTAAATACGCCATGCGATAAAAGAATACTTTCATATCTGAAAGCTGTTCAGAAGCTTGAAGAAATGAATAAAAAAACCATCTTATACGACGGGGAAACTCATGATTGATTCTCCCTGTTTACACACTGTATACGTCTTTCAGCTTTGTACGGCCGATAAGATCTCTAGACTAATAAGATTAAAGACCGAAATATGTCGAAGTGGCAGTAACTAATACTATCGATTGTTAGACTTAATAGGATTTAACTTCGATCGCCTTCTAACCAGACCACAAACAAAGCCTCTTCAATGTCTGGATCTTTTCAATATTTTAATAGCTGAATATCGGTTCATGAGAGTCAAAAACGAAAGCATGACGAAATTAGAAAACGTGGTATTTTAGTCCTATAGTTAGACTTCAAAATTTGAACCCGAGTGTTGGTTTTTGAAAGTAAGCACACGAGACTTTTCCGAATGCTTCCAAATCTGCACCTAATACAATATTTGCACGAGTTCATCGCTAATAAGTACCAACTATTTGTCTCTCACATCTTCCTAAAGTAGAAAAGACAATATGATGAACGCATAGCACCCCACCATCATCAAGGGTTTGGAAGTTAGAGGATGAGGGGCATGACATGGGACAAAATTGACGACACCATGGTAACACAACATAAAATGATGACGCGATAGTGACATTTTCAGAATACTGAAAGTTGTGAATAGTCTTTACCTTGTGTATGTAAGGTCGAGTTTATATTTGTCCAAACAAAGGTTTGAATTTACATTTGATTAACATAACACTGAATATATCGGTGCCCTTAAATAATCAAAGATATTGAAAGGACTTTACAAACTCAACCACACAGACGGGGATAGCATCTTTATATACCCGAACTTTGAGTCATATATACATCCTGAAAACTTCATTATCCTGTAAGATGGGTTCAAACTACTCACATATACGTGTAGTACCTAACATTATAAAGTCCCAGGTTCAATCATTTTCTTAGTTTGATTCGGTGGAGCAAATAGTCCCCCTATAACTAGACCCAATACATTCTATCACAGGTATAACACTGAACACAGGGGTTTAACAGCCATCCGAGGTACATTCTTAACGAATGACCGTAAATTACAACCATTAGTCACTGATAAGATTAGTAAATATAATTATCATAAAGCAATACATATATCGGAATCAATATTTAGAAAACTGGTACCTCGACGCATTCAATACATTGATAGGATAACACATTTGAAATAAAATATGTTTCGTTCCAACCGATATGTAAGAAAATTTTGACTTACCATGTTGGATTCGGTGACTTGTTTTCGCTGTCTATAGTAGTGGGCACTTTAAATAAGAATGCATTACTGTATAAAGTGTGTATACCACTGACTGCGCGATCGCCGGTGTGTATATTGTGTACTGTAGAAACACTGGATACAAGACAATGGACACAGAAGATATCCTACAACACTATTGTTAGTACGATCTCTACAAATAGCTATCATTATGTTATATACGTGTATGGAAGCCCAGCAATGCCGACCTTCAGAACAGCGTTTGTATTTAGCGTAACGAAGTTCACAGACGGACGAACAAGTTTTAGCTTGAGCAGATGTGTTCGCCATTTGCTCGGTGATTAGTGACTACGCATGACTAAAAATGAATGCAATATTTAATTCATATAATTTGCCGTTTATTAAAGGATCGGTTGTCGTTCATTGGTGTATGATACACATACATGGATTGCATTATTATTAATATAATCTATTGTAACTTCTATATGCTGTGTCTTGCATTTGGAATAAAGAAATTGAAAGATATATATATATACATGTATATACCACAGGGGCTAGGCACGGACCTATGTCACTATGAAATGATTGTCAGGTATTTTTTTTTACCTTTTTCGAATATAGCCCCTCCCACTACTATATATCTGTGACGTCTACCTACCTTACCTACATATTGAATCGTGCGTGCTAGCTAGTGCACCGTACTGGATATGTAGGTAAGTCAACATTTGTTACAGTGAATGTCAAAACCATGACAACCAATATTTATATTTACATTTCCCTTTTTTTAGTCAGCACACAGTTCATGCAGAAATAAACATATAATATCAGTCAAAACATGTTTTAACGCCATGGTAGACCAAGACAGTTACATGTAATAGCCATCAATGGAGCTGGGCAATCTCCAACGCTACTATTATGACGTCATACAGTATGATGACGTCTGGGTATGGAGTATACGTGAACAGTTAATAATTGATGTTAGAAAGATAAACACAAGGAAATTGATTTCATGGAAGAAGATGGAAAGTTAGACGAGTAGAACATATACAGTATACTCCTACATGTACATTCTATTTAATAAGTAAAATAATTATTAAGCTTACATGTAATTGTTTTCATTTAAAAGGGTAAATAACATTTTTGGTGAAAGGCAAGTGCACTACCCACTGCATCACCCGACCACCAAGTTGTTTCACAATTATGATTAGACAACCAATCTGATTAAATCATTGATCCTTGTTCAACATCCCATAAGAGGTCACGTTCAGATGACCTTTGTCGCCTCTTTACTTAAAACTAAAATATTTTTTCAATGACCTGTAATCTTGCAGCAAGCCATTTCGTCACATTAATCCACATGAACTTTTTGGTGACGAAATGACTAAACGGACAAATGCGATTATGCATGCTTTGTCGCCTCAAAATTTCACTGTCAAGATTCTGACAGTAGTAATTTGATTGGCTAATGCAAAAGGTCATCGGGACATGACCCCCTATGGGATTTTCTCAGATCTTAATGCAGCAGAGAGAAGTTTACGGAACGGCTCGGAGATCAAGATATGATTTTAATCCGATTGAACAAATGGAATGGTAATTTTAATCCCTCCAAAATTGATGAAGTACTCTTTCGTAACGCTAACAACCGCTTTAACATCAACTTAACGTTTAATGATACATGTACATTAGGCCTACTATAAAACTTCAGCTAATCATAAACATCTCGGGATAGCATTTAATAAAATCTGTAAATGGACTGAACACGTAAATAACATAGTTAAATCATTATAAAACACTTATCAGTGTTACGGAAATTAAAATATACTTTAAGTAGAAATACGTTTTCAAAACTGTACACTGTTTTTAAGGCCTCTTTTGGTATACGCATGCGAGCTATGGGATATATGTAATAGTGTTAACGCAGACAAATTAGAAAAACTAGTTAAAAGCAGCCAGAATAGTGACTGGTCTTCCTATTTTTACAAGTCAACATAGTTTATATTTTGAGACTGGGTGGGAAACAATGAGTAGTCGTCGAAAATCAAGGAAACTAACATTATAATACAAGATACCTTACCCCTTCATATTTACAAGATATTATGCCAAGTTCAGTACACAATGTTAGCAACTATAATTTGAGAAATCATAATGATTTTGAAATTCCAAGATGTAGATTGACATTTATACCGAATACTGTAAAACATTTGGAACAGTCTTGATTTTCAAACTAGATCATGTAATAGCATATCGTCTTTTAAAAGAAAAACTTCTTTAAAAGGAGAATGTGCTCCTAATTTTTACTCTTGTCGCGACAGGGAATTTAATATCCTACATACAAGATTTAGATCACAGCTGCTTGAGTTTCTGTCAGTAAATAATGAATATATATATATGTGTGAAATGAGCCTCCCATTACAGTAACATTCTGTAATGGGCCGTGGCTCCATATATATATAAACATTTTTATTTTTATATACTGACAGAAACTCAAGCAACTGTGCTTAGATATAGCTGTAGTTCCTTATGCTCCGATCTTAAACGTATTACACCCCAGTGTAGATGTGCCATGCTATAGAAAGTGCAGAACATTATTTATTAGATTGTTCTTTATTTACTAACTCTAGAAATACGTTAATAATAAAATTTGCAAATGGTCTTAATTCAAATAAAATATCAGAAGATCTGTTGTTGTTTGGCTCTAAAAATACTCTCTGAGAATGAAAACTTCGGTCTATTTTTATTAGTTCAAGAGTTTATTAAACACTAAAAAGGTTTTAACCAAAATAATTGAAATTATTATTTATATATATACTTAGCATTGTGATACTATGGTGACGCAGTGGATCACATCCGCAAAGTGGGAGCCTAAAGCTCGGAATTCCATGGAAACCAGTATTGTGGATCTACTGCGTCATCAGGTCATCATATTACTGACTAATACATGCATGTTGGTCGTTATCAGTTAATTCATTTTTGTTGATTATTATAGACATTGTCTAAATTCAACGTCCTTAATCGGACCATATTGAATTGTAAAACATTTACCACGTCGACAAAGT
Organism: Mimachlamys varia; assembly: GCA_947623455.1. Taxonomy (NCBI): domain Eukaryota; kingdom Metazoa; phylum Mollusca; class Bivalvia; order Pectinida; family Pectinidae; genus Mimachlamys; species Mimachlamys varia. The sequence goes on from OX392542.1 coordinate 32,492,181, forward strand.
CCGTCCTAGTTTATCAGTATGCAGTAAAAGGTTCACTTCATTATACATGTGCATAATGCTATGCTGACATGTACGGGTATATACAACAAAAACATTTTAATTTGATATATTTTTGTAAATTTTGAGAGTGTCATTTTTCATATCTGTTTTTTTTTCTAATTTGCGGTCAAATGTATATATCATCATTTATGTTTTACAGGAGAAGACTAATTATAAGTTGTTTAACTTGTGTCTGATCCCATTTGTATATTTGCAAATAAAATATGTTTAAATCAAAATCAAGTGGAAAATGAAATTGGGTTTCACATATGCGGCCAGGGTTCGATTCTCCGATCGGATCATCTTAGAGTTTGGCTTTGAATAATGTCACAGCAAAACTAAAAGTTTAGTGTATGCGCCTTGAAGATGAGTCGAGAAGTCTATTTGGATCATTTGGTGTACATAAAACAATCTCGCTGTCGCATGACGGTAAAATATATTGGCTTTAAATTCGGATATCGATCCCCTGTAATCCACCATGGCCATTATCAGCCTAATGGTTGGTCAGGTATTGTACTGTACCTGGCAAGCGGATTACCTTCAATTTAGTTATGACATATATTCCAGTGATGCAGAAAGCGAAAGTGTAAGTAACCCTGAATAGAAATGGGGTCAACTGGATTCACTTGTACATTACCCCCCCCCCCCCCCCTCCCACAGCCTCCCCCAAAGTTTGGTGATTAAAAATTGTGAAACAGTGTTTTATAGATGTTTTAACTTTTTTCTTTTTAATTTATCTCAGTTTTTATATTTAAAACTTAAAGAAAGTGTGTAACTGCCATTGGAGAGGATTCAAAGAGAAATCTCATAATGTATAACCAATTAAAGTGATATTTTTTTTATAGAAGGGAGAAAACACTGTTGTCCCGATTTGTTTTTCAGATGTAAGCTGTCAAGTGGCAAAGAGGATAGGGAATTTTTGCCTCTCAACGAGGCCGCGGTGGCCGAGTGGTTAAGGTGTCCCGATTCTACCACTAACCCTCCACCTCTGGGTTGCGAGTTCGAAACCCACGTGGATCAGTTGCCAGGTACTGACCGAAAGTCGGTGGTTTTTATCTGGGTACTCCGGCTTTCCTCCACCTCTAAAACCCGGCACGTCCTTAAGTGACCCTGGCTAGTAATATGACGTAGAACAAAATAAACCAAAACAAATCAATGATTCCTTGGTCGGACGTCGAAACGGGTTTTCTTTTGGTACTCCGGTTTTTCTTTCACAATATCTTACTGCCCGCTCGCTTACATCCGGGCCAAAAAATGGAGTAACAAAATTAAAATAACGTGTATAATAATTGTTATAAAGGCGTAAAAATTCATTTGGTGTTGCAAAGGGGTACGTGTGTATTAACAACCAGCCCATATATGTTGTTTGGGTCTTTTCATGATGAATTTTTTCAACTAATTTTACTAATAGCTTAAACCCCACCCCCCCCATCCTCGCGTTTTAAACTTAGATAAAACCTCCAAATGGTCAAAATTTTTGAGATTTTTGTCTCAATAATTTTATAACTATGTCTTTTTCTAGAGACTGTGACTGTCTAGTAAAGGGACAAACATACACTTTATATAATGATAAGTATATTTATGTCCTGTATTTAGTAAATTACAGTGTTCAGTGTACGTCATACATGTCGTTGGGACCCCGTCGCAGTGGTTAAGGTGCCTGACAGTCTGCTTCCACTAGCCCTCCACCACTGGATCGCGGGCAGTTGCTACAGTGTATAAAGATACTGGACGAAGGTCGATGTTGTTTTTTTCGAGAACTCCGGTTATCCTCCACCACTAAAAGCAGACACGTCCATAGCTGTTAATAGGACGCAAGTCATCAGCAAGTCGAAACCAAACAAAAGCTACCTGTCCGTGGGTTTGGCAGAAAGGTGTTCCGTATTCATTGAGGGTGGACGGCGCACGTCCCACCGTATATAATTACAGTGGGCAGTATTGTTATCGGTGGTTACAACAGTACTACCTATCAATTATTGAAACCAATAGGCACTCTCACATTGAATACTGTAGTGTATAAAAAATCTGCAGTGAAAAGAAGCGAAGTTTTATATACGACTATCATTTATTATAAAAGCTTTCATTGAAATCTAATACAAAAGCTCACTTGGTGGTGGATCAGTTCATTTTATGTCTGCCGATACCCGCCATTCTCCCGCAACAAAGCATTGCACATGACACAGTCCGGCGTTCATGACTATAATTACTACATTTGGTAATTAAAAACCGAAACATGCAGTGACCCAGCATTTCCTTCGAGATTGGTTTTATATTACTTGAATAATAAATACAACAAACACAAACTGTCTAGCATTGACCGAATAGATCGTATAGAGCGTTGGGAATAGACCGCACAACATACAGTTTTGTATACATGTATACAATATATAAGGCTCGATATATACCACGGTAAGAATAGGTACAAATGTACAAGGGTTCCAAGACGTATATAGTACACCTTTCCCCTCTTGGGCTTAGTAATCTCTGACTGCAAATATATTGGCGTATACGCAATGATTACAGAATTTTGCAGAGGCCCTCGACATATACATAAAAGAAGCAATTTAGATTACCCGCGTTTTTTAAAATCAAATAGAATGAAAAATACCTATATTCAGACAAAGGAATCCATACTTGATAATTAAATACCATGTGGCCGATGTCCCATTAGGTCAGTTTAATTATTGGGAAAGCCCGCGCCAAATATACGAGAAATTGTGTTGGTATACTTCAAACTAGCCAAAAGCAGATATTATTGAAAACTTGCACACACAGGGGCCCTCTGACGGGAAATTTGTTATGATACAGTTATGTTAAGGCACCGGACATACAACGTGATACAGTTATGTAGAGTCCCCGGACATACAACGTAATACAGTTATATAGAGGCCCAAGCATACAACGTGATACAGTTATATAGAGGCCCAAGCATACAACGTGATACAGTTATGTAGAGGCCCCGGACATACAACGTGATACAGTTATATAGAGGCCCAGGACATACAACGTGATACAGTTATATAGAGACCCAGGACATACAACGTGGTACAGTTATGTAGAGGCCCCGGACATACAACGTGATACAGTTATATAGAGGCCCAAGCATACAACGTGATACAGTTATGTAGAGGCCCCGGATATACAACGTGATACAGTTATATAGAGGCCCAGGACATACAACGAGATACAGTTATGTAGAGGCCCCGGACAAACAACGTGATACAGTTATGTAGAGGCCCCGGACATACAACGGGATACAGTTATGTAGAGGCCCCGGGCATACAACGGGATACAGTTATATAGAGGCCCTGAACATACAACGTGATACAGTTATATAAAGGCCCAAGACATACAACGGTATACAGTTATATAGAGGCCCCGGGCATACAACGGGATACAGTTATATAGAGACCCTGAACATACAACGTGATACACTTATATAGAGGCCCCAGACATACAACGTGATACAGTTATATAGAGGCCCCGGACATACAACGGGATACAATTATATAGGAGCCCCAGACATACAACGGGATACAGTTATGTTGAGGCCCAGGACATACAACGCGATACAGTTATGTAGAGGCCCCGGACATACAACGGGATACAGTTATGTAGAGGCTCAGGACATACATGTACAACGGGATACAGTTATATAGAGGCCCCGGACATACAATGGGATACAGTTATATAGAGGGTGGGACATACAACGTGATACAGTTATATAGAGGCCCCGGGCACACAACGTGATACACTTATGTATAGGCCCCAGCATACAACGGTATACAGTTATATAGAGGTCCCGGACATAAAACGGGATACAGTTATATAGAGGCCCCGGACAAACAACGTGATACACTTATGTATAGGCCCCAGCATACAACGGTATACAGTTATATAGAGGTCCCGGACATACAACGGGATACAGTTATGTAGAGGCCCCGGACATACAACGGGATACAGTTATGTAGAGGCCCAGGACATACAACGGAATACAGTTATGTAGAGGCTCAGGACATACATGTACAACGGGATACAGTTATATAGAGGGTGGGGCATACAACATGATACAGTTATATAAAGGCCCCGGGCACACAACGTGATACACTTATGTATAGGCCCAAGCATACAACGGTATACAGTTATATAGAGGCCCCGGGCATACAACGTGACACAGTTATATAGAGGCCCCGGACATACAACGGAATGCAGTTATGTATAGGCCTTGGGCATACAACGGGATACAGTTGGATGTATGTAGAGGTCCCGGACATACAACGGGATACAGTTATGTAGAGGCCCCGGACAAACAGCGGGATACAGTTATATAGAGGCCCCGGACATACAACGGGATACAGTTATATAGAGGGTGGGGCATACAACGTGATACAGTTATATAGAGGCCCCGGGCACACAGCGTGATACACTTATGTATAGGCCCCAGCATACAACGGTATACAGTTATATAGAGGCCCCGGGCATACAACGTGACACAGTTATATAGAGGCCCCGGACATACAACGGAATGCAGTTATGTATAGGCCTTGGGCATATAACGGGATACAGTTGGATGTATGTAGAGGTCCCGGACATACAACGGGATACAGTTATGTAGAGGCCCCGGACAAACAACGGGATACAGTTATATAGAGGCCCCGGGCATACAACGTGATACAGTTATGTAGAGGCCCCAGCATACAACGGTATACAGTTATGTAAAGCCCCCGGATATACAACGGGATACAGTTATGTAGAGGCCCCAGCATACAACGGTATACAGTTATGTAAAGCCCCCGGATATACAACGGGATACAGTTATGTAGAGGCCCCAGCATACAACGGTATACAGTTATGTAAAGCCCCCGGATATACAACGGGATACAGTTATATAGAGGCCCCGGACATACAAAGGTATATACAGTTATATAGAGGCCCCGGGCACACAACGGTATACAGTTATATATAGGCCTTGGACATATAACGGGATACAGTTATGTATAGGCCTTGGACATACAACGGGATACAGTTAGATGTATGTAGAAGCCCCGGACATACATTGGGATACAGTTATATAGAGGACCCGGACATACAACGTGATATAGTTATATAGAGGCCCCGGACATACAACGTGATATAGTTATATAGAGGCCCCGGGCACACAACGTGATACACTTATGTAGAGGCCCCGGGCATACAACGGGATGCAGTTATATAGAGGCCCCGGACATACAACGGGGGACAGTTATGTATAGGCCCTGGACATACAACGTGACACAGTTATATGGATGTCCCGGACATTCAACGTGATACAATTATACTGGGCAATTTCATTTTCCTTCCTTCCCGCTTTTCCTCCGTCCCTTCCCCGCGCCACCTTTTTTAATAAAAACATGTATTTTGCATAATAGAAGTAGTTTTCATCTGTATACAAGAAAGATAAAACACATATTTCAAGTTTTGAGAAAATATTTAATTTATGACATAGCAAAAATATGGGTATTATACATATTTACTCTGACCGGTTCCTGAGTCATCGTTACTGACCACAAACTTCAAAGAATGGCTGGAAACACGCCTGAATGATTATATTGGGTGTAAAATGAAGAATGAAGACTGTTGGCTTATGATGACTCCATCAAGACGACGTATTTGCTAAGTTTTTGTATGCAAATCGAAGGACAAATTCCTCCCTCTAAGATCTGGTTCGGACCTAACAATTGTTCGTCCATTGACAACTTGATCCATGTCCTCGTTCAATTATCAATGAATGACTGTTTAAATGATTCAATCACTGAATCATAGTACAATATATATATATAAACACAAATATAATTTTCGTAAACCGTAAATTGTTTTCTTTTTGTATATCATGACCGTTGTTAAGACTAGACATTTTCTTTATAGTGGACTTCCGTATCATTTTGGCTGTAGCATCATTTTGACAAATTCTGAAATTAGAATAAAAATGTGTTTCAATTGATCATGTGTTCTTCAATTATTTGTGAAAAGGTCTTTTGAAAAAAAAACCAACAAAGCTATTTGCTGAGGTAATAATAAAGTATGTGTCTTTTCGTAAACAGAATCGTCTCCCTTTTTGCTAATTCTCGTTGTGAGGTCATTACACTGGTAGTCGTGATAGGTCACCGACTTAAATAGGAAACTAGGCTGATGACGACTTTCCCTCGTAAACTAATAATGTCACAATGGTATTGACATAAATACCAAAAAAAACAGGGATTAACTCTTTTTTGCCGAAAAAAACCATCTAGGGGTGTACAAGATATTTACAGTACCCAACCACCTGTGTACATGACTCTACAGTACATGTACGTTAGTTATAATTAGCTTCGCCTATAATCTATCTATGTTTGTAAGCCTTATTTTTTTATCCAGCATCGTTGCTGAATTCGTCTTACCATACTGGTACAGTTAATTTGCTTTTTAGCGCATTCTTAACGAAACATGCGATCCATACTCAAAACGAATAATAGAAAATACTGCTATCACCGTTTTCTGGAGACAAATGACAAATATTGTTTTTTTTGTGACTTTCAACATAAAAACATACCTTCATAATCGATCTGTTCATCTCCGTTAGTGTCAGCTTCTTTTATCATTTCGTCCACTTCTTCCTCTGTAAGCTTCTCCCCTAGACTTATCATGACATGGCGGAGTTCAGCTGCACTGATGAACCCATTCCCATCCTTGTCAAATATTCTGAACGCCTCTCGAAGTTCTTCGTCATCCGATGCTTCCCGAAGTTGTCTTACCATCATTGCTAAGAATTCTGGGAAATCAATTGTACCATTACCTGTTGAATGAAAGAATATTTTGATAAAGATGAAGCAGGTTTAGAAAAGTCGAAAACATTCTAAAACTAGAATAAAATAATAACGGAAAGATATTCGAACGATGGTAAGAAAACAAGTAGATTTGAACTTACGGTCAATGAATCATAACACGATATTTTTTGTATTTGCTTCATATTTTCATGACCATAGGTCGGTAGTATTTCTGCGGGAACTCCAGTTTCACCACTTAAAGCTGGTACGTCCTTAAATGACCTAAGCTGTTCATAGGACGTTAGACATAAACAAGGCAAAGGAAAGAAAACCAAAAACAAACGAAAAACTAAAACCAAAAATCAAACGGAAAAAAGGTAACCGCCTACATCATTATATGTAGGGGGCTGAAGTAGGCTTTTTTCTTTCGTCGTATGAGCAGTTGTGAAGGCAAGATTCCAAATATGACGTCACACTGTTACGTAAAATATACAAAGACGTCAGTGACCTAGATAAAACGACAAAGGGTGGCAATATATACTTACCATCAGAATCTACCTCGTTTATCATTTCTTTGAGATCCGACTCTGATGGGTGTTGACCTAGTGACCTCATTACTGTCCCGAGTTCCTTAGAAGTGATGGTACCGTCGCCATCTTTGTCAAACAAGCTGAATGCTTCTTTAAATTCTGTTGAAAAAACGTGCAGTTTCTTAAATTCTTATTTTAGAGAAATAAGTTTGAGAAATCTCCTTATTTGGTCTTGTTAAAGGCGATTTGCATGAAGATTAAAAGACATCTGTTATGGGATGCAACTAAGTTCTGTTTGTATACTCAACAAATTGGAAAAGAGCACGTGTATATCTTAGTTTCCTTTTACTTCAAATGCTGCAAAAATATAATGTTTATGCCACATAGTTTAAGTGCAAAATATTATTTATTTGGTTTAACATAATATTTGATGTGGCACAGTACTTTTTCTGTGTATCCATATTATTACGGTGTAACACCATATTTATTCGTGTAATACGACATACATTCGATGTAACACAATATGTAATTGTACATACCTGCTATCTGTTCTTCTGAAAGTTGTTCTACCGCCTGTAAAACAAACATAGAATATCACAGAATAATGACCTCAGATTAATAAACATTTATTGGCTTAACTTAAAAGTATCCATTAAAGAAGTTAAGGGGGGCTCATAATTTAATGAACTTTCCTCTGCAGCTTCCTTATGACGATTTTTAATGTTAAGGAACGTCCCCGTGTTAAGGAACGTCCTCGTGTTAAGGAACGTCCCTGTGTTAAGGAACTCCCCCATGTTAAGGAACGTCTCTATGTTAAGGAACGTCCCCGTGTTATGGAACGTCCCTGTGTTAAGGAACGTCCCTGTGTTAAGGAACGTCCCTGTATTAAGGAACGTCCCTGTGTTAAAGAACGTCTCTGTGTTAAGGAATGTCCCTGTGTTAAGGAACGTCCCTGTGTTAAGGAACGTCCCTGTGTTAAGGAACGTCCATGTGTTAAGGAACGTCCCTGTGTTAAGGAACGTCCCTGTGTTAAGGAACGTCCGTGTGTTAAGGAACGTCCCTGTGTTAAGGAACGTCCTTGTGTTAAGTAACGTCCCTGTGTTAAGGAACGTCCCTGTGTTAAGGAACGTCCCTATGTTAAGGAACGTCCCTGTGTTAAGGAACGTCCATGTGTTAAGGAACGTCCCTGTGTTAAGGAACGTCCATGTGTTAAGGAACGTCCCTATGTTAAGGAACGTCCCTGTGTTAAGGAACGTCCCTGTGTTAAGGAACGTCCCTATGTTAAGGAACGTCCCTGTGTTAAGGAACGTCCCTGTGTTAAGGAACGTCCCTGTGTTAAGGAACGTCCCTGTGTTAAGTAACGTCCCTGTGTTAAGGAACGTCCCTGTGTTAAGTAACGTCCATGTGTTAAGGAACGTCCCTGTGTTAAGTAACGTCTCTATGTTAAGGAAAGTCCCTGTGTTAAGGAACGTCCCCGTGTTAAGTAACGTCCCCGTGTTAAGGAACGTCCATGTGTTAAGTAACGTCCCCGTGTTAAGTAACATCCCTGTGTTAAGTAACGTCCTTGTGTTAAATAACGTCCATGTGTTAAGGAACGTCCCTGTGTTAAGGAACGTCCCTGTGTTAAGTAACGTCCCCGTGTTAAGGAACGTCCCCGTGTTAAGGAACGTCCCCGTGTTAAGTAACATCCCTGTGTTAAGTAACGTCCCTGTGTTAAGGAACGTCCATGTGTTAAGGAACATCCCTGTGTTAAGTAACGTCCCCGTGTTAAGGAACGTCCCCGTGTTAAGTAACATCCCTGTGTTAAGTAACGTCCTTGTGTTAAATAACGTCCTTGTGTTAAGGAACGTCCCCGTGTTAAGTAACATCCCCGTGTTAAGTAACATCCCTGTGTTAAGGAACGTCCATGTGTTAAGTAACGTCCCTGTGTTAAGGAACGTCCCCGTGTTAAGTAACATCCCTGTGTTAAGTAACGTCCCTGTGTTAAGGAACGTCCATGTGTTAAGTAACGTCCCTGTGTTAAGTAACATCCCTGTGTTAAGTAACGTCCCTGTGTTAAGTAACGTCCCTGTGTTAAGGAACGTCCCCGTGTTAAGGAACGTCCCCGTGTTAAGTAACATCCCTGTGTTAAGTAACGTCCCTGTGTTAAGGAACGTCCATGTGTTAAGTAACGTCCCTGTGTTAAGTAACATCCCTGTGTTAAGGAACGTCCATGTGTTAAGTAACGTCCCTGTGTTAAGGAACGTCCCCGTGTTAAGTAACATCCCTGTGTTAAGTAACGTCCCTGTGTTAAGTAACGTCCATGTGTTAAGTAACGTCCCTGTGTTAAGTAACATCCCTGTGTTAAGTAACGTCCTTGTGTTAAATAACGTCCTTGTGTTAAGGAACGTCCCCGTGTTAAGTAACGTCCCCGTGTTAAGTAACGTCCCTGTGTTAAGGAACGTCCATGTGTTAAGTAACGTCCCTGTGTTAAGTAACGTCCCTGTGTTAAGTAACGTCCCTGTGTTAAGGAACGTCCCCGTGTTAAGTAACATCCCTGTGTTAAGTAACGTCCCTGTGTTAAGGAACGTCCATGTGTTAAGTAACGTCCCTGTGTTAAGTAACATCCCTGTGTTAAGTAACGTCCCTGTGTTAAGTAACGTCCCTGTGTTAAGGAACGTCCCCGTGTTAAGGAACGTCCCCGTGTTAAGTAACATCCCTGTGTTAAGTAACGTCCTTGTGTTAAATAACGTCCTTGTGTTAAGGAACGTCCCCGTGTTAAGTAACATCCCTGTGTTAAGTAACGTCCCTGTGTTAAGGAACGTCCATGTGTTAAGGAACGTCCATGTGTTAAGGAACGTCCCTGTGTTAAGGAACGTCCCTGTGTTAAGTAACGTCCATGTGTTAAGGAACGTCCCTGTGTTAAGGAACGTCCCTGTGTTAAGTAACGTCCATGTGTTAAGGAACATCCCTGTGTTAAGTAACGTCCCCGTGTTAAGGAACGTCACCGTGTTAAGTAACGTCCCTGTGTTAAGTAACGTCCATGTGTTAAGGAACGTCCCTGTGTTAAGTAACGTCCATGTGTTAAGGAACATCCCTGTGTTAAGTAACATCCCTGTGTTAAGTAACGTCCTTGTGTTAAATAATGTCCCTGTGTTAAGTAACGTCCCCGTGTTAAGGAAAGTCCCTGTGTTAAGGAACGTCCATGTGTTAAGGAACGTCCATGTGTTAAGGAACGTCCCTGTGTTAAGGAACGTCCCTGTGTTAAGTAACGTCCATGTGTTAAGGAACGTCCCTGTGTTAAGGAACGTCCCTGTGTTAAGTAACGTCCATGTGTTAAGGAACATCCCTGTGTTAAGTAACGTCCCCGTGTTAAGGAACGTCACCGTGTTAAGTAACGTCCCTGTGTTAAGTAACGTCCATGTGTTAAGGAACGTCCCTGTGTTAAGTAACGTCCATGTGTTAAGGAACATCCCTGTGTTAAGTAACATCCCTGTGTTAAGTAACGTCCTTGTGTTAAATAATGTCCCTGTGTTAAGTAACGTCCCCGTGTTAAGGAAAGTCCCTGTGTTAAGGAACGTCCCTGTGTTAAGTAACGTCCCTATTTTAAGGAACGTCCCTGTGTTAAGGAACGTCCCCGTGTTAAGTAACATCCCTGTGTTAAGTAACGTCCATGTGTTAAGGAACGTCCCTGTGTTAAGTAACGTCCCCGTGTTAAGGAACGTCCCCGTGTTAAGTAACATCCCTGTGTTAAGTAACGTCCCCGTGTTAAGGAACGTCCATGTGTTAAGGAACGTCCATGTGTTAAGGAACGTCCCTGTGTTAAGGAACGTCCCTGTGTTAAGTAACGTCCCCGTGTTAAGGAAAGTCCCTGTGTTAAGGAACGTCCCTGTGTTAAGTAACGTCCCTATTTTAAGGAACGTCCCTGTGTTAAGGAACGTCCCCGTGTTAAGTAACATCCCTGTGTTAAGTAACGTCCCTGTGTTAAGTAACGTCCATGTGTTAAGTAACGTCCCTGTGTTAAGGAACGTCCCTGTGTTAAGGAACGTCCCCGTGTTAAGGAAAGTCCCTGTGTTAAGGAACGTCCCTGTGTAAAGTAACGTCCTTGTGTTGAGGAACGTCCCTGTGTTAAGGGGGGTCCCCGTGTTAAGTCACGTCCCTGTGTTAAGGAACGTCCCCGTGTTAAGTTACATCCCTGTGTTAAGTAACGTCCCTGTGTTAAGTAACATCCCTGTGTTAAGTAACGTCCTTGTGTTAAATAACGTCCTTGTGTTAAGGAACGTCCCCGTGTTAAGTAACGTCCCCGTGTTAAGTAACGTCCCTGTGTTAAGGAACGTCCATGTGTTAAGTAACGTCCCTGTGTTAAGTAACGTCCCTGTGTTAAGTAACGTCCCTGTGTTAAGGAACGTCCCCGTGTTAAGTAACATCCCTGTGTTAAGTAACGTCCCTGTGTTAAGGAACGTCCATGTGTTAAGTAACGTCCCTGTGTTAAGTAACATCCCTGTGTTAAGTAACGTCCCTGTGTTAAGTAACGTCCCTGTGTTAAGGAACGTCCCCGTGTTAAGGAACGTCCCCGTGTTAAGTAACATCCCTGTGTTAAGTAACGTCCTTGTGTTAAATAACGTCCTTGTGTTAAGGAACGTCCCCGTGTTAAGTAACATCCCTGTGTTAAGTAACGTCCCTGTGTTAAGGAACGTCCATGTGTTAAGGAACGTCCATGTGTTAAGGAACGTCCCTGTGTTAAGGAACGTCCCTGTGTTAAGTAACGTCCATGTGTTAAGGAACGTCCCTGTGTTAAGGAACGTCCCTGTGTTAAGTAACGTCCATGTGTTAAGGAACATCCCTGTGTTAAGTAACGTCCCCGTGTTAAGGAACGTCACCGTGTTAAGTAACGTCCCTGTGTTAAGTAACGTCCATGTGTTAAGGAACGTCCCTGTGTTAAGTAACGTCCATGTGTTAAGGAACATCCCTGTGTTAAGTAACATCCCTGTGTTAAGTAACGTCCTTGTGTTAAATAATGTCCCTGTGTTAAGTAACGTCCCCGTGTTAAGGAAAGTCCCTGTGTTAAGGAACGTCCATGTGTTAAGGAACGTCCATGTGTTAAGGAACGTCCCTGTGTTAAGGAACGTCCCTGTGTTAAGTAACGTCCATGTGTTAAGGAACGTCCCTGTGTTAAGGAACGTCCCTGTGTTAAGTAACGTCCATGTGTTAAGGAACATCCCTGTGTTAAGTAACGTCCCCGTGTTAAGGAACGTCACCGTGTTAAGTAACGTCCCTGTGTTAAGTAACGTCCATGTGTTAAGGAACGTCCCTGTGTTAAGTAACGTCCATGTGTTAAGGAACATCCCTGTGTTAAGTAACATCCCTGTGTTAAGTAACGTCCTTGTGTTAAATAATGTCCCTGTGTTAAGTAACGTCCCCGTGTTAAGGAAAGTCCCTGTGTTAAGGAACGTCCCTGTGTTAAGTAACGTCCCTATTTTAAGGAACGTCCCTGTGTTAAGGAACGTCCCCGTGTTAAGTAACATCCCTGTGTTAAGTAACGTCCATGTGTTAAGGAACGTCCCTGTGTTAAGTAACGTCCCCGTGTTAAGGAACGTCCCCGTGTTAAGTAACATCCCTGTGTTAAGTAACGTCCCCGTGTTAAGGAACGTCCATGTGTTAAGGAACGTCCATGTGTTAAGGAACGTCCCTGTGTTAAGGAACGTCCCTGTGTTAAGTAACGTCCCCGTGTTAAGGAAAGTCCCTGTGTTAAGGAACGTCCCTGTGTTAAGTAACGTCCCTATTTTAAGGAACGTCCCTGTGTTAAGGAACGTCCCCGTGTTAAGTAACATCCCTGTGTTAAGTAACGTCCCTGTGTTAAGTAACGTCCATGTGTTAAGTAACGTCCCTGTGTTAAGGAACGTCCCTGTGTTAAGGAACGTCCCCGTGTTAAGGAAAGTCCCTGTGTTAAGGAACGTCCCTGTGTAAAGTAACGTCCTTGTGTTGAGGAACGTCCCTGTGTTAAGGGGGGTCCCCGTGTTAAGTCACGTCCCTGTGTTAAGGAACGTCCCCGTGTTAAGTTACATCCCTGTGTTAAGTAACGTCCCTGTGTTAAGTAACGTCCATGTGTTAAGTAACGTCCCTGTGTTAAGGAACGTCTCCGTGTTAAGGAACGTCCCTGTGTTAAGGAACGTCCCTGTGTTAAGGAACGTCCTTGTGTTAAGGAACGTCTATGTGTTAAGGAACGTCCTCGTGTTAAGGAACGTCCCTGTGTTAAGTAACGTCCCTGTGTTAAGTAACGTCCCTGTGTTAAGGAACGTCCATGTGTTAAGGAACGTCCATGTGTTAAGGAACGTCCTTGTGTTAAGGAACGTCCCTGTGTTAAGTAACGTCCCTGTGTTAAGGAACGTCCATGTGTTAAGGAACGTCCCTGTGTTAAGGAACGTCCCTGTGTTAAGGAACGTCCATGTGTTAAGTAACGTCCCTGTTTTAAGTAACGTCCATGTGTTAAAGAACGTCCATGTGTTAAGGAACGTCCATGTGTTAAAGAACGTCCATGTGTTAAGGAACGTCCCTGTTTTAAGTAACGTCCATGTGTTAAAGAACGTCCATGTGTTAAGGAACGTCCCTGTGTTAAGGAACGTCCCTATGTTAAGGAACGTCCCTATGTTAAGGAACGTCCCTGTGTTAAGGAACATCCATGTGTTAAGGAACGTCTCTATGTTAAGGAACGTCTCTGTGTTAAGGAACGTCCCTGTGTTAAGGAACGTCCCTGTGTTAAAGAACGTCCCCGTGTTAAGGAACGTCCCTGTGTTAAGTAACGTCCCCGTGTTAAGGAACGTCCCTGTTTTAAGTAACGTCCCCGTGTTAAGTAACATCCCTGTGTTAAGTAACGTCCCTGTGTTAAGGAACGTCCCCGTGTTAAGTAACATCCCTGTGTTAAGTAATGTCCCTGTGTTAAGGAATGTCCCCGTGTTAAGGAACGTCCCCGTGTTAAGGAACGTCCCTGTGTTAAGGAACGTCCCTGTGTTAAGGAACGTCCCTGTGTTAAGGAACGTCCCTGTGTTAAGGAACGTCCCTGTGTTAAGGAACGTCCCCGTGTTAAGGAACGTCCCTGTGTTAAGGAACGTCCCTGTGTTAAGGAACGTCCCCGTGTTAAGGAACGTCCCTGTGTTAAGGAACGTCCCTGTGTTAAGGAACGTCCCCGTGTTAAGGAACGTCCCTGTGTTAAGGAACGTCCCTGTGTTAAGGAAGGTCCCTGTGTTAAGGAAGGTCCCTGTGTTAAGGAAGGTCCCTGTGTTAAGGAAGGTCCCTGTGTTAAGGAACGTCCCCGTGTTAAGGAACGTCCCTGTGTTAAGGAACGTCCCTGTGTTAAGGAACGTCCCTGTGTTAAGGAACGTCCATGTGTTAAGGAACGTCCCCGTGTTAAGGAAAGTCACTGTGTTAAGGAACGTCCCTGTGTTAAGGAACGTCCCTGTGTTAGGGAACGCCCATGTGTTAAGGAACGTCCCCGTGTTAAGGAACGCCCATGTGTTAAGGAACGCCCATGTGTTAAGGAACGTCCCTGTGTTAAGGAACGCCCATGTGTTAAGGAACGCCCATGTGTTAAGGAACGTCCCCGTGTTAAGGAACGTCCCTGTGTTAAGGAACGTCCCTGTGTTAAGGAACGCCCCTGTGTTAAGGAACGTCCCTGTGTTAAGGAACGTCCCCGTGTTAAGGAACATCCCTGTGTTAAGGAACGTCCCTGTGTTAAGGAACGTCCCTGTGTTAAGGAACGTCCATGTGTTAAGGAACGTCCCTGTGTTAAGGAACGTCCATGTGTTAAGGAACGTCCCCGTGTTAAGGAACGTCCATGTGTTAAGGAACGTCCCCGTGTTAAGGAAAGTCACTGTGTTAAGGAACGTCCCTGTGTTAAGGAACGTCCCTGTGTTAGGGAACGCCCATGTGTTAAGGAACATCCATGTGTTAAGGAACGTCCCTGTGTTAAGGAACGTCCCTGTGTTAAGGAACGTCCATGTGTTAAGGAACGTCCCTGTGTTACGGAACATCCCTGTGTTAAGGAACGTCCCTGTGTTAAGGAACATCAAGGAATTTGTGGCCTGGTATCTAAATTTGAAGTAAAAATTTAAGTTATTTGACCTAAATGCACATTTGCATATATACTCATTACCGGTATAATACTTTGGAATGGTTTTACTTAACCGGATATATTTCTTCAAATCTCATGACTTTCTTAATAGATTGAATTTCTATTGGTCCGGTCTTAACAATGGCTTGATATTTGGTTTATTCAATACGCGAAAGCTAGACGTCGAGTCTAAAAGATATATAAGATAATTAGGAAATTGTCAAAAAGACATACATAGCAAATTAATATCATTTATTTTCTATGAGGCAGTTTTAATTTGTTTCAATGGCGTTCATAAGTAAGTTTTTTATCGATGGCGGTAACTTATGTACAGGGAACTGGTACAATTAGTAACAGTTTAACACGAACCTACCGCATGCTAGCACCTGCACGTTAAACAGAACGTTTGCGTGTAATTCAACTACCCAGGAAGTAATATAATGTAAATGAGGATATTTTTGGGGGAAAAAAGTCAATTGTTAAAATATAAGTTCGACGAACTTAAAGACAAAATGAACTTACCATGCTTGAAAAATATTCTGATCTTCTTTACTTAAACCGTTTGAATTTATTTGAACACAGCAGTAATGTTGTTGTTTAAAGGGTTGTAAATAAATCGCTGTGACCTTTGAACCACGAGCACAAAGAAGTCGGATTGATATCTCAAGGCATCGTTCTGATTGAGGAGTTGCGTAAAGACAAATACCTTTTTACAATGGTTGCCGACCGTTCGTGTCTGTTTAAAATGTTGAGTGTGTATGTGTGTAGGTATTTAATGTGTCACTCGTGTCCGCATTGCGGTATAGAAGACAAAGGACCGTCTGAACAATACCCGGAGTTTCGAAGGTCAGTTGAATTTAATAGGCCGCGAAAACTTTTTAATCAAGACCTGGTGTAAGGGAGGTAACTTGTGATTAAGTTTCGAATTTGCACTGGTTTAAAGGCCCAATATATACGTAACTTCAGGAATTATTTTGTAATTCTGAAAAACTCTGGAAAAAAAATCTAGTTGATAACCATGCAAAAATAAGCCTAAAATGAAGTAAACCTGAGCGGTAACTAACAAGGAACTCTAAAAAGAAAAATCTAAAGAATTGAAAATAAATCAGGTGGGGCCCACTTCAACAACAAGCTGAAGTTAGAAGACAGTTCAAAATAGACGCGTGTTTACAAATACCGTGTTCCAACTGCTGTCGTACCGGTAACCGCGTAAGAATTCATCTTTGATATTGCTGATACCAGTTAATCTTAACTTAATCTATAATAATAAAAGTTATTAGGCTTGATTTTCGCTTCAGGTTTTGCCGAAAGTTACGTATATTGGGCTTTTAAATACGGTGATAAGGTACACAGTAAGTTGTACCATATTCGCCAAATTAGAGTTCCTCCTCCCTGCGTAAGCGTCCCTCCTTCCTTCTAAGGAGGTATTCAAGTTACATAAGCTCCCCTTCTACAATATGTAATTGTGACAACTAAATGATTCTATTTAACGGTACGACAAACCTTACTTTGCTCTTGTTTACAAATAAAACAACCACAGACTCTTATGGAGTGTGCATATCGTAAATGATTTGCTCCCCTATTGTACAAATATTGTAAAAAAATATAATCCTGAAATGCCAGAGCTTAAACGTTAATATAACTTAAGTGAACAATAATGATTTGATTATCGAAATCCGTAAATCGAAGACAATTGTATTAACACAGGCGCTCGAAACTGGACCCCGCCCACTTTACTCGCAAAATACTCCTATAATATTAGTATTTGGCGAGTAAAGGGGGCGGGGTCCAGATTCGAACGCCCGTGGTATTACTATATAGCTATCTGACAGTAACTTAGAGCTGGAATTATGTTTTTTCCGAAACTGCTTTTTCCATGATAACTATTTTTTAAAGGCCCAATATACGTAACTTTCGGCAAAACTTGAAGCAAAAATCAAGCATAATAACTTGATATTTATATTTATAGATTTAGTTAATATTACAACTGATATCAGCAGTATTCAAGATGAATGCGTACGCGGTCACCGGTACAGCAGCAATTGAAACTCGGTATTTGTAAACACGCGTCCATTTTGAACTTTTTAACTTCGGCTTGTTGTTAAAGAATGCCCCACCTGAATTGTTTTCAATTCTTTGGATTTTTTCTGTCAGTGTTTCTTGCTAGTTACCGCGTAGGTTTACTTCGTTTTCGACTTATTTTTGCATGGTTATCAACTGGATTTTTTAAAGATTTTTTTTTCAGAATCACGAACAATTTCCTGAAGTTACGTATATTGGGCCTTTAAGGAAAGTCAAACCATTTCTTCTTGGATCTAGCTGACAAACAAATAAAGATAGAATAAAAAAGGTATTATAGAATAAAATAATATCACAGAATAAAAACTTGACCAGCAACATCGCATCTGGGTTGGAGGAAATGTGAACCCAACAATTCACACTGTTATTCTACCGAAAAACCTCTTTAACAGACACGAACCAAATGCAAGCTAAAGGGAGGCTACTGTATTTCAAAGAACTATCAGTATCAATGGTTTGCATAACATGCACATATCCATTTTTTCGATAACTTTTCGATTTTGTGCATCGATGTAATTCCAACCAGGGCACAGTTGTTCAATATATGATTAGCTTAATCAGTAATTAGTACGAATTTAAATTATACTGTAATTTTAAAACCAAACTGTTAAAATTAGTAACAACTTTCCAGATATCATATATCTACATGTAGTACAGTCGATTTACATGCAAAACTGTGGGATTGCACCTAGTATATTGACAAAATTATTGAAGTTTGAAAATTAATATTAAATCGTGATTAAGCTAAACATCTTTTGAACAACTGGACCCAGCAGTTAAATCACTGATTAGTTGTAGTATATATATACAATTATGTCACTGATGTTTCGAAATTTTGAAGTTATGCAAGATGTTCATAAAGATCTGTGTACATCGGCAGCCAGAATGTGGAACAGAACTAGAGGGAAGTCTTCAATGTTCTTCAGCTAAGTTAAAAGTCCGTCTGACATATTGTCAGTCTATACTGCTGATGAATGGATCTTGCAAAATGTTCATGGCTACATGTTGATTTAAAAAGCCGACCTATATTATAGCATGCATCAAAAGTTAAGTACCCGGGGCTATTTCATTTAATTGAGATTAGTTGCTCACAGACTAAACTGTAATATTACAAAGTCTGTGTCCTGATTCTAACATCCACAGTCGTGGGCCGCAGATGTTTGTTTCTATTTTCGTGGAAAAATTATAATTACTTACCTTATATTTTCCCAACTTTCAGTATGAATGCAAGAGTGATTCTGTAAATCCGACAGACCTGGGTGAGTGTTGGAATTTTAGTCCTGCCTTTGTGGATAAACAAGGTCTGGCTACCTATGCTGTTCAGAATTGTTACAGGTGCACCCGCAGGACTTCTAAGATCAAGAAGTCTCCTGTCTTCGCCAAAAGGCTAAAATCTTCCTTTAAGCAGTTTAAGACTAAATTCTCTTTTGAAAGATATCACCTATCTAGACAGTCCTCAATTATCGCCGCCTCATCCTAGAGGGCTTCTACAAATAAACAGTATGATATTGCCTGGGACCAATAGGTGTCTTAGGGTGGTCAACGAAAACTCGATTTCACATGTCCCATATTTCTATTGTAACTGACACATTTCCATAACTTTGGTGTATAAACGTGCTGACCTTTGGATAAATATATGTTATATACCACTAGTGGAATATGAGCTTCCGGGCTTTTGATTGGTTGAGAAGTTGAACTTTGAGCGGAAATCACGTGGGCAAATGCAACGTGCTGATTGTTGACGTCGTCATCGATTTGTGACGTCGCCACCATTTTGCGGAAATATATGCGAGATGATGTGTTTTTCGCGCAAATATCATCCGCGGTTCACATAAAACATCACTGCCACTGCAGCTTAATAGTATTGTGGTAGAAACAGGTCACACGACTCGTGGTTATTGGATATGGAATTTATTTCACCCTCGTTAATTATTTTTTTAAAGTTACAAAAGACACCAGCTTTAGTTTAAAAATAACTTCCATATCCAACAGCCACTCGTTGTGTAACCTCTATTTATTCAAACCATTGCTATGTTGGGGAGCCCGAGTTTGATGGGGACCCCGTGATTTCCAGGATCATTATTAAGGTGTTTATTTCATGTCCTCCGAGGCCATGGTAAGATTCCACGTGGGCTGTGTATGTGCTATTGCGATATTTTGAAACTCTTTATCCTTTATAAGTTATAAGGACTCACACAACTAAATAATTTACTATATGTTATTACTAAGCGTTAGAGCTAATAACTTTAATATTTGAAGTTCAACACTAGTGACAACTGCCTGGATTCACAGATACATACATGGCAAAGACTTCAAATGACATTTTATCAGAAGTTTCGTGGCATTTTAGCTCGCTACGGACGTCTGCTTCGGACAACTGGAAATATACATATCAAACCAGTGAAATGGGACGGGAACACCCTCTGACTTTTGACCCCATATCAATCCGCCATCACATATCAAAATCTACCAAAAGTATACATTTTTGTAAAGTTAAATATCTATAGATTTCATTCAATGCAGAATATGTCAACAATTACCTATTTAGATTATTCAGAATCACTGTACTTAGCCGGAACAAATTTTCTGTAGGGACTACAAACGTATGAAACACTTCGTGATAGGCTGATTTAGTTGTGTGAGTCCTTATAAGTATGTTTACTTAGCGCTTTGCTTGTTAATTAACTAAAGATGATGTAACACACACACATGCTGCCCCTTTTAAATTTACAAATAGCTACAGTATTCCGAATAAAATGAATTAAACATAATCATACGGCTGTTTAGTCTTCTTGGACTCGTCAGTGATGCTAGGGGCCAAAAGATGTGAATCCAAATTGTCTAAACTAATGAAGAAGCAGAAGGGTCAGGTGCGTCAAATCCCTTTAATTTATGAATGTATAAGTAATATTAATCTAGTTCTGTATAATTTCAAGTTATGTATTACGAAAATTTGTATTTTGCCTCTACTCAAATGTGAAAAATGTGGCTAAAACTACTTCTCAGAGAGCACAGAAATGGGTGAATCTAGAATAAGATATCTCTTACTTGTATGATTTAGTGATATACATTTTATAAACGGTGTCTGAATTAATGAAAGCATCAGCACATTTAAAACCGTCTTATGTTAGATATCGTTACCACGAGAATATTGAATAGGGTGAACTTAGCACACAAACGTGCTGCACATTTCAAATTTCGCGATAGATACATAATGCCGAAATAAATTACACTCCATCATACAGCTGTTTCGTCCTCCCTAGACTTGTCAGTGATGCTAAGGGCCAAAAGGTGGGAATCAGTTTGTTCTAAACTACTGTAGAAGCAAAGTGGTCAGGTGCCTTTCGGATCGCGTCGGAAGTCAGACTAGCTGTTGATTTCTGTCAGACCTGGTACTCCTGTTTCTATAATGAGACATTTACTAGATGAGTCAAGGACCTGGTTGCAATATTACGTAGGGCAGGAGTGACCAGAGGGATCAGGCTCAACACATTGGGTTCGGGGGATTTACACCTCTGCAGCTGCTATTCGAGGAGTCTCTTTGCAAACATTTTTAACAGCTGCAAATTGGTCTTCCAGAGGTAACCTCGCGAGTTTTTAACCAGAGGGAGGTGCCAGAGGAGACGATCGGGAAGTCCGTGATGGATTTCTATTTCTGATTGTCACATTAATATTTAGGTATCTCATCCATGAGTTAAGTTGTAATTTGAAACGTTCTGTTAATTATGATATTTGTGACCGATTTATTTGAAGATGCAAGTTTAATCCGAACTACCGTTGGGCGATAGGTGATGAGAATCCGCTCTTATCCATGTATCTGCGATATGGTAGATGAGAAGGATTCTCCGTTATGAAGTCCGCATGCTTGATGGTTAAAATACCGCTTCACCCTTCAAGGTGAGGGATATGTCAGACAGGTGTTTAATAAAACATCAAAACGTCCATGAATAATCATCTGATAGTTAGCCATTGGTAATAGAAAACCCTTTTAAACATTTTTTTCGTTAAAAAATTACCTATTTTATATTTAAAACTATCTATTATACGAATAATGCATTTTAGGTATACATGTATGTTTTTATATATATACTCTTTTTTATCGTATTTATTACTAACAAAAGGTGCAGCACATGTGTGTGTAAGGTTCATCTTTCAAGATACAATGTGGTACAATCTGCTGATATATTATTTAGTCCCCCATTATTGCTGGATCCTCGATGACCAGAGTGATCTCTTTCGAGTAGTGGTATTGTTCATGATATAACATTTTCGTAGTACATGATTTGGAATTATTCATAAATTATATGTGTTTTACACACCTGACATTTCTTTTTCTACTTCAAGCATCAATGACGAGTCCTAGAAGGACGAAACAGCTGTGTGATGCAGTGTAATTAATTATTTCGGCATACTGTATCTATTACTAAATCTGAAAGATGCAGCACATGTGTTTATGTGTGTTTGTGTGTGTTAGGTACACCATTCTGCTATTTTGCTTTATGATTGAAATACAGATATTATTGTTTTACCCTGCATACATTTAATAGTTGATGAGTATATCTTTGCAATTAAATAAAACGTCCTTGTTTTCATGTTTTTTTTATCATTTGGCATTTTCATTATAATATAAGCAACCTACGTATCCAAGACGGTTTAAGACTTAAATAAACCACGCAATTATATTTAAGGAAATAGTTTGGTGAGGTTTCAATCACGTTCAAGTCTCTTTTGAATCTCTATTTAAAGTTTTATAATATATAGAAGAAAGTATGATTAATTTTAAAAGCATTTATCACATAACTGACCCGTTCACTCACGTCAAACGGCCATGTCATAAATATGATATTACACATGTGTATTATATATTAATGTGACATCATAAACAAATGACATATTTATGACGTCATATGATTGTCTCGGTAGTGAAAATTGTACTGTCAAAGTATTCTTTCCTTTCTTGTCGAAAATTAATTTGAGAGTTGTGGTGTATTTTCTCATTAATATAAGTTATGTATTAAATAGAATCTTACACCCGTGTCAATGTAGTATATAAAAGATTAAACTCGCTAAATAATTGCATATGTCACTCACCTAAAAGCTCGTGACATGTTTAGTTATTGAATTCGTTTAATATATTCCACATAACATCGACAATCGAGTATGATCCTCTATATATGATTCTAAAAATTGGGTAAAATATTTGTATCTGTTGCTTGCATAACGTTTTTCTACATGCATTTAAAAATGAAATGATTGTTTCTGTGTATTTTTGTGCTTCATGAAAGGTCAAAAGTTAACCGTTGCTAGATCGATCTTTTAAAAACATCAGTGTTTCGCCATTTTTAATTATAGCAAACTCATTTTTGCTTCACAACTTTATAATGTTCAATAGTATAGAAATATTATGCAACAAAGTGGATAATTATACAATTTTGGTATTTTTCATAATATTTAGTGTAACTGGAGCACTTCTTATTTTTGATCCCGAAATTGTGAAAAAAACGCAAATTTATATGATGGTGTTAGAAAATGAAACCCTTTTTCTTTACATCGGCTTAATATTTTTTAAAAAGTTTAATTGCAAAACTTTTTTAGTAAGCGTTAAATCTGCAGAAAAATAAAACAGTGAAACAACGAAGATTGTTTTCATTCAAAAATAAGGGGAAGGGGTAACTCAAATTACTTTCCTGTGGTAAAATAGTAAATACACGAGTAAGGAGGGATGCCAATTTGGGCCTTCTGGTGGCTATTACCGATAAGCTTTACTTTTTGTATATCAACACATATGCTCATGATATGACATGAAATTGAGGTCAGGTCAGAACGCTTAATGAGTAACATGTATGCTGGGGTCAAAGTAGGGGTTAAAATTCATAATAGGCCGCATTTGATAAAATTACCTGATATTTGTTTAATCTTTTTTCAGAGTTTTGATGCATTGTTCAATTCCAAACCAGTACAACTTTAAACTGATCATGAAAATATTCAAGGTCGAAATATAGGTCACAGTGACAAGATTTTTAATTTGCTTGATATTTCAACTTCAACTTCTTTTGAGCTCTCAGAACTTAGAAATTACTATTTTTGTCGATTCTGCAAACATTCATACATTTCGGATTACATATTTGGAAGATATTGTGTATGAAAATATCCTGCAATTGGTAAAAACTACAAAGTTCACTTTAAATAACTTATTATGTCAAATTTGTATTTTTAATTAATCATAGCACAAAAACAAGCACACTGACATATCATTATCTTTGCATTTTCTGCCATGCCATGAAGTCCCTTTTCCAAAAATGTATATGAGAAAAAATTGTTGCAAAGAAATTTTGACTTCTCAGAAGAGTGCATCCTCAAGGAGCCATTTCTTGATTGTTTTAATAATTATATCCCATTTTGCTCTGCTATCCAATAAGTGACCTTTGTAAGAGAAAAACAATCACGGAATTCGGACATCAACGATTTGTTTATATGCAGTCTTGATCTCTTATTTGGGTATTTACAATTCTGGTTTATCAGACTTATTTTACAATGAATTCAGTGCATTGGAGACGAAAATAGATATTTACCTATTGGAAAAACGTAGAATTTGGTAGCAACAGGACAAGTATAACCATTTACTAAATGAACCAAATCCAATATTTGTAAATCAGGGCTTGAACATTGACAATGTTCAAGCCCTGATAAAATCTGCACTGTTTTCGAGAGAAAAGTGTTTAATGATGTTTTTGAGGATTGATGCTTACTTTGATGTGACCAAGATTTACATGGCGGGTGTCGTCGATGAAGCAGAAGACGCTTATTCTTCCGGAACACCTGGTCTTATTTTCTTGTGCTTTTACGAGATTCTCCATGTAAATATTTCCTTTGTTCCTATTTTGTCCCTAGTTTAATAGATTTTGAGTTCGGGTAATGGTTTTGTTGACGCTTTGGTATTTTCTGTTGTTTTTTTTACACTAAATATGTATTCAAACTGTATTGTCTAATGCATCTTGTTTTGTATAATTAATCTTATCATGCTTATTTCTTTTGATCATCAATATCTCTGCATTTTACACATTTTATGGTGTCGGAGTAAACCAATACGATGAATAATCTATATTTTTGTATTTACTTCCCGATAGCAGGTTCCATTGAGTATCATGGGATGGATGACTTTTTTTCGGTTATAAGTATAATGTGACCGGGTAGGATGTTCTGCTGGGGCCTTCGGCAGTATACTTTAGTGTGGTAGCACTGTAAATCGGCAAACGTTCTGAACTATGGCAAGGGGGCTTTCACGAAAGAACTGTGAAAGTTGAATTTTTCGCGGTGTGGAAATTTTCACTTATTTCGCTGGCAATTAAATCCCCGCTAATATATCCGCACGCGAATATTTAGTTAACACCATTCAAACTCAACAATGTGAAATAGTATGATAGGTACACAGTTCAACTGCATGGCAGCAACGCGAAAATTTCAACATAGCGAAGAGTTTGGAGGCTAACTTAGCGAAAAATTCAACTCGCAAAAATATTGGCTTTTACAGTAGTACAGCCTCCCAAATACACTCGTACGCGGACTCAACATACACACTCTTTAAGGGGGCGTAGCTGTTAATAGGATGTAAATTTCAGGATTATAAATCTATGGGGACGAAACAGCTGTATGATGCAGTGTATTCCCCTTTTTTCAGCATACTGTATCTATAACTATACAAATGTTGCAGCATGTGTGTGTTACGTCATCTCTCATCGCATGGCATTCTCAATGCTATACTGTTTATTGGCTGTCGATTTCACTTGTACTATATTGTTTTCTTTTATTTAAAGCCCGAAAATGTTTACAAATTAATTTAGATCACTTAGATACTCTTTCATAACTTTCACCAGTCCATCTGCACATTGTAAAAATATAAATAGATAGTTAGATTTCGGGTAATCGTGATGGCAGCCCTCTTCATTACAAAAAAAAAGAAAGAAAATATGGGAGATTAACCCTTGATCAATGCAATTTAAACCAGATTGTCCCTTTATTAAGTTTGAAAACACATTTCGTAAATATTATATAATGTTTTTTCATGCAACATCATTAATAATCAATTATGTCCTTGCTAACAAAATCGAAAGCTTTTAATAAATATGTATCATTATCCTCTGTAGAATGCATTTTATCATAAGTCAGCCATGAATCTCCCCCCAAAACATTACAACAAAAAATAATTCTTGTCTGGTCATTGTTATTCAATCTGTGTTAGTTTTGCTATTTTTACCAAGAAGCAATTTAAATAAATGCAATTTTGTAAACAATATCAAAACGACATTTTGTTCTACAACTAGAAGCAGTTTTGATTCATTTCTTTCAGTAAATACATATCTTACATCAGATTTACTTAATAAAAAACACCTTAAATTTCTACTGGGATTTAAAGTTTATTACGCTTTTGTAGCTATTTCTTAAAAAACAGCTTTACATACAAAAGTAGTTTAATTTTGGAATATTAGAATTAAACAAACATCTACATCATTATTATCATTGGAATATTAAAATTAAACAAACATCTACTTCATTATTATCATTGCTTGATTACAGTTTTCCATTTAATGAATGCAACGTCATTAAAATATCTCCTTGTTTTCTTACAACTACGTTTTTGATCACTTGGATAATTTTTAATGTTACTATATAATTATAAATCTTTATTAGTAGTTTGTTGGTTACCCCGGCCCTCTCCCATCTATTTTATCTTTTACCTGATAACGATACCCCTTTATTATAGCATCCCCTCCCCTATTATTCCTAGATTCTATAAGATAATTTCCTTATATATTTTTGATTTTGTTTCTTGTACGATGCTTATGAAATAATTTGAAGAGAATGAACATATTCACAGTGATCAGAACACGTTCGATTCCCGGATCCAGTACTCATAAAATTATGATGGAACTGATGAAAATTCTGGAAATTTCATCAATGTGTACAAAAAGGAAGCATAAAAATAAATTGTAAATTTATCACTGTATTTAACTGGATATTTCCATCTGATATATTATCCATTGAATGTAGGTTATACATGTTTTTTTATAATTATATCTTTATTCAGATTTTTTCATAACACAAGACATTTAATTCCATATTACAATTCAGCTCTGCATGACTTGAAATCAAACACACACACACAAAGTATGAGGACAACTCCACGCACCATGCACAACATATGGATCAATATATGTGCACTAACACACAAAACAAAATTATCAGATATACTTATATTATAAATGCATATTGTTTTTTTGATATCTAAACTACAATGTAAGTTTATATATAACGTGCTTTCCATACTTCAATTGAAATATTTGTATATCCGTTTTATATGATATATCAGGACCTAGTTTATCAAACAACAGAAAAAAGTTCTTGTTTCCAATAACAAACTGCGTTAGCTCTTGTTAAAATGTGTGTGATTTATTACCGTAACAGGTTTGCCTACCTGTGATTAAGTCGCCTCAATGACAGTTTACCGTGTACAAATAGTTTTCTGATCATACTGATAGCCAGAGGCGAACACATATCATACACTGTCTAGTCTACACACTTCCTTCCGCTGATTATCCAGACTTGTCAAGTCAGCATTGCCCGGAGCACTATTACTATGTTTTAATCAAAGAGATATTAAGGATATCAGTTAAAGTACATATAATGTGGAATTTATAAAACAAGTTAAATAATTTTAATTATAATGAGCCTTCAAATTATTCAATGAGACTCATAACTTCCATATTGCATTGACAAAGATTGAATATTTTATTATTCCATAACTCATATTTATAAGAAAATTGATCAAAACTCTCAAATTTATTTGTTTATAAGAAAAGTCAATTTATACTTTGGCGTTATGATTTATCATTACCCAGCCAAATAATTAATTAAGTCAACAAGTCGTCATTAGTATGACGTCACAACACACATAGGTAGACATGGCCATGAGACAAAGAGAAATGGATGTTTACTTTATTTTCTGTATATATATATTAAGTAGAATTAACTTAATATTTTCAACATAATACATGTATTATACCGTTTTAACACATACCTTTCAATTTAATTGTAGAATGAAAAAATCATTGTTACTTCTCAAAAAATAATTATAAGTTAGTATATTTGAATTATTATTATATTTAAAATTTTGACATGCATTTAATTAATTTAAAACATAAGTTATTATGATGAATATCATCTGGCATAAACTCAGAATTTTTCATTCTTGTACTTATATGAGTAACAAACTAATGACTTTCAAAGACATCTTCAATAACATAAAAGTACAGGTAAAGCATATTACATCTGTACAGGTAAGGACACAGGTAGGCAAGGACACTCCCATTACCTGTAGGAGTTTTTGTAGTCACACCTGGCTGGACGTAGTGTACTTCTAGTTTACCTGTAGTTTAAACGTAGTGCACTAGGTGTGCACTAGGGTGCAAAGGTTATCTTACACTCAACTGTATGTGATAAAATGCTATATATGACTCTGTTATAAGATATAACATTGAGTGATTATGCCGAGCTCGTTTCGTATTACCGAATTATACCACAAGACTCTTGTTCAGCCAGGTGTGACTACAAAAACCCGTACAGGTAATAGGAGTGTCCTTGCCTACCTGCGTCCTTACCTGTACAGATGTAATTTGCTTTACAGATGTATATATAAAAGTGTAAACACATGCCCATTCAAAATCCTGCTAGACAGGATTACATTGGACCAACGAAAAAGTATACACCATTATATATTAGAGTTTCTAGATAACGACTTCTGTTGATAGCTTCTGTGCCACGTATCTACTGCTTCTGTTGATCTCTAACCTCTAATCTTTAATCTTCTATCTGTATCGTATTTGTGATAAGAGGCTATAATTCTACTTCCGGACAGATAAAGGCTATGACACTGTTTCCTGTGTAAACAGCTGTTTATCAATGCCTTGGTAGCGCAGTAGGTAGCGCGTCAGTCTCATAATCACTATAAACAGAGCGATCTGAAGGTCGTGAGTTCGATCCTCACCCGGGGCAGTATTTTTTTGTGTGGATTATACAATAAATGTATATATTTTTAAAATCACTTCATAATATCAATAATGTTGTATATTTTTTTCAGGTAGATAAAAAAGTAGCTGATAATGCTTATTCCAAACTAATTAAAACTGAATTATTAAGAACAAACGATTTTATGCTTCAGTTTTCCTAGGTCTGTAAATTATCAAAAGCTTCAAAAGATAATTTTCTAAATTTTAGTTTTTAGTTAAAGTTACTTATTTTCTAATGCGTTATGTTATGAAGATATTTTTAAAGCATTTTCTATGTCATTTTATAATAGGCTATATAGGATATACTTTTCACATGTAATAATAACGATCTCCTTTTCACGTGTTTACTTGAGTATTCAGAACAATGCTGTCAAGTGTTAATATCTTGTTGATTTCTTGTGTCGTTGTTGTTTTAATAAAAGGAGAAAGACCATCAAGATGTGGATACATTGGCTACTTTTGAGCATTTACTATTATTACAGTTAAATTGCAGTTATTTCCTTTTATTCAAGAATGCATTCTTGTAAATTGTTTATTTTTTTATAAAACATTATTTGCAAAGATGTAAATAAATTGATTATGTTTGAGTATATACTATTATTACTGTCAAATATGCAGTAATTTCCATTTATTCGATGATCGCATTGTTGTAAATTGTATTATTTTTTATAACATATTATTTATAAAGATGTAGATAAATTGATTATTTTTGAGTATTCACTATTATCACAGTCTAATATGCAGTTATTTCCTTTTATTCAAGACTGCATTGTTGTAAATTGTATTATTTTTTATAACACATTATTTGTAAAGATGTGGATAAATTGATTATTTTGAGTATATACTATTATAACAGTCAAATATGCAGTAATTTCCATATATTCGATGATCGCATTGTTGTAAATTGTATTATTTTTTATAACACATTATTTGACAGATGTAGATAAATTGATTATTTTGAGTATATACTATTATAACAGTCAAATATGCAGTAATTTCCATTTATTCGATGATCGCATTGTTGTAAATTGTATTATTTTTTATAACACATTATTTGTACAGATGTAGATAAATTGATTATTTTGAGTATATACTATTATAACAGTCAAATATGCAGTAATTTCCATTTATTCGATGATCGCATTGTTGTAAATTGTATTATTTTTTATAACACATTATTTGTACAGATGTAGATAAATTGATTATTTTGAGTATATACTATTATAACAGTCAAATATGCAGTAATTTCCATTTATTTGATATATACGTTGTTGTAAATCGTATTTTTAAAACACGTCTTGTAATGATGTAGACACAGATGGCTGATTACTTCAGGACTCACACAACTAAATAATTTACTATATGTTATTACTAAGCTTTAGAGCTAATAACTTTAATATTTGAAGTTCAACACTAGTGATAACTGCCTGGATTCACAGATACATACATGGCAAAGACTTCACATGACATTTTATCAGAAGTTTCGTGGCATTTTAGCTCGCTACGGACGTCTATTTCGGACAACTGGAAATTTACATCAAACCAGTGAAATGGGACGGGAACACCCTCTGACTTTTGACCCCATATCAATCCGCCATCACATATCAAACTCAACCAAAAGTATACATTTTAGTAAAGTTAAATATCCATAGATTTCATTAAATGCAGAATATGTCAAAACAATTACCTATTTAGATTATTCAGAATCACTGTACTTAGCCGGACCAATGTTCAGTAGGGACTACAAACGTATGAAACACTTCGTGATAGGCTGATTTAGTTGTATGAGTCTTTCAGACTATCAGTAAATAGCTTCTAGAAAACAAAAATATAAAGTGCTTTAATAATTTTTCAGCCGATAAATTTCATTGCCATGCAAATGCCAGGTACATGTAACTGTGGGGGGCCTCGAGACCAAGAGGTCATGGTCGAAGACTAGTGATTATAGATCTCAAGCACTTAACCTCTTACCCACTTCGGACACATAATAAATTAATATTCTTTTCTACTCAACATTTTCCATTTCCATGGCATCCATAATTTTATGGGCATGATTTTGTTTATTGATATGAACATTAGAAAATTATTTAACAAATGTAAACAATAGAAGTCATCCCGATATATTACATATACCATTCATCTAAATTAAATTAACTGCATGTAATATGCAATTTTTTCTTCAGAAAGAATTATTCAGGTAATCATAGCATGCAATATAACAGAGTTTTGCTTTTACTAAGCAGCTAGAAGGGAAAAAAAATTTATGTCAGGTTTTACGCACCTGCCCCTTCTACATTAGTTTAGAAGTTTTGGATTCCCATCTTTTGGCCCCTAGCATCACTGAAGAGTCTTAGGAGGACGAACAGCTGTATGATGCAATTTAATTCATTTGTTCGGCATACTTTATCTATTACTAAATTTAAAAGGTGCAGCATATGTGTGTGTGTTACGTCATCTTTGGATTACTGGCTTACAGATTCACTTTTTATTATTTGTTATTGTAGTCAAACATTATGTAAGACATAAACTTACATCTGATGTATATGATAAAGAGGCAAAGGCCACATAATTTACCCACAGTGTCGGGAGCAAACTTAACTAAAATCAAGGAAAGCAGCTGTCGCTTTGGGAAATAAACTCACATAATGTTTTAATGGTATTGATGATGACGTCAAACACTCTGCAAATTGAAGGAAGAAGATGAGATCTGGCCCTAGTTAAATGAATAAATAAAACACAGTGTCCCTTAATGAACAATCTATTGCTTACCTTACGGAACCACTCACACGAGGACGCCGGTGGACTGTGTCGGTATATTGGATGTTGCTATATTTTTCATGTTTCAGGTCGTGTTACAGTGAACTCTGATGATATAGCCATTACTAAACAAATCAAATGATCAATATATCTATAGATAGACGTCTTGATAAGGAGACAACCGAATTAGTTATAAGTTATTATGATATCATTGATATCATTATATCAGTATATATATGAATTTTGTTTTATGTACTATATAAGTTTCCATTTCATCAATTCAACGTCGATTAAAGTATAGAGATAATGACTGCAAAAAGACTGAAACATTGGTCGTTCAGAAAAATATCTCAGCTCAATTTTTGTTTCATTTCATTTGTACTGAAGTTACATTAATATATATCACTTATGGACCTTTGGATATGTCAGTATGGTGTTATACTGACCTGGTATAATCACATATTGACCGCAGGCGAAGCGCACGTCATACACGAACAATTTCTTTAAAGGAAACAACATGCCATTGTGTGTCCTACGAAAATCGCAGTAGTCGATTACAACCTATCCAAATGGAAGTGAAATAATTATTTGTCACTCTAAAAAGAAAAACAATATTCTACCACAATACTATGTGGTATTCCACTCTCAGACCATTGTATACACGTGCTGACTGTTGGATAAATATATGCTATTTACTACTAATTGTATATGAACTTCCGGACTTTTGATTGGTTGAGAAGTTGAACTTTGATCTGAAATCAAGTGGTTCATTGCCACGTGCGGATTGTTGACGTCGTCACACCATGGCGGGAATAAATGTTAGATTATGTGTCTTTATGCAAATAGTCAGCGATTCAATCCAGAAAAAAACTGCCACTACCGACTTCATATTATTGTGGTAGAAGCAGGTCTCACGACCCATGATTATTGGATATGGAATTTATTTTACTTTCGTTAATTATTTTTTAAAAAGATTTACATGGGGACCAGATTAAAAGTACAAAAGAATAAGACTAAGTGTTCCAGAAGAGTAAGCGTCTTCTGCGTCATCGACGACACCGGCCATGTAAATCCTTGTCACATCCGAGTAAAATATAATAAAAGAAATAATAAACATTTGATAAAGCGCCCTATTTAGCCAACATAAGCCACTCTAAAGCGCTTTACAGTACATAGATATGCAATTATGATACAACCAATACAATTAACACATAAAATTCTATCATATATAATTCTGAGGAGTTCGCAGGAGCTGCCTTATCAGGCGCTAACTACTTGTCCTATACCATCTGGCTACTATCTTCCTATGTGTGTGTATGTATGCCTGTGTGCTGGAGACTGATTGTGTTCTGTTTGTAGTGGGACCGTATTCCAACGGCATCTTTTTTAGTGCCACCATACTTGAATGCTACAGCACATATACTGAAGGCCGGAGTGTTAACAACTCGTCCAATCCGCCCACCAAGACGTCAAAATGAGAACCAAGTAATCATTGTCAATCACAACAAGTAAACAGACTAATGAGCATACTCAAAAACTTCCATCCTCTTATCACTTAAAGAAACAGAATGTTTCGCAATGAGACAAAGATCGCGAAAATAAAACTTACCCATAGTTACCCATTAAGATTGACAAAGACACTCGGTTCTCATTTTGAGAACTTGACGTTTACTTAGATGTGACAAAGATGTACATGGCTGGTGTCGTCGATGAAGCAGAAGACGATTACTCTTCCGGAACACCTGGTCTTATTCTCTTGTACTTTTACAAGCTTTGTAAATCTTCCTTTTGTTCATATTTTGCCTCTGGTTTAATCAATTTTGAGTTCGCATTATGATTTTGTTAACGCTGTAGTATTCTCTAATTTATCTTCTGATCAAACTGCATCTCTCAAATCATTGTGTTGTTAGTTTAATAGAGAGATCCCTGTGAAAAACGAAGTTTCCGCAGGAAAGCATCTTCTACTACCTTGACAAATACTGTCACCTTCCTACATAAAGCAAAACGTAATGACCTCCATAAGCATACGAGAATTCATATCGGATCCAATGATTGTTCTTAGTTTTGATGATCTTAATTGCAAATCTTCATTTTCGCTTGTTTTCTCAATCCAATTTCCCAAAACTTTCCGTTAGTCATTGGATTTCGCGTTTAATAAGCTCGAGCATTTTTTTCGGGTTCCATGTTTCACCTTCATTAAACCATTTTGCGACAAAGTGTTTTATCGCCGTTTGCTTCTTTTGGCATTGAGCGAATTTTCGATATTTTAAGTCGCTGAAACGAGTTGATGAATTCAACAGATTTTAAAAGCCAAGAGGAAATATACTGAAGAAGATATAGTAAGGATGATTGAATTCCTGGTTGACATAATTTTTGTTGAGTTCGGAGGAAAGATTTTCCAGCAGACTGTTGACATTCCCATGGGAACAAACTGTGCCCCACTCTTAGCTGACTTGTTTTTGTTTTCATACGAGTCTGAATTTGTGGAAGAGCTAATCATGACTGGTTACAAAAACCTTGCCAACTCTTTTAATTGCACTTTCAGATATATTGACGATGTGTTGTCTATAAACGTCGATTAAGGACACAACATACTCTTCTACATCAGCTGCTTATCTCGATTTCATTTTTCCGATCCTGAACTTTCCATTTCTTGATAGTAACATCCCAACATGCCCAACCTATGGTGTTTACATGTCGCAGTTGATTCGATATTTTAGGACTTGCTCTAGATATCGGGATTTTCGTGATCGATGTCGACTGCTGACAAACAAACTAACAATACAAGGATTTTTTTTGTCTCATTGAGAAATATTATATATCTTTAAGTGATATGAAGATGGACATTTTTGAGTATGCTCATTATTGTGTTTACTTGTTGTGATTGACAATGATACTCGGTTCTCATTTTGGGAACTTGACGTTTACTTAAATGTGACAAATATGTACATGGCGGGTGTCGTCGATGAAAGAGAATACGCTTACTCTTCCGGAACACCTGGGCCCGTATTCATCAAACCATTCTCATACCCAAGCATGGTTTCTGTGGTCAAGTCAACTTTCCTGAAACTCGCCTATAATATGTCAACTATCAAAACGTCAACTGTAAATGTTGAAATTAGTATTCTGCTTCATTGATCTTCATTTTTCCCAAATACTTTGACAAAGTAAGAGTTTTTAAATAAAATATTGCCAGAACAAGAAATCAGTGTTGAGCACAAATTCCATGCTTGAGCATGAGAACGGTTTCATGAATACGGGCCCTGGTCTTATTCTCTTGTACTTTTACAAGAGTCTCCATGTAAATCTTTCCTTTGTTCATATTTTGCCCCTGGTTTAATCGATTTTGAGTTTAGAATATGATTTTGTTAACGCTTTGGTATTCCCTTATTCATTTTCGCCTTATCAGGATTTTATTTGTAATTTTTCAACAGTAATAGTGGATAATAGCAGATATGCCTCATCTAAACCTCATACAGGACCAGTAAATGATGTTATAAGTAGCGATACAAACCTGTGATGAACACTGGAGATGCCATATGGTGTAATAATATGGTCATTGTATAATATATGAGTTCTTTTCGGAATTATTTTCGAATTTGTATTTTTTACACCGTCTGGTCGTATGTTACAAAGTTTGCTGATAAAACGAAGAAAAAACAACACTTTAAGTCGATTGAAATGAAATAAAGTATAAATAAGCAAAGGATTGCTTACACTGCCAAAATATGTTGCTGATAACGTTACGCTATTGTGTCTCGTTTATAGAATGATTGCAAACCTCTGTTTGCATGTAATCCTAGAAACTTTCCACAATATTAAGGTATGTTATTATACCTCGTGTGTCTGTGATTAGCTGAAACGCATCATATGATCGGGAAATTAATCATCGTATTTCCCACTGGCGAGGGCAATAAATGTCGTATTCCTCTGGACTGCATGACCCCATGGTGACCCTTTCAATAATGTGCGTTGAGTTGTTTCCATTCTTATTTGTTTACAAAATGGCAGACGATAATCCAAAACGCTTTCCCGTTCTGGAAAAATCTGAAATTGACAGTATTCTCGAAAGCAAGAATGCCAAAAAACACCAAACTCCATTGTTTCCGCGCATACTTGAAAAGAACTTGTTAGAATCCTGATTTCAAATTGGATAAGAACCTGAAGCATTTTAATTAACTTAAATTATGTTTTTTTATTATGTTTTCGGCATAATAAATAATTTATGACCCTAGTTGCAGGGGAATATGAAGGTTTATTTACCCTCAACTGACATATTTCTCTCGGGAAATATGGCATCTTTGGGAAGCCCAGGATTTTAAATGCATAGTAACGTTCAGTATACTAGATCAGTTTGTATATAGTGGAGACAGATGTAGGTATGTTATTGGTATTGTATAAACAGAAATAGCACGTGCTTATATAAGTGAATGTTTTAGATCTAAAGATAGTTTTGCTACTGGGAGTCGAATTGATTGGATGATGATTGAATTTTGTCGATAAAAAAGTGTTTGTACCACCAAAGACATAACTTTTATACACATTTATTTGTGCCAAGCAAAGTCACTTTAATTTGAAATGTGGTGATTAATAAGGATATCACATTTTACCGAAACCGCCTTTGTTATTCAAATGTGATTTGGACAGTGTTATTATACTTCGAGGACATTGGTTAAACTCGTCATTGAAAAAAACGTTAAAAACTGGATAAGGAAAACTTCATATTTAAGAAAATGCTGTTAAGTGTTATATTTATGGTGACACTATTGACAACAACAGGTAAATCTCTTTCGATTATTATATTTCTTTTTAATTTTTATGCAATAAAAAAGTAGGCAAATTATATCAAATAGTTAATGCGTATATAAAACAAGTTGTCAACCTTTACCAATTGTTTCCAAGTTATCAGATTGATTCACTATCCCGTCAA
Source organism: Mimachlamys varia (assembly GCA_947623455.1). NCBI lineage: Eukaryota > Metazoa > Mollusca > Bivalvia > Pectinida > Pectinidae > Mimachlamys > Mimachlamys varia. The sequence continues at coordinate 32,528,447 of OX392542.1, forward strand.
TACTAATTTTGTTGCCGTAATAGCCTTCCACCTTCAACATGCTTGCTGCAGTATCCAAATACTTTTTTTCTTAAGGACTAGGTACAACCATATTGGTTGTTACCTGGATGAAAATGGTAATATTGAAATTTTAATGTTTCCTTCCAATACATGGCATAAGCTTCATCCCATTATGTTAAATATTGATATAAAATGCAGTTAAGCCCCCAAAATTAGAAAAATATCTGTACGTAGGAAAAAAAAAATTCAGTAAATAATATCGAAATGGGAGTGCGCAAATATGTTTCATATAGTTATTTGAAACATTTCAATAAAATAATACAAAGTTACTGCAATGTTCATAGAATGATAACCCAGTGTCAAAATTTCGATATTATTCTGTAAATCAGAGTATCAGGGATAAATACACAGGTACCCCCTCAAAAAATGTCGTCCATTGCATGCTGTTTTCAGTTCAGGTAAACGTAGTTACCTGTATCTCTTGGGGGCAATATAGGGGCATTATTTTTTATTGAATAGGTCATTTGTCATGTAAATGTAAGTTTCGTGTCAAAAAAGGTATAAAATTAAAATAATAACACCGACATAACGTAATTTACATTTACGATACGGTTACCTAATTACTAATTAAGTTTGAGAAATGTATTTTGATACCAATGTGCCTCAACTGCCACACATGTTTACGATGGGAACAATTTATGCTAGCGATGTTTGACAGGTGCGAAGCCGAGAACGAATCGGTATAATCAGTGAGTTAATACTGTCCGATCCACGCGGAAGTGTATAATATATACGAATTCCATCAGAATTTATACAACACAAATTAAACTTTGTTGACAATTCTAAAACACTGCCGGAAGTGCCGAACAACATCTTTTCACGTGCTATACCTTCGCCAAAAAATGGAAAACTGGCAAACGCTAAAAACAGTTTATCGTGATATGAACGGGCAGTTTTTGTTTTGTGACGATATACCAAGTAACATTTACCTTTACTGCATGCTTGAATCCAATTTAATTGTTAATTTTGTCGATGTTTCACCATGCCTATAAGTAAGGCGTATGAATATCTAATACAGTAAATAGTTCAAAATGGAGGGCATAGGAGAAGTTTTCGCTACATGCTACGGGAAGATGTTTGAATTAAGAGGTCTGACATAATGTCATAACTCGTCATACCGCAGACGGTAAGATTTTTGTTTTGGCTATGCGGCGTGCCACATAAATTTGCCGATCGGCGATGGAAATTTTAAAAATTTTATCCAGATGTAATCGGTGTCCTGAATGTACGTAAATTGCCATTCATGTGACGAGTACGTTCTTTTATGTGGTTTTCAAGAGAAAGAGAGATTTATTAAAAGATCGAAGGCTCGTCTATCATTCTGTGTATATTAAAGTAACACAAAATGATATTCATTGTTTTTATTATCTTTCGCAGTATTCTGCAAACGTGCACGCGTTTTTAGACATATAACATCAAATATCAGAAAAACCAACAAACGTACCAAAATATGGTTAAAATGATCGATTCTCCATCACAAAATGTACTTTGTGGTCTATTTTGGTCATGTATTTTGCAGTATTCAATAAAATAACAAGTTTTGGTAAAAACACCTCCGCCATATTGAATTGTCCTGTACCTAGTCCTTAAACAATATCGATTAAAGAGATTCTACGCTGCATTAGAATAATTTCCAATATGATAGGTGTACTGACAAGTCTTGTTTATAGTGAGAGTCAATCCTACCTGTTGGCAATAAAAGGTTATTTCTCGTACTTAAGTGCACATACACAATGGACAGGTAAAACTGGCTCTTAATAGACACGAAGCCTTGTCAGCTTAACATTTACATAGGAAATTATGCCGTACATTGAACTTGAGAAATAGATGAAAAAGGGACACAATTCTAATCTTTCAAAGGTACATGTAAGGTTCCATTCTAGGATAGTAACACACTCAGTTCTTGTTATATTCATGTTATAAACAATAAAACTATGCTTCTGATACCTGACAAAAATGTAATGTTTTGGCAAAATAGTATTTGTTAATTTAAATACATGAATTTAACACTGAATTTCATCTTTTATATAAATATGTTGGACAACAAAGTGTGGACGACTGCTCCTTGTAGTAACTCTACAATGTTTCTATTAATCTTGTTACCTCTAATTCCTAATCTCCGTGCCGTATCGGTCACACATAATACGGATAGACTAATAGGCTTTAACCTGTATTTCCGTATTAGGGCTATGGCACTGTTTCCAATGTAAACAAACATTTACTAACGCCTCGGTAGCGCAGTAGGTAGCGCGTCAGTCTCATAATCACTATAAACAGAGCGATCTGAAGGTCGTGAGTTCGATCCTCACCCGGGGCAGTATTTTTTATGAACAATGCATGACTGTATTTTTCAGAAAAAAAAATGTCATATATTAATATTTTGTATAGAATCAAATTGTAGCTGATAGCAAATGAAAATGAAGAATGCTAATTAAAAAGTCATTACAAACTAACTGAATAAGGAAATTTTATTCTTGATTTTTTTCCTTGATTTTAAAGCTAGCAAAAGCTTCAAGAAAATTCAATTTGAACTAATTAACTTCTTTAATTACGGGCTGAATTGGTCGAAGGGCTTACCAGGACGGGAAACAAAAACCTTGCCAAATCTTTCAATTTCACTTTCAGGTATATCGACGATGTGTTGTCTATAAACAACAAGAAGTTTGCTGACCTAGTCGATCGTATATACCCTAATGAATTTGAGACTAAAGACACAACAGTCTCTCCTACATCAGCTTCTTACATGTACCTCGATCTTTACTTAAACTATGACCAACATGGGCAACTTACTTACTTAGCTGTATGATAAACGTGACGATTTCGATTTTCCAATCGTGAATTTGCCCTTTCTTGACAGTAACATCCCTACTTCTCAATCTATGGTGTTTGATTTGTTATTTTAGGGCTTGTTTGAGTATCGAGATTTTCGTGGTAGATGTCTACTGATGACGAACAAACTTACGGCACAGGGATTCGAGTGATGCAGGTTAATGAAGATTATGGGCAAATTTTATTGTCGCCGTCTTGATCTCATCGAGAAATATTCTGTATCTTTGTGTGATATGTTGTAATTGAAAATGATGCTTTGGGAAATTAAACTCTCGTAAATGTTTAAATAAATTGTTTTAAAGACATCAACACCCGTGCTGACTCGTAAAAGATTAGACCTGTTGTAACAAACTACATACCCTGAAAGGGGAACATTTGAGCCCCGTTGAATCCTGGGTATTTCTCTTCTCACTAATTCTTGATAAAGACAATAAGGAAATTTTATGGTCACCATTTTGGTATAATTAACTAATAGTTTGTTCATATTCTGTTTGGCGTGAAGGGGGACGTTTTTAATATGTTCCTAACTATGCCATGTTATTTATATTTGTAAATAACTTAAATCTCAATTTAACTGTACTTCTAACTTATTTCTAGTTTAATTTTATTTCTTATTTATAAATAAAAGGGTTTTACGTACCTGACCCTTCTTCTTCTATATTACTTTAGAAAATTTGGATTCCCACCTTTTGGCGTCTGTCATCACTGAAGAGTGCTAGGAGGCGGTAACAGCTGTATGATGCAGTTTGATTATTTTCGGCTTACTGTATCTATTACTCAATTTATAATGGTGCAGCATATATATGTGTAACGTCATTTTCGAGGACGTTGCATTTACTTGATGTATCCTAGATTAATTTACATGTTGATTTCGTCGATGAAACAAGATTAAATGGTCTAGTTATCTTTGTATTTTTTTGTTTATATTTGCCCCTAGTTAAATCGAGTTTGACTTCATCTTATGGTTTTGTTGTCGTTTATGTATTTTTTTCGTATGGGTCATGGCTCGAACTATAGTACAATGTAACACATTGTATATTTACGTCCTCTCCACTCTACCCTTCTATTGTTTGGGTACATGTTATACCTTTACCTGTTATGAGGATGCTGATTCAACAAACAAATTAATTTGGCGCTTGCAGATATGCTGGAAAAAAAAGATGAATCTCTATAATTTATATGCAGATTCATGATATGTTTCAAGTGCAACAAACAACTCAGTCGCGTAATGAACAGTCAACTACGTACCTTACGGAGCCACAAACATGTGGCCGCCGATGGACTGTGTCGGTATATCGGATGTTGTTTTATATATAAGTTCGTTTAACCTTGAGCTATGATAAGCCAACCATTACTGATACTATCGAATATATATAGAGGATTTGTCTGAGTTTTTCTTCATATTAAATTGATGATCCTCGTTAGAATTTTTTCATTTTTACTCGTCAGAAACTCATGACAGATTATTTTTATCAAATGACGTTTTATCGTCTTTCCCTATCCTAAACAGATTTAGTCTTTGCCGTTCTCGCAATCTTATTTCAATATGTCGAACCAAATAACCCAAACATTCGAAATTGGTCAAATGTACCGGCAAACGAAGAAGTAGTCCAACATTATTGACTCTTGCAATTGATTAATTCTATAAAAATTTAAAAAAAACTTTCCACAGTAATAGGTGATAACAGTAGATTTCTCTCAACTGTTTTTCTTGCAAAAAGAGTAAATGATGAAACAGCCATTCTTTAAATGATGATACATAGCTTATTAAGATCAACATGTGTTGTTAACAGGAGATTTTATATTTATAATATGATCATAGAATTCAATATGAATTTTTCTTCTGACCATCTGATACAAAGTTTATTGAAAACAAACACTATTAAAGTCGATAATATTAAATTTGAATCAGCCCAAAAAACTTGGCTCTAACCTGTTGTCAATGCTGTAACACATATTTATAATATGATCATAGCATTCAATATGAATTATTCTTCTGACCATCTGATACAAAGTTTATTGAAAACAAACAATTAAAGTCGATAATATTAAACTTGAATAAACTACGAAAACCTGGCTGTAACCTATTGTTGATGCTGTAACACAATTGTACCTCGTTCACTGAATGTATGCAAACCTCTGCCTGCATGTATTTCTGTAAAAAAATGCCAGTCTACAACATATAGGAAATGATCTATGAAATTGTATTTTTTCATTGTAAATAATTAAAATGAGGCCTGCTTATTGATGTGTGAATATCTAGAATAAAATGCTAGCTTGGTAACTAGGCGTCGAATCAATTGGACGCTCATTTTGTACAAGTCCTGATATAAGAGCGGTAGCTCCATTTATTTGTACTTGCATTGTGCTGCTAGAAAAAGAAATTACATTTTACCACGTGGCACGAGCTACTAAAAGTGAATGTTTTAGATCTAAAGATAGTTTGGCAACTGGGAGTCGAATTGACTGGATGATGATTGGATTTCGTCGATAAAAAGTGTTTATACCACACAATACACAATATTTCTACACATTTATTTGTGCCAACCACAGTCTCTTTAATTTGAAACGTGGTGCTTGAAAAGGATATCACATTTTACGGAACACGCCTTTGTTGTTCAAGTATGATTTGGACGGTCATTATTTAGATATATGAAGCATTGTACATACTTCGAGGACATTAATTAAACTTGCCATTGAAGAGAACGTTAAAAACTGGATGAGGAAAACCACATATTTAAGAAAATGCTGCTTAGTGTTATATTTGTAGTAAAACTATTGACAGCGACAGGTAAATATCATTCGATTATTTTTATTATTATTTGATTTTTATACCATCAATAAAGTAGGCAAATTATTCTCATCAGATAGTTAATGCGTATATAAAACAAGTTGTCAACCTTTACCAATTGTTTCCAAGTTATCAGATTGACTCACTATCCCGTCAATACTAATTTGGTTGCCGTAATAGCCTTCCACTTTCAACATGCTTGCTTCAGTATCCAAATACTTTTTTTCTTAAACAATATCGATTAAAGAGATTCTAAAAAAAACACAAATGGGAAAAGTACCATACTAATTTGAAATACGATTCAGTCGAGCTAAATGATGAATCAAATCGCAGTATACAGCTGTGATGTTAAAACTGCGAATTACAAATTTTGGCCTAGGAGTCGTCTGATTTAACGAAACTGACCGAAAGAAATGTCGAAATTCAGTTAGGGGGTGCACTGGACCAAAGATTTTATAAATTACGCAATTTTCACATATCTAATCATTTCAAATGAAAGTAAGATATATGTGTATATTCTGAACCGTTCCTCAAATAGAAATACGTTTGTATAACAAATTGCATGTGAAAAATAAGATAAATCATATACACGGTACACTATACATGTTCAATAATACAAATATTACACACCATTAAAACACTATGCTGTTAGTCCATATATGATCGTATATTTTACTTACGAATTTTCAAATTCAAATTTAATACATGTTATTTTCCTAGCTTTTAGAAAAATGCGTTGCATTAATTAATAATTCAATTTATTTCATCTTACTTGTTTCTTCCTACAACAGGCATCGGCATCTTTATTAAAACATCAGGTAAAAAAGACTTTATCAAACTGGCCCAATACGGATATGTGTATCAACCGAAATCGGACTGTCTCGCTCATTTCACGTTCCAAGTGAAAGCTTGTTGGGACGTTCATGTTGGACTTTTTAGTGATGATGGGGACGTACCGTTTCAATACGAAATTCTTTTAGGTGGATGGGGAAACACAAAAAGCAGAATATTGGAAAAGTCCATCTACAGGTACATTCTGAAAAATGAACGCAATGTTTTGGATTGTAATTCTTACAGAAGATTCTGGATATCATGGAGAAATAATGTCGTAGCTACCGGACGTGGTGACGTATTCAACAACGACGTATTATTGTCATTCGCTGTTCAGTCACCAAACCAGGTCCGATACATTGGGATATCTATGGCATATGGCGCATCTGGTGAATGGATAATACCAGATAAACGTAAGAATTAATTAATAATTCAAAAACAAATGTGCAATTAATCTTAAATACTTCTCACGAAATGTATAATGATACTTTTAAAACGGCCGTCGTTTCTCTAAAGTGCCGTGAGTATAGTAATATTTTTATTAATTACTTATTTATTTGAATCTCTTCATCAACATATTTTGTATTGTTATCATTTTAATGATATTTTTTGTGAAAGGAAATGTCTGATATATTAAACGAAATCGTTAAGTTATCTTGCAAACCAACGGTTATTATGTGATTTCAATTGTCCGATCGTGAACTTTCCATTTCTTGATAGGAACATCCCTGCTTCTCACATCTATGGTGTTTACATTTCAAAGTTGATTCCTTCTAGCGCTTGCTTTAAATATCGTTAGTTTCGTAATGTCGACTGCTGACAAAAAAGTAAGAACACAGTGAGACATGCAGGTTGATTAGGACTATGGGCATGTTTTCTGGTAGCCATCTTTGTTTCATTGAGAAATATTCTGTATTTTTGTGCAATATAAAGATTGACGTTTTTGAGTATGCTCATACTAACTTGTTGTGATTGACAAATGGTGACTCAGTTCTCATTTCGAGGACTTGGTCTACTTGAATGTGACCAAGATTTACATTGTTGGTGTCGTCGACAAAGCAGAAAACGCTTATTCTTCCGTAACATCTGGCTTTATTCTCTTGTAATTTTGCAGGGGTCTTATTGTGGATCTTGCCCTTTTTCGTATTTTCCCCTAGATTAATTGATTTTGAGTTCGGATTACTATGATTTTGTTGACGCTTCAGTTTTATATTTTTTTCATATATAATATGTTGCAGAGCCACCGTTACACTGCTATCAACATGTAGGATGGAAGCTGTCTCAAGGAATGCAGGACACAAACATGACGGTCAACATCACGTGGTCAGTGACCGCTGATAACCTCGGACAATGCGCAAAGACTTGCAACCGGTGTAGTTCATGCATGTCATTTGTGCATAACAAAGATAAAAAAACGTGCCAAGGTCATGGTCAAGTCTTCAGTAACATCACAGAAGGTAAAGGTCACACGCATGGTGGAAGTCACTATTACATTAAATCGTAAACCCTTTTGGAATTGATCATCAGAAACCGAACGAATATCTTTGTTTGATGATGATTCTTAAACAGTTATGTCGAAAGTGCTAAAGCAAAGGACGTCTGAAGCGGAAAGTGCAGTTTTTTATGAACTGACTGACAAAGGAGCGGTTTGCAGTTCTCTTTTGCACTGATTGGTGGGTTATTATTGTGTTATTTTGTACTGATTTATGGGTAATTACTGTGTTATTTTGTATTAATTGATGAGTTATTACTGTGTTATTGTGTACTGATTGATGAGTTATTACTGTGTTATTGTGTACTGATTGATGGGTAATTAATTTGTTATTGTGTACTGATCGATGGGTTATTAATTTGTTATTGTGTACTGACTGATGGGTTATTAATTTGTTAATGTGTACTGATTGATGAGTTATTACTGTGTTATTGTGTACTGATTGATGGGTTATTACTGTGTTATTGTGTACTGATTGATGGGTTATTACTGTGTTATTGTGTACTGATTGATGGGTTATAACTGTGTTATTGCGTACCGATTGATGGGTTATTATTGTGTTATCATATACCGATTAATGGGTTATTACTATGTTATTGTGTACTGATTGATTGGTCATTACCGTGTTATTGGTATTCAAATAACTCTGGTTTTGATTATTTGTTACGTCATTTAAGGATTATCGCCCTGTGCCTGGACGATTTTTACGCGCAACGGGCAGCACGTCAACAAAGTCGAAATGAAAACAGAACAGAGGGGCTCTCGTAATATATCAGATGGGTCCATTTGGGTTGTCAAAACAACATCTAGAGGTTAGCTTTTGATAAGTTTTTAACATTTCAGTTATTTCATAAGTACATTCCCGGCTTAATCAGCATGATCTTATTATTTTACACAATATTAGGGAGGTAACCCAAACGGAACTGTCGAACAAATTCACGAAGAAATCGAAAATATACACGTAAATAACATTTGTGATTTACCAGTTACTGAAATTAATATTCGGTAACTGACGTTATGAACGGCTTACCGGTTAATCGTTGACAACCCTAATGTATAGTGATGTGTACATAGATCCCGGTTTTTTTAACTTACTTTTGAAAATTAGAATTATCTTCCGTAGGATAACTAATGTCCACTATTGCAGAATGACAATGCATTGTACATTGAGTAACTATAAACTTGACGTCAACTAAAATCGAAATTTGTTAGAGATATTTTCTCTCTTAAATTTCAAATAAAGTATTATAGTAACTCCGGTAAAAAGGTTGGAATCTGCAACTGAATTGCATGTTCACAACTACATGATATATTAATCATTCAATTAATATTTGATCATTTGGATAATTTCCATGGTAAGAAAATAATATCTTCGCTATCCCCCTGGCCCTTTCCCATCTATTTTGCTTTTGGCCTGATAATGATACCCCCATTTTTGCTCCTCTTCCTTTTATCAATTTTTCCTTTTTTTCCCTTCTTCTTGATCCAGACTGGTGTTATGCGTACTATTATTCTCAATAGATTCCTTCAGACGATATTCTTGAATTATTTTGTATATTTGATTTTTTGAGACACATAGTAAAATGAGACATAGTAAAATGAGACATAGAGTTAAATATAATAGATAAGACACATAGTAAAATGAGACATAGAAAAATGAGACACATAGTCAAATGAGACACATAGTAAAATGAGACACATAGTAAAATGAGACACAGTAAAATGAGACACATAGTGAAATGAGACATTATAAAAAGAGACACATAGTAAAATGGGTAATTTTTATGGTGCGTATGCATTTTTTTTATTGAATCCTTATTCTAAATTCATAAATTCAATGGGTTTTACGCACCTGACCATTCTGCTTCTACATTACTTTAGAAAATTTCGATTCCCACCTTTTGATCCCTGCTATCACTGAAGAGTCCTAGGAGGACGAACATATACACATGTATATGATGCAGTTAAATTCATTTTTATCGGCATACTGCATTTTTGGCTAAAAAAGGTGCAGTGTGTGTGTGTGTTAAGTCATTTTTGTATTATCATCTTGTTTTCCTCATCTGATACATTATCAGTAGAATATTGTTTTTTTTTTCTTATCGGAAATATGATTAATTGTTATGTGCTACCACACTGTAATGTACAGAAACAAATGTGTATCCGTCTTATATACTATATAAGTATTTGATTTAAACTTGTTTGTGTATCTATTGATGAAACTTACTTAACTTGTCACTGCTTTTAAAGAGAGATTGCCACTTATTATCTGTGCATTTGTGTACCTGTAATTAGCTCGCCTCGATGATATTTTACCTTGTTGTACAAATATTTCTTTGATCATACTGGTAGCCAGGGGGCGAATACAACGTCTAAACACTTCCTTTCGCTGACAAGCCACTTGTAATGTCAAGTTAACATCGCCTGCAGCAACGGTACCCGAAGTATTGTAAATACTGTGCTTTAAGCAGAGGTGTGGATGATTTTGTATTGGTTTCAATGTAATGCTGGAATGTATCAGTTATATACCAGCCTTAAGGCGAGTACCATATGAAATTATTTAACTAGTGTAATACATTCCATTTTGGATTGAATCGAATATAAGATTCTGTTTATCCCATAAAGCTAAACCATAAAGTTGTCATGTCATTGATAATTACATCACAATAAGGTAATTACACATGTGTCATATATGCACCATATTTTCTATATGTCCGTATGACAACGCACATTGGATAATTTATATGACGATTTACTTACATGTATATGACAATTGCAATTATCAGATTGTTTCATATTTCCAGTTTCGTGTGGTCGTATCAATCATGCTTCCAGACATCAACAATGATCAGGCCTGAACAGGCAACCATTTCGGGTTACGTAAGGCACAAGCAAATGTATACTACACTCCTACAAGTATTAGTTCAATGACAACTTTCGTTCATAGCTTCTTTGATATTTCTTTAATGGGTATTGCATGGGAATTTCGTCATATATTTGTTGGCCACTATTAGAAAACTGCAATTCTACAAACCTCTTTGACGTTTTTATTGCAGAGGAGTATATTCAAATTAATTCGTGTATTGCAATAAAAAAACGTTTTTTACAAAAATATTGACATTTTTGTCCAGCCTTCTTTATCTATTTATTTAAAATTACCAAATTAGCATTAGCTTCATGTGTTACCATTCAGGAAAGAAAACCTACCTTTGAAATATTAGAACTGTTTTCTTATTTTTCACACCTATAACCCAGTGCAGTGGATTAGTAGTAAGAGTAATTTAATTTAACCCAATATGATGGGTGTATAGACAGGACTTGTTAAAAAGTGAGTCACTCCTACCTGCTCGCAATAAAAGGTTAGTAGCTACCTTGGACAGGTAAAACTGGCTCTTAATAGACACGAATCCTTGTCAGCTTAACATTTACATTGGAAATTATTCCGCACATTGAACTTGAGCAATATATGAAAAAGGGACACAATTCTATTATTTTCAAAGATAGGTTTCAATTCCTGAAATGTCAACTGCTAACGAACAAACTTACGGCACAGGTATTCGAGAGATACAGGTTGATGTGGACTATTGGCAAGTTTTATGGTCGCCGTCTTGATCTCATCGAGACATATTCTGTATCTTTGTGTAATATGAAGATGGATATTTTTGAGTTTGCTTATCAGTGTGCTTGTTGTAATTGACAATGATGCTTTGGAAATTAAACTCTCGTAAATGTTTAAATTGTTTTAAAGACGTCATCACCCATGCTGACTCGTAGAAGATTACACCTGCTGTAACAAACTACATACCCTGAAAGGGGAACATTTGAGCCCCGTTGAATCCTGGGTATTTCTCTTCTCACTAATTTTTGATAAAGACAATAAGGAAATTTTACGGTCACCATTTTGGTATAATTAACTAATAGTTTGTTCATATTCTGTTTGGCATAAAGATGGACGTTTTTAATATGTTCATAACTATGCCATGTTAGTTATATTGTAAATAACTTAAATATCAATTTAACTGTACTTCTAACTTATTTCTAGCTTAATTTTACTTCTAAATTCATAAATTAAAGGGTTTTTTACTTCTTATTCACTTCTAGTTTAATTTTACTTCTTAATTCATAAATTAAAGGGGTTTTACATACCTGACCCTTTTGCTTCTATATTTTGGATTCCTACCTTTTGGCCTCTGTCATCACTGAATAGTTCTGGGAGGACGTAACAGCTGTATGGTGCAGTTTGATTCATTTTTCGGCAAACTGTATCTGTTATTAAATTTAAAAGGTGCAGCATATGTGTGTGTTACTTCATATTTAATGATAGGAGGTGGCATACCCGATATTTGCTCGAACCTCCATAGCCACAGTTAATCTCCTTTGAGTAGTGGCACGGTACATGATTAACACATTCTCTTAGTCCACGTTTTGAAATTATACAGAATTCGTTTAATTTTACTTCTAAATAAATAAATTAAAGGGGTTTAACGCACCTGACCCTTCTGCTTCTACATTACTTAAAACGTTTTGGATCCCCGCATTTTTGCCTCTATCACCACTGAAGAGTCCTAGGAGAACGAAAAAGCTGTAAGATGCAGTTTAATTCATTTTTCGGCATACTGTATCTAATACTCAATTTAAAAGGTGCAGCAATTTTATGTGTTACGTCATCTTTGAGGACGTTGCATTTATTTGATGTATCCTAGATTTATTTACATGTCGATTTTGTCGATGAAACAAGATTAAATGGTCTAGTTATCTTTGTATTTTTTCAAGGGTCTCCCTGTAAATTTTTTTGTTCATATTTGCCCCAAGTTAAATCGAGTTTGACTTCATATTATGGTTTTGTTGTCGTTTATGTATTATTTTAGTATGGGTCAAGGCTCAAACTATAGTACAATGTAACACATTGTATATTCACGTCATCTCCACTCTACCCTTCTATTGTTTGGGTACATGTTATACCTTTACCTGTTATGAGGATGCTGATTCAACAAACAAATTAATTTGGCGCTTGCAGACACGCTGGAAAACAGATGAATCTCTATAATTTATAATGCAGCTTCATGATGTGTTGCAAGTGCAACAACAAACTCAGTCACGTAATGAACAGTCAATTACAATGGCTGGTTCGTTGCCGTTTAGCTATCACTGTCGTACCCAATCGATCTTTGGCGTTTTCCTACAGTTGGAGAAGTATCCTTATCATCGCGAGGGTAAACAGTAATGTTGATTGTGCACCGAGAAATTTTCAAATTCACGTTTTGTTCAAACATCTATAAAAGACGCCGTTTGAGGTCGATTTGTTTGCAGTGTTTTGGATTGTGTATGACATGTTTGTTGATGTCAGCTATTCCTGTTATATCGTTGTTGGGAAGGGATCCTCGGATCGGTATATTTTGTGTAGATTGGTATCGTTTACTTGTCTGTAATTATTTATGCTTCATAACGACCCATGTCTTTGTCGTCAACCTTAACTTCATCGGTTACTCCAAACTTATCATTCTATTAGCAGTCGCAAGTTGTACGCTTCGTAGTAAAAAGAAGTAGACCGTTCCCGTGCGTATTATAAAGTTTCAGGCAATCAGCGAAGCGGAAGGTGTTATTACACATGCGTAATATACAATTGTAGAAAATGTATGGAATGGCTTTATTACATCGAATATAACGGTAGTCATATGATAAAGTGTGTTATCATAATTAGGATTAGAATTTTGTTCGTCAGCAGTTGACATTATTCCACAATAAAATATAACCTTTCAACAGTAATAGGTGAAAATAGTAGATTTCTCTCAACTGTTTCTCATGCAAGACTAGTGAAATGATGTAACAGCCATGCTTTAAATTATGATAGCTAATAAAGATCAACTTTGGTTTTTAACAGGAGATTTCATATTTATGAAATGATCATAGCATTCCGTATAACTTTTTCTTCTGACCATCTAATACAAAGTTTATTGAAAACAAACACAATTAAAGTCGATAATATTAAATTTGAATAAGCCACGAAAACTTGGCTCTAACCTGTTGTCAATGCTGTAAAACATATTTATAATATGATCATAGCATTCCATATGAATTTTTCTTCTGACCATCTGATACAAAGTTTATTGAAAACAAACACAGTTAAAGTCGATAATATTAAATTTGAATAAGCCAAGAAAACTTGGCTCTAACCTGTTGTCAATGCTGTAACACATATTTATAATATGAACATAGCATTCAATATGAATTTTGCTTCTGCATGACCATCAGATACAAAGTTTATTGAAAACAAACACAATTGAAGTCGATAATATTAAATTTGAAAAAAACCACGAAAACTTGGCTCTAATCTGTTGTTGATACTGTAACACAATCGACTTCGTTCATTGAATGTATGCAAACCTCTGCCTACATGTATTTCTAGTAAAAAAATCTCCAGTCTACAACATGTGGGAAATGATCTATGAAATTAAAATATTTCATTGTAAATAATTTAAATGACGCATGCTAAGTGTTGTGTGAATATCAGAATAAAATGCTAGCTTGGTAACTAGGCGTCGAATCGATTGGACGCTCACTTTGTACCAATCCAGATATAAGAGCGGAAGCTCCATTTATTTGTGCTTGCATTGTGCTGCTAAAAAAGGAAACTACATTTTACCACCTGGCACGAGCTACTTAAAGTTAATGTTTCATATCTAAAGATAGTTTGGCTACTGGGAGTCGAATTGACTGGATGATGATTTGATTTCGTCGATAAAAAAGTGTTTATACCACACAAGACATAACATTTCTACACATTTATTTGTGCCAACCACAGTCTCTTTAATTTGAAACGTGGTGCTTGAAAAGGATATCACATTTTACGGAACACGCCTTTGTTATTCAAGCATGATTTGGACGGTCATTACTTAGATATATGTAGCATTGAACATACTTCGAGGATATTAATCAAACTCGCCGCTGAAGAGAACGTTAAAAACTGGATGAGGAAAACCATATATTTAAGAAAATGCTGCTTAGTGTTATATTTGTGGTAAAACTATTAACAGCGACAGGTAAATATCATTCGATTATTATTATTATTATTTTTTTATTTTTATACAATCAATAAAGTAGGCAAATTATTCTCATCAAATAGTTAATGCGTATATAAAACAAGTTGTCAACCTTTACCAATTGTTTCCAAGTTATCAGATTGACTCACTATCCCGTCAATACTAATTTGGTTGCCGTAATAGCCTTCTACCTTCAACATGCTTGCTTCAGTATCCAAATACTTTTTTTCTAAAACAATGTCGATTAAAGAGATTCTACAAAAACACAAATGGGAAAAGTACCATAAAAATTTAAAATAAGATCCAGTCGAGCTAAATGATGAATCAAATTGCAGTATACAGCTGTGATGCTAAAACTGCGCATTAAAAAGTTTGGCCTAGGAGTCGTCTGATTTAACGAAACTGACCGAAAGAAATGTCGAAATTCAGTTAGGGGTTGCACTGGACCGAAGATTTAATAAATTACGCAATTTTCACATATTTTATCATTTCAAATGAATATAATATATATGTGTATATTCACGTTTATATAATAAATTGCATGTGAAAAATAAGATAGCAAATCATATACACGGTACACTATACATGTTCCTTAATACAAGTATTAGAAAGGAAAACTTATTTCTGTTATTAGCGGCAGCGATTTTATAGAAGTCGACATCATGCCAATATATACTGTTAAACACCATTAAAACACTATGCTGTTAGTCAATATATGATCGTATATTTTACTTACGAATTTTCAAATACAAATTTTATACCTGTTATTTTCCTAGCTTTTGAAAAATTGCGTTGCATTAACTAATAATACAATTTATTTCATCTTATTTGTTTCTTCATACAACAGGCCTCGGCATCTATGTTAAAACCTCAGATAAAAAAGACGTTATCAAACTGACCCAATACGGATATGTGTATGAACCGAAAACGGACTGTCTCGCTCATTTCACGTTCCAAGTGAAAGCTTGTTGGGACGTTCATGTTGGACTTTTTAGTGACGATGGGGACGTTCCGTTTGAAAACGAAATTCTGTTAGGAGGATGGAAGAACACAAAAATCAGAATATTGGACAAGTCCATCTCCACGTTCATTCTGAAAAATGAACAAAATGTTTTGGATTGTAATTCTTACAGAAAATTCTGGATTTCATGGAGAAATAATGTCATAGCCGTCGGACGTGGTGACGTATTCAACAACTACGTATTATTGTCATTCGCTGATCAGTCCCCAAAACAGGTGCGATACATTGGGATATCTACGGCAGATGGCGCATCTGGTGAATGGATTATACCATATAAACGTAAGATTTAATTAATATTTCAAAAACAAGTGTACAATTAATCTTACAGTTGTGGTATCGCACAACGCACCAAAAACTGCGTGCGTGCATCGTGCATACATCGTGCACACATCGTTCGCCCATGGTGCGCACAACCGGGCGATCTAATGATCGTGCGTTTATGTGTGAGATTAAATCGCACACACGCACGATTTGGTACAATCGGTCGATACATATTACGGAATGAAAAACATATTGAACCGTCTTGTCCAAAAACTATTTAATTTCGCATCATATTTATTGGGTTATGTCAATTTAACAATATACAGTAAACAGTATTACAGTGATCATAAGACAGCCAAGTGCGGGTTACGCTACCAGGTATCAGAATATGTAAATAACATGCCGGAGTTTTACCTGTCCCGTGTGCGGCGATTCGCTACGACAGCCATTACCGAGCGACCGTTATGAAAACAAACTGGACTCTTATAATCAGTTATTTGAAAAACCCTCTCCTCCCCAACACTTTACCTGTGTTTTCACACCTAGGCGAGTGTTGTAAGTGCCCCGGGCCAGAGATATCTACATATATTGGCCATGTACAGGTACAGTTTATAACTTGGTAAAACTGGTAATATTTACTTGAATGAGAACTTGTCAATATGAGTTGAAAGTTTACATACATGTGTCTATTTGGTTTGTTTCTAAAACTGCAGAAAGACTATTATTTTTAGAAATATATAGATAGAACTATCAGCTAATGTAAATAGTTAAAATATAGAATTATGTTTAAAACAACTAGCGCGAAACCGTATATATTGTTAAACCATTTCTAAATGTACATCAACCACGATTGTCATCGCACAATGTTAGTCTGTCGTGCGCCCACATGTGCGTTAGAAATAATCGCCCAGGATCGCATCGTTCGCACATCGTGCATACACCGTTCGCCCATCGTGCGCCCACCGCACATCGTGTAACGTTGTGTGATCCCACAACTGTAACTACTTCCCACGGAATGTATAATGATACTTTTAAAACGGCTGTCGTTTCTCTAAAGTGCTGTGAGTATAGTAATGTTTTATTAGTTATTTATTTATTTGACTCTCTTCATCAACACATTTTGTATTGTTATCATTTTTAATGGGTTTTGTTTTGTGAAACGAAATGTCTGATGTGTTAAACAAAATCGTTAAGTTTTCTTGCAAATCAACGGTTATAATGTAATTTCAATTTTCCAATCGTGATCTTTCCATTCCTTGATAGTAACACCCCTGCTTGCTTCTCAAACCTATGGTGTTTACATATCGTAATTGATCCGTTATTCCATGGCTTGCTCTAAATATTGAGATTTTCGTGAACAAAATCGACTGCTGACAAACAAAGTAACAACACAGTGGGATGCAGGTTGATTAGGATTACTTTTACAAGGGTCTTATTGTGGATCTTGCCTTTTTTCGTATTTTCCCCTAAATTAATTTATTTTGAATTCGGATTATTATGGTGTTGTTGATGCTTCGGTATTTTCTATTTTTTCCCCTTTTTATTATATATTGCAGAGCCACCGTTACACTGCTATCAACATGTAGGATGGAAACTGTCCCAAGGAATGCATGACACAAACATGACGGTCAACATCACGTGGTCAGTGACCGCTGATAACCTCGGACAATGCGCAATGACTTGCAACCGGTGTAGTTCGTGTATGTCATTTGTGCATAACAAAGATCAGAAAGCGTGCCAAGGTCATGGTCAAGTCTTCAGTAACATCACAGAAGGTCAAGGTCACACGCATGGTGGAAGTCACTATTACATTAAATCGTAAACCCTCTTGGAATCGATCATCAGAAACCGAACGCATATCTTTGCTTTATAAATAAATAAAAAATACACAACATTTGATATAGCGCCCTATCTAGCTAGCATAAACCACTCTAAAGCGCTTTAAAGTACATATGTATACACTTCTTATAATCAATACAATTAACACATACAATTCTATCGTATACAATTCTGAGGAGTTTGCAGAAGCTGCCTTATCAGGCTCAAACTACTTGTCCTATACCACCTGGCTAGTATCTCCATATGTGTGTGTATGTATGCGTGTGTGCTGGAGATGAATTGTGTTCTGTTTGTAGTAGGACCGTTTTTCCAACGGCATCTTTTTTATAGTGCCACTTCACTTGAATGCTACAGCACAGATACTGCAACACCCAACCCAGATCATTTAATACTCCACCTGGGTTGTTCTCTAAATACTCGATACGTATGACGATTTCGGGGATCGAACCCAAGCCGCCTGCATGGAAGGCCGGAGTGTAACCACTCGACAAATCCGCCCATGTTTGATGATTCTTCAACAGTTATATCAACAGTGCTAAAGCAGTGGACGTCTGAAGCGAAAAGTAAAGCTCTTTTATGTACTGACTGACAAAGGAGCAGTTTGCAGTTTTCTTTTGTACTGATTGATGGGTTATTACTGCGTTATTGTGTACTGATTGATGGGTTATTACTGTGTTATTGTGTACTGATTGATGGGTTATTACTGTGTTATTATATACTGATTGATGTGTTATTACTGTGTTATTGTGTACTAATTGATGGGTTATTACTGTGTTATTATGAACTGATTGATGGGTTATTACTGTGTTATTGTGTACTGATTGGTGGGTTATAACTGTGTTATTGTGTACTGATTGATGGGTTATTACTGTGTTATTGTGTACTGACTGATGGGTTATTATTGTGTTATTGTGTACTGACTGATAGGTTATTACTGTGTTATTGTGTACTGATTAATGGATTATTGCTGTGTTATTGTGTACTGATTGATGGGATATTACTGTGTTATTATGTACAGATTGATGGGTTATTACTGTGTTATTGTGTACTGATTGCTGGGTTATTACTGTGTTATTGTTGACTGGCTGATGGGTTGTAACTGTGTTGTTGTTGTGCTTACTTGTTGTGATTGACAATGATGCTTTGGGAAATTAAACTCTCGTAAATTTTTAAATTGTTTTAAAGACGTCATCACCCATGCTGACTAGTAGAAGATTAGACCTGCTGTAACAAACTACATACCCTGAAAGGGGAAGATTTGAGCCCCGCTGAATCGTGGGTATTTCTCTTCTCACTAATTCCTGATAAAGACAATAAGGAAATTTTATGGTCATCATTTTAGTATAATTAAGTTATAGTCTGTTCATATTCTGTATGGCATGAAGATGGACGTTTTTAATATGTTCATAACTATGCCATGTTAGTTATATTGTAAATAACTTAATTCTCAATTTAACTGTACTTCTAACTTATTTCTAGTTTAATTGTACTTCTAAATTCATAAATTAAAGGGTTGTTTTTACTTCTTTTTTACTTCTAGTTTAATTTTGCTTTTTAATTCATAAATTAAAGGGGTTTAACGCACCCAACCTTTCTGCTTCTAAATTACTTTAAACGTTTTGGATTCCCGCATTTTGGCCTCTATAATCACTGAAGAGTCCAAGGAGAACGAAACAGCTGTATGGTGCAGTTTAATTCATTTTTCGGCATACTGTATCTAATACTCAATTTAAAAGGTGCAGCAATTATATGTGTAACGTTATCTTTGAGGACGTTGTGTTTATTTGATATATCCTAGATTCATTTACATGTCGATTGTGTCGATGAAACAAGATTAAATGGTCTAGTTATCATTGTTATTTATTTTTTCAAGTTCTCCGTGTAAATCTTATTCGGTCATATTTGCCCCTAGTAAAATCGAGTTTGACTTCATATTATGGTTTTGTTGTCTTTTATATATTTTTTTCTTATGGGTCATGGCTCAAACTATAGTAACACATTGTATATTTACGTCCTCTCCACTCTAACCTTCTATTGTTTGGGTACGTGTTATACCTTTACCTGTTATGAGGATGCTGATTCAACAAACAAATTAAAAAAATTGGCGCTTGCAGATATGCTGGAAAAAAGATGAATCTCTATAATTTATATGCAGATTCATGATATGTTTCAAGTGCAACAAACAACTCAGTCGCGTAATGAACAGTCAGTAACTTACCTTACGGAGCCACAAACATGTGGCCGCCGGTGGACTGTGTCGGTATATCGGATGTTATTTTATATATAAGTTCGTTTAACTTTGAGCTATGATAAGCCAACCATTACTGATACTATCGAATATATATAGAGGATTGTCTGAGTTTTTCTTCATATTAAATTGATGATCCTCGTTATATTTTTTTCATTTTTACTCGTCAGAAACTCATGACAGATTATTTTTATCAAATGACGTTTTATCGTCTTCCCCCATCCTAAACAGATTTAGTCTTTGCCGTTCTCGCAATCTTATTTCAATATGTCGAACCAAATAACCCAAACATTCGAAATTGGTCAAATGTACCGGCAAACGAAGAAGTAGTCCAACATTATTGACTCTTGCAATTGATTAATTCTATAAAAATTAAAAAAAAACCTTTCCACAGTAATAGGTGATAACAGTAGATTTCTCTCAACTGTTTTTCTTGCAAAAAGAGTAAATGATGAAACAGCCATTCTTTAAATGATGATACATAGCTAATTAAGATCAACATGTGTTGTTAACAGGAGATTTTATATTTATAATATGATCATAGACTTCAATATGAATTTTTCTTCTGACCATCTGATACAAAGTTCATTGAAAACAAACACTATTAAAGTCGATAAAATTAAATTTGAATCAGCCCAAAAAACTTGGCTCTAACCTGTGGTCAATGCTGTAACACATATTTATAATATGAACATAGCATTCAATATCAATTTTTCTTCTGACCATCTGATACAAAGTTTATTGAAAACAAATACTATTAAAGTCGATAAAAATAAATTTGAATCAGCCCAAAAAACTTGGCTCTAACCTGTTGTCAATGCTGTAACACATATTTATAATATGATCATAGACTTCAATATGAATTTTTCTTCTGACCATCTGATACAAAGTTCATTGGAAACAAACACTATTAAAGTCGTTAAAATTAAATTTGAATCAGCCCAACAAACTTGGCTCTAACCTGTTGTCAATGCTGTAACACATATTTATAATATGATCATAGCATTCAATATGAATTTTTCTTCTGACCATCTGGTACAAAGTTTATTGAAAACAAACACAATTCAAGTCGATAATATTAAACTTGAATAAGCCACGAAAACTTGGCTCTAACCTATTGTTGATACTGTAACACAATTGTACTTCGTTCATTGAATGTATGCAAACCTCTGCCTGCATGTATTTCTAGTAAAAACAATGCCAGTCTACAACATATAGGAAATGATCTATGAAATTGTATTTTTTCATTGTAAATGATTAAAATGAGGCCTGCTTATTGATGTGTGAATATCTAGAATGAAATGCTAACTTGGTAACTAGGCGTCGAATCGATTGGACGCTCATTTTGTACCAATCCAGATATAAGAGCGGAAGCTCCATTTATTTGTACTTGCATTGTGCTACTAGAAAAAGAAATTACATTTTACCATGTGGCACGAGCTACTAAAAGTGAATGTTTTAGATCTAAAGATAGTTTGGCTACTGGGAGTCGAATTGATTGGATAATGATCGGATTTTGTCGATAAAAAAGTGTTTGTACCACACAAGACATAACATTTCTACACATTTATTTGTGCTAACCACAGTCTCTTTGATTTTAAACGTGGTGCTTGAAAAGGATATCACATTTTACGGAACACGCCTTTGTTGTATGATTTGGACGGTCATTATTTAGATATATAAAGCATTGTACATACTTCGAGGACATTAATCAAACTTGCCATTGAGGAGAACGTTAAAAACTGGATGAGGAAAACCATATATTTAAGAAAATGCTGCTTAGTGTTATATTTGTAGTAAAACTATTAACAGCGACAGGTAAATATCATTCGATTATTTTTATTATTATTTGATTTTTATACCATCAATAAAGTAGGCAAATCATTCTCATCAGATAGTTAATGCGTATATAAAACAAGTTGTCAACCTTTACCAATTGTTTCCAAGTTATCAGATTGACTCACTATCCCGTCAATACTAATTTGATTGCCGTAATAGCCTTCCACCTTCAACATGCTTGCTTCAGTATCCAAATACTTTTTTTCTTAAACAATATCGATTAAAGAGATTCTAACAAAAAACACAAATGGGAAAAGTACCATACTAATTTGAAATACGATTCAGTCGAGCTAAATGATGAATCAAATTGCAGTATACAGCTGTGATGTTAAAATTGAGGTTTTTGAAGTAAAACCAATGTTTATGATATAATACTCACCACCATATAGACAATAGCGTTATCCCTCCGGCAGCCCATAATTTACATAACAAAAAATGAAAATAAATATCCCGTAAGAGGCCCCTTAATGCTTGGTACGAACGCACCGCGCAAGCCCAATAACCTCACTTCCGCAACCAAATTAATTGGATGAGGAGACAAGGGGAGGAGGGTGGGAACTCAAATATATGGTGGTGAGTATTATATCATAAACATTGGTTTTACTTCAAAAACCTCAAGTTTATTTCAATAATAGCTCACCACCATATAGACAATAGCGAATTTGTCTTACCGTAGAGGAGTCACCGAAGACAATCACTAAAAACCAGCAGCAACAACGTAGTTTAAAAACCCCTAAGGGGCAAGGATATTTACAATAAAAACTCCCTCAACATTGAAGCAGCTATAGAGCCTTCCTACAGATTGACTGGGGGACAGGTGACTGCCTGAGCAGTGACAAGAGGACCCAGAGAATACAATCCATCAGAATGGGAGGAAAGCGATCGAAGATAAAAATCAGCAAAAGTATTCTTGCCTCTCCAAAAGGCAGATGCCATAACCTCATTAAATGAGGTGCCATTGAAAAGGGCCCAAGATGCTGAAAGAGCCCTTAGCTCATGCGCCCTTACCCGAACACTGTCACGTGTTTCAGAACTGGACCCCTCATAGGCTTTCCTGATGATGTCACAGATCCACCTAGAAATGGTCTGAGACGATATGTCGGACTGCCTTGACTTAATGGGCAAGAACAGACGGGATCTGGGACCCCGCCGCCCCCCCTTAGTTTTATCAAGATAAAACTTCAAAGCCCTACAAGGACAGAGCAACAAATCTTGATCATCTGACCCAGAGACACCCTTTAAGGAAGGAATCTTAATAGGATCTGGTGAGAAACTTGGGACCTGATTCTTAGCCAGGAAAGAAGGATCAGTGATAAGGGTAACCAAAGAATAATCTCGGGACCACCTGAGACAAGAAGGAGAAGACGAAAGTGCATGGATTTCACTTCTCCGTCTACCAGAAGCAAGTGCAATGAGAAACACTGTTTTCCAGGTAAGGAACTTGACTGAAGCTGAAGCCATAGGTTCATAAGGAAACTTAGTTAGAGTCTCCAACACCAAAGCCAAATCCCACTGGGGTGTCAATAGTCTAACTCTAGGCTTCTCTAAGGAGAAAGACCTCAGAAGATTAGAAATGGTGGGACATGTTCCAACCTCAGAACGACCCCTGTAGGATAAGACGTTGGCTATGGCTGAACGATAGCCTCGAATTGTACTCGGAGCTAATTCCTTAACTTTAAAAAGGTAAAGGAAAAACTCGGCTATCAATTGAAGAGAGGCACAGAGTGGATCAATCTTCCTGCTGTTACACCAACTGCAGAAAGATGACCATCTGGACTCATAGATGGCAGATGAGGAAGATCGAATTGACCTCGTGATGCCATCGGTAACCTCTGCAGAAAAGCCTGCCTGCAAGAGGGAGACCGAGATAGCCTCCACGCGTGAAGGTGGAGGCGTTCCGGATTCTGATGAAACTGCCTGGATTTTGGCTGGCTGAGAAGATTCCACCTGGCTGGAATGGCCAAAGGGAGATCTACCAGCAAATCTAGAAGAGCCGGAAACCAAGGCTGCCTGGGCCACAGAGGTGCTATCAAGAGGACTGAGCAATCGTGCTCCCTGACCTTCTGTAGCACCCTGCCCAGGAGATTGAAGGGTGGGAAGGCATATGCCAACAGACCCTCCCAGCTCAGAGACAGGGCATCTACCTCCCAAGCCATAGGGTCTGGAACTGGGGACACAAACGTCTGAATTTGAAAATTCAGGGCTGTGGCAAACAGATCCACTAGAGGAGTCTCCCATGTCATGCAGATGGCCTTGAATATAGACTTGTTCAAGGTCCATTCTGTGATGACTGGACTCTGTGACCTGGACAGAGTGTCTGCTAACACATTCAAGTGCCCTGGCAGATGCCTCACTGTGAGGGACAGTACCATAGTTTGGCACAGAAGAAGAATCTTGATTGTGAGGGCACACAGCTTGTGAGACTTTGTGCCCCCCTGATTCTCCAAATAAGCCACTACTGTTGCATTGTCTGTAGCCAGACAAATGGACTGACCCTGAAGCCAATGACGCAGGGACTGAATGGCTAGCAGAACTGCTCTCATCTCCAGCACATTGATGTGCTCCTGGAGTTGATCTCCCCTCCAGACCCCTGACCGACACTGACCGTTGAGGTAGGCACCCCAACCTGTCATTGATGCGTCCGTGTACAGAGTAACTGTAGGGGAAGATCTCCGAAGAGAGACGCCCTTCAGAATATTGCTCTCTGAAGCCCACCACATGGCCGAAGCCTTGACGGATGCTTCCAAAGGAATCTGAACGTCCCACTGAAGGGATGCCGGATTCCATTTGGACAAGAGAAACATTTGAAGAGGTCGTATATGGAGTCGACCCAACGGCACAACATCCGAAAGGGAATTGAGGAATCCGAGAAGCCTCAAAAACCACCTGACCTGAATTGAGTCCAAACTGTTGAGCAGAAGAACCAACTCCCTGGTCTTCTGGAACTTGGACTGGGGAGGAAGAACAAGGCCCCGTTCCGTAAGGAAACGGTTGCCCAGGAAGACAAAATCCTGGGAGGGAATGACCTCCGATTTCTCCCGGGAAGGTATAAAACCTAGGCGAAAGAGTGTTGCCAAGACCGATCTGGTGCTGCAACTCAGAGAATCTGGGTTTAAATGCAGCATCAGCGAGTCGTCGAAATAAATATGGATGTCTACTCCGCGACTGTGTAGATAGCCCACAACCACCTGCATGAGCTTGGTGAAAACCAAGGGAGCAGTGGTCAGACCAAAGGGCATGGCCTTGAACTGGAACACTTTGCCCTGAGACGTGAATCTCAGGTATTTCCTGACCGATTTCTTTATCGGTATATGGAAATAAGCGTCCTTGAGGTCGATAGAGGTCGCCCACATGCCTGGTACTACTGAAGCCAGAATGCCTCGAGGAGTCTCCATTTTGAAGTGGGGCGAGTCCACATGCTTGTTGAAGGCACTTAGGTCTATGATTGGACGCCAGGCCCCGGATTTTTTCTTGACAAGAAACATCCGTGAGTAAAAGCCTGGCGTCCAATGAGACCGAGGAACCTCCTCCACAGCACCCTTGATTAACAAGGCATTGACCTCGTCTAGGAGGGCCTGAGCCTTCTCCTGGTCGCCTGGTGGAGGAAAGAAGATGGGATCTATGGAAAGAGGGGGGTCCCGCAAAAGGGGGATACCTAGACCCTCGGAAACCACTGAAATTGCCCACTTGTCCTTGGTAACTTCCTGCCACTCTGGAAGGAAGTGGGATAAACGACCGCCTACTGGAAGGTCTGGCTTTGGAAGCTCGAGGCCTGCCCATGGATCGTCTTCTAGAGTGGACAAGGGACAAGGAGGGACCGAGGGACTGCAAGAGTCAGGAACTCTGCCCCTTCTTACCCAGATTCTTCTTGCCTCCCCTTCCCCCCCTGTGACTCTGACCGCCACGTCCCCGGGAAGAGTGCCCACCGCGAATAGCTGTGGCAACAGGAAGCTGAACCTGAGGCTGAGCTGTCTGTGTACTCTTCTTAGGTTTACCTAGTCGCTGCACCCGACTAGGTTTAGGCTTAGCCCTAAGCTTCTCCAGCCGGGCTGAAGCCGCCTTGTCATTATTGACTCTGTCCATGACAGAGGTGAGAACACCTCCGAACATTTCCGAGCCAGACAAGGGAGCGGTCATAAGGTCCGAAATAAATGGCTCACCGACAGTCAGTCTGGGCTTCAGAACTGAAGCGCGGCGAGCCAGGATGAAGTCAGCCAAAACAGCCAGAATGAGCGCGGTCCCATCCATGTGAGCCCGGTTCATGGCCTTGCTGAGTTCAGCCAAGAGCTTAGTCTTGTTAAGTAGACTTTCCTCAGCACGAGAAGAGGCTACAAACAATGCAGAGGAAAAGGAATCTGCATAAGCCAGCACATGAATGGCAAGGCGAAGCAGTCTTTCCATCCGACTATGCTCTTTAGGAGTCAAATGAACAAAGTCATTTGATCTCCCAGGCCAGCGATGGTCCAAAATGAGATCCACCTTGGCCGTGTTCGGTTCAATGGAGGGATCATGAACAGCATATCGAGCAGGACTGAACCCCTCGATATCGCTCACCCCCAACAGTAAGCCAGAAAGGTCCTGCTTTCTATTAGCAGAACCCTTGGCCTGCAGAACCTTTTGAATCTGGGCCAATGCTGAGGAGACCATAGTCCCCTCAGCCAGTGACCTACCTGATGCCCTAGCCTCAGGTTCCGAAGGAAGAAAGGCACTTAAAGTAGAAGTCCTTTCGGGGAGACCTGAAGCAGAAGGGGGTGGACAAAACTCCACTCCCAAGAGGGAAGCAACCTCCAACCGAAGGCTGCGAAAGGAATCCAGATTCCTCTCAGCCTGGGAAGCTGCAAGACATGACTCTGTGTCAGGAGGGTCAGCCTCAGAGTCTGAAGACTCTTGAAAAGAACCCTCAGGTGGAAGTGATGGGAGCCAAGAGCGAGTCTCTGCTTCAACATCAGAACCAGCA
The DNA here is from genome assembly GCA_947623455.1 of Mimachlamys varia. Classification (NCBI taxonomy): domain Eukaryota; kingdom Metazoa; phylum Mollusca; class Bivalvia; order Pectinida; family Pectinidae; genus Mimachlamys; species Mimachlamys varia. The sequence continues at coordinate 32,555,655 of OX392542.1, forward strand.
TCCAAAGACAGAGTGTCGCCATCAGGAAAAGTCTGTTGACCCACACCCTCAACCTCCGACTCTTCACAATCCATTTCCTCAGCCTCATCATGATCTGACTGAGAAAACTGGCCCAAACTAGAGGTGAGACTAGACACCATCTGGTCAGGAACCTCTGTTCTTCGACACTTGGAGGCAGAAGAAAGGCCAGCACTAAGATCTGAAAAGTTAACTCTGCGCTTAGCTCCACGGGAAAGCTTACGAGTTTCAGCCAAAACCTTAGAGGGACGGTGAACCCTCTTAGATTTGTGAAGATGTGAGCGAGAAGGGGGGGGACCCAACTCAACACCAGGCTGATGACAGAGGGTTGAGGGACCCCAAGGTTGACCTGAGTAACCTAACGGGGTCTGACCATATGCAGAATATGGATATCCCACAGGCTGGGATGGGCCCCAGTATTGGCCATGGCCAGAATACTGGGGAGGAGGCAACATTCCGGAACCCGCAGGACCATGAAATGAATTGCCTCCTACTGGAGACCTGCCTGGCAAATAAGGCTGATAATGGCCGAAATTGACAGAAGACTGCAAATTACCACCAAACCCAGGTGCAGACTGAGGGTAGGGGTAAGGTGGGGGATGCCCTGGAGCACCCATAAAACCCACCGAGCCAGGAGCTCTAACTGGTGGAGGACCAGATAGCGGCGAGGTGAACCTAGGAACCGAAGGATATAATACCCTGGTACCTGTACCCGACACAGGGCAAGGAAGACTGACGCCTGAGAATGGGAATGAGCCACTCTCATCTCCTAGTGCAGCCTCTCCAGTGTAACCGTAAAAACTGGCAGTACCAGCCGGCCGACTGTCAGTGGGTACACCGGCACCCCTCAATGGGGCCCGGGTCGCTTGACTGGCCTGTTCGGTAGCCATTCCGCTAACGGAATTGGTACCCGGACACTCGCTCCCTTCGACCTCCAAAGAAATTCCCGGGTGAGTGCCCCTCTGATGCACAATAGGAGACCCAAAAGGCCCTATTGCCACAGAAGTAGGTACGTGAATAGGATCCTCTGTAGCCATAGAGGACCTACCACTTTGAGGCAATATCACATCCCCCTCAGGGGGTAAAATAACCTCACTGCCAGGTGGAAGGCTGACAACAGCTCCACTCTGGGCTTTAGGGTGACGTTTACTGTCTGCCCCAGACTTAACAACCCTTCTACGGGTGCAAGACATATGGGACAGCACCTTGTCCCACATAGTGTTGGACCATGTCAAACACACGGAACACGTACTGTCCCGGGAGCAGTCTCGGCAGGAGGAACAGGAGTCATGATCATCCCCCTCAAGGATGACATGACCACAGTCTCCTGCACGAGTTTTAATACAAGAAGCAAGCTTCTTACCTTTCATACTGCTTTGCGGGCAGCGACCAGCAAACGAAAAAATTCACGCAAAATATCGAGTGAAAAAATCACCGATAAAATTACGTAGAAACGTCCCGTAAACTGAAAATGAAATACAAAAACAGTAAAGGACGTAAAACACTAAACAAAACAAGTTGACAGAACCAAACGGTAGAAAAAGACGTGAAAAATAGACACCGAAATGGCCTACTAGACAGCGGTACCGTAGCGAGACAGTCCACGTGTCCGGTAAAAACCCGACACAAAAAGACGAAATACGACACAAAAACGGACTGACAATTCAAACGAAGTTGAAAAACCTGTCAACAAATATCAAATGAACAAATTGCAACTACAATGGAACAGAAAAACTAATTAAATCCTGAAACCAAAAGGCAAGTCGAATCCAACGGGATAGATGAAGGCTGCCATAAGCGGAAGTGAGGTTATTGGGCTTGCGCGGTGCGTTCGTACCAAGCATTAAGGGGCCTCTTACGGGATATTTATTTTCATTTTTTGTTATGTAAATTATGGGCTGCCGGAGGGATAACGCTATTGTCTATATGGTGGTGAGCTATTATTGAAATAAACCTGCGCATTACAAATTTTGGCCTCGGAGTCGTCTGATTTAACGAAACTGACCGAAAGAAATGTCATAATTCAGTTAGGGGGTGCACTGGACCACAGATTTTATAAATTACGCAATTTTCACATATTTAATCATTTCAAATGAATGTAATATATATGTGTATATTCTGAACCGTTCCTCAAATAGAAATACGTTTGTATAACAAATAGCATGTGAAAAATAAGATAAATCATATACACGATACACTATACATGTTCCATAATACAAATATCATACACCATTAAAACACTATGCTGTTAGTCCATATATGATCGTATATTTTACTTACGAATTTTCAAATTCAAATTTAATACATGTTATTTTCCTAGCTTTTAGAAAAATGCGTTGCATGAATTAATAATTCAATTTATTTCATCTTACTTGTTTCTTCCTACAACAGGCATCGGCATCTTTATTAAAACCTCAGGTAAAAAAGACTTTATCAAACTGACCCAATACGGATATGTGTATCAACCGAAATCGGACTGTCTCGCTCATTTCACGTTCCAAGTGAAAGCTTGTTGGGACGTTCATGTTGGACTTTTCAGTGACGATGGGGACGTTCCGTTTCAATACGAAATTCTTTTAGGTGGATGGGGAAACACAAAAAGCAGAATATTGGAAAAGTCCATCTACAGGTACATTCTGAAAAATGAACGCAATGTTTTGGATTGTAATTCTTACAGAAAATTCTGGATATCATGGAGAAATAATGTCATAGCTACCGGACGTGGTGACGTATTCAACAACGACGTATTATTGTCATTCGCTGTTCAGTCACCAAACCAGGTCCGATACATTGGGATATCTATGGCATATGGCGCATCTGGTGAATGGATAATACCAGATAAACGTAAGAATTAATTAATAATTCAAAAACAAATGTGCAATTAATCTTAAATACTTCTCACGGAATGTATAATGATACTTTTAAAACGGCTGTCGTTTCTCTAAAGTGCCGTGAGTAGTATAGTAATATTTTTATTAATTACTTATTTATTTGAATCTCTTCATCAACATATTTTGTATTGTTATCATTTTAATGATATTTTTTTGTGAAACGAAATGTCTGATATATTAAGCGAAATCGTTAAATTTTCTTGCAAATCAACGGTTATTATGTGATTTCAATTGTCCGATCGTGAACTTTCCATTTCTTGATAGGAACATCCCTGCTTCTCACATCTATGGTGTTTACATTTCAAAGTTGATTCCTTCTAGCGCTTGCTATAAATATCGTTAGTTTCGTAATGTCGACTGCTGACAAAAAAGTAAGAACACAGTGAGACATGCAGGTTGATTAGGACTATGGGCATGTTTTCTGGTAGCCATCTTTGTTTCATTGAGAAATATTCTGTATTTTTGTGCAATATAAAGATTGACGTTTTTGAGTATGCTCATACTAACTTGTTGTGATTGACAAATGGTGACTCAGTTCTCATTTCGAGGACTTGGTCTACTTGAATGTGACCAAGATTTACATTGTTGGTGTCGTCGACAAAGCAGAAAACGCTTATTCTTCCGGAACATCTGGCTTTATTCTCTTGTAATTTTGCAGGGGTCTTATTGTGGATCTTGCCCTTTTTCGTATTTTCCCCTAGAATAATTGATTTTGAGTTCGGATTACTATGATTTTGTTGACGCTTCAGTTTTATATTTTTTTTATATATAATATGTTGCAGAGCCACCGTTACACTGCTATCAACATGTAGGATGGAAGCTGTTTCAAGGAATGCAGGACACAAACATGACGGTCAACATCACGTGGTCAGTGACCGCTGATAACCTCGGACAATGCGCAAAGACTTGCAACCGGTGTAGTTCATGCATGTCATTTGTGCATAACAAAGATAAAAAAACGTGCCAAGGTCATGGTCAAGTCTTCAGTAACATCACAGAAGGTAAAGGTCACACGCATGGTGGAAGTCACTATTACATTAAATCGTAAACCCTTTTGGAATTGATCATCAGAAACCGAACGAATATCTTTGTTTGATGATGATTCTTAAAAGTTATGTCGAAAGTGCTAAAGCAAAGGACGTCTGAAGCGGAAAGTGCAGTTTTTTATGAACTGACTGACAAAGGAGCGGTTTGCAGTTCTCTTTTGCGCTGATTGGTGGGTTATCATTGTGTTATTTTGTACTGATTTATGGGTAATTACTGTGTTATTTTGTATTAATTGATGAGTTATTACTGTGTTATTGTGTACTGATTGATGAGTTATTACTGTGTTATTGTGTACTGATTGATGGGTTATTAATTTGTTATTGTGTACTGATCGATGGGTTATTAATTTGTTATTGTGTACTGACTGATGGGTTATTAATTTGTTAATGTGTACTGATTGATGAGTTATTACTGTGTTATTGTGTACTGATTGATGGGTTATTACTGTGTTATTGTGTACTGATTGATGGGTTATTACTGTGTTATTGTGTACTGATTGATGGGTTATTACTGTGTTATTGCGTACCGATTGATGGGTTATTATTGTGATATCATATACTGATTGATGGGTTATTACTGTGTTATCATATACTGATTAATGGGTTATTACTATGTTATTGTGTACTGATTGATTGGTCATAACCGTGTTATTGGTATTCAAATAACTCTGGTTTGATTATTTGTTACGTCATTTAAGGATTATCGCCCTGTGCCTGGACGATTTTTACGCGCAACGGGCGGCACGTCAACAAAGTCGAAATGAAAACAGAACAGAGGGGCTCTCGTAATATATCAGATGGGTCCATTTGGGTTGTCAAAACAACATCTAGAGGTTAGCTTTTGATAAGTTTTTAACATTTCAGTTATTTCATAAGTACATTCTCGGCTTAATCAGCATGATCTTATTATTTTACACAATATTAGGGAGGTAACCCAAACGGAACTGTCGAACAAATTCACGAAGAAATCGAAAATATACACGTTAATAACATTTGTGATTTACCAGTTACTGAAATTAATATTCGGTAACTGACGTTATGAACGGCTTACCGGTTAATCGTTGACAACCCTAATGTATAGTGATGTGTACATAGATCCCGGTTTTTTAAAATTACTTTTGAAAATTAGAATTATCTTCCGTAGGATAACTAGTGCCCACTATTGCAAAATGATAATGCATTGTACACTAAGTAACTATACTACATGATATTTTAATCATTCAATTAATATTTGATCATTTGGATAATTTCCATGGTAATAAAATAATATCTCGGCTATCCCCCTGGCCCTTTCCCATCTATTTTGCTTTTGGCCTGATAATGATACCCTCATTTTTGCTCCTCTTCCTTTTATCAATTTCTCCTTTTTTCCCTTCTACTTGATCCAGACTGGTGTTATGCGTACTATTATTCTCAATAGATTCCTTCAGACGATATTCTTGAATTATTTTGTATATTTGATTTTTGTATGGACACATAGTAAAATTAAACACATAGTAATATGAGACATAGTAAAATGAGACACATAGTAAAATATAATAAATGAGACACATAGTAAAATGAGACACATAGTCAAATGAGACACATAGTCAAATGAGACACATAGTCAAATGAGACATATAGTAAAATATAATAAATGAGACACATAGTAAAATGAGACACATAGTAAAATGAGACACATAGTAAAATATAATAAATGAGACACATAGTAAAATGAGACACATAGTAAAGTGAGACACTTAGTAAAATGAGACACATAGTAAAATGAGACACATAGTAATATGAGACACATAGTAAAATATAATAAATGCGACACATAGTAAAATGAGACACAGTAAAATGAGACACATAGTAAAATGAGACACATAGAAAAATGAGACATATAGTAAACTGAGACACATGGTGAAATGAGACACATAGTAAAATTAGACATAATAAAAAGAGACATAGTAAAATGGGTAATTTTTTATGGTGCGTATGCATTTTTTTTATTGAATCCTTATTCTAAATTCATCAATTCAATGGGTTCTACACGAATTTAAACGTTTTGGATTCCCGTATTTTGGACTCTATCATCACTGAAGAGTCCTAGGAGAACGAAAAAGCTGTATGGTGCAGTTTAATTCATTTCTCGGCATACTGTATCTAATACTCAGTTTAAAAGGTGCAGCAATTATATGTGTAACGTCATCTTTGAGGACGTTGCATTTATTTGATATATCCTAGATTTATTTACATGTCGATTGTGTCGATGAAACAAGATTGAATGGTCTAGTTATCTTTGTATTTTTTCAAATGTCTCCGTGTAAATTTTTTTTGTTCATATTTGCCCCTCGTTAAATCGAGTTTGACTTCATATTATGGTTTTGTTGTCGTTTATGTATTTTTTCTTATGGGTCATGGCTCAAACTATAGTAATACATTGTATTTTTACGTCCTCTCGACTCTACCCTTCTATTGTTTCGGTACGTGTTATACCTTTACCTGTTATGAGGATGCTGATTCAACAAACAAATTAATTTGGCGCTTGCAGACACGCTGGAAAACAGACAAATCTCTGTAATTTATATGCAGCTTCATGATATGTTTCAAGTGCAACAAAAAACTCAGTCACGTAATGAACAGTCAATTACGTACCTTACGGGGCCACAAACATGTGGACTGTGTCGGTATATCGGATGTTGTTTTATATATGAGTTCGTCTTACCTTTGGCTCTGATAAACCAACCATTACTGATACTATCGAATATATATATTTTCATTTTTACTCGCCGGAGGCACGCAAAAAAAAACCCAATTCAACACTCGTATCATAAATTTAATGTGAAGGGAAACTCATGACAGATTTGTTTTATCAAATGACGTTTCATCGTCTTTCCCCATCCTAAACAGATTTAGCCATTCTCGCCAACTTATTTCAATATTTCAAACCAGATACTGTAAACTGTTGTTAGGAAAGGGTCCTCGGATCGGTATATTTTGTGTAGATTAGTAATGTTTACATGTCTGTAATTATTTATGCTTCATAACGACCCCTGTCTTTGTCGTCAACCTTAACTTCATCAGTAACACGGAAGTTCATCATTCTTCTAGCAGTCGCAAACTATACGCTTCCTAGTAAAAAAAGTAGACCGTTCCCGTGTGTATTAATACAGTTCACAAGGAACCAGGCAATCAGCGAAGCGAAAGGTGTTATTACACATGTGTAATGTGTTATTACACATGTGTAATATAGACAATGTATGTATTGTCTTTATTACACCGCATATAACAGTAGTCATACGATAAAGTGTGTTTTTAGATCATAACGAAAATACATAAGAAAGAGATTGCTACCGCAAGGAGAATATTAAAGCTCAATTAGCAAACTTCAGCTAGTCTATTAAACAAACTGTGAAACATATCAACTGAAACACTCCAATGTTATTGCAACTATTATTCTAAACTATCCAAGTTTACCCTTGGATATAACACATGTATACCAGAAATGAAATTGCACGATTTCCTGTATGATTCTGATGGCGACGGTAAACCGTCTTTATTTTTATCAACCAGCATCATCATACTGCAGTCGACATCTATATATTAGATCTCGGTATATTCGGAGAAGATTGTAAACAGTCATATGATATTTGTATGTAGGTTCAATTATGAAGGTGTCAGTTCACAATAGAAAAGTAAAACCTGTTCAGTTTATTATATATCTAAGCTTTCTTTTGATAATGTTTTAATGTATTATCAAGGAAAACGGCTGAAATTGACAAATATGTAACGCTTTACAACAATTCGCAGAGAACACAAATAATTGTTTTTAAATAGTGAAAAAACCTCTTAATTTATACTGCAGTATCCTAACGAAATCTGATTAAACAGGCAGACATTTTGAGGCACTTATAAAAACGGCGCTACCACAATATAAATCAAATCTACTCAATAGCCATACAATATCAGCTTCTATTGTGGAATTGTTTATAGCAATACTGTGAAATAGTTGAAAAAAAAAATCAGAAAATACCAAAGCGTCAACAAAACCATAATCCGAACTCAAAATCGATTAAACTAGGAGCAAAATTGGAACAAAGAAAAGATTTACATGGAGACTCTCGTAAAAGCACAAGAGAAAAAGACCAGGTGTTCCGGAAGAGTAAGCGTCTTCTGCTTCATCGACGGCACACGGCATGTAAATCTTTGTCACATCCAAGTAAGCATCAATCCTCAAAATGAGAACCGAGTCATCATTGTCATCACAACAAGTAAACAAACTAATAAGCAAACCGAAAAACGTCCATCTTCATTTCAATCAAAGATCCAGAATATTTCTCGAAGAGATCAAGATGGCGACCATTTTGCCCAAAGACTTCATCAACCTGCATCTCTTTGCCGTAAGTTTGTTAGTCACCAGTTGACATTATTCCACAATAAAATATAACCTTTCCATAGTAATAGGTGATAATAGTAGATTTCTCTCAACTGTTTTTCATGCAAGACTAGTGAAATGATGTAACAGCCATGCTTTAAATTATAATAGCTAATTAAGATAAAATATGATTTTAACAGGAAATTTCTTATTTATTATATGAGCATAACCTTCAATATGAATTTTTTTCTGACCGTCTGATACAAAGCTGAATGAAAACAAACACAATCAAAGTCGATAATATTGAATTTGAATAAACCGCGCAAACTTGGCTTTAACCTGTTATTGATATTGTAACACAATCGACTTCGTTCATTGAATGTATGCAAACCTCTGCCTACATGTATTTCTAGTAAAAAAATCGCCAGTCTACTACATGTGGGAAATGATCTATGAAATTAAAATATTTCATCGTAAATAATTTAAATGACGCATGCTAATTGTTGTGTGAATATCAAGAATAAAATGCTAGCTTGGTAACTAGGCGTCGAATCGATTGGACGCTCACTTGTACCAATCCAGATATAAGAGCGGAAGCTCCATTTATTTGTACTTGCATTGTGCTGCTAGAAAAGGAAACTACATTTTACCACGTGGCACGAGCTACTAAAAGTGTTTTAGATCTAAAGATAGTTTGGCTACTTGGCGTCGAATTGATTGGATGATGATCGGATTTTGTCGATAAAAAAGTGTTTGTATCACACAAAACATAACATTTATACACATTTATTTGTGCCAACCACAGTCTCTGTAGTTTGAAATGTAGTGCTTGAAAAGGATATCACATTTTACGGAACACGCCTTTGTTGTATGATTTGGACGGTCATTACTTAGATATATGAAGCATTGTACATACTTCGAGGACATTAATCAAACTTGCCATTGAAGAGAACGTTAAAAACTGGATGAGGAAAACCATATATTTAAGAAAATGCTGCTTAGTGTTATATTTGTAGTAAAACTATTGACAGCGACAAGTAAATATCATTCGATTATTATTATTTGATTTTTATACCATCAATAAAGTAGGCAAATTATTCTCATCAGATAGTTAATGCGTATATAAAACAAGTTGTCAACCTTTACCAATTGTTTCCAAGTTATCAGATTGACTCACTATCCCGTCAATACTAATTTGGTTGCCGTAATAGCCTTCCACTTTCAACGTGCTTGCTTCAGTATCCAAATACTTTTTTTCTTAAACAATATCGATTAAAGAGATTCTAAAAAAAAGACACAAATGGGAAAAGTACCATACTAATTTGAAATACGATTCAGTCGAGCTAAATGATGAATCAAATTGCAGTATACAGCTGTGATGTTAAAACTGCGCATTACAAATTTTGGCCTAGGAGTCGCCTGATTTAACGAAACTGACCGAAAGAAATGTCATAATTCAGTTAGGGGGTGCACTGGACCAAAGATTTTATAAATTACGCAATTATCACATATTTAATCATTTCAAATGAATGTAATATATATGTGTATATTCTGAACCGTTCCTCAAATAGAAATACGTTTGTATAACAAATTGCATGTGAAAAATAAAATAAATCATATACACGGTACACTATACATGTTCCATAATACAAATATTATACACCATTAAAACACTATGCTGTTAGTCCATATATGATCGTATATTTTACTTACGAATTTTCAAATTCAAATTTTACATGTTATTTTCCTAGCTTTTAGAAAAATGCGTTGCATTAATTAATAATTCAATTTATTTCATCTTACTTGTTTCTTCCTACAACAGGCATCGGCATCTTTATTAAAACCTCAGGTAAAAAAGACTTTATCAAACTGACCCAATACGGATATGTGTATCAACCGAAATCGGACTGTCTCGCTCATTTCACGTTCCAAGTGAAAGCTTGTTGGGACGTTCATGTTGGACTTTTTAGTGATGATGGGGACGTACCGTTTCAATACGAAATTCTTTTAGGTGGATGGGGAAACACAAAAAGCAGAATATTGGAAAAGTCCATCTACAGATACATTCTGAAAAATGAACGCAATGTTTTGGATTGTAATTCTTACAGAAGATTCTGGATATCATGGAGAAATAATGTCATAGCTACCGGACGTGGTGACGTATTCAACAACGACGTATTATTGTCATTCGTTGATCAGTCACCAAACCAGGTCCGATACATTGGGATATCTATGGCATATGGCGCATCTGGTGAATGGATAATACCAGATAAACGTAAGAATTAATTAATAATTCAAAATCAAATGTGCAATTAATCTTAAATACTTCTCACGGAATGTATAATGCTACTTTTAAAACGGCCGTCGTTTCTCTAAAGTGCCGTGAGTAATGTAATATTTTTATTAATTACTTATTTATTTGAATCTCTTCATCAACATATTTTGTATTGTTATCATTTTAATGATATTTTTTTGTGAAAGGAAATGTCTGATATATTAAACGAAATCGTTAAGTTTTCTTGCAAACCAACGGTTATTATGTGATTTCAATTGTCCGATCGTGAACTTTCCATTTCTTGATAGGAACATCCCTGCTTCTCACATCTATGGTGTTTACATTTCAAAGTTGATTCCTTCTAGCGCTTGCTTTAAATATCGTTAGTTTCGTAATGTCGACTGCTGACAAAAAAGTAAGAACACAGTGAGACATGCAGGTTGATTAGGACTATGGGCATGTTTTCTGGTAGCCATCTTTGTTTCATTGAGAAATATTCTGTATTTTTGTGCAATATAAAGATTGACGTTTTTGAGTATGCTCATACTAACTTGTTGTGATTGACAAATGGTGACTCAGTTCTCATTTCGAGGACTTGGTCTACTTGAATGTGACCAAGATTTACATTGTTGGTGTCGTCGACAAAGCCGAAAACGCTTATTCTTCTGGAATATCTGGCTTTATTCTCTTGTAATTTTGCAGGGGTCTTATTGTGGATCTTGCCCTTTTTCGTATTTTCCCCTAGATTAATTGATTTTGAGTTCGGATTACTATGATTTTGTTGACGCTTCAGTTTTATATTTTTTTTATATATAATATGTTGCAGAGCCACCGTTACACTGCTATCAACATGTAGGATGGAAGCTGTCCCAAGGAATGCAGGATACAAACATGACGGTCAACATCACGTGGTCAGTGACCGCTGATAACCTCGGACAATGCGCAAAGACTTGCAACCGGTGTAGTTCATGCATGTCATTTGTGCATAACAAAGATAAAAAAACGTGCCAAGGTTATGGTCAAGTCTTCAGTAACATCACAGAAGGTAAAGGTCACACGCATGGTGGAAGTCACTATTACATTAAATCGTAAACCCTTTTGAAATTGATCATCAGAAACCGAACGAATATCTTTGTTTGATGATGATTCTTAAACAGTTATGTCGAAAGTGCTAAAGCAAAGGACGTCTGAAGCGGAAAGTGCAGTTTTTTTATGAACTGACTGACAAAGGAGCGGTTTGCAGTTCTCTTTTACACTGATTGGTGGGTTATTATTGTGTTATTTTGTACTGATTTATGGGTAATTACTGTGTTATTTTGTATTAATTGATGAGTTATTACTGTGTTATTGTGTACTGATTGATGAGTTATTACTGTGTTATTGTGTACTGATTGATGGGTTATTAATTTGTTATTGTGTACTGATCGATGGGTTATTAATTTGTTATTGTGTACTGACTGATGGGTTATTAATTTGTTAATGTGTACTGATTGATGAGTTATTACTGTGTTATTGTGTACTGATTGATGGGTTATTACTGTGTTATTGTGTACTGATTGATGGGTTATTACTGTGTTATTGTGTACTGATTGATGGGTTATTACTGTGTTATTGTGTACTGATTGATTGGTCATAACCGTGTTATTGGTATTCAAATAACTCTGGTTTGATTATTTGTTACGTCATTTAAGGATTATCGCCCTGTGCCTGGACGATTTTTATGCGCAACGGGCGGCACGTCAACAAAGTCGAAATGAAAACAGAACAGAGGGGCTCTCGTAATATATCAGATGGGTCCATTTGGGTTGTCAAAACAACATCTAGAGGTTAGCTTTTGATAAGTTTTTAACATTTCAGTTATTTCATAAGTAAATTATCGGCTTAATCAGCATGATCTTATTATTTTACACAATATTAGGGAGGTAACCCAAACGGAACTGTCGAACAAATTCACGAAGAAATCGAAAATATACACGTAAATAACATTTGTGATTTGCCAGTTACTGAAATTAATATAGTGATGTGTACATAGATCCCGGGTTTTTTAACTTACTTTTGAAAATTAGAATAATCTTCCGTAGGATAACCAATGTCCACTATTGCAGAATGATAATGCATTGTACATTGAGTAACTATAAACTTGACGTCAACTAAAATCGAATTTTGTTAGAGATATTTCTCTCTTGAATTTCAAATAAAGTATTATAGTAACTCCGGTAAAAAGGTTGGAATCTGCAACTGAAATGCATGTGCACAACTACATGATATATTAATCATTCAATTAATATTTGATCATTTGGATAATTTCCATGGTAAGAAAATAATATCTCCGCTATCCCCCTGGCCCTTTCCCATCTATTTTGCTTTTGGCCTGATAATGATACCCTCATTTTTCCTCCTCTTCCTTTTATCAATTTCTCCTTTTTTTCCCTTCTTCTCGATCCAGACTGGTGTTATGCGTACTATAAATTCTCAATAGATTCCTTCAGACGATATTCTTGAATTATTTTGTATATTTGATTTTTTTGAGACACAGAGTAAAATGAGACATAGTAAAATGAGACATATAGTAAAATGAGACATATAGTTAAATATAATAGATGAGACACATAGTCAAATGAGACATATAGTAAAATGAGACACATAGTAAAATGAGACACAGTAAAATGAGACACATAATGAAATGAGACACATAGTGAAATGAGACACATAGTAAAATGAGACATTATAAAAAGAGACACATAGTAAAATGGGTAATTTTTATGGTGCGTATGCATTTTTTTTTATTGAATCCTTATTCTAAATTCATAAATTCAATGGGTTTTACGCACCTGACCATTCTGCTTCTACATTACTTTAGAAAATTCCGATTCACACCTTTTGATCCCTGCTATCACTGAAGAGTCCTAGGAGGACGAAACATATACACATGTATATGATGCAGTTAAATTCATTTTTATCGACATACTGCATTTTTGGCTAAAAAAGGTGCAGTGTGTGTGTGTTACGTCATTTTTGCATTATCATCTTGTTATCCTCATCTGATACATTATCAGTTGAATACTGTTTTTTTTCTTATCGGAAATATGATTAATTGTTATGTGCTACCACACTGTAATGTACAGAAATAAATGTGTATCCGTCTTATATAATATATCAGTATCTGATTTAAACTTGTTTGTGTATCTATTGATGAAACTTACTTAACTTGTCACTGCTTTTAAAGAGAGATTGCCACTTATTATCTGTACATTTGTGTACCTGTAATTAGCTCGCCTCGATGATATTTTACCTTGTTGTACAAATATTTCTTTGATCATGCTGGTAGCCAGGGGGCGAATACAACGTCTAAACACTTCCTTTCGCTGATAAGCCACTTGTAATGTCAAGTTAACATCGCCTGCAGCAACGGTACCCGAAGTATACTAAATACTATGCTTTAAGCAAAGGTGTGGATGATTTTGTATTGGTTTCAATGTAATGCTGGAATATATCAGTTATATAATATAGTATGTCACCAGCCTTAAGGCGAGTACCATGTGAAATTATTTAACAAGTGTAATACATTCATTTTTGGATTGAAACGAATATAAGATTCTGTATTCCCATAAAACTACTCCGCATGTCATTAATCATGACATCACATTAAGGTAATTACACATGTGTCATATATGCACCATATTTTCTATATGTCCGTATGACAACGCACATTGGATCATTTATATGACGATTTGCTTACATGTATATGACAATTGCAATTATCAGATTGTTTCATATTTCCAGTTTCGTGTGGTCGTATCAATCATGCTTCCAGACATCAACAATGATCAGGCTTGAACAGGCAACCATTTCGGGTTACGTAAGGCACAAGCAAATGTATACTACACTCCAACAAGTATTAGTTCAATGACAACTTTCGTTCATAGCTTCTTTGATATTTCTTTAATGGGTATTGCATGGGAATTTCGTCATATATTTGTTGGCCACTATTAGAAAACTACAATTCTACAAACCCCTTTGACGTTTTTATTGCAGAGGAGTATATTCAAATTAATTCGTGTATTGCAATAAAAAAAGTTTGTTGCAAAAATATTGACATTTTTGTCACAGCCTTCTTTATCTATTTATTTAAAATTACCAAATTAGCATTAGCATCATGTGTTACCATTCAGGAAAGAAAACCTACCTTTGAAATATTAGAACTGTTTTCTTATTTTTACACCCAATAACCCAGTAGTAAGAGTAATTTAATTTAACCCAATATGATGGGTGTACTGACAGGACTTGTTAAAAAGTGAGTCACTCCTACCTGCTGGCAATAAAAGGTTAGTAGCTACCTTGGACAGGTAAAACTCGGTCTTAACAGACACGAAGGCTCATTAGCTTAACATTTATATTGGAAATTATTCCGCACATTGAACTTAAGCAATATATGAAAAAGGGACACAATTCTATTATTTTCAAAGATAGGTTTCAATTCCTGAAATGTCAACTGCTAACAAACAAACTTACGGCACAGGTATTCGAGAGATACAGGTTGATGTGGACTATTGGCAAGTTTTATGGTCGCCGTCTTGATCTCATCGAGAAATATTCTGTATCTTTGTGTAATATGAAGATGGATGTTTTTGAGTTTGCTTATCAGTGTGCTTGTTGTAATTGACAATGATGCTTTGGACATTAAACTCTCGTAAATGTTTAAATTGTTTTAAAGACATCAACACCCGTGCTGACTCGTAGAAGATTAGACCTGCTGTAACAAACTACATACCCTGAAAGGGGAACATTTGAGCCCCGTTGAATCTTGGGTATTTCTCTTCTCACTAATTCTTGATAAAGACAATAAGGAAATTTTACAGTCACCATTTTGGTATAATTAACTAATAGTTTGTTCATATTCTGTTTGGCATGAAGATGGACGTTTTTAATATGTTCATAACTATGCCATGTTAGTTATATTGTAAATAACTTAAATATCAATTTAACTGTACTTCTAACTTATTTCTAGTTTAATTTTACTTCTAAATTCATAAATTAAAGTGTTTTTTACTTCTTATTTACTTCTAGTTTAATTTTACTTAATTCATAAATTAAGTGGGTTTTCCATACCTGACCCTTTTGCTTCTATATTATTTTAGAAATTTTGGATTCTCACCTTTTGGCCTCTGTCATCACTGAATAGTTCTGGGAGGACGTAACAGCTGTATGGTGCAGTTTGATTCATTTTTCGGCAAACTGTATCTATTATTAAATTTAAAAGGTGCAGCATATGTGTGTGTTACGTCATATTTAATGATAGGAGGTGGCATACGCTGCTGGTCGATTTTTTAGTTCCCGATATTTGCTCGAACCTCCATAGCCACAGTTAATCTCATTTGAGTAGTGGCACGGTACATGATATACACATTCTCTTAGTCCATGTTTTGAAATTATACAGAATTCGTTTAATTTTACTTCTAAATAAATAAATTAAAGGGGTTTAACGCACCTGACCCTTCTGCTTCTACATTACTTAAAACGTTTTGGATCCCCGCATTTTGGCCTCTATAATCACTGAAGAGTCCAAGGAGAACGAAACAGCTGTATGGTGCAGTTTAATTCATTTTTCGGCATACTGTATCTAATACTCAATTTAAAAGGTGCAGCAATTCTATGTGTAACGTTATCTTTGAGGACGTTGCATTTATTTGATATATCCTAGATTTATTTACATATCGATTTTGTCGATGAAACAAGATCAAATGATCTAGTTATCTTTGTATTTTTTCAAGGGTCTCCCTGTAAATTTTTTTTTGTTCATATTTGCCCTAAGTTAAATCGAGTTTGACTTCATATTATGGTTTTGTTGTCGTTTATGTATTATTTTAGTATGGGTCAAGGCTCAAACTATAGTACAATGTAACACATTGTATATTCACGTCCTCTCCACTCTACCCTTCTATTGTTTGGGTACATGTTATACCTTTACCTGTTATGAGGATGCTGATTCAACAAACAAATTAATTTGGCGCTTGCAGACACGCTGGAAAACAGATGAATCTCTATAATTTATAATGCAGCTTCATGATGTGTTGCAAGTGCAACAACAAACTCAGTCACGTAATGAACAGTCAATTACAATGGCTGGTTCGTTGCCGTTTAGCTATCACTGTCGTACCCAATCGATCTTTGGCGTTTTCCTACAGTTGGAGAAGTATCCTTATCATCGCGAGGGTAAACAGTAATGTTGATTGTGCACCAAGAATTTTTCAAATTCACGTTTTGTTCAAACATCTATAAAAGACGCCGTTTGAGGTCGATTTGTTTGCAGTGTTTTGCATTGTGTATGACATGTTTGTTGATGTCAGCTATTCCTGTTATATCGTTGTTGGGAAAGGATCCTCGGATCGGTATATTTTGTGTAGATTAGTATCGTTAATTGTCTGTAATTATTTATGCTTCATAACGACCCATGTCTTTGTCGTCAACTTTAACTTCATCGGTTACTCCGAACTTTATCATTCTTTTAGTAGTCGCAAGTTGTACGCTTCGTAGTAAAAAGAAGTAGACCGTTCCCGTGCGTATTATAAAGTTTCAGGCAATCAGCGAAGCGGAAGGTGTTATTACACATGCGTAATATACAATTGT
The DNA here is from genome assembly GCA_947623455.1 of Mimachlamys varia. NCBI lineage: Eukaryota > Metazoa > Mollusca > Bivalvia > Pectinida > Pectinidae > Mimachlamys > Mimachlamys varia. Next base: position 32,572,869 of record OX392542.1, read on the forward strand.
AGAAATTGTATGGAATGGCTTTATTACACCGAATATAACGGTAGTCATGTGATAAAGTGTGTTATCATAATTAGGATTAGAATTTTGTTCGTCAGCAGTTGACATAATTCCACAATAAAATATAACCTTTCAACAGTAATAGGTGATAATAGTAGATTTCTCTCAACTGTTTCTCATGCAAGACTAGTGAAATGATGTAACAACCATGCTTTAAATTATGATAGCTAATAAAGATCAACTTTGTTTTTTAACAGGATATTTCATATTTATGAAATGATCATAGCATTCAATATGAATTTTTCTTCTGACCATCTGATACAAAGTTTATTGAAAACAAACACAATTTAAGTCGATAATATTAAATGTGAATAAACTACGAAATCTTTGCTCTAACCTATTGTTGATACTTCAACACAGTCGACTTCGTTCATTGAATTTATGCAAACCTCTGCCTACATGTATTTCTAGTAAAAAAATCGCCAGTATACTACATGTGGGAAATGATCTATGAAATTAAAATATTTCATTGTAAATAATTTAAATGACGCATGCTAAGTGTTGTGTGAATATCAAGAATAAAATGCTAGCTTGGTAACTAGGCGTCGAATCGATTGGACGCTCACTTTGTACCAATCCAGATATAAGAGCGGAAGCTCCATTCATTTGTACTTGCATTGTGCTGCTAGAAAAGGAAGCTACATTTTACCACCTGGCACGAGCTACTTTAAGTGAATGTTTCATATCTAAAGATGGTTTGGCCACTTGGAGTCGAATAGATTGGATAATGATTGGATTTTGCCGATAAAAAGTGTTTATACCACACAAGACATAACATTTCTACACATTTATTTGTGCCAACCACAGTCTCTTTGATTTTAAACGTGGTGCTTGAAAAGGATATCACATTTTACGGAACACGCCTTTGTTATTCAAGTATGATTTGGACGGTCATTATTTAGATATATGTAGCATTGTACATACTTCGAGGACATTAATCAAACTTGCCATTGAAGAGAACGTTAAAAACTGGATGAGGAAAACCATATATTTAAGAAAATGCTGCTTAGTGTTATATTTGTGGTAAAACTATTGACAGCGACAGGTAAATATCATTCGATTATTAATATTATTATTTGATTTTTATACAATCAATAAAGTAGGCAAATTATTCTCATCAAATAGTTACCGACAAATAATCATAATGCACTAACGCGCGTTATTCATTTTATCTGCAATCCCGTTCCGTGTTGTTGGACCATAACACGGAATAACTGAATGCTTTTAAATGCTTAAATGAAAATGATGTACATGTGTATAGTCTGAACAGTGCCACAAATAGAAATACGTTTGTATAACAAATTACATGTGAAAAATAAGATAAACCATATACACGGAACACTATAAATGTTCCATAATACAAGTATTAGAAAGGGAAACTTATTTCTGTTATTAGCGGCAGCGATTTTATATAAGTCGACATTATGGCAATATATACTGTTAAACATCATTAAAACACTATGCTGTTAGTCTATATATGATCGTATATTTTATTTACGAATTTTCAAATACAAATTGTATACATGCTATTTTCCTAGCTTTTAAAAAATTGCGTTGCATTAACTAATAATTCAATCTACATGTATTTCATCTTATTTGTTTCTTCATACAACAGGCCTCGGCATCTATGTTAAAACCTCAGATAAAAAAGACGTTATCAAACTGACCCAATACGGATATGTGTATCAACCGAAAACGGACTGTCTCTCTCATTTCACGTTCCAAGTGAAAGCTTCTTGGGACGTTCATGTTGGACTTTTTAGTGATGATGGGGACGTACCGTTTGAATACGAAATTCTTTTAGGAGGGTGGGGAAACACAAAAAGCAGAATATTGGAAAAGTCCATCTCCACGTACATTCTGAAAAATGAACGCAATGTTTTGGATTGTAATTCTTACAGAAAATTCTGGATATCATGGAGAAATAATGTCATAGCTACCGGACGTGGTGACGTATTCAACAACGACGTATTATTGTCATTCGCTGTTCAGTCACCAAACCAGGTCCGATACATTGGGATATCTATGGCATATGGCGCATCTGGTGAATGGATAATACCAGATAAACGTAAGAATTAATTAATAATTCAAAAACAAATCTGCAATTAATCTTAAATACTTCTCACGGAATGTATAATGATACTTTTAAAACGGCCGTCGTTTCTCTAAAGTGCCGTGAGTATAGTAATATTTTTATTAATTACTTATTTATTTGAATCTCTTCATCAACATATTTTGTATTGTTATCATTTTAATGATATTTTTTGTGAAAGGAAATGTCTGATATATTAAGCGAAATCGTTAAGTTTCTTGCAAATCAACGGTTATTATGTGATTTCAATTGTCCGATCGTGAACTTTCCATTTCTTGATAGGAACATCCCTGCTTCTCACATCTATGGTGTTTACATTTCAAAGTTGATTCCTTCTAGCCCTTGCTATAAATATCGTTAGTTTCGTAATGACGACTGCTGACAAAAAAGTAAGAACACAGTGATTTGAAACATGCAGGTTGATTAGGACTATGGACAAGTTTTCTGGTCGCCATCTTTGTTTCATTGAGAAATATTCTGTATTTTTGTGCAATATAAAGATTGACGTTTTTGAGTATGCTCATACTAACTTGTTGTGATTGACAAATGGTGACTCAGTTCTCATTTCGAGGACTTGGTCTACTTGAATGTGACCAAGATTTACATTGTTGGTGTCGTCGATAAAGCAGAAAACGCTTATTCTTCCGGAACATCTGACTTTATTCTCTTGAAATTTTGCAGGGGTCTTATTGTGGATCTTGCCTTTTTCGTATTTTCCCCCTAGATTAATTGATTTTGAGTTCGGATTATTATGATTTTGTTGACGCTTCAGTTTTATATTTTTTTTTTTATATAATATGTTGCAGAGCCACCGTTACACTGCTATCAACATGTAGGATGGAAGCTGTCCCAAGGAATGCAGGACACAAACATGACGGTCAACATCACGTGGTCAGTGACCGCTGAAAACCTCGGACAATGCGCAAAGACTTGCAACCGGTGTAGTTCATGCATGTCATTTGTGCATAACAAAGATAAAAAAACGTGCCAAGGTCATGGTCAAGTCTTCAGTAACATCACAGAAGGTCAAGGTCACACGCATGGTGGAAGTCACTATTACATTAAATCGTAAACCCTTTTGGAATTGATCATCAGAAACCGAACGAATATCTTTGTTTGATGATGATTCTTAAACAGTTATGTCGAAAGTGCTAAAGCAAAGGACGTCTGAAGCGGAATGTGCAGTTTTTTATGAACTGACTGACAAAGGAGCGGTTTGCAGTTCTCTTTTGCACTGATTGGTGGGTTATTATTGTGTTATTTTGTACTGATTTATGGGTAATTACTGTGTTATTTTGTATTAATTGATGAGTTATTACTGTGTTATTGTGTACTGATTGATGAGTTATTACTGTGTTATTGTGTACTGATTGATGGGTTATTAATTTGTTATTGTGTACTGATCGATGGGTTATTACTTTGTTATTGTGTACTGACTGATGGGTTATTAATTTGTTAATGTGTACTGATTGATGAGTTATTACTGTGTTATTGTGTACTGATTGATGGGTTATTACTGTGTTATTGTGTACTGATTGATGGGTTATTACTGTGTTATTGTGTACTGATTGATGGGTTATTACTGTGTTATTGCGTACCGATTGATGGGTTATTATTGTGTTATCATATACTGATTGATGGGTTATTACTGTGTTATCATATACCGATTAATGGGTTATTACTATGTTATTGTGTACTGATTGATTGGTCATAACCGTGTTATTGGTATTCAAATAACTCTGGTTTGATTATTTGTTACGTCATTTAAGGATTATCGCCCTGTGCCTGGACGATTTTTACGCGCAACGGGCAGCACGTCAACAAAGTCGAAATGAAAACAGAACAGAGGGGCTCTCGTAATATATCAGATGGGTCCATTTGGGTTGTCAAAACAACATCTAGAGGTTAGCTTTTGATAAGTTTTTAACATTTCAGTTATTTCATAAGTACATTCTCGGCTTAATCAGCATGATCTTATTATTTTACACAATATAAGGGAGGTAACCCAAACGGAACTGTCGAACAAATTCACGAAGAAATCGAAATTATACACGAAAATAACATTTGTGATTTACCGGTTACTGAAATTAATATTCGGTAACTGACGTTATGAACAGCTTACCGGTTAATCGTTGACAACCCTAATGTATAGTGATGTGTACATAGATCCCGGTTTTTTTAACTTACTTTTGAAAATTAGAATTATCTTCCGTAGGATAACTAATGTCCACTATTGCAGAATGATAATGCATTGTACATTGAGTAACTATAAACTTGACGTCAACTAAAATCGAAATTTGTTAGAGATATTTTCTCTTTTAAATTTCAAATAAAGTATAGTAACTCCAGTAAAAAGGTTTGAATCTGCAACTGAAATGCATGTTCACAACTACATGGTATATTAATCATTCAATTAATATTTGATCATTTGGATAATTTCCATGGTAAGAAAATAATATCTCCGCTATCCCCCTGGCCCTTTCCCATCTATTTTGCTTTTGGCCTGATAATGATGCCCTCATTTTTGCTCCTCTTCCTTTTATCAATTTCTCCTTTTTTTCCCTTCTTCTTGATCCAGACTGGTGTTATGCGTACTATTATTCTCAATAGATTCCTTCAGACGATATTCTTGAATTATTTTGTATATTTGATTTTTTTGAGACACATAGTAAAATGAGACATAGAGTTAAATATAATAGATAAGACACATAGTAAAATGAGACATAGAAAAATGAGACACATAGTCAAATGAGACACATAGTCAAATGAGACACATAGTCAAATGAGACACAGTAAAAAGAGACACATAGTCAAATGAGACACATAGTAAAATGAGACACATAGTAAAATGAGACACAGTAAAATGAGACACATAGTGAAATGAGACACATAGTAAAATGAGACATTATAAAAAGAGACACATAGTAAAATGGGTAATTTTTATGGTGCGTATCCATTTTTTTATTGAATCCTTATTCTAAATTCATAAATTCAATGGGTTTTACTCACCTGACCATTCTGCTTCTACATTACTTTAGAAAATTTCGATTCCCACCTTTTGATCCCTGCTATCACTGAAGAGTCCTAGGAGGACGAAACATATACACATGTATATGATGCAGTTAAATTTATTTTGATCGGCATACTGCATTTTTGGCTAAAAAATGTGCAGTGTGTGTGTGTTACGTCATTTTTGCATTATCATCTTGTTTTCCTCATCTGATACATTATCAGTTGAATATTGTTTTTTTTTCTTATCGGAAATATGATTAATTGTTATGTGCTACCACACTGTAATGTACAGAAATAAATGTGTATCCGTCTTATATACTATATCAGTATTTGATTTAAACTTGTTTGTGTATCTATTGATGAAACTTACTTAACTTGTCACTGCCTTTAAAGAGAGATTGCCACTTATTATCTGTACATTTGTGTACCTGTAATTAGCTCGCCTCGATGATATTTTACCTTGTTGTACAAATATTTCTTTGATCATACTGGTAGCCAGGGGGCGAATACAACGTCTAAACACTTCCTTTCGCTGATAAGCCACTTGTAATGTCAAGTTAACATCACCTGCAGCAACGGTACCCGAAGTATACTAAATACTATGCTTTAAGCAGAGGTGTGGATGATTTTGTATTGGTTTCAATGTAATGCTGGAATGTATCATGTATATAATATAGTATGTCACCAGCCTTAAGGCAAGTACCATATGAAATTATTTAACTAGTGTAATACATTCCATTTTGGATTGAATCGAATATAAGATTCTGTTTACCCGATAAAACTAAACCATAAAGTTGTCATGTCATTGATAATTACATCACAATAAGGTAATTACACATGTGTCATATATGCACCATATTTTCTATATGTATAAGAAAACCTAACTTTAAAATATTAGAACTGTTTTCTTATTTTTTCACACCTAATAACCCAGTGCAGTGGATTAGTAGTAAGAGTAATTTAATTTAACCCAATATGATGGGTGTACTGACAGGACTTGTTAAAATGTGAGTCACTCCTACTTGCTGGCAATAAAAGGTTAGTAGCTACCTTGGACAGGTAAAACTGGGTCTAAATAGACACGAATCCTTGTCAGCTTAACATTTACATTGGAAATTATTCCGAACATTGAAATTGACCAATATATGAAAAGGGGACACAATTCTATTATTTTCAAAGATAGGTTTCAATTCCTGAAATGTCAACTGCTAACGAACAAACTTACGGCACAGGTATTCGAGAGATACAGGTTGATGTGGACTATTGGCAAGTTTTATGGTCGCCGTCTTGATCTCATCGAGAAATATTCTGTATCTTTGTGTAATATGAAGATGGATATTTTTGAGTTTACTTGTCAGTGTGCTTGTTGTAATTGACAATGATGCTTTTGAAATTAAACTCTCGTAAATGTTTAAATTGTTTTAAAGACGTCATCACCCATGATGACTCGTAGAAGATTAGACCTGCTGTAACAAACTACATACCCTGAAAGGGGAACATGTGAGCCCCGTTGAATTCTTGGTTTTTCTCTTCTCACTAATTTTTGATAAAGACAATAAGGAATTTTTATGGTCACCATTTTGGTATAATTAAGTTATAGTCTGTTCATATTCTGTATAGCATGAAGATGGACGTTTTTAATATGTTCATAACTATGCCATGTTAGTTATATTGTAAATAACGTAAATATCAATTTAACTGTACTTCTTACTTATTTCTAGTTTAATTTTACTTCTAAATTCATAAATTAAAGGGTTTTTTACTTCTTATTTACTTCTAGTTTGATTTTACTTAATTCATAAATGAAAGGGGTTTTACATACCTGACCCTTCTGCTTCTAAATTACTTTAGAAATTTTGGATTCCCACCTTTTGGCCTCTGTCATCACTGAATAGTTCTGGGAGGACATAACAGCTGTATGGTGCAGTTTGATTGATTTTTCGGCAAACTGTATCTGTTATTAAATTTAAAAGGTGCAGCATATGTGTGTGTTACGTCATATTTAATGATAGGAGGTGGCATACCCGATATTTGCTCGAACCTCCATAGCCACAGTTAATCTCATTTGAGTAGTGGCACGATACATGATATACACATTCTCTTAGTCCACGTTTTGAAATTATACATAATTCGTTTAATTTTACTTCTAAATAAATAAATTAAAGGGGTTTAACGCACCTGACCCTTCTGCTTCTACATTACTTAACACGTTTTGGATCCCCTCATTTTTGGCCTCTATCACCACTGAAGAGTCCTAAGAGAACGAAACAGCTATATGATGCAGTTTAATTCATTTTTCGGCATACTGTATCTAATACTCAGTTTAAAAGGTGCAGCAATTATATGTGTAACGTTATCTTTGAGGACGTTGCATTTATTTGATGTATCCTAGATTTATTTACATGTCGATTGTGTCGATGAAACAAGATTAAATGGTCTAGTTATCTTTGTATTTTTTCAAATGTCTCCCTGTAAATTTTTTTTGTTCATATTTGCCCCAAGTTAAATCGAGTTTGACTTCATATTATGGTTTTGTTGTCGTTTATGTATTATTTTAGTATGGGTCAAGGCTCAAACTATAGTACAATGTAACACATTGTATATTCACGTCCTCTCCACTCTACCCTTCTATTGTTTGGGTACATGTTATACCTTTACCTGTTATGAGGATGCTGATTCAACAAACAAATTAATTTGGCGCTTGCAGACACGCTGGAAAACAGATGAATCTCTATAATTTATAATGCAGCTTTATGATGTGTTGCAAGTGCAACAACAAACTCAGTCACGTAATGAACAGTCAATTACAATGGCTGGTTCGTTGCCGTTTAGCTATCACTGTCGTACCCAATCGATCTTTGGCGTTTTCCTACAGTTGGAGAAGTATCCTTATCATCGCGAGGGTAAACAGTAATGTTGATTGTGCACCGAGAATTTTTCAAATTCACGTTTTGTTCAAACATCTATAAAAGACGCCGTTTGAGGTCGATTTGTTTGCAGTGTTTTGGATTGTGTATGACATGTTTGTTGACGTCAGCTATTCCTGTTATATCGTTGTTGGGAAGGGATCCTCGGATCGGTATATTTTGTGTAGATTGGTATCGTTTACTTGTCTGTAATTATTTATGCTTCATAACGACCCATGTCTTTGTCGTCAACCTTAACTTCATCGGTTACTCCAAACTTATCATTCTATTAGCAGTCGCAAGTTGTACGCTTCGTAGTAAAAAGAAGTAGACCGTTCCCGTGCGTATTATAAAGTTTCAGGCAATCAGCGAAGCGGAAGGTGTTATTACACATGCGTAATATACAATTGTAGAAAATGTATGGAATGGCTTTATTACATCGAATATAACGGTAGTCATATGATAAAGTGTGTTATCATAATTAGGATTAGAATTTTGTTCGTCAGCAGTTGACATTATTCCACAATAAAATATAACCTTTCAACAGTAATAGGTGAAAATAGTAGATTTCTCTCAACTGTTTCTCATGCAAGACTAGTGAAATGATGTAACAGCCATGCTTTAAATTATGATAGCTAATAAAGATCAACTTTGGTTTTTAACAGGAGATTTCATATTTATGAAATGATCATAGCATTCCGTATAATTTTTTCTTCTGACCATCTAATACAAAGTTTATTGAAAACAAACACAATTAAAGTCGATAATATTAAATTTGAATAAGCCACGAAAACTTGGCTCTAACCTGTTGTCAATGCTGTAAAACATATTTATAATATGATCATAGCATTCCATATGAATTTTTCTTCTGACCATCTGATACAAAGTTTATTGAAAACAAACACAGTTAAAGTCGATAATATTAAATTTGAATAAGCCAAGAAAACTTGGCTCTAACCTGTTGTCAATGCTGTAACACATATTTATAATATGAACATAGCATTCAATATGAATTTTGCTTCTGCATGACCATCAGATACAAAGTTTATTGAAAACAAACACAATTAAAGTCAATAATATTAAATGTGAAAAAAAACACGAAAACTTGGCTCTAATCTGTTGTTGATACTGTAACACAATCGACTTCGTTCATTGAATGTATGCAAACCTCTGCCTACATGTATTTCTAGTAAAAAAAATCGCCAGTCTACAACATGTGGGAAATGATCTATGAAATTAAAATATTTCATTGTAAATAATTTAAATGACGCATGCTAAGTGTTGTGTGAATATCAGAATAAAATGCTAGCTTGGTAACTAGGCGTCGAATCGATTGGACGCTCACTTTGTACCAATCCAGATATAAGAGCGGAAGCTCCATTTATTTGTACTTGCATTGGGCTGCTAGAAAAGGAAACTACATTTTACCACCTGGCACGAGCTACTTAAAGTTAATGTTTCATATCTAAAGATAGTTTGGCTACTGGGAGTCGAATTGACTGGATGATGATTTGATTTCGTCGATAAAAAAGTGTTTATACCACACAAGACATAACATTTCTACACATTTATTTGTGCCAACCACAGTCTCTTTAATTTGAAACGTGGTGCTTGAAAAGGATATCACATTTTACGGAACACGCCTTTGTTATTCAAGCATGATTTGGACGGTCATTACTTAGATATATGTAGCATTGAACATACTTCGAGGATATTAATCAAACTCGCCGCTGAAGAGAACGTTAAAAACTGGATGAGGAAAACCATATATTTAAGAAAATGCTGCTTAGTGTTATATTTGTGGTAAAACTATTAACAGCGACAGGTAAATATCATTCGATTATTATTATTATTTTTTTTTTATTTTTATACAATCAATAAAGTAGGCAAATTATTCTCATCAGATAGTTAATGCGTATATAAAACAAGTTGTCAACCTTTACCAATTGTTTCCAAGTTATCAGATTGACTCACTATCTCGTCAATACTAATTTGGTTGCCGTAATAGCCTTCTACCTTCAACATGCTTGCTTCAGTATCCAAATACTTTTTTTCTAAAACAATGTCGATTAAAGAGATTCTACAAAAACACAAATGGGAAAAGTACCATAAAAATTTAAAATAAGATCCAGTCGAGCTAAATGATGAATCAAATTGCAGTATACAGCTGTGATGCTAAAACTGCGCATTAAAAAATTTGGCCTAGGAGTCGTCTGGTTTAACGAAACTGACCGAAAGAAATGTCGAAATTCAGTTAGGGGTTGCACTGGACCGAAGATTTAATAAATTACGCAATTTTCACATATTTAATCATTTCAAATGAATATAATATATATGTGTATATTCACGTTTATATAACAAATTGCATGTGAAAAATAAGATATCAAATCATATACACGGTACACTATACATGTTCCTTAATACAAGTATTAGAAAGGGAAACATATTTCTGTTATTAGCGGCAGCGATTTTATAGAAGTCAACATCATGCCAATATATACTGTTAAACACCATTAAAACACTATGCTGTTAGTCAATATATGATCGTATATTTTACTTACGAATTTTCAAATACAAATGTTATACCTGTTATTTTCCTAGCTTTTAAAAAAATTGCGTTGCATTAACTAATAATTCAATTTATTTCATCTTATTTGTTTCTTCATACAACAGGCCTCGGCATCTATGTTAAAACCTCAGATAAAAAAGACGTTATCAAACTGACCCAATACGGATATGTGTATCAACCGAAAACGGACTGTCTCGCTCATTTCACGTTCCAAGTGAAAGCTTGTTGGGACGTTCATGTTGGACTTTTTAGTGACGATGGGGACGTTCCGTTTGAAAACGAAATTCTGTTAGGCGGGTGGAAGAACACAAAAATCAGAATATTGGACAAGTCCATCTCCACGTTCATTCTGAAAAATGAACAAAACGTTTTGGATTGTAATTCTTACAGAAAATTCTGGATATCATGGAGAAATAATGTGATAGCCGTCGGCCGTGGTGACGTATTCAACAACGACGTATTAATGTCATTCGCTGATCAGTCACCAAAACAGGTGCGATACATTGGGATATCTACGGCAGATGGCGCATCTGGTGAATGGATTATACCATATAAACGTAAGATTTTATTAATATTTCAAAAACAAGTGTACAATTAATCTTAACTACTTCCCACGGAATGTATAATGATACTTTTAAAACGGCTGTCGTTTCTCTAAAGTGCTATGAGTACAGTAATGTTTTATTAGTGATTTATTTATTTGACTCTCAACATCAACACATTTTGTATTGTTATCATTTTCAATGGTTTTTTTGTTTTTTTTTTGTGAAAAAAAAATGTCCGATGTGTTAAGCAAAATCGTTAAGTTTTCTTGTAAATCAACGGTTATTATGTAATTTCAATTTTCCAATCGTGAACTTTCCATTTCTTGAACATCCCTGCTTCTCAAACTTATGGTGTTTGCATGTCGTAGTTGATTCGTTATTCCATGGCTTGCTCTAAATATCTATAATTTTCGTGATCGATATCGACTGCTGACAAACAAAGTAACAACACAAAGAGATGCAGGTTGATAAGGATTACTTTTACAAGGGTCTTATTGTGGATCTTGCCTTTTTTCGTATTATCCGCTAGATTAATTTATTTTGAATTCGGATTATCATGGTGTTGTTGATTCTTCGGTATTTTCTATTTTTTTTTTCTTTTATAATATGTTGCAGAACCACCGTTACACTGCTATCAACATGTAGGATGGAAACTATCCCCAGGACTTCAGGACACAAACATGACGGTCAACATCACGTGGTCAGTGACCGCTGATAACCTCGGACAATGCGCAATGATTTGCAACCGGTGTAGTTCATGTATGTCATTTGTGCATAACAAAGATAAAAAAACGTGCCAAGGTCATGGTCAAGTCTTCAGTGACATCACAGAAGGTCAAGGTCACACCCATGGTGGAAGTCACTATTATATTAAATCGTAAACCCTCTTGGAATTGATCATCAGAAACCGAACGCATATCTTTGCTTTATAAATTAATAAAAATTATACAACATTTGATATAGCGCCCTATCTAGCTAGCATAAACCACTCTAAAGCGCTTTAAAGTACATATGTATACAATTCTTATTATCAATACAATTAACACATACAACTCTATCATATACAATTCTGATGAGTTCGAAGGAGCGGCCTTATCAGGCGCTAACTACGTGTCCTATACCACCTGGCTAATATCTCCATATATGTGTGTATGTGTGCGTGTGTGCTGGAGATGAATTGTGTTCTGTTTGTAATGGGACCGTGTTTCCAACGGCATCTTTTTTATAGTGCCACTACATGTGAATGCTACGGCACAGATACTGCAACACCCACCCCAGACCATTTTATACTCCACCTGGGTTGTTGGAGTTGTATTGGCCAGAGAAAAACACTTTCTCTAAATATTCTATACGTTTGACGATTTCGGGGATCGAACCCGGCCTCCTGCATGGAAGGCCGGAGTGTAACCCCTCGACAATTCGCAATTTTTGTTTTACATTCTTCAACAGTTATATCGACAGTGCTAAAGCAATGGACGTCTGAAGCGAAAAGTAAAGCTCTTTTATGTACTGACTGACAAAGGAGCAGTTTGCAGTTCTCTTTTGCACTTATTGGTGGGTTATTACTTTGTTATTGTGTACTGATTGATGGGTTATAACTGTTTTATTATGTACTGATTGATAGGTTATTACTGTGTTAATGTGTACTGATTGATGTGTTATTACTGTGTTATTATGTACTGATTGATGGGTTATTACTGTGTTAATGTGTACTGACCGATGGGTTATTACTGTGTTATTGTGTACTGATTGATGGGTTATTACTGTGATATTGTGTACTGACTGATGGGTTATTACTGTGTTATTGTGTACTAATTGATGGGTTATAACTGTTTTATTATGTACTGATTGATGGGTTATAACTGTTTTATTATGTACTGATTGATGGGTTATTACTATGTTATTGTGTACTGATTGATGGGTTATAACCGTGTAATTGTGTACTGATTGATGGGTTATTACCGTGTTATTGTGTACTGATTGATGGGTTATTACTGTGTTATTGTGTACTGATTGATGGGTTATTATTGTGTTATCATATACTGATTGATGGGTTATTACTGTGTTATCATATACTGATTGATGGGTTATTACTGTGTAATTGTGAACTGATTGATTGGTCATAACCGTGTTATTGGTTTTCAAATAACTCTGGTTCGATTATTTGTTACGTCATTAAAGGATTATCGCCCTGTGCCTGGACGAGTTTTATGCGCAACGGGCGGCACGTCAACAAAGTCGAAATGAAAACAGACCAGAGGGGCTCTCGTAATATATCAGATGGGTCCATTTGGGTTGTCAAAACAACATCTAGAGGTTAGCTTTTGATAAGTTTTTGACATTTCAGTTATTTCATAAGTACATTCTCGGCTTAATCAGCATGATCTTATTATTTTACACAATATAAGGGAGGTAACCCAAACGGAACTGTCGAACAAATTCACGAAGAAATCGAAAATATACACGTAAATAACATTTGTGATTTACCGGTTACTGAAATTAATATTCGGTAACTGACGTTATGAACGGCTTACCGGTTAATCGTTGACAACCCTAATGTATAGTGATGTGTACATAGATCCCGGTTTTTTTTTAATTACTTTTGAAAATTAGAATTATCTTCCGTAGGATAACTCATGTCCACTATTGCAGAATGATAATGCATTTTACATTGAGTAACTATAAACTTGACGTCAACTAAAATCGAAATTTGTTAGAGATATTTCTCACTTGAATTTCAAATAAAGTATTATAGTAACTCCGGTAAAAAGGTTGGAATCTGCAACTGAAATGCATGTGCACAACTACATGATATATTAATAATTCAATTAATATTTGATCATTTGGATAATTTCCATGGTAATAAAATAATATCTCTGCCATCCCCCTGGCCCTTTCCCATCTATTTTGCTTTTGGTCTGATAATGATACCCTCATTTTTGCTCCTCTTCCTTTTATCAATTTCTCCTTTTCCCCTACATGATCCAGACTGGTGTTACAAATGTATGCGTACTATAAATTCTCAATAGATTCCTTAAGACGATATTCTTGTATTATTTTGTATTTTTGATTTTTTTTTTTTTTTTTTTGATGAGAATGCGATATTTTTGTAAATATAGTTATATGGGTCAAAGTAAAATGAGACATATAGTAAAATTAGACATTAAGTAAAATGAGACATAATGAAAAGAGACACATAGTAAAAAGGGTAATTTTTTATGATGCGTATGCTTTTTTTTTATTTATTGAATCCTTATTCTAAATTCAAAAATTAAAGGGGTTTTACGCATCTGACCCTTCTGCTTCTACATTACTTTAGAACATTTCGATTCCAATATTTTGATCTCTGCTTTCATTGAAGAGTCCTAGGAGGACAAAAACACCTACACATTATATGATGCAGTTAAATTCATTTTTATCGGCATACTGCATCTTTGGCTAAAAAGGTGCAGTATGTGTGTGTGTAACGTCCTTTTTGCATCATCACCTTGTTACCCTCACCTGATACATTATCAGTTGAATATTGTGTTGTTGTTTTTTCTTATCGAAAATATGCTATGTGCTACCACACTGTACTGTACAGAAATAAATGTGTATCCGTCTTATATACTTTATCAATATTTAATTAAACTTGTTAATTAATGTTTGTTTATCTATTGATGAAACTTACTTAACTTGTCTATGCTCTTAAAAAGAGATTGCCACTTATTACTTGTACATATGTGTCTACCTGTAATTAGCTCGCCTCGATGACATTTTACCTTGTTGTACAAATATTTCTCTGATTATACCGGTAGCCATACTATTAAGCCACTCGTTATGTCACGCTAACATGGCCTGCAGCAACAATATCCGAAGTATACTAAGTACTATGCTTTAAGCAGAGAGGTGCCGAGGATTTTGTATTCGGTGTCAATGTAATGCTGAAATTTATAACACGTTTTATATAATATAGTATGTCACCAGCCTTAAGGCGAGTACCATATGAAATTATTTAACAAGTGTAATACATTCATTTTTTTCGGTATATACCGTATAACCCTTAAAAAATTGTGGTCATTCCTTTATTAACCCAATATGATTGGTGTACTGACAGGACTTGTTTATAAAGAGAGTCACTCCTATCTGTTGGCAATAAAAGGTTAGTAGCTACCTTGGACAGGTAAAACTGGGTCTAAATAGACACGAAGCCTTGTCAGCTTAACATTTACATTGGAAATTATTCCGCACATTGAACTGTAGAAATATATTAAAAATGGACACAATTCTATTTTTTTCAAAAAGAGGTTTCAATTCCTGAATGGTAACACATTAAGTTTTATTATTTTCAGCTTATTTAAATGAAAAAATAAAGCTGTGAGTCTGCAGTTCTGATACCTGACACAAATGTAATCATTTAGCACCAAAGTATTTGTTATTTAAAACATGATTAAACACTTTAATTCATCTTTTATATAGATATTCCACTGCCACGAAAACTTCAAAGGGTCTACAAATATATGTTTTTTTAAATTCTAATGTTGGTTCACAAAGTGTTGACGACTTCCTAATGCAATATCCTTACAGTGCTTCTATTGATCTTTTTACCTGTAATTCCTAATCCCTTATCTGTGCCGTATCGATCACATATAATACGGATAGACTAATAGGCTTTAATCTGTACTTCCGTATTAGGGTTATGACCCTGTTTCCAATGTAAACAAACATTTACTAACGCCTCGGTAGCGCAGTAGGTAGCGCGTCAGTCTCATAATCACTATAAACAGAGCGATCTGAAGGTCGTGAGTTCGATCCTCACCCGGGGCAGTATTTTTATCAACTATGTATTTTTCAGAAACAAAACCCGTCATATATTAACATTTTTGTAGAAAAAAATTTACAGCAGAATCAAATTGTAGCTGATAGGAAATGAAAATGTAAAATTACAAAGACATAACAGCTTAACTGTTAAGAAAAAGGAATTTTAATTCTTAAGTTTTTCCTGGATCTTTAAGTTAGTAAAAGCTTTAAGAAAATTCTATTTGAACTTATTAATTTCAATTATCCAATGTGAATACCTGAAAGCGGAATTAAAATATTTGACAGATTTATTTCCTTCATTTTGTATTTGTCCTCGACAAGTACAGCGTCGTATGAAAGTAAGCTAAAAGCATATGTCAACTGTCTAGAGGCAAATCCCTCAAAACTCCCATCCCTTAATCATTACTTATACAACTTATGTCAAGCAGTCAGGAAGAAGAAAATACCCTCTCCGTGTAATACATATGTATTGGCTTCCTCATATACGAGGTTTGTTACTTTTTCATTATAGTCGCGAGGTGACGTATGACTTAAACTTCAATCTATTGTATATACTAGGTAAAATATATCATAAATATGAACCAAGTGTCGGAAGCAAACTTGTTTTAATTCACGTAACGCAACCACTGCTTTGACAAATTAATCTCTTGTGTAAATACTGCAGTGGTTTTAATGGCGTCACCAGCCCTGCCAATTTGTAGGTGAAGATAAGGCCTAGTGTAACAGACTGCATGCCCGAAGAGGTAAACATCTAGGCTCTGTTGAATCCTGGGTATTTTTCTTGTCACTTATACTTGATAAAGACGATAAGGAAATGTTTTGGTCACCATTTTCGTATCATTAAGTAACATTCAGGTTACATTCTGTATAATATGAAGGTGGACATGTTTTGATATGTTCATAACTATGTCATGCTGGTTATATTTCTAACTTTGTTCTCAATTTGAGGACGTGACATTTATTTGATGTATCCTAGATATATTTACATGTCGATGAAGATGATGAAACAAAAAGACATCAACTCCTTCAGATCAAATGGTCAAATTATCTTTGCACTTTTGCAAGTTTTTATTTTACCCCTAGTTTACTCGAGTTTGAATTCGTATTAAGTTTTTGTGTCGTTTAGGTATTTTTGTCTTGGAATAGAAACACATTGTATATTTCTACCCTTCCATTGCTTTGGTAACCCAATATTTATTTATTGAACATGCTATACCTTTAACTGTTACGATAATGCTGATTCACAAACAAGTTGATTTGGCGCCTACAGATACACTGGAAACATATGAATCTCTATAATGAATTTGCAGTTTAGGCCATACCAATTTGATTTATTGTTCGTCGGATTTACCGCTCCTGTTTTTGAAAAATAAAATAAAAGTAAAAGTAAAATATCACCGCTCAATTTTTAGCGTCAATGAAAAATGCCGAATCCGGATAAATTTTACAATGGTTCAAACATGTAGAAAGCGACATTCCGAATCATTTGAATGTTTAAAACGAAGGTAAAAATGGTATTTCAAGCGGTTTTTGCAACAACACGAGTGAAATGCGCGCCGGGACTTTTTCACTGGGAAAACTGGGAATGTGTTAAAATTGCTTTCATATCGTGTAGATCACTATATAAACCGGTCGCCATATTGTATTGCAAAATATCGCATAGATGGTTTATCGTTCCAAGAGTCAGCAAAAAATATCTTTAAAAATCATGAATTAAGTGAGCAACATCAAAAGATATGTTATTTATACAAATGGACGACTATAATACGACCTCTATATTAAATTTCAAATCGGTATTCTTCTCAAGCAATCGACCCAACTTGGCAGACATCATTGTCATTTCATCAGTTTTATTTTAATAGAATGGGCCTCCTGTTGATAGTTAAAAACGTGTTTGTTATTATTATTTTGAAATATTTATGTAGGTACAATGTAATAACAGTCGAACTCTGTCGAGATGCCGTAGTTACCTAGTCACCAGTAGTCAAAACATTTAACACTCTGATTAAAATCATATCTTGATATCCGCGCTGTTCCGTAAACTTTTCTCTGCTGCGTTAAGATCTTAGAATATCCCATAGGGGTTCATGTCCCGATGACCTTTTGCATTAGCCAATCAAATTACTACTGTCAGAATCTTGACAGTGAAATTTGGAAGCGACAAAGCTTACATAATCGCATTTATCCGTTTAGTCATTTCGTCACCAAAAAGTTCATTTGGAATAATGTGACGAAATGCCAGATGACAGGTCATTAGAAAAACATTTTAGTGTTAAATAAAGAGGCGACAAAGGCCATCTGAACGTGACCTCTTATGGGATGTTGTCAGATCCTTGTCAAACGGAGTGAGAACAAGGATCTGTATTTTAATCAGATTGAACATTTAAATCCCGAATGGATAAACACTGGGTTCATGATGCTAATTCAACTACGAGATAAACAATGATGAACGTATTCATATATGGGACTTCAGTTTATAAACTGATATTAATCTTTATGATTTGGATATTTATAGTATACAAATAATGCGTGTGTCCATTACTTTCACTATTTTTGTAATTCAAAAATTATGTCAGCAAAACACCTAGTGCCATATCTAGCCTTCATGGTTTGTGGTAGATCATACATATATTTTGTCATCATTAATTTATATCACTTCGATAAAATATGCATTCTGTATGAACAGAAGCATCTTAATACCTACACGATAAAAATGTTGTTGCTAAAAGATGTTTCCTACGGCTTTGGTTCAATCACTTAACTTGAATGAATAACATTGGGTCTTCTTTTAGAAGGTAATTTAAGATTTGTTTTTCTATCAAATGCAATTTTATTGCACAGCTTTATACAAGTAGTTTGTACCATGGAACTAGTGATACAGTATATTAATAGCCAAACACGTTTTCTGACATTTTGTGCTTTGAAAACTACCGCTAGCTCGAAATTTTAAGGAATTCAAAACTTTTGTAAAATAAAAAATTTCGCCCGCTCGCTCGCTCCAATTGTAAAATCTCATTTTCCGACGAACAATAAATCAATTTGGTATGGCCTTATCATGTGTTTCAAGTGCAGCAAAAAAACTCAGTCACGTAATGAACAGTCAACTACGTACCTTACGGAGCCCCAAACATATGGACACCGGTGGACTGTGTCGGTATATCGGATGATGTTTTATATATGAGTTCGTCTTACCTTGAGCTCTGATAAGCCAGCCATTACTGATGCTATCATATCAAATGATCGATACTTTCTCTAGATAGACGACTAGAAGACGGCCGGATTAGTAGCTACATTGTGTAAAGTGAACGAGTTATTATCGGTTTCCAAGAGAAACATTTAATGATTTATAATATAAGTTTCCATTTTACCATCGCGGTTTTAAATATAGAATAAATAATTTAGTAGTTTTTGTATTTTTGTTTTTGTTTTTTTCATTTTACAAATCAATGAAATATCAGTCGTAAAGCTTCCTTCATATAATGTGTTATCATATTCAGGATCTACATTTATATATTGCGTTATCATACATCTGTAGTCGGGATATGGTTGCTAAATTTTAGTATTTACATATATTTACAGTCTACACTGATATTTACTCGATAACCATTGTACTGCAAACTATTGTTATTTTCTATACTTGAGAACGTGCAATTGACATGGGGGGAGCTAGCTACCGCTTATGCAAATTTCATGCTGTTACATTTATTAATCTGTAAGTTTTGAAATGAAATAATGTCTGCAGATGGGGTTAAATTGAACAGAAAAATTTTGAACCATTTACAGGAAAATACTGTAAATATAAGAATGAACCTTTGATTTTGTTTAGTTTATGAGATCATAAATCCAATGGAGCAGTCGGTAAATTTAACGTAAACGCTTCCTTAAATGAACCACGTCAACGCTATTCTATCTTGATGGTATGCCCGACTTTTTAAATCTTTTTATCATTTTCTTGAATAATAAGAGTGTCATGCGAGGGTAAACAGATTTACTTCCCTTTGCTACACATAACCTTTACTTTTTCGTCTGCAAGTAGCCATCAAATGGGGAAACGGGGAATTCGTCACAACATAGATCGTTTTAGATTAGACACTTTGGATTTCCACCTTTTGGCCTCTAGCATCACTGACGGGACCCAGAATGACGTAACAGATTTATGATGCAGTTTAATGCATTTTTTTCGGCATACTGTAACTATTACTAAATTAAAAAGGTGCACTTATATGTGTGTTTAGTTGATATTTATCTTTCGTCGGTGTTTGAAGAGGTCTTTTAACTTTTGTTTTCTGTTTTAGGCAGACGCGCAAAGATTTTAGATATTTATATGTTCTGATTATTCTTTATGTCATCAACTAGGTTCTTTTTATAATTATACTTGGAAATCACTAATAATGAAACAATTGGTAATGCTTTGATGTCGAAATTACCAACGATGTTCAAAGCAATAAACGCAAGTTCACCACCTTCTCAAATTTCAGCAATGTATTACTGAAGTATATCACGACGTTTGTTAATTGAAAACTAGTTTTATCAGTTTGATAATGTTCTATATTTCACAGGCAAAAATGTAGTAACATAATATATTGATAAAACATGCATAAGATTTTACAGAGATATACTATTGTATTGCTGTACTATAACAAATATTTTGGTCCGGACAGGTTCGGTCCATTTAAACACATTCATGACGGGCACATCTGAATAAGTATTCTCTATGAGGTCATAATTAAGCTGATTTCAATGAGAGTCGAACTTTCCTAAATGCCTATCCTTCGAACAGAAAAAAATCACAATTCCTAGAAAAATGAATATTCTTAATTTAAGCCGGACTCGCCCCGGCTCCGTTTTCATTCCCCGACTTGCTGACTGTAAATAAGTCTTTGCCTATTTCATATATTCATTTCGTATTAAGTGTTGAGGATGTTTTTTTGACACCGCAGCAGTACCATTGGCAAGTTTTATGGTCGCCATCTTTGTTCCATTGAGAAATATTATGTATCTTTAACTGATATGAAGATGGACGTTTTTGAGTATGCTCATTAGTGTGTTTACTTGTGATTGACAATGATACTCGGTTTTCATTTTGAGAACTTTATGTTTACTTGGATGTGACAAAGATTTACATGGCGGGTGTCGTCGATGAAGCATAGGACGCTTACTCCTCCGGAACACCTGTCTTATTATCTTGTACTTTTGCAAGGGTCTCCATGTGAATATTTCCTTTGTTCATATTTTTTCCCCTGGTTTAATCGATTTTGAGTTTGGATTATGATAATGTTAACGCTTCGGTATGCTCTTATTTATTATTTGTTGCTGTTTTGAAGCATGGTAAGGAATACTACGAAATTGTGCACTAATTATCGATTAGGGGTAGATGTATTTGGGATGTTTGTTTAGGGAAGCTTTGTCAACAGCATATCCCCTTATCAGTAGAATGAAAAATAAATATGTGTTTTTTTCTCTTTTAAGTGCTTCGAAAACATTTCAGCTTTGAAGCTGATACGCGTTAAATTAAACAACAGAAGCTTTGTGTGTTATACAGCATTACGTTAAGTATAAAAGTAAATAATTTATTATCCAAATCGAAGTGAAATACAATCATGATGTCACCTAATCGTTGATCTTATAGTAAAAAAAAAACATTTAGATCATAACGATAATACAACAGATAGAGATTGCTATCGCACACAGAATATTTAAGCTAAATTTGCAGACTTCAGCTAGTCTATTAAACAAACTGTGAAACATATCAACTCAAACACGCCAATTTTATTGCAACTATTATTCTAAACTATCCAAGTTTACCCTTTGATATCACACATGTATACCAGAAATGAAATTGCACGATTTCCTGTATGATCCTGATGGCGACAGTAAACATGTCTTTATTTTTATCAACCAGCATCATCAAACTGCAGTTGACATCTATATTAGATCTCGGTATGTTCGGAGAAGATTGTATATTCAGCTAGTATATTAAACAAATTGTGAATTACATTGTGTAGCTATCCATCCCATTATCATCGGACTTAAGATCAGGGAAGCGTCTGTACATTGAATTAGATGAAATTGAAAATACAAATCAACTCAAATAGGCCAATGATATTGCAACTATACTTCTTAACTATCCTTTGTTATCTTTGGATAAAACACATGTATACCGCACAATGAAATAGCACAATCCCCCGCATGATCCTGATGGCGACAGTAATTCTTATACACTGGTATTATCATACTGCAGTCAACATTTATATTAGAAGTCGGAGACGTAACCTGAAACATATGATAACCGTAGATAGGGTCAACTATATCATCTGTTCATAATAGGAATGTTAAAGGAAGGGTGCCGATTTGAGCCTTTCTGACCCCCAAATTTTCTATAAGCCCACACAAAATCAGATGTTTTGAACATAATACAATATGCAACTAACCTTAAATTATCTTCCTGTAAAATATTAGCCTTATCAACTGGATTGCTGAAGAAATTGGACAGTGATATTGGCCATTTTACAGTTTTCTGTTGTTCCTATGTAAGGCAAACCCAAACATATATTTATATTACTTTGAGAATTTTGAAATATGTATTGTGCATCAAGCTTTGCATGCAATTTTTGCATGTTTTACAGTTATACGTTATACAAGTATTTTCGTTGACATGAAATCGGGTTAGTTTTGTCTGTGGAACATTGAGGATACAAGCAACGACAAGAAAATGTTTCTCCCACAAACATACACTACCACTAGTACTGATCTAAAATGTGATGTTTGTTTTTACTTTTCAAGTGAATCAGACGAATCAATACGGATTATACGAGACGCTTAACAACAATTCTCAGAGAACACAAATAATCGTTTTTAAATAGTGAAAAAATCTGTTTTGAAGCAGGGTTAGGAATTCTACGCAAACGTGCACTAATTATAGATTAGGGGTAGATGTATGTGGGATGTTTGTTCAGGGAAGCTTTGTCAACAGCATATTCCCTTATCAGTAGAATGAAACATAAATATGTTTTTTTTCTCTTCTAAGTGCTTCTAAAGCATTTCACCTTTAAAGCTGATACATAATAAATTAGACAACAGAAGCAAATTCTACAAAGAAAACTTTGTGTGTTGTACAGCATAACATTAAATATAAAAGTAAATAATTTATTATCCAAATCGAAGTGATATACCTATTTGTCGATCTTATAGTAAAAAGATCATAACGATAACCCAACAGATAGAGATTGCAATCGCACATAGAATATTTAAGCTGAATTTGCAGAGTTCAGCTAGTATATTAAACAAACTGTGACTTACATTGTGTAGCTATCCATCCCATTATCATAGGACTTAAGATCAGGGAAGCGTCTGTACATTGAATTAGATGAAATTGAAAATACAAATCAACTCAAATAGGCCAATGATATTGCAACTATACTTCTTAACTATCCATTGTTATCTTTGGATAAAACACATGTATACCGCCCAATGAAATAACACAATCCCCAGCATGATCCTGATGGCGACAGTAACGTGTCGTTAATTCTTATACACTGGCATTATCATACTGCAGTCAACATTTATATTAGAAGTCGGTTAAGTCGGAGACGTAACCTGAAACATATGATAACCGTAGGTAGGGTCAACTATATCATCAGTTCATAATAGGAATGTTAAAGGAGGGGTGCCAATTTGGACCTTTCTGACCCCCAAATTTTCTATAAGCCCACACAAAATCAGATGTTTTGAACATAATACAATATGCAACTAACCTTAAATTATCTTCCTGTAAAATATTAGCCTTATCAACTGGATTGCTGAAGAAATTGGACAGTGATATTGGCCATTTTACAGTTTTCTGTTGTTCCTATGTAAGGCAAACCCAAACATATATTTATATTACTTTGAGAATTTTGAAATATGTATTGTGCATCAAGCTTTGCATGCAATTTTTGCATGTTTTACAGTTATACAAGTATTTTCGTTGACATGAAATCGGGTTAGTTTTGTCTGTGGAACATTGAGGATACAAGCAACGACAAGAAAATGTTTCTCCCACAAACATACACTACCACTAGTACTGATCTAAAATGTGATGTTTGTTTTTACTTTTCAAGTGAATCAGACGAATCAATACGGATTATACGAGACGCTTAACAACAATTCTCAGAGAACACAAATAATCGTTTTTAAATAGTGAAAAAATCTGTTTTGAAGCAGGGTTAGGAATTCTACGCAAACGTGCACTAATTATAGATTAGGGGTAGATGTATGTGGGATGTTTGTTCAGGGAAGCTTTGTCAACAGCATATTCCCTTATCAGTAGAATGAAACATAAATATTTTTTTTTCTTCTAAGTGCTTCTAAAGCATTTCACCTTTAAAGCTGATACATAATAAATTAGACAACAGAAGCAAATTCTACAAAGAAAACTTTGTGTGTTGTACAGCATAACATTAAATATAAAAGTAAATAATTTATTATCCAAATCGAAGTGATATACCTATTTGTCGATCTTATAGTAAAAAGATCATAACGATAACCCAACAGATAGAGATTGCAATCGCACATAGAATATTTAAGCTGAATTTGCAGAGTTCAGCTAGTATATTAAACAAACTGTGACTTACATTGTGTAGCTATCCATCCCATTATCATCGGACTTAAGATCAGGGAAGCGTCTAAACTATCCAATTTTATCCTTGGATAAAACACATGAATACCGCCCAATGAAATAACACAATCCCCAGCATGATCCTGATGGCGACAGTAACGTGTCGTTAATTCTTATACACTGGTATTATCATACTGCAGTCAACATTTATATTATAAGTCGGTTAAGTCGGAGACGTAACCTGAAACATATGATAACCGTAGGTAGGGTCAACTATATCATCTGTTCATAATAGGAATGTTAAAGGAGGGGTGCCAATTTGGGCCTTTCTGACCCCCAAATTTTCTATAAGCCCACACAAAATCAGATGTTTTGAATAGGCCATTACAGTATGCAACTAACCTTAAATTATCTTCCTGTAAAATATAAGGCGTATCACTGATAGGCCACAGAAAGTCCCAAATTGGTACCCGTCCTTTGTACAGTTTACCATGTTTCTATCTTGTGAGCTTTCTGCTGGTCGTGTTGTAAATTTCGATCATGGAAAACGGTTGAAATTGTAAGAGTCTGTAATATGTGGTGCCTTCGTTTTAAGCCATGATCTTATCAAATATAATTAGTTCCGCGGTAAAACAAGTAGATACGGTATGATACTTTCCGTGTAAACGTTATGTAACACTATGCACTTTAACATTGTCCTATTGTTGTGCAATTATGTAAAGGAAAAACATCGAAAACTGGATTGCTGAAGATAATGGACAGTGATATTGGCCATTTAATAGTTTTCTGTTCTTCCCATGAAAGGCAAACCCAAACATATATTTATATTCCTTTGAGAGTTTTGAAATATGTATTGTGCATCAAGCTTTGCAAGCAATGTTTGCATGTTTTACAGTTATACATGTGTTTTCATTGACATGAAATCGGGTTAATTTTGACTGTGAAACATTGAGGATACAGGCAACAACAAGAACATTTTTCTCCCACAAACATACACCACCATTAGTACTGATCTAAAAAAATTATGTTTGTTTTTACCTTCCAAGTGAATCAGACGAATCAATACAGATTATGACGAGACGCTTAGCAACAACTCGCATTCCATGTGAATGTTTCTTTTGACCATCTGATACAAAGGTTATTGAAAACAAAAACAATTGAAGTCGATAATATTAAATTTGAATAAGTCACAAACACTTTAACCCGTTGTTGACACCGTCACACAACTGTATCTCATTTATGGAATGTATGCAAACCTCTGCCTGCATGTATTCCTAGAAATTTTACACGGTATAAGATAAAGTTATGGCCAGTCTACTACACCAATGGGTATATGGAAAAAATCTATGTAAGTGAAATATTTCATTGTGAATAATTAAAATGACGCATGCTTATTGTTGTGTGCATATCTAAAATGGAATGTTAGCTTGGTGACTGGGCTTCGAATCGATTGGATGCTTACTTTGTACCAGTCCAGACATAACAGCGGTAGCTCCATGTATTTGTACTTGCATTGTGCTCCTAAAAAGAAACCACGTTTTACCACGACAGTCAGTGCTATTCATTTGAACTCTGGACAATCATTATTAAGATTAATGTAACGTTGAAAACATAGACTTAGAGGACATTGTTAAATTGCCGCTTGTGTGACAACGTTTAAAGTCGATAAGAGGAACAACGACTGACTATATATCATCTATAATATGTTGCTGACTGTTATATCTGTGGTAACACTATTGACAGCGACAGGTAAATATCGTTTAATTATTATCATTCAACTTTGATATAATCAATTATGTTTGTAACTCTTGCTGATTAAAAAATGCAATCGTCCAACTAATTGCCAACAGGTGCCAATTAAAGGTTGTTTTAAACGTTGCTCAAAGCTTCTCTAGACATTTTTGAAATAGTTTCTTTGCTACATGTAACTCATTGACTCACTCTCCTGTTATTGCTAATCGGGCGATTAACTCACTCTCCTGTTATTGCTAATCGGGCGGTTGATTCACTCTCCTGTTATAGCTTATCGGGTGGTTGACTCACTCTCCTGTTATTGCTAATCGGGCGGTTGAATCACTCTCATTTTATTGCCAATCGGGCGGTTGACTCACTCTTCTGTTATTGCTAATCGGGTGGTTGACTCACTCTCATTTTATTGCTAATCGGGCGGTTGACTCACTCTCCTGTTATTGCTTATCGGGTGGTTGACTCACACTCCTGTTATTGCTAATCGGGTGGTTGAATCACTCTCATTTTATTGCCAATCGGGCGGTTGACTCACTCTCCTGTTATTGCTAATCGGGCGGTTGACTCACTCTCATTTTATTGCTAATCGGGCGGTTGACTCACTCTCCTGTTATTGCAAATCGGTTGGTTGACCCACACTCCTGTTATTGCTAATCGGGTGGTTGACTCACTCTCATTTTATTGCTAATCGGGCGGTTGACTCACTCTCCTGTTATTGCTAATCGGATGGTTGACTCACTCTCCTGTTATTGCTAATAGGGTAGTTGACTCACTCTCCTGTTATAGCAAATAGGGTGGTTGAATCACTCTCATTTTATTGCTAATCGGGCGGTTGGCTCACTCTGCTGTTATTGCTAATCGGTTGGTTGACCCACACTCCTGCTATCGCTAATAGGGTGGTTGACTCACTCTCCTGTTATTGCTAATCGGGCGGTTGACCCACTCTCCTGTTATTGCTAATCGGGCGGTTGACTCACTCTCCTGTTATTGCTAATCGGGTGGTTGACTCACTCTCCTGTTATTGCTAATCGGGTGGTGGACTCACTCTCCTGTTATTGCTAATCGGGCGGTTGACTCACTCTCTTGTTATTGCTAATCGGGCGGTTGACTCACATTCCTGTTATTGCTAATCGGGCGGTTGATTCACTCTCCTGTTATTGCTTATCGGGCGGTTGACTCACTCTCCTGTCATTGCTAATTGGGCGGTTGACTCCTCCTGTTATTGCTAATAGGGTGGTTGACTCACACTCCTGTTATTGCTAATCGGGCGGTTGACTCACTCTCATTTTATTGCTAATCGGGCGGTTGATTCACTCTCCTGTTATTGCTAATAGGGTGGTTGACTCACACTCCTGTTATTGCTAATCGGGCGGTTGACTCACTCTCATTTTATTGCTAATCGGGCGGTTGACTCACTCTCTTGTTATTGCTAATCGGGCGGTTGACTCACACTCCTGTTATTGCTAATCGGGCGGTTGATTCACTCTCCTGTTATTGTTAATCGGGTGATTGGCTCACACACCTGTTATTGCTAATCGGGTGGTTGACTCACTCTCCTGTTATTGCTAATCGGGCGGTTGGCTCACACTCCTGTTATTGCTAATATGGCGGTTGACTCACTCTCCTGTTATTGCTAATCGGCTGGTTGACTCACTCTCCTGTTATTGCTAATCGGGCGGTTGGCTCACATTCCTGTTATTGCTAATCAGGCGGTTGACTCACTCTCCTGTTATTGCTAATCGGCTGGTTGACTCACTATCATTTTATTGCTAATATGGCGGTTTACTCACATTCCTGTTATTGCAAATCGGCTGGTTGACTCACTCTCCTGTTATTGCTAATTGGGTGGTTGACTCACTCTCCTGTTATTGCTAATCGGGCGGTTGACTCACTCTGCTGTTATTGCTAATCGGGCGGTTGACTCATTCTCCTGTTATTGCTAATCGGGCGGTTGACTCACACTCCTGTTTTTGTTAATCGGGCGGTTGATTCACTCTCCTGTTATTGCTAATCGGGCGGTTGACTCACACTCCTGTTTTTGTTAATCGGGCGGTTTACTCACTCTCCTGTTATTGCTAATTGGGCGGTTGTTTCACACTCCTGCTACCGCTGATAACTGCACTGCTACCCTACCTCTTTTATAATGGTTGCATCATTATTCAAACTTTGTTTCAAAGGGAAATGTTTGTTTCCTAAAATGTGTAGAGTCACACGACATTGCCACTAAAGAGAGCAAAGGGAAATCCACAATATCTTTCTGAAACAATATCGATAAAAAAGACTGCACAATATATACACACAAGAGTAGTACCTTAATAATTTAAAACAAGCCTATTGAGTATTTCTGAAGCAAAACGTGTCCGCTACTGGCTCCTGCAAGCTATTTAGATGCAATGCTTCATTAAAACAAATTACAGAGACTTTGTCTTAGATATCCCCATGATGTATCTGTTTACCAAATTTCAGTTCAATATATGTGTACACGTTGCAGAGATAATGCACAAAAACCACAAAAAAGTGACAGACGGACGAACAGACGATAAGGTAAACTAATAGTCCCCTCTAATGAGACTTAATTAATCAAACTGCATCATACAGCTGTGATCCTAAAAAGGGCATAAAAATGAAGTCTAGGATGCGACTCAGGAAAACAAAACTGACCGAAAGAAATGTTAAAATTCAGATAAGGATGTGCACTAGCCCTATTATTAAATACATATCGTAAATTTCAAATTTGTGTATATTACAAAATATGACCGCCAATTTAAGTAACTTTGTATAACAAATAACATGTGAAAATAGAATATACACCTAATACACGGTACATTAGACATGTTCATTGTATGCAAAAAAAATAGAAAAGGTATATAGATGTATTATTGATATACGAGGCAGAGATGAAATATAGAAATCGATATTATGACACTACCGTTAAAAAAACAACAAAGAATAACAAAGCGAACAAAACCATCACTAAAACATTATGCTATTAATCATTAAGGTCACTCGTTCCCTTTGTCAATATCCATGGGAATTTCATGAGATTTCACTCAATTGTTCACTTGTGTATAAAGAACAAGTATTTTGTTGTAATTGGCCGAAAAACTGCAGAAATCGTTTTTGGGTGAAAAAATGACAGAAAGAGCGAAATCAACAACTAACGTATTTCTGTTTGATGTATTACAATGCTAACGTTATATATACATTTAAACAGAAAAGAAGGCAAACATTTAACGTTTCGTATAACTTTAATTCAACAAAACAAACACATACATGCATGTTTTTCATCAACATTTTCAACTATCCAAAAATTGTGTGGATGAAAAACTGATTTTATAAAATCATGTTATGAAGAAATAATCCTTATTTAACAATGCATGAAAAAATTGAACTAAACAACATTATTTCACTTAAAATTTGGGGAAAATAATCAGAATCATTGTCCCCTTTTACTGTAACCGGATTTAATTGTAGGAGGTATAGATTTTCCCATATCACATATAAGCCACTTCTAAAGTATCTAAATATATATTAATAAAACCACGTGTGTCGAAAATGCATTATAGGAACATTTCAGTTAACTTTAGTTTAAACATTAGACTTCTATGTATATAAAATAGATTATCAAGCCCATGCCGATTGAAAGTCTAAACGACAGACCTTCCTTGAACAGCTGACACAACACTTCTATCCAACACTCAGTGTGGCACTTTCGGTTTGTCCGCTTCTCCTCCGTTGTGCATAACCGGTGCCAAAGAAGAACGCATGTCTGTAAAAATATAGGTCTCCAATTTGGCAATATTGGTGTTTTGTGAATCAAACAAAAAACAATGTTTGCTAAGCCAGGCTATCCTGAGTATCGACCATAATCGTAATTGTTTTACATGTTTCCTTACTTAGGGAACATTAAGATAAATCACTACCTGGACAAGTGAGATCGATGTAAGGTAGACAACGGAATTCATTTGAAATATAAAATAACATGTAATCGCAATGATCGAGAGAATAAATGAAAAATGATAAGGCAAATCGAACCTTATGGAAGATCTGCATATACATGTATGTATTTTTACTGTATAATGACTCAGCATATAAAACTGTATATTTAGAATTTTAAAATACTGTATAAATATGTAGTAGCACTACCAAAATAGACGAGTCTTCTATCTTTGTCTTTTATGTTGCTCAACGAGCATAAAATGTATTCACTCCGCATACATAAAACATAAACATAAAGACATGAGATGCAAGATTTTCGGAAGATGTTATGCATAATAATAAGGACACAACACATTTAGTTTATTGTTATAAGCTATATTGTGATCTTGACTGTGAAATTTATACATTGTTTTCATCAACGAAGCGTATCAGTTGCTTAGTTACTATACAAAAAATCAAACCACGATTTCTAGGCAGGCGTGATCATTTTGACGATATGGTATTAAATATCAAATAAGAATATGAAATACATTTTTGTATACATTGTACATGTAACTGATTTCTATAACCTTAAAGTATCGAGCCCGTAATTTCATAAACATATTTTAATGAAGTATGTAAAAAATAGTTAAATATTTCCAAGATGATACCAGGTTTTTTAAATCTAGCATTAGGAAATTATCAATTACAAATTAATGATATGAAATAAAATGTTCTTTTTCTGGTTTGGAAGAAGTAGAGTAAGACTAACTCTGCCTTGGTTCTGTCATGGTCAGCTTGGGAGTAATACAATGCGTATTATGTTGCTTGAGTAAAGGGACCAATTGTTTATAATTCCATACAAATGCTTGTTCCTAGTCTTTAGTATTGTAAAGACTCGGTTTGTTTTGTTTTGTCCGCATCAATCACGTTTGTCACCTCGATTTTACTCACATTTATGAGCGTCTCGATTTTTATTCTTTTCTTTTAATTTCAAAACAATAAATAAAACAATATGTAACATTTGTTTATATTTTATTTTCTCTTTCATGCACACATTCATTCAATTTTGGCTATTTACATTTTTTTTACTTTTCATATATTTTCCATATAATATAGTAATTAATTTTTTACAGCTCAACTATAATTTATACGTAAAAAATAACACTTATATTTTTTGTCAGTCATGAAATGTGTGAGAAGGTTTTCATTTACAAAGAAAGAACTATTGAATGAAACAGTTGTTTGTATCCTATACTGACGACTTCTCCCGATAGGCATCGTACTCCCTATAGTGAGCATTTACCACAGGAGCTTGAACCACTCAGCTACCGAAGAATATAATACTCTCTCATGACCAGGGATGTAAGATAAGGAAATTCCGCCCGAGAGTTTTCAAATTTGGTAACACCCGAGTATTTGCCGATGATTTTGCCATTTGAAAACCCGAGATTGGAATGCCCTATCTTACACCTTTGGTCATAAAAGAGTCTTTTTCGCTAATATTAACGACCCGAATAAGCTCAAAAATCATGAAAATACGTTTTCAATGGCAGCCGTTTTTCCTTGAACTTTTTTGACGAAAACAAATTCAGCATACCTGTTATTTGCAAGCGAAGTTTGCGCAGAAAAAATAATCTCATCTTTCAGGTGTTTATGGTTAATTTTTGTGAAGGTTTTAATTTCATCACACCGTCGTTTTCTCTTTCCAGCATCAAAGCCTACCGTATTCATGACGTCAAGTCATTGTTGAGCTATTGTGAAGTCACATACATAGATCTAGATCGTGCCAAATGTAAATAATGAAAACACACATTTTACACATAGTAAACAAAAGTGGTTAATGCTTTAACGGATACCATATAATCTATGCAGAAAAGTTTATAGAGTACAACATAGCGCAAATCTACTCAATAAAAATCAATTGTGGAAAAGTTCTTAGCATTACGGTGTTATGGTAACAAATTCTACCAAAACAAGCTTTGTTAGTAAATGCTACGCTAGTTGTGTTATATATGTATCTAAACTGGTAGAAATTGACATTGCTGTCGATCTAATAGCTATGCAATAACACCAAAGAGAAATCTTACTGACATTTTCATGAAACTTTCAGACTGTAACTTCACACTCTGTACTTGAAAGAACTAAGGGCGACCACTATCCCAGGACAACGTTCTTATCAGTCTACTAAAAAGTTTGATTCGGAAGATAATTTCGTAGGCTTAAGTGTAATTGACAAATTCATTGTTGGCGAATTCAAAAATAACACACAGACAAAAACTGAGTGTGTCCCCAAAAATAAATAAATGATAATAAGGGATTTTCCAGAAATGTCTTACAAAGGATAGATAAATTCACGAGATTCCCCCCAATTGAACTAAATGAATACTTGTCTTTTTCATTTTCGGAGGAACGCAAACTAAGGAAGAATATGAGCAAACTACTATCAGATAAGGTAAAAACCTATGCAGATAAAATATTTCACTGTGATTACATTAATAATTGAAAAGGCATATGCTAATTGTGAATATAAAGATTAAAAGGATTGGTTGGCTTACTGGGCGTCGAATCGATTGCATACTCACTTTGTACCAGCCCTGGATTGATAACAGTAACTCTTAAATTTGTTTGTGTCAACTATAATCTAGTTCATTTTAATTGAGTAGCTGGAAAAGAAAACCACAATTGACCAAGACAGTATGTGAAATCCAAGTGAACTCTGGACATATCGTTATTGAGAATAATGTAACGTTAAAGCATACTTAGAGGACATTTTTAAATTGCCCCCTGGACGAGAATGTTAAACACTGGAAAGGGGGACAACGACCGACTTAATATCATCTAGAAAATGCTGCTGTGTGTTATATATGTGGTAACACTCCTGACAGCAACAGGTAAGTATCGTTTTATTGTTAAAATCTGGTTTTAAAATGAACAATAATGTAAGTCAATATTTCTTATTTAAAAGTAAAATCGTATACTAGATAGTTGTCAACATATATCAAATTTTGCTTCAAAACGCTGTTTTATGCCTATCTAGAGATTTGTCAAATAGTTTCCATATTATCTTGTTGTCTCACTATCCCTCATTCGCTGATCTTGGGATTTAAAACACCTTTATAATGTTTACCTAAAACCACCACTTTTTGAATGTTTACCTAGAACCTTGCCATTTTTTCAATGTTGACCTATAACCCACCACTATTTAAATGTTTACCTAAACCCTGCTCCTTTTGAAATGTTTACCTAGAACACTGCCACTTTTTGAATGTTTACCTAGAACCCTACCACTTTTTAAATGTTATCTAGATCTCTGCAACTTTTTAAATGTTTAACTAGAACCCTGCAACTTTTTAAATGTTTATCTTGAACCCTGCCACTTTTTAAATGTTATCTAGAACTCTGCCACTTTTTATATGTTTACCTAGAACCCTACCACTTTTTAAATGTTTATCTAGATCACTGCCACTTTTTATATTTTTACCTAGAACCCTACCACTTTTTAAATGTTTATCCAGATCTCTGCCACTTTTTAAATGTTTATCTAGAACCCTGCCACGTTTTAAATGTTTACCTAGAACCCTGTCACTTTTTAAATGTTTACCTAAATCCTGCCCCTTCTGAAATGTTTACCTTAAATCCACCACCTTTGTAATGCTACCTAGAACTCTGCCACTTTTTTAATGTTTACCTAGAACCTTGCAATTTTTTTCAATGTTTACCTAGAACCTTGCAATTTTTTCAATGTTTACCTAGAACCTTGCCATTTTTTCAATGTTTACCTAGAACCTTGCCACTTTTTAAATGCTTACCTAGAACCCTGCCACTTTTTATAGTGGTTGCATCAGTATCTCAACAGCGTTTCAAAGGGAACGTTTGTTTCTAACATAGTGAGAATTACTTTACGATGGAATGAAAATGGCTAAATCCATAAAATTCAACTTTCATAATATCGGATAGAAACCAAAACAAATGATATGTGAAAAATAGGAGATACACACTATGCACGTTACAAATTACATCTTCCTTTTCAACCATGAAGAAAACCGGAAAACGTATTAGTTCTACAAAAAAATATCACATTATCTTCAATACGAATCGTTGATAATCAGCGAAATCGACATCATGTCAAGTTATTTCACAACAACACAATTTTATTTCTTATTATGATATGTACAATCTTTCTTGGTCCTATATACATATATTTTTTAAACCAATCGCGAACATGTATTTGCAAAGGAATGGTTTGTGTTATTTTCCTACCTATTAGAAAATAAAAACACTTTTTTACTATTAACAGGCACCGACATCGATTTTTCTACCCCTGCTAATATATACCAATATATCAGACTGACCCAATACGGATATGTGTATCAACCGAAAACGGACTGTCTCGCTCATTTCACGTTCCAAGTGAAAGCTTGTCATGATGTCCATGTTGGACTTTTTAATGAAGATGGTGACGTAACGTTTGACTACGAAATTGTTCTGGGAGGATGGATAAACACCAAATGCAGAATGAAAATTGGGTCAGTCTACAAGTATGTTGAAATTGAAAAGGACAACGTTTTGGATTGTAATTCTTACAGAGGATTCTGGATTTCATGGAGAAATAATGTCATAGCCGTCGGACGTGGTGACGTATTCAACAACGACGTATTAATATCATTCGCTGATCAGTCACCAATCCAGGTGCTATACATTGGGATATCTACCGGATATGGCTCTTCGGGGGAATGGAAAATACCAATCAAACGTAAGAACCTCACGCATGAACACTCTATACTATATTTATGATTTTCTTAATTTATGATTTTATTCAAATTGATGTACAGTTACATTGTAGCCTGACATTGATTTTTTTTAAATGCTTTTTATTGTATGACACTGCCGTCTTCTCTATATTCGTTTTCCTTGCTAGAATCGGTTTATTTAAGCATCTTACTGCTTTTATAGGTTAAGTGTTGGCAAGTGGACAAAGGCAAATTCAATGCAACACACTAGCGCTTCATATTGGATATGCCTCTGTACAGTTGGAATTCGAATTCCCTTTGAATGCCAATGCCTACTTAAAGTAGTTCAATACTTATTTTTACCATTTTTAAAATCGGTATATCTCTTAAAAAACAATTTCACTTTTTCTTTCTCGGCATTTAGCTCAAATATTGTATGTGTCGTGTATGCTTTTAATCGCCCGGAGACGGTCACGTTATACATCGTTACCATTAAGACACTATTATAAGGAGGACGTCAACAATCTGTCAATGGCATCCAAGTGCAGACCTACTGAAATTCGTTTTATAGCGTCAATGTCATGAAAGACTAAATATAAATATATAATGCACTGACCGTTTGACAATAAATGGTTTTGGAAAGTCTGCGCAGTTAAAATTAACTGTTCTATAAATAAAACCAGTCCTTTTAGATTCCCTGCACACCAACAACTATCCTATGACTATTATATGTTGCAGAGCCACCGTTATACTGCTTCAAACGTATTGGATGGAGACTGTCCCAAGGACTGCAGGACACAAACATGACGGTCAATATCACTTGGTCAGTGACCGCTGATAACCTCGGACAGTGCGCTTTGACTTGCAAGTTGAGTAGTTCATGTTTGTCGTTTGTACATAACAAAGATAAGAAGACGTGCCAAGGTCATGGCCAAATCTTCAGTGACATCATAGAAGGTCAAGGTCACAGGCATAGTGGAAGTCACTATTACATTAAATCGTAAACCCTCTTGTGACTGATCATCAGAGGCGGCAGCTCTAGGAGCCGAAGAAATAAAAAGACACTCTGATGAAAGACATGATATCGTCGCCTTTAAGAACTAGGGTCGTTCGTTTTGGGCATATTTCGGCCCCAGGGTTTATGTAAAAAAGAATCAGGTAACTCCCATAATTCTGGACTTTTTTAAATTGTGAGTTGCTCTTGTGTATTTTTCAATTTCATCTACTCTAATCATCGTCTTTAATGCGGATAAGTCAAGGAAATTGGCAATATTTAAAGTTTGATTTCTTACGGACTTCATTCCTGGGAACTGAACCCGGAAGCATTTATTTGTGGTCTTAATCCTATTGTAGGGCTTACATTGTTTTCTTTGTTTAAATAATTATTTCCTTTAACTGTAATCTGTAAACATTTCGGCGAAAACAGAATAATGATAGGACATATAAAACAGGAGATTTTTAGAAACCATACCCTACTATAAATCTATGTTATTTTAAAAGGTCATTTACTGTTTATGTTTGAGACTGCAACTGAAAATTGTAATAACTATTGCAATAATAGAAATATTTCATTTCTGTTAAGTGATTTATAAAACTAAATGATGCCAGTTCATATCCAAATGTGCTTTCAATTTCCATCTTCAAAGTCATTTTTTTAAGAATTTAGATTAAATTTTGTTCAAAAGTCTCAATTAAAACAGGGAATGTTCTTGTGACAGTTGCAAAGATCTACACAGGCCAATAAGATTAAGTCGCCACCCATGGATTTACACATAATCACTTGTATACATATATACATAGATAGACTGTCTATGCCGTAGACAAGAAGGGCGAGGGGTGTTATTTGTAGGGGCATCTCTCTTTGATATTACTGCTCTCCTAGGTTCTTAAATATGTTTGATGATGGACATCAAACAGGCTATCATATGTATAAAAGACTGACCGAACAAGTGGTCAGCATAACTTTAAATCTGGAGTTTAAATTCAACTGACCATTATCAACTGACCACTACTGGCCACTACTATGAAGGGAGACAGAAAGAGAAGGAGAAACCATTTTCAACTTGGATGGAAATAACCCAAAGAACAGACCTAAGGGCCAGACATTAATTGCTGAATAGGACCTACCAGTTCATCAACCTAAATCCCAGTTACCTGTAAAGACCAGAAGACTGGTGAGCATTTTCAGCTGGTGACAAAGACTAGATCTGATGGTAGATCCCTCACAGCCTCACGTACTGGCCGGGAACCATGTCCAGCCCGGATACTCCACCAGTAGCTGTTCCACCTGAAGAATCAGAATCTCAGGCTACTGCAAAAGAAGAATACATGATTATTGATGTTATTCCGATGTCCAAGATGAGGAATGACATCATAGCACTGCACGCAGGACAAACAAATATGAGGATGGAGTTGCTCCGTGCTGTGTATGAAGTGCCAATACAGATCTCCGATGTTCAAGCTCTATAGGGAAACGGACTCGGAAAAGCCCGGTCCAAAGCCAGGGGGCCAAGAGCAGAATGCTGCGAGATAGGTAGTAGAAGCTAACCAACCGATGGGAAAGGAGAAACCAAGCACCACTGGTGTAGCACTGGTTGGGCGGTACAATAGCATAACGTTTGAAAGTGCTAATAAGCCAGGGATAAATGCCTCACAGGAAATATGCCTGGGTATTGCGAGATCATTAACACAGATCGCTTATGACGTCATATTGTATATTTGATCGATTATCGAGATCGAGAAAAAAACTGGTACTAATCTCACATTTATTATCCTTATTATAGTGAACTTAAAGCAACGTACAGGCAAAATATCACTGTTTCAAATTCAAAAGAACCAATATATCTCAACACAATATTGTTTAATCAGGAGAATTTGTTAAAGTCTTGACATTTGATCCTTTTTTACCTTGAAAATAAATGAAAATCGATCATTTGAACAACGACAGACAATGGGCTTAACGTGATTATGCTGAATTGGATTCACTTTCAGAGTGGGTTAACTCTATCAGGTCTTCTATTCAGAATAGAATAAGCATTTTGCGATACAAAATGAAAACTAAACACAAGTCGATATTTCTTGACCCCGATTTCCAAACAACACTCATAGACTGATCCTGGTTTGCAAACACTATTATATTCATTGTTTGCAAAAAAAAACTTGCCTGCTTGATACCAGTTTTTCGAAAGATGAAATCCTTTTTAACCATACATCAGTATTACAAGCATTTGAAATACCCGTTAAAGATAAAGTTGCTGACTTACCTCGGCTGTATTTGATATCTTAACTACACAAGGATCCTTATACGCAACGGTTTATCGCAGGCTTGTCTCATCGCTCAACCAAGCCATTATCAAAACTTCTTACTACCATTCTTAGTACCGTTAAATCGGGGCTTATCATAGGCCTACCACATATCAAACTGAAAAACGTCTTCGGTCCCTCATTATGAGAGCTTTCTTTTCCAAGAAAGGCGGGCGACGATACAAATATATGGTAGTGAGCTATCTTTGAGCATACTTTGTGAAAAACACGACAAAAACTAAGAGAAAATATACTGAAGACGACATAGTAAGGATGATTGAATTCCTTGTCGACAATATTTTTGTTGAGATCGGAGGAAAGATTTTCCAGAAGACCATTGGCATTCACATGGGAACAAACTGCTATTGGACTTGGGTTGGTTTTTTTTTTGTTGTTGTTTTTCTCCTACGAGGCTAAATTGGTGGAAGAGCTAATCAAGAAAGGTAACAATCACCTTGTCAGGTCTTTTATTTTTACGTTCAGATATATTGACGATGTGATGTCTTTAAACAACAAGAAGTTCGCTGACCTAGTCGATCGTATATACCCTACTGAACTAGAAATAAAGGACACAGCAAACTCTTCTACATCAGCTGCTTACCTCGATCTCTACTTAAACCACGGCCAACATGGACAGCTTACTACTGAGCTATACGATAAACCTGACGATTTCAATTTTCCGATCGTGAACTTTCTTGATAGTAACATTCCTCCTTCTCCAACCTGTTTACATGTCGCAGTTGATTCGATTTTCTAGAGCTTGCTCTAGGTATCGTGATTTTCGTGATCGATGTCGACTGCTGACACACAAACTAACAATACAAGGATTCGAGAGATGTAGGTTGATATGGGCAAGTTTTATGGTCTCCGTTTTTGTCTCATTATTAGGAAAAAAATTCATCTGATATCTCTGATTCGATGTTGTGTCCTAGAAGTCGTCCCTTGACTCAAGCTAAATAACTAATTTAGTTTTCTTTTGTAACTCAATATGATTTTAATGGTTCAACATATGTATGACTAACTATCAACCTTAGGGGTTATGTTACGAATTTTTTCACTAGATATGGAAGTGCGTCAAAGGTCATATCCTCTATTCTAACTTAGAGAAGACCCTGTGCTGATAAGAGGTCACCTGACACAGCGAGCTTATTAACACAAGCTTGGCTCCATCGCGTTACAACATAGCACTTTAAGCAGGTCCAATCGAAATATGATTTCCATATTCTTGGCGTTTAGTAGGTCACCTAAATAAAATCAATGAAACCATTTTAGTCTCATTGAGAACTATTCTACATCCTTGATTGAATAATGTTGATGAAGATGGACGTCTTCTAATTTGGTCATTAGTATGTCTACTTGTTGTGATTGAGAAGTAAGCTTCAGTTCTCACTTTGAGGCGATGACATTTACTTAGAGTGTTTGACCTAGATTTGCATGACAGGTGTCGTTGATGACGCAGAAGACGGTTACTCTTTCGGAACACCTTATATTATTCTTCTGTTCTTTTAAGAGAGTATCCATGTTAATTTTTACTTTGTTATTATCCCTCTTGTTTAATCGATTTTGAGTTCAGATTATTGTTTTGTTGACGCTTCGATTTTTTTCTTTTTGTTATAATCTGAATAAAAAAATCTATACGAATATTTAAACAAAGGTCGTTTTAATTATAACCACAACACATACATGTATATCAAATAACAAATACAGTATGGTGTACTCTAGAAACATTTGCAGAGGCTGTCCAAACAATGCCATTCCATGTCGGGATGAGGGGCCCTTCGAGGGTGGTGGTGTCCGGGTCCATTATCGAGTCCGTGTTCGTGTAAATCTTCATTACATGTTGGTAGGCCGGTCTCACAATCTGATTTCTGCTGACATGCTGCGAGGTAAAAGTAACAAAGTATATATATGTTTTGCCTCGTTACAAAATGAAATAAGTAAAACTATATTCGAAAATAAAGAAATGCAATACGTTTAGATGTTCTTTGATAAAATTTCTGTAATATTTTATGCTCCTATTATAAAGCTTGACACAACAGATAAAACTTTTATCTTTATAATTATTATTATGTATTTTAATATATTTACCAAACTATTATAGGAGTCTTGTTTTCCTCAATATATTTTGGAACATTATTCATATACATATAACCAGCACTGCAAAATGTTTTTGCAATATTTATTTGATATTGTGCTAAATGATTAGTTTCGTAAATTATACAAAAATCATGTGCGGTATATAAAAATAGATAAGAGAATACCGAAGCATTAACAAAATTATAATCCAAACTCAAAATCGATTAAACCAGGGGCAAAATATGAACAAAGGAAAGATTTACATGGAAACTCTTGTAAAAGTACAAGGGAACAAGACCAGGTGTTCCGGTCTTTTTATATAAAAACAGCTGTTAAATGTATCCTAATTAGTGTCACATGACCAGTCTATAGCGGTCATAACTTATAAGTAAATTCTTGTGGTTCTTTTTTTGGTTATAGTTTGTCCCTTGCTTAATTTGTTTTGAAATCAGATGTGGGTTTTTTTGCGAGTCGGTTATCTTTGATTTTGTTTTCAACGGGTATGACGTGCACTATTTTGAGGGTATATATATATCTATCGAAATATTCGTTACTTACCGATATTAGTGTCAAGGGCGCATGTGCACTCCTCGTGCTCACAAATCAGTTTGGAGTTGTTGCCGTTGCAGGTTGTCAATACACACTGGGTTGTTAGATCAGCAGTATGTTTGTCGCAGCGCTCACTTATTACGTATACTGCCAAGTACAAACACAGTATCTCTATCACAGTGAAGCCAATGTCATTTGATCAAATGAAATGCAATTAAGATAATATACACTTTTAAAATGCGATGGTCTTTTTAAAGAATTTTGAAGTGTTTGCATCATTTTATATAACGTACTTTATCATGAGAAGCATTCATATTGGAAAAAAATGGAAAGCAAATGTGTAAACGTACAACGAACGATGAAATGCCGCGTCCAAACAGTTTACAGAAAGGTTTAACATATCTTATTAGTTTGTAATTTTAGACGGAGGTGTAAAATGTATACATTAAATAAGTATTTTCAAAGAAAAAAAAACTAAACATAAGACGATATATCTTGATCCAGATTTTCA
Source organism: Mimachlamys varia (assembly GCA_947623455.1). NCBI lineage: Eukaryota > Metazoa > Mollusca > Bivalvia > Pectinida > Pectinidae > Mimachlamys > Mimachlamys varia. Next base: position 32,614,282 of record OX392542.1, read on the forward strand.
CACAATGCATCTGAGGATTTGAGCTTTACTTGCAAAAAGGACTAGGCCTGCTTGATAACTGGTTTTTCGAAAGATTTACTACTTTTTAACCTCGCATTAGTATTGCAATCTTTAAAGATACCCGTTAATGAGACGCTGTCTCGCCTCGTTTATTTTAGATACCTTAACTGCACAAGTTTCATTATAAGCAAACTTGTATCACTGGCTCTTCTTATTGCGCAAACAAACTATTATCAAAATGTCTTACTTCAATTCTTAGCACCATTAAATCAGGGCTTCAGTCTTCTTATTGTGACTCTGTAGTCTTCAGGAGTGACATTATCGGGATATGGATTTTGAAAAACCCTAAAGATGTTCTGATCAATCTTGAGCTCCTTTTTTTCAAAACGTCTATCAAAACATTTGCTTTTTCTACCCTGTACACTGCCATATCACATACAAATAATTATATGTTTGAGAGCTATAAGAACAACTTTTGCGTGCAAAAAAAGGAAAGCACACAACAAAATATCAGATAAAATATATTAAGGAAAATATGTAACGAATGATTGAGTTACTAGTTGACAATACATTTATATTATCTTTAATAAGTTTAATAAGGAGGAAGGATTTTCCAGCAAATGGTTGGCATTTCAATAGGAACAAGTTGTGCCCCACTTACGAGCGTAAATGTTTCGAGGAGTTCATAAGGACATGCAACAAAAACCTGACCAAATATTTTAATCTAATTTCCAGGTATATTGATAATGTATGTCTATAAATAACCAGATGTTTTCTGACCACCTAGATCGTACAATCCCTTCTGAACCTAAATACAAGGACAACACAGACTGTTCCACATTATCTGCTTAACTCGATCTTTGCTTAAACAATGACCAACATTGACAGCTTGGTACTATAAACATATGTGATACCTGTGACGATTTTAACTTTCCGATCATAAATTTCCCCTGTCTTTATAGTTACATATCGCTGTTGATTAGTTAACCCTGGGCTTGCTTTGAATATGGATATTTTCGTGATAGATTTTGGCCGCTTACGAGCACACGTATACAAAAGGGTTGTCGTCTGGTAGAACATGTCTATCGGGGAAAGATGATATTGAAGAAATTGCAACAGCAGTAGATATTTGATGATATACTGCTGCGGGATTTAATAAGGAATGGATTGGAAATGAGAATGGATAGACTTTTTCGATTAACTTATCCCGATCAGCTAACCCGATCGGTTGTGATTTCGACGGATTGACACAGGACAAAAATAATAAGTGTTTTAAGGCCCCATTCGAAATGTAATAACAATAAAAATTTCAATGGTTTGCCGTTTAATATCAAATACATTGCACTTCTGCCACACTCGTGAAATATTTTTGACATTAATGGCAAACCATTGATTATCCTCCATTTAACAAATAAAATATCATCATATCCCAAACTGCCTTTTATATGCAATGGGTGCTTAAAAATTGTAAATGGGCAAGTTCATTCATTTAGTACTTCGAACTTGAAAACCTAAGATAAATGTTGAATGACAAAAGTTTACTTAAGGATGTACTTTTGTGAGGTTTCAGTCACGTTCAAGTCTCGTTTATGTCTCATTTAAAGATTTTATGTTATATTGAAGAAAGTATGATCAATTTTAATAGCATATATGCATCTGAAAATTGTTTCAAAAATATAAGTGTCTGTTGCTTGAAGAACTTTTTTTACATGAATTTTCAAAAATTACCAATTTGGCGGCCATTTTGAATATGCGTATTTCTGTCAATTTTATGCACTTCCAGAATGGGCAAAATTTCACCTTTTTGATGCTAGATTGATCTCTTAAAAACATCAGTGTTTAGCCATTTTTAATTATAGCAAGCTAATTTTTGCTGTACAACTTTATCATATTCACTGTTATAGAAATATTATGCTACAAAATGGATCATTATACAATTTTTATATTTTTTTCATATATTTAGTGTAACTGGAGCAGTTTTTACTTTTGAAGCCGAAACTGTGAAAAATTACACAAATAATAAAGGAACAAAAAATTAAGCACACTAACCCCCCATTTTTATGACGGTTTTAGAAAGAGGAACCCATTTCCTTTTCATCCGCTAAATATTAAAAAAAAGTTTGATATCAAAACTTTTTTTATTCAGCGTTAAATCTGCAAAATATGGTGAAAAAAAAGAGGAATTTCTCATGAAAAAATAAGGGGTAGGGGTAGCTCAAATTGCTTTCCTGAGTAAAATTATTAAGTTAGAGAAATATTACCTCCATAACTTAAAAGAAAACAATATTTTTGTCATTTCTGCAAACATACATACATTTCGAATAACAAATTCGGAAGATATTGTATAAAAATGTCCCGCAATCGGTCGAAACTACAAATTTGACTTAAAATCCCTCATTACGTCATATTGGTATCTTTGACCGATCATAACACAAAAACGAAGACACTGACATATCATTATTTTTACATTTTTCTGGCATGCCTTGATCTCCCTTATCCAAAAATGTATATTAGAAAAAAAGTTTGATACAGGAAAATTTTGACTTCTCAGAGGTGTACATCCTTAAGCAACATAAATTGATATTTGTTTGAGGTAAAGATACTTTAAACTAAAAACAAATTAAACTCAATATATCGAGTAAATCATCTTACTGTAATTGTGATAGAAGATGTCATTTTGTTTTGTTTTTAAATTGACTCTTCTTGGTAAAACATTAATCAGAACCCAGATATCCTTAACCTTAAGTATAGAGCACATGTGATATGTATAACAATCCATCTAAATTATCGTTAGAGTGTACTAATATCACATAAAGTATGTTTACTGCAACTTTTAATTAGATTCATAGACTTTGAACACGTAATTAATTGAATTTGACAAGATTGAAAGTTTACTTGTCTGGGTAGATTAATGGAATCAATACGAGAAATTCTAATTTTGAACAAATTAATGCCTTTATTACAGGATCTATTAATAACATATTTCAAATTTGGTATATTCACCAACACATTGATATAAATACAACGTAACAATATGTCAAAGCCATCAGTAATAGATACTTGTGAAATCGTACCAATAGGTGATGATAAATATTGATAATGTATTAAGGAGCACAGAGATCAACATAAAAAAATAATTACCAACGTAAGCTGCCAGGCAGGCGGTGATGATAAGGAACCTCATGACTGTGTGAGACAAGCGACGAGTGCCCAGTGATAGCTGGCGTCAGACGCACAGTAAGCTTAAGTACTAGGGGCCTTATCAAGATCACGATCATGCACGACTTGGAACAAGGACCAGTACGTATATGACGTCACAATAACATATCGTTATCTTCAAATCAGATTGTTTAAAAGAGCTCTATGGTGATCCGTTTGCTATCTGGCAAAGTCATTGTTTCTTGAAGAAGCTTATTATCTTTAAGGGGCTAAATGGATAAAACTCACTGTTTAAAATCTTATTGAACGCAACGTTTCTTAAAAAGATAACATAAACCTTACACTTTCACTTAATCACATAAATTGAACGTTTCAGTGAACGCTGCTAATAATTTCTTTTAAAACCGTCAAATAACTCTTCGACCCGTTGTAATTCATATATTGTCGTTAACACTCCCCTGTCTCACTCTGCGCAAGCACAAGTGTGACCCGAACATGGCGGACGTTACCGGTACACGAAAAAGGCGATGGCCAACCCCATCTTAACCGAGATAAGGAGGTACACTATATTAAAACAACATCATGGCAAATGTTAGTACGTTTAACAATGAAAACGTGTTGATTTCAACAATAAACAGTCATGTTCTTGCCTGAGTAGCTATATCCAAAATAATGGTGAAATCATACACAAACACCCACACACACACTTGTCATGTTTGTTATGATTAAAGTGAGGTCATGTGACGAACTGCATGACCTAAATGGCAAGCTTCAGGGTAAAACTGGCATGATCTTGATGACAATAATTAAACGAGTAACACAATGGTTTAATCTCGTTAGCAGCAATGTATACACCATTGCTGGCGATATTAGCGCACGGATCGCTTAGTTATCAGTCTAATTCATCATTTAAAACCATTTTTTTCATTTTTTTCTTGGTATGGAATATTCGGTAATAGTCCATTTAATATCCAAACCAGACCTAATGGATACTATACTAGCTATATCATGGTCGTGCCGAACCACGCAACATGTGTAAACTATGTGAAAAATCGAGTAGGTCACACCTGTCAACAACACAAGAACCATACATGACGAGTCTGTTACATTTGTAAGACAGCTGTACTACATTTCAACAGAAATGTTATAAACAAAATCTGATATTATTCGGTAAACCACGTTTTTTCACTGTCCTTCGGTTCAATGTCATAAGGATAATTCGTTAATTGTTTATAATTATTGTTTGGTCCTATCGATGTGCTGCTGTGATGTTTGCACTAGGATTATTTATAATTTTTGGTGGTAAACTGTTCTCATTTTCTCTATTGAATACCCGGCATGTTATGAAGATTGCCATTAAAGACTGAAGCCTTAATGGGAAGTTTGTCATCAAAAACTGAAACCTAAATGGGAAGGGCGTCATTAAAAAAATGCAAGCTAAATGGAAAGGTTGTCATTAATACCTGCAACTTAAATGGGAAGGTTCTCATTAAAAACTGCAACATAAATGGGAAGTTTGTCATTAAAAACTGCAACTTAAATTGGAAGGTTGTCATTAAAAACTGCAAAGTAAATGGGTTCATTTGCTGAATTTTAGATTGTTTCAATTTTAACACAAACAGTCTGACATTGTGTAGTTTTGGTTGCGGACTAACATCAATGCAATTCAGTGTTCAGTAAAGGTGTGGAGACCATGGGTAACTTTTTTTCATGAAGGCGTTAGAAACGCCGTTCATATTGTGATAAGCTAGAAACCGGATGCACGGATTTAGAGACACCTAGCTGTAATTTCCGTTATTACTGTAAATATACAGACTTTGAATGTATATATAAAGCAGCGATCGTTAAAATTGAAACCTTTTTGGGTGCTCATCGTGACAAAAGTCGTGTTGATAGAAATAACCCTTACTGTTTATCGTGACAAATCTTAATTTCCAATCGGTTGCACGGAGGTAAAATCTCTCGTCTGTGGCTATATTAATGTCTAGAAGAAGAGGAACATCTTACCTATATATATCTGCACCAATAAGTGGAATATTTTACCTATCTACATCTGTACCAATAAGTGGCCATCTTACCTACCTACATCTGTACCAATAAGTGGCCATCTTACCTACCAACATCTGTACCAATAAGCGGAACATCTTACCTACCTACATCTGTACCAATAAGTGGAACATCTTACCTACATCTGTACCAGTAAGTGGAACATCTTACCTACCTACATATGTACCAATAAGTGGAACATCTTACCTACATCTGTACCAATAAGTGGAACATCTTACCTACCTTCATCTGTACCAATAAGTGGAATAGCTTACCTACCTACATCTGTACCAATAAGTGGAACATCTTACCTACATACATCTGTACCAATAAGTGGAACATCTTACCTACCTGTATCTGTACCAATAAGTGGAACATCTTACCTATATACATCTGTACCAATAGGTGGAACATCTTACCTACCTACATCTGTACCAATAAGTGGAACATCTTACCTACCTACATCTGTACCAATAAGTGGAACATATTACCTACCTACATCTGTACCAATAAGTGGAACATATTACCTACATCTGTACCAATAAGTGGAACATCTTACCTACCTACATCTGTACCAATAAGTGGAACATCTTACCTACCTACATCTGTACCAATAAGTGGAACATCTTACCTACCTACATCTGTACCAATAAGTGGACATCTTACCTACCTACATCTGTACCAATAAGTGGAACATCTTACCTACCTACATCTGTACCAATAAGTGGAACATCTTACCTACATACATCTGTACCAATAAGTGGAACATCTTACCTACCTACATCTGTACCAATAAGTGGAACATCTTACCTACCTACATCTGTACCAATAAGTGGAACATCTTACCTACCTAAATCTGTACCAATAAGTGGAACATCTTACCTACATATGTACCAATACGTGGAACATCTTACCTACCTTCATCTGTACCAATAAGTGGAACATCTTACCTACCTACATCTGTACCAATAAGTGGAACATCTTACCTACCTACATCTATACCAATAAGTGGAACATCTTACCTACATACATCTGTACCAATAAGTGGAACATCTTACCTACCTACATCTGTACCAATAAGTGGAACATCTTACCTACCTACATATGTACCAATAAGTGGAACATCTTACCTACATCTGTACCAATAAGTGGAACATCTTACCTACATCTGTACCAATAAGTGGAACATCTTACATACCTACATATGTACCAATAAGTGGAACATCTTACCTACCTACATCTGTACCAATAAGTGGAACATCTTACCTACCTACATCTGTACCAATAAGTGGGACATCTTACCTACATCTGTACCAATAAGTGGAACATATTACCTACCTACATCTGTACCAATAAGTGGAACATCTTACCTACCTAAATCTGTACCAATAAGTGGGACATCTTGCCTATATACATCTGTACCAATAAGTGGAACATCTTACCTACCTACATCTGTACCAATAAGTGGAACATCTTACCTACCTACATCTGTACCAATAAGTGGAACATCCTACCTACCTACATATGTACCAATAAGTGGAACATCTTACCTACCTACATCTGTACCAATAAGTGGAACATCTTACCTACCTAAATCTGTATCAATAAGTGGAACATCTTGCCTACCTACATATGTACCAATAAGTGGAACATCTTACCTATATACATCTGAACCAATAAGTGGAACATCTTACCTACCTACATCTGTACCAATAAGTGGAACAACTTACCTACCTACATCTGTACCAATAAGTGGGACATCTTACCTATATACATCTGTACTAATAAGTGGAACATCTTACCTACCTACATCTGTACCAATAAGTGGAACATCTTACCTACATCTGTACCAATAAGTGGAACATCTTACCTACATCTGTACCAATAAGTGGAACATCTTACATACCTACATCTGTACCAATAAGTGGAACATCTTACCTATATACATCTGTACCAATAAGTGGAACATCTTACCTACCTACATCTGTACCAATAAGTGGGACATCTTACCTATATACATCTGTACCAATAAGTGGAACATCTTACATACCTACATATGTACCAATAAGTGGAACATCTTACCTACCTACATCTGTACCAATAAGTGGAACATCTTACCTACCTACATCTGTACCAATAAGTGGGACATCTTACCTACATCTGTACCAATAAGTGGAACATATTACCTACCTACATCTGTACCAATAAGTGGAACATCTTACCTACCTAAATCTGTACCAATAAGTGGGACATCTTGCCTATATACATCTGTACCAATAAGTGGAACATCTTACCTACCTACATCTGTACCAATAAGTGGAACATCTTACCTACCTACATCTGTACCAATAAGTGGAACATCCTACCTACCTACATATGTACCAATAAGTGGAACATCTTACCTACCTACATCTGTACCAATAAGTGGAACATCTTACCTACCTAAATCTGTATCAATAAGTGGAACATCTTGCCTACCTACATATGTACCAATAAGTGGAACATCTTACCTATATACATCTGAACCAATAAGTGGAACATCTTACCTACCTACATCTGTACCAATAAGTGGAACAACTTACCTACCTACATCTGTACCAATAAGTGGGACATCTTACCTATATACATCTGTACTAATAAGTGGAACATCTTACCTACCTACATCTGTACCAATAAGTGGAACATCTTACCTACATCTGTACCAATAAGTGGAACATCTTACCTACATCTGTACCAATAAGTGGAACATCTTACATACCTACATCTGTACCAATAAGTGGAACATCTTACCTATATACATCTGTACCAATAAGTGGAACATCTTACCTACCTACATCTGTACCAATAAGTGGGACATCTTACCTATATACATCTGTACCAATAAGTGGAACATCTTACCTACCTACATCTGTACCAATAAGTGGAACATCTTACCTACCTACATCTGTACCAATAAGTGGGACATCTTACCTACATCTGTACCAATAAGTGGAACATATTACCTACCTACATCTGTACCAATAAGTGGAACATCTTACCTACCTAAATCTGTACCAATAAGTGGGACATCTTGCCTATATACATCTGTACCAATAAGTGGAACATCTTACCTACCTACATCTGTACCAATAAGTGGAACATCTTACCTACCTACATCTGTACCAATAAGTGGAACATCCTACCTACCTACATATGTACCAATAAGTGGAACATCTTACCTACCTACATCTGTACCAATAAGTGGAACATCTTACCTACCTAAATCTGTATCAATAAGTGGAACATCTTGCCTACCTACATATGTACCAATAAGTGGAACATCTTACCTATATACATCTGAACCAATAAGTGGAACATCTTACCTACCTACATCTGTACCAATAAGTGGAACAACTTACCTACCTACATCTGTACCAATAAGTGGGACATCTTACCTATATACATCTGTACTAATAAGTGGAACATCTTACCTACCTACATCTGTACCAATAAGTGGAACATCTTACCTACATCTGTACCAATAAGTGGAACATCTTACCTACATCTGTACCAATAAGTGGAACATCTTACATACCTACATCTGTACCAATAAGTGGAACATCTTACCTATATACATCTGTACCAATAAGTGGAACATCTTACCTACCTACATCTGTACCAATAAGTGGGACATCTTACCTATATACATCTGTACCAATAAGTGGAACATATTACCTACCTACATCTGTACCAATAAGTGGAACATCTTACCTAACTAAATCTGTACCAATAAGTGGAACATCTTACCTATATACATCTGTACCAATAAGTGGAACATATTACCTACCTACATCTGTACCAATAAGTGGAACATATTACCTACATCTGTACCAATAAGTGGAACATCTTACCTACCTACATCTGTACCAATAAGTGGAACATCTTACCTACCTACATCTGTACCAATAAGTGGAACATCTTACCTACCTACATCTGTACCAATAAGTGGACATCTTACCTACCTACATCTGTACCAATAAGTGGAACATCTTACCTACCTACATCTGTACCAATAAGTGGAACATCTTACCTACATACATCTGTACCAATAAGTGGAACATCTTACCTACCTACATCTGTACCAATAAGTGGAACATCTTACCTACCTACATCTGTACTAATAAGTGGAACATCTTACCTACCTAAATCTGTACCAATAAGTGGAACATCTTACCTACATATGTACCAATACGTGGAACATCTTACCTACCTTCATCTGTACCAATAAGTGGAACATCTTACCTACCTACATCTGTACCAATAAGTGGAACATCTTACCTACCTACATCTATACCAATAAGTGGAACATCTTACCTACATACATCTGTACCAATAAGTGGAACATCTTACCTACCTACATCTGTACCAATAAGTGGAACATCTTACCTACCTACATATGTACCAATAAGTGGAACATCTTACCTACATCTGTACCAATAAGTGGAACATCTTACCTACATCTGTACCAATAAGTGGAACATCTTACATACCTACATATGTACCAATAAGTGGAACATCTTACCTACCTACATCTGTACCAATAAGTGGAACATCTTACCTACCTACATCTGTACCAATAAGTGGGACATCTTACCTACATCTGTACCAATAAGTGGAACATATTACCTACCTACATCTGTACCAATAAGTGGAACATCTTACCTACCTAAATCTGTACCAATAAGTGGGACATCTTGCCTATATACATCTGTACCAATAAGTGGAACATCTTACCTACCTACATCTGTACCAATAAGTGGAACATCTTACCTACCTACATCTGTACCAATAAGTGGAACATCCTACCTACCTACATATGTACCAATAAGTGGAACATCTTACCTACCTACATCTGTACCAATAAGTGGAACATCTTACCTACCTAAATCTGTATCAATAAGTGGAACATCTTGCCTACCTACATATGTACCAATAAGTGGAACATCTTACCTATATACATCTGAACCAATAAGTGGAACATCTTACCTACCTACATCTGTACCAATAAGTGGAACAACTTACCTACCTACATCTGTACCAATAAGTGGGACATCTTACCTATATACATCTGTACTAATAAGTGGAACATCTTACCTACCTACATCTGTACCAATAAGTGGAACATCTTACCTACATCTGTACCAATAAGTGGAACATCTTACCTACATCTGTACCAATAAGTGGAACATCTTACATACCTACATCTGTACCAATAAGTGGAACATCTTACCTATATACATCTGTACCAATAAGTGGAACATCTTACCTACCTACATCTGTACCAATAAGTGGGACATTTTACCTATATACATCTGTACCAATAAGTGGAACATATTACCTACCTACATCTGTACCAATAAGTGGAACATCTTACCTACCTAAATCTGTACCAATAAGTGGGACATCTTACCTATATACATCTGTACCAATAAGTGGAACATCTTACCTACCTACATATGTACCAATAAGTGGAACATCTTACCTACATCTGTACCAATAAGTGGAACATCTTACCTACCTACATCTGTACCAATAAGTGGAACATCCTACCTACCTACATATGTACCAATAAGTGGAACATCTTACCTACCTACATCTGTACCAATAAGTGGAACATCTTACCTACCTAAATCTGTATCAATAAGTGGAACATCTTGCCTACCTACATATGTACCAATAAGTGGAACATCTTACCTATATACATCTGAACCAATAAGTGGAACATCTTTCCTACCTACATCTGTACCAATAAGTGGAACATCTTACCTACCTACATCTGTACCAATAAGTGGAACATCTTACCTACATCTGTACCAATAAGTGGACATCTTACCTACCTACATCTGTACCAATAAGTGGAACATCTTACCTACATCTGTACCAATAAGTGGAACATCTTACCTATATACATCTGTACCAATAAGTGGAACATCCGACCTACCTACATATGTACCAATAAGTGGAACATCTTACCTACCTACATCTGTACCAATAAGTGGAACATCTTACCTACCTAAATCTGTATCAATAAGTGGAACATCTTGCCTACCTACATATGTACCAATAAGTGGAACATCTTACCTATATACATCTGAACCAATAAGTGGAACATCTTACCTACATACATCTGTACCAATAAGTGGAACATCTTACCTACCTACATCTGTACCAATAAGTGGAACAACTTACCTACCTACATCTGTACCAATAAGTGGGACATCTTACCTATATACATCTGTAATAATAAGTGGAACATCTTACCTACCTACATCTGTACCAATAAGTGGAACATCTTACCTACATCTGTACCAATAAGTGGAACATATTACCTACCTACATCTGTACCAATAAGTGGAACATCTTACCTACCTACATCTGTACCAATAAGTGGGACATCTTACCTACCTACATCTGTACCAATAAGTGGAACATCTTACCTACCTACATCTGTACCAATAAGTGGGACATCTTACCTACATCTGTACCAATAAGTGGAACATATTACCTACCTACATCTGTACCAATAAGTGGAACATCTTACCTACCTAAATCTGTACCAATAAGTGGGACATCTTGCCTATATACATCTGTACCAATAAGTGGAACATCTTACCTACCTACATCTGTACCAATAAGTGGAACATCTTACCTACCTACATCTGTACCAATAAGTGGAACATCCTACCTACCTACATATGTACCAATAAGTGGAACATCTTACCTACCTACATCTGTACCAATAAGTGGAACATCTTACCTACCTAAATCTGTATCAATAAGTGGAACATCTTGCCTACCTACATATGTACCAATAAGTGGAACATCTTACCTATATACATCTGAACCAATAAGTGGAACATCTTACCTACCTACATCTGTACCAATAAGTGGAACAACTTACCTACCTACATCTGTACCAATAAGTGGGACATCTTACCTATATACATCTGTACTAATAAGTGGAACATCTTACCTACCTACATCTGTACCAATAAGTGGAACATCTTACCTACATCTGTACCAATAAGTGGAACATCTTACCTACATCTGTACCAATAAGTGGAACATCTTACATACCTACATCTGTACCAATAAGTGGAACATCTTACCTATATACATCTGTACCAATAAGTGGAACATCTTACCTACCTACATCTGTACCAATAAGTGGGACATCTTACCTATATACATCTGTACCAATAAGTGGAACATATTACCTACCTACATCTGTACCAATAAGTGGAACATCTTACCTACCTAAATCTGTACCAATAAGTGGGACATCTTACCTATATACATCTGTACCAATAAGTGGAACATCTTACCTACCTACATATGTACCAATAAGTGGAACATCTTACCTACATCTGTACCAATAAGTGGAACATCTTACCTACCTACATCTGTACCAATAAGTGGAACATCCTACCTACCTACATATGTACCAATAAGTGGAACATCTTACCTACCTACATCTGTACCAATAAGTGGAACATCTTACCTACCTAAATCTGTATCAATAAGTGGAACATCTTGCCTACCTACATATGTACCAATAAGTGGAACATCTTACCTATATACATCTGAACCAATAAGTGGAACATCTTTCCTACCTACATCTGTACCAATAAGTGGAACATCTTACCTACCTACATCTGTACCAATAAGTGGAACATCTTACCTACATCTGTACCAATAAGTGGACATCTTACCTACCTACATCTGTACCAATAAGTGGAACATCTTACCTACATCTGTACCAATAAGTGGAACATCTTACCTATATACATCTGTACCAATAAGTGGAACATCCGACCTACCTACATATGTACCAATAAGTGGAACATCTTACCTACCTACATCTGTACCAATAAGTGGAACATCTTACCTACCTAAATCTGTATCAATAAGTGGAACATCTTGCCTACCTACATATGTACCAATAAGTGGAACATCTTACCTATATACATCTGAACCAATAAGTGGAACATCTTACCTACATACATCTGTACCAATAAGTGGAACATCTTACCTACCTACATCTGTACCAATAAGTGGAACAACTTACCTACCTACATCTGTACCAATAAGTGGGACATCTTACCTATATACATCTGTAATAATAAGTGGAACATCTTACCTACCTACATCTGTACCAATAAGTGGAACATCTTACCTACATCTGTACCAATAAGTGGAACATCTTACCTACATCTGTACCAATAAGTGGAACATCTTACATACCTACATCTGTACCAATAAGTGGAACATCTTACCTATATACATCTGTACCAATAAGTGGAACATCTTACCTACCTACATCTGTACCAATAAGTGGGACATCTTACCTATATACATCTGTACCAATAAGTGGAACATATTACCTACCTACATCTGTACCAATAAGTGGAACATCTTACCTAACTAAATCTGTACCAATAAGTGGGACATCTTACCTATATACATCTGTACCAATAAGTGGAACATCTTACCTATATACATCTGTACCAATAAGTGGAACATCTTACCTACCTACATCTGTACCAATAAGTGGAACATCTTACCTACCTACATCTGTACCAATAAGTGGAACATCCTACCTACCTACATATGTACCAATAAGTGGAACATCTTACCTACCTACATCTGTACCAATAAGTGGAACATCTTACCTACCTAAATCTGTATCAATAAGTAGAACATCTTGCCTACCTACATATGTACCAATAAGTGGAACATCTTACCTATATACATCTGAACCAATAAGTGGAACATCTTACCTACATACATCTGTACCAATAAGTGGAACATCTTACCTACCTACATCTGTACCAATAAGTGGAACAACTTACCTACCTACATCTGTACCAATAAGTGGGACATCTTACCTATATACATCTGTACTAATAAGTGGAACATCTTACCTACCTACATCTGTACCAATAAGTGGAACATCTTACCTACATCTGTACCAATAAGTGGAACATCTTACCTACCTACATCTGTACCAATAAGTGGAACATCTTACCTACCTACATCTGTACCAATAAGTGGAACATCTTACCTATATACATCTGTACCAATAAGTGGAACATCTTACCTACCTACATCTGTACCAATAAGTGGGACATCTTACCTATATACATCTGTACCAATAAGTGGAACATATTACCTACCTACATCTGTACCAATAAGTGGAACATCTTACCTAACTAAATCTGTACCAATAAGTGGGACATCTTACCTATATACATCTGTACCAATAAGTGGAACATCTTACCTACCTACATCTGTACCAATAGGTGGAACATCTTACCTACATCTGTACCAATAAGTGGAACATCCTACCTACCTACATATGTACCAATAAGTGGAACATCTTACCTACTTACATCTGTACCAATAAGTGGAACATCTTACCTACCTAAATCTGTATCAATAAGTGGAACATCTTGCCTACCTACATATGTACCAATAAGTGGAACATCTTGCCTACCTACATAGTTACCAATAAGTGGGACATCTTACCTACCTACATCTGTACCAATAAGTGGAACATCTTACCTACCTACATCTGAACCAATAAGTGGAACATTTTACCTACCTACATCTGTACCAATAAGTGGAACATCTTTCCTACCTACATCTGTACCAATAAGTGGAACATCTTACCTACCTACATCTGTACCAATAAGTGGAACATCTTACCTAAATCTGTACCAATAAGTGGACATCTTACCTACCTACATCTGTACCAATAAGTGGAACATCTTACCTACATCTGTACCAATAAGTGGAACATCTTACCTACCTACATCTGTACCAATAAGTGGAACATCTTACCTACCTACATCTGTACCAATAAGTGGAACATCTTACCTACCTACATCTGTACCAATAAGTGGAACATCTTACCTACCTACATCTGTACCAATAAGTGGAACATCTTACCTACATCTGTACCAATAAGTGGAACATCTTACCTACCTACATCTGTACCAATAAGTGGAACATCTTACCTACCTACATCTGTACCAATAAGTGGAACATCTTACCTACCTACATCTGTACCAATAAGTGGAACATCTTACCTATATACATCTGTACCAATAAGTGGAACATCTTACCTATATACATCTGTACTAATAAGTGGAACATCTTACCTACCTACATCTGTACCAATAAGTGGAACATCTTACCTACATCTGTACCAATAAGTGGAACATCTTACCTACATCTGTACCAATAAGTGGAACATCTTACCTACCTACATCTGTACCAATAAGTGGAACATCTTACCTATATACATCTGTACCAATAAGTGGAACATCTTACCTACCTACATCTGTACCAATAAGTGGGACATCTTACCTATATACATCTGTACCAATAAGTGGAACATATTACCTACCTACATCTGTACCAATAAGTGGAACATCTTACCTAACTAAATCTGTACCAATAAGTGGGACATCTTACCTATATACATCTGTACCAATAAGTGGAACATCTTACCTACCTACATCTGTACCAATAGGTGGAACATCTTACCTACATCTGTACCAATAAGTGGAACATCCTACCTACCTACATATGTACCAATAAGTGGAACATCTTACCTACTTACATCTGTACCAATAAGTGGAACATCTTACCTACCTAAATCTGTATCAATAAGTGGAACATCTTGCCTACCTACATATGTACCAATAAGTGGAACATCTTGCCTACCTACATAGTTACCAATAAGTGGGACATCTTACCTACCTACATCTGTACCAATAAGTGGAACATCTTACCTACCTACATCTGAACCAATAAGTGGAACATTTTACCTACCTACATCTGTACCAATAAGTGGAACATCTTTCCTACCTACATCTGTACCAATAAGTGGAACATCTTACCTACCTGCATCTGTACCAATAAGTGGAACATCTTACCTAAATCTGTACCAATAAGTGGACATCTTACCTACCTACATCTGTACCAATAAGTGGAACATCTTACCTACATCTGTACCAATAAGTGGAACATCTTACCTACCTACATCTGTACCAATAAGTGGAACATCTTACCTACCTACATCTGTACCAATAAGTGGAACATCTTACCTACCTACATCTGTACCAATAAGTGGAACATCTTACCTACCTACATCTGTACCAATAAGTGGATCATCTTACCTACATCTGTACCAATAAGTGGAACATCTTACCTACCTACATCTGTACCAATAAGTGGAACATCTTACCTACCTACATCTGTACCAATAAGTGGACATCTTACCTACCTACATCTGTACCAATAAGTGGAACATCTTACCTATATACATCTGTACCAATAAGTGGAACATCTTACCTACATCTGTACCAGTAAGTGGAACATCTTACCTACCTACATATGTACCAATAAGTGGAACATCTTACCTACATCTGTACCAGTAAGTGGAACATCTTACCTACCTTCATCTGTACCAATAAGTGGAATATCTTACCTACCTACATCTGTACCAATAAGTGGAACATCTTACCTACCTACATCTGTACCAATAAGTGGAACATCCTACCTACCTACATATGTACCAATAAGTGGAACATCTTACCTACCTACATCTGTACCAATAGGTGGAACATCTTACCTACCTACATCTGTATCAATAAGTGGAACATCTTACATACCTACATATGTACCAATAAGTGGAACATCTTACCTATATTCATCTGAACCAATA
This sequence comes from Mimachlamys varia, assembly GCA_947623455.1. NCBI lineage: Eukaryota > Metazoa > Mollusca > Bivalvia > Pectinida > Pectinidae > Mimachlamys > Mimachlamys varia. Next base: position 32,631,260 of record OX392542.1, read on the forward strand.
AGTGGAACATCTTGCCTACATACATAGTTACCAATAAGTGGACATCTTACCTACCTACATCTGTACCAATAAGTGGAACATCTTACCTACAAACATCTGTACCAATAAGTGGAACATCTTACCTACCTACATCTGTACCAATAAGTGGAACATCTTACCTACCTACATATGTACCAATAAGTGGAACATCTTACCTACCTACATCTGTACCAATAAGTGGGACATCTTACCTATATACATCTGTACCAATAAGTGGAACATCTTACCTACCTACATCTGTACCAATAAGTGGAACATCTTACCTACATCTGTACCAATAAGTGGAACATCTTACCTACATCTGTACCAATAAGTGGAACATCTTACATACCTACATCTGTACCAATAAGTGGAACATCTTACCTACCAACATCTGTACCAATAAGTGGAACATCTTACCTACCTACATCTGTACCAATAAGTGGGACATCTTACCTATATACATCTGTACCAATAAGTGGAACATATTACCTACCTACATCTGTACCAATAAGTGGAACATCTTACCTACCTAAATCTGTACCAATAAGTGGGACATCTTACCTATATACATCTGTACCAATAAGTGGAACATCTTACCTACCTACATCTGTACCAATAAGTGGAACATCTTACCTACCTACATCTGTACCAATAAGTGGAACATCCTACCTACCTACATATGTACCAATAAGTGGAACATCTTACCTACCTACATCTCTACCAATAAGTGGAACATCTTACCTACCTAAATCTGTATCAATAAGTGGAACATCTTGCCTACCTAAATATGTACCAATAAGTGGAACATCTTGCCTACCTACATAGTTACCAATAAGTGGGACATCTTACCTACCTACATCTGTACCAATAAACGGAACATCTTACCTACCTACATCTGAACCAATAAGTGGAACATCTTACCTACCTACATCTGTACCAATAAGTGGAACATCTTTCCTACCTACATCTGTACCAATAAGTGGAACATCTTACCTACCTACATCTGTACCAATAAGTGGAACATCTTACCTACATCTGTACCAATAAGTGGACATCTTACCTACCTACATCTGTACCAATAAGTGGAACATCTTACCTACATCTGTACCAATAAGTGGAACATCTTACCTACCTACATCTGTACCAATAAGTGGACATCTTACCTACCTACATCTGTACCAATAAGTGGAACATCTTACCTACCTACATCTGTACCAATAAGTGGAACATCTTACCTACCTACATCTGTACCATTAAGTGGAACATCTTGCCTACCTACATATGTACCAATAAGTGGAACATCTTACCTATATACATCTGAACCAATAAGTGGAACATCTTGCCTACCTACATAGTTACCAATAAGTGGGAAATCTTACATACCTACATCTGTACCAATAAGTGGAACATCTTACCTACCTACATCTGAACCAATAAGTGGAACATCTTACCTACCTACATCTGTACCAATAAGTGGAACATCTTACCTACCTACATCTGTACCAATAAGTGGAACATCTTACCTACATCTGTACCAATAAGTGGACATCTTACCTACCTACATCTGTACCAATAAGTGGAACATCTTACCTACCTACATCTGTACCAATAAGTGGAACATCTTACCTACCTACATCTGTACCAATAAGTGGAACATCTTACCTACCTACATCTGTACCAATAAGTGGAACATCTTACCTACCTACATCTGTACCAATAAGTGGAACATCTTACCTACATCTGTACCAATAAGTGGAACATCTTACCTACCTACATCTGTACCAATAAGTGGAACATCTTACCTACCTACATCTGTACCAATAAGTGGAACATCTTACCTACCTACATCTGTACCAATAAGTGGAACATCTTACCTACCTACATCTGTACCAATAAGTGGAACATCTTACCTACCTACATCTGTACCAATAAGTGGAACATCTTACCTACCTACATATGTACCAATAAGTGGAACATCTTACCTACATCTGTACCATTAAGTGGAACATCTTACCTACATCTGTACCAATAAGTGGAACATCTTACATACCTACATATGTACCAATAAGTGGAACATCTTACATACCTACATATGTACCAATAAGTGGAACATCTTACATACCTACATCTGTACCAATAAGTGGAACATCTTACCTACATCTGTACCAATAAGTGGAACATATTACCTACCTACATCTGTACCAATAAGTGGAACATCTTACCTACCTAAATCTGTACCAATAAGTGGGACATCTTACCTATATACATCTGTACCAATAAGTGGAACATCTTACCTACCAACTTTTGTACCAATAAGTGGAACATCTTACCTACCTACATCTGTACCAATAAGTGGAACATCCTACCTACCTACATATGTACCAATAAGTGGAACATCTTACCTACCTAAATCTGTACCAATAAGTGGAACATCTTACCTACCTACATCTGTATCAATAAGTGGAACATCTTGCCTACCTACATATGTACCAATAAGTGGAACATCTTACCTATATACATCTGAACCAATAAGTGGAACATCTTGCCTACCTACATAGTTACCAATAAGTGGACATCTTACCTACCTACATCTGTACCAATAAGTGGAACATCTTACCTACATACATCTGTACCAATAAGTGGAACATCTTACCTACCTACATCTGTACCAATAAGTGGAACATCTTACCTACCTTCATCTGTACCAATAAGTGGAACATCTTACCTACATACATCTGTACCAATAAGTGGGACATCTTACCTATATACATCTGTACTAATAAGTGGAACATCTTACCTACCTACATCTGTACCAATAAGTGGAACATCTTACCTACATCTGTACCAATAAGTGGAACATCTTACATACCTACATCTGTACCAATAAGTGGAACATCTTACCTACCTACATCTGTACCAATAAGTGGAACATCTTACCTACCTACATCTGTACCAATAAGTGGGACATCTTACCTATATACATCTGTACCAATAAGTGGAACATATTACCTACCTACATCTGTACCAATAAGTGGAACATCTTACCTACCTAAATCTGTACCAATAAGTGGGACATCTTACCTATATACATCTGTACCAATAAGTGGAACATCTTACCTACCTACATCTGTACCATTAAGTGGAACATCTTACCTACCTACATCTGTACCAATAAGTGGAACATCCTACCTACCTACATCTGAACCAATAAGTGGAACATCTTACCTACATACATCTGTACCAATAAGTGGAACATCTTTCCTACCTACATCTGTACCAATATGTGGAACATCTTACCTACCTACATCTGTACCAATAAGTGGAACATCTTACCTATATCTGTACCAATAAGTGGACATCTTACCTACCTACATCTGTACCAATAAGTGGAACATCTTAACTACATCTGTACCAATAAGTGGAACATCTTACCTACCTACATCTGTACCAATAAGTGGAACATCTTACCTACCTACATCTGTACCAATAAGTGGAACATCTTACCTACCTACATCTGTACCAATAAGTGGAACATCTTACCTACCTACATCTGTACCAATAAATTGAACATCTTACCTACATCTGTACCAATAAGTGGAACATCTTACCTACCTTCATCTGTACCAATAAGTGGAACATCTTACCTACCTACATCTGTACCAATAAGTGGACATCTTACCTACCTACATCTGTACCAATAAGTGGAACATCTTACCTACCTACATCTGTACCAATAAGTGGAACATCTTACCTACCTACATCTGTACCATTAAGTGGAACATCTTGCCTACCTACATATGTACCAATAAGTGGAACATCTTACCTATATACATCTGAACCAATAAGTGGAACATCTTGCCTACCTACATAGTTACCAATAAGTGGGACATCTTACCTACCTACATCTGTACCAATAAGTGGAACATCTTACCTACCTACATCTGAACCAATAAGTGGAACATCTTACCTACCTACATCTGTACCAATAAGTGGAACATCTTACCTACCTACGTCTGTACCAATAAGTGGAACATCTTACCTACATCTGTACCAATAAGTGGACATCTTACCTACCTACATCTGTACCAATAAGTGGAACATCTTACCTACCTACATATGTACCAATAAGTGGAACATATTACCTACCTACATCTGTACCATTAAGTGGAACATCTTACCTACCTACATCTGTACCAATAAGTGGAACATCTTACCTACCTACATCTGTATCAATAAGTGGAACATCTTACCTACCTACATCTGTACCAATAAGTGGAACATCTTACCTACCTACATCTGTACCAATAAGTGGAACATCCTACCTACCTACATATGTACCAATAAGTGGAACATCTTACCTACCTACATCTGTACCAATAAGTGGAACATCTTACCTACCTACATCTGTATCAATAAGTGGAACATCTTGCCTACCTACATATGTACCAATAAGTGGAACATCTTACCTATATTCATCTGAACCAATAAGTGGAACATCTTGCCTACAAACATAGTTACCAATAAGTGGACATCTTACCTACCTACATATGTACCAATAAGTGGAACATCTTACCTACCTACATCTGTACCATTAAGTGGAACATCTTACCTACCTACATCTGTACCAATAAGTGGAACATCCTACCTACCTACATCTGAACCAATAAGTGGAACATCTTACCTACATACATCTGTACCAATAAGTGGAACATCTTTCCTACCTACATCTGTACCAATATGTGGAACATCTTACCTACCTACATCTGTACCAATAAGTGGAACATCTTACCTATATCTGTACCAATAAGTGGACATCTTACCTACCTACATCTGTACCAATAAGTGGAACATCTTACCTACATCTGTACCAATAAGTGGAACATCTTACCTACCTACATCTGTACCAATAAGTGGACATCTTACCTACCTAAATCTGTATCAATAAGTGGAACATCTTACCTACCTACATCTGTACCAATAAGTGGAACATCTTACCTACCTACATCTGTACCAATAAGTGGAACATCTTACCTACCTACATCTGTACCAATAAGTGGAACATCTTACCTACCTACATCTGTACCAATAAATGGAACATCTTACCTACATCTGTACCAATAAGTGGAACATCTTACCTACCTTCATCTGTACCAATAAGTGGAACATCTTACCTACCTACATCTGTACCAATAAGTGGACATCTTACCTACCTACATCTGTACCAATAAGTGGAACATCTTACCTACCTACATCTGTACCAATAAGTGGAACATCTTACCTACCTACATCTGTACCATTAAGTGGAACATCTTGCCTACCTACATATGTACCAATAAGTGGAACATCTTACCTATATACATCTGAACCAATAAGTGGAACATCTTGCCTACCTACATAGTTACCAATAAGTGGGACATCTTACCTACCTACATCTGTACCAATAAGTGGAACATCTTACCTACCTACATCTGAACCAATAAGTGGAACATCTTACCTACCTACATCTGTACCAATAAGTGGAACATCTTACCTACCTACGTCTGTACCAATAAGTGGAACATCTTACCTACATCTGTACCAATAAGTGGACATCTTACCTACCTACATCTGTACCAATAAGTGGAACATCTTACCTACCTACATATGTACCAATAAGTGGAACATATTACCTACCTACATCTGTACCATTAAGTGGAACATCTTACCTACCTACATCTGTACCAATAAGTGGAACATCTTACCTACCTACATCTGTACCAATAAGTGGAACATCCTACCTACCTACATATGTACCAATAAGTGGAACATCTTACCTACCTACATCTGTACCAATAAGTGGAACATCTTACCTACCTACATCTGTATCAATAAGTGGAACATCTTGCCTACCTACATATGTACCAATAAGTGGAACATCTTACCTATATTCATCTGAACCAATAAGTGGAACATCTTGCCTACAAACATAGTTACCAATAAGTGGACATCTTACCTACCTACATATGTACCAATAAGTGGAACATCTTACCTACAAACATCTGTACAAATAAGTGGAACATCTTACCTACCTACATCTGTACCAATAAGTGGAACATCTTACCTACCTACATCTGTACCAATAAGTGGAACATCTTACCTACCTACATCTGTACCAATAAGTGGGACATCTTACCTATATACATCTGTACCAATAAGTGGAACATCTTACCTACCTACATCTGTACCAATAAGTGGAACATCTTACCTACATCTGTACCAATAAGTGGAACATCTTACCTACCTACATCTGTACCAATAAGTGGAACATCTTACCTACCTACATCTGTACCAATAAGTGGAACATCTTACCTACCTACATCTGTACCAATAAGTGGGACATCTTACCTACCTACATCTGTACCAATAAGTGGAACATCTTACCTACCTACATCTGTACCAATAAGTGGAACATCTTACCTACCTACATCTGTACCAATAAGTGGGACATCTTACCTATATACATCTGTACCAATAAGTGGAACATCTTACCTACCTACATCTGTACCAATAAGTGGGACATCTTACCTATATACATCTGTACCAATAAGTGGAACATATTACCTACCTACATCTGTACCAATAAGTGGAACATCTTACCTACCTACATCTGTACCAATAAGTGGGACATCTTACCTATATACATCTGTACCAATAAGTGGAACATCTTACCTACCTACATCTGTACCAATAAGTGGAACATCTTACCTACCTACATCTGTACCAATAAGTGGAACATCTTACCTACCTACATATGTACCAATAAGTGGAACATCTTACCTACCTACATCTGTACCAATAAGTGGAACATCTTACCTACCTACATCTGAACCAATAAGTGGAACATCTTACCTACCTACATCTGTACCAATAAGTGGAACATCTTTCCTACCTACATCTGTACCAATAAGTGGAACATCTTACCTACCTACATCTGTACCAATAAGTGGAACATCTTACCTACATCTGTACCAATAAGTGGACATCTTACCTACCTACATCTGTACCAATAAGTGGAACATCGTACCTACATCTGTACCAATAAGTGGAACATCTTACCTATCTACATCTGTACCAATAAGTGGAACATCTTACCTACCTACATCTGTACCAATAAGTGGAACATCTTACCTACCTACATCTGTACCAATAAGTGGAACATCTTACCTACCTACATCTGTACCAATAAGTGGAACATCTTACCTACATCTGTACCAATAAGTGGAACATCTTACCTACATCTGTACCAATAAGTGGAACATCTTACCTACCTACATCTGTACCAATAAGTGGACATCTTACCTACCTACATCTGTACCAATAAGTGGAACATCTTACCTACCTACATCTGTACCAATAAGTGGAACATCTTACCTACCTACATCTGTACCATTAAGTGGAACATCTTGCCTACCTACATATGTACCAATAAGTGGAACATCTTACCTATATACATCTGAACCAATCAGTGGAACATCTTGCCTACCTACATAGTTACCAATAAGTGGGAGATCTTACATACCTACATCTGTACCAATAAGTGGAACATCTTGCCTACCTACATCTGTATCAATAAGTTGAACATCTTACCTACCTACATCTGTACCAATAATTGGAACATCTTACCTACCTACATCTTTACCAATAAGTGGAACATCCTACCTACCTACATATGTACCAATAAGTGGAACATCTTACCTACCTACATCTGTACCAATAAGTGGAACATCTTACCTACCTACATATGTACCAATAAGTGGAACATCTTACCTACCTACATCTGTACCAATAAGTGGAACATCTTACCTACCTACATCTGTATCAATAAGTGGAACATCTTGCCTACCTACATATGTACCAATAAGTGGAACATCTTACCTATATTCATCTGAACCAATAAGTGGAACATCTTGCCTACATACATAGTTACCAATAAGTGGACATCTTACCTACCTACATCTGTACCAATAAGTGGAACATCTTACCTACAAACATCTGTACCAATAAGTGGAACATCTTACCTACTTACATCTGTACCAATAAGTGGAACATCTTACCTACCTACATCTGTACCAATAAGTGGAACATCTTACCTACCTACATCTGTACCAATAAGTGGGACATCTTACCTATCTACATCTGTACCAATAAGTGGAACATCTTACCTACCTACATCTGTACCAATAAGTGGAACATCTTACCTACCTACATCTGTACCAATAAGTGGAACATCTTACCTACCTACATCTGTACCAATAAGTGGAACATCTTACCTACCTACATCTGTACCAATAAGTGGAACATCTTTCCTACCTACATCTGTACCAATAAGTGGAACATCCTACCTACCTACATATGTACCAATAAGTGGAACATATTACCTACCTACATCTGTACCAATAAGTGGAACATCTTACCTACCTAAATCTGTATCAATAAGTGGAACATCTTGCCTACCTACATATGTACCAATAAGTGGAACATCTTGCCTACCTACATAGTTACCAATAAGTGGGACATCTTACCTACCTACATCTGTACCAATAAGTGGAACATCTTACCTACCTACATCTGAACCAATAAGTGGAACATCTTACCTACCTACATCTGTACCAATAAGTGGAACATCTTTCCTACCTACATCTGTACCAATAAGTGGAACATCTTACCTACCTACATCTGTACCAATAAGTGGAACATCTTACCTACATCTGTACCAATAAGTGGACATCTTACCTACCTACATCTGTACCAATAAGTGGAACATCGTACCTACATCTGTACCAATAAGTGGAACATCTTACCTATATTCATCTGTACCAATAAGTGGAACATCTTACCTACCTACATCTGTACCAATAAGTGGAACATCTTACCTACCTACATCTGTACCAATAAGTGGAACATCTTACCTACCTACATCTGTACCAATAAGTGGAACATCTTACCTACATCTGTACCAATAAGTGGAACATCTTACCTACATCTGTACCAATAAGTGGAACATCTTACCTACCTACATCTGTACCAATAAGTGGACATCTTACCTACCTCCATCTGTACCAATAAGTGGAACATCTTACCTACCTACATCTGTACCAATAAGTGGAACATCTTACCTACCTACATCTGTACCATTAAGTGGAACATCTTGCCTACCTACATATGTACCAATAAGTGGAACATCTTACCTACATCTGTACCAATAAGTGGAACATCTTACCTACATCTGTACCAATAAGTGGAACATCTTACCTACCTACATCTATACCAATAAGTGGACATCTTACCTACCTCCATCTGTACCAATAAGTGGAACATCTTACCTACCTACATCTGTACCAATAAGTGGAACATCTTACCTACATCTGTACCAATAAGTGGAACATCTTACCTACATCTGTACCAATAAGTGGAACATCTTACCTACCTACATCTGTACCAATAAGTGGACATCTTACCTACCTACATCTGTACCAATAAGTGGAACATCTTACCTACCTACATCTGTACCAATAAGTGGAACATCTTACCTACCTACATCTGTACCATTAAGCGGAGCATCTTGCCTACCTACATATGTACCAATAAGTGGAACATCTTACCTATATACATCTGAACCAATAAGTGGAACATCTTGCCTACCTACATAGTTACCAAAAAGTGGGAGATCTTACATACCTACATCTGTACCAATAAGTGGAACATCTTGCCTACCTACATCTGTATCAATAAGTTGAACATCTTACCTACCTACATCTGTACCAATAATTGGAACATCTTGCCTACCTACATCTTTACCAATAAGTGGAACATCTTACCTACCTACATCTGTACCAATAAGTGGAACATCCTACCTACCTACATCTGTACCAATAAGTGGAACATCCTACCTACCTACATCTGTACCAATAAGTGGAACATCTTACCTACCTACATCTGTACCAATAAGTGGAACATCTTACCTACATCTGTACCAATAAGTGGAACATCCTACCTACCTACATCTGTATCAATAAGTGGACATCTTACCTACATCTGTACCAATAAGTGGAACATCCTACCTACCTACATATGTACCAATAAGTGGAACATCTTACCTACCTACATCTGTATCAATAAGTGGAACATCCTAACTACCTACATATGTACCAATAAGTGGAACATCCTACCTACCTACATCTGTACCAATAAGTGGAACATCCTACCTACCTACATATGTACCAATAAGTGGAACATCTTGCCTACCTACATCTGTATCAATAAGTGGAACATCTTACCTACCTACATCTGTACCAATAAGTGGAACATCTTACCTACCTACATCTGTATCAATAAGTGGAACATCTTGCCTACCTACATATGTACCAATAAGTGGAACATCTTACCTATATTCATCTGAACCAATAAGTGGAACATCTTGCCTACATACATAGTTACCAATAAGTGGACATCTTACCTACCTACATCTGTACCAATAAGTGGAACATCTTACCTACAAACATCTGTACCAATAAGTGGAACATCTTACCTACTTACATCTGTACCAATAAGTGGAACATCTTACCTACCTACATCTGTACCAATAAGTGGAACATCTTACCTACCTACATCTGTACCAATAAGTGGGACATCTTACCTATCTACATCTGTACCAATAAGTGGAACATCTTACCTACCTACATCTGTACCAATAAGTGGAACATCTTACCTACCTACATCTGTACCAATAAGTGGAACATCTTACCTACCTACATCTGTACCAATAAGTGGAACATCTTACCTACCTACATCTGTACCAATAAGTGGAACATCTTTCCTACCTACATCTGTACCAATAAGTGGAACATCCTACCTACCTACATATGTACCAATAAGTGGAACATCTTACCTACCTACATCTGTACCAATAAGTGGAACATCTTACCTACCTAAATCTGTATCAATAAGTGGAACATCTTGCCTACCTACATATGTACCAATAAGTGGAACATCTTGCCTACCTACATAGTTACCAATAAGTGGGACATCTTACCTACCTACATCTGTACCAATAAGTGGAACATCTTACCTACCTACATCTGAACCAATAAGTGGAACATCTTACCTACCTACATCTGTACCAATAAGTGGAACATCTTTCCTACCTACATCTGTACCAATAAGTGGAACATCTTACCTACCTACATCTGTACCAATAAGTGGAACATCTTACCTACATCTGTACCAATAAGTGGACATCTTACCTACCTACATCTGTACCAATAAGTGGAACATCGTACCTACATCTGTACCAATAAGTGGAACATCTTACCTATCTACATCTGTACCAATAAGTGGAACATCTTACCTACCTACATCTGTACCAATAATTGGAACATCTTACCTACCTACATCTGTACCAATAAGTGGAACATCTTACCTACCTACATCTGTACCAATAAGTGGAACATCTTACCTACCTACATCTGTACCAATAAGTGGAACATCTTACCTACATCTGTACCAATAAGTGGAACATCTTACCTACATCTGTACCAATAAGTGGAACATCTTACCTACCTACATCTGTACCAATAAGTGGACATCTTACCTACCTCCATCTGTACCAATAAGTGGAACATCTTACCTACATCTGTACCAATAAGTGGAACATCTTACCTACCTACATCTGTACCAATAAGTGGACATCTTACCTACCTCCATCTGTACCAATAAGTGGAACATCTTACCTACCTACATCTGTACCAATAAGTGGAACATCTTACCTACCTACATCTGTACCAATAAGTGGAACATCTTACCTACCTACATCTGTACCAATAAGTGGAACATCTTACCTACATCTGTACCAATAAGTGGAACATCTTACCTACATCTGTACCAATAAGTGGAACATCTTACCTACCTACATCTGTACCAATAAGTGGACATCTTACCTACCTCCATCTGTACCAATAAGTGGAACATCTTACCTACCTACATCTGTACCAATAAGTGGAACATCTTACCTACCTACATCTGTACCATTAAGTGGAACATCTTGCCTACCTACATATGTACCAATAAGTGGAACATCTTACCTATATACATCTGAACCAATAAGTGGAACATCTTGCCTACCTACATAGTTACCAATAAGTGGGAGATCTTACATACCTACATCTGTACCAATAAGTGGAACATCTTACCTACCTACATCTGAACCAATAAGTGGAACATCTTACCTACCTACATCTGTACCAATAAGTGGAACATCTTACCTACCTACATCTGTACCAATAAGTGGAACATCTTACCTACATCTGTACCAATAAGTGGACATCTTACCTACCTACATCTGTACCAATAAGTGGAACATCTTACCTACCTACATATGTACCATTAAGTGGAACATCTTACCTACCTACATCTGTACCAATAAGTGGAACATCTTACCTACCTACATCTGTATCAATAAGTGGAACATCTTACCTACCTACATCTGTACCAATAAGTGGAACATCTTACCTACCTACATCTGTACCAATAAGTGGAACATCCTACCTACCTACATATGTACCAATAAGTGGAACATCTTACCTACCTACATCTGTACCAATAAGTGGAACATCTTACCTACCTAAATCTGTATCAATAAGTGGAACATCTTGCCTACCTACATATGTACCAATAAGTGGAACATCTTACCTATATACATCTGAACCAATAAGTGGAACATCTTGCCTACCTACATATGTACCAATAAGTGGACATCTTACCTACCTACATCTGTACCAATAAATGGAACATCTTACCTACCTACATCTGTACCAATAAGTGGAACATCTTACCTATATACATCTGTACCAATAAGTGGAACATCTTACCTACCTACATCTGTACCAATAAGTGGAACATCTTACCTACCTACATCTGTACCAATAAGTGGGACATCTTACCTATATACATCTGTACCAATAAGTGGAACATCTTACCTACCTACATCTGTACCAATAAGTGGAACATCTTACCTACATCTGTACCAATAAGTGGAACATCTTACCTACATCTGTACCAATAAGTGGAACATCTTTCCTATATACATCTGTACCAATAAGTGGACATCTTACCTACCTACATCTGTACCAATAAGTGGAACATCTTACCTACCTACATCTGTACCAATAAGTGGAACATCTTACCTACCTACATCTGTACCATTAAGTGGAACATCTTGCCTACCTACATATGTACCAATAAGTGGAACATCTTACCTATATACATCTGAACCAATAAGTGGAACATCTTGCCTACCTACATAGTTACCAATAAGTGGGACATCTTACCTACCTACATCTGTACCAATAAGTGGAACATCTTACCTACCTACATCTGAACCAATAAGTGGAACATCTTACCTACCTACATCTGTACCAATAAGTGGAACATCTTACCTACCTACATCTGTACCAATAAGTGGAACATCTTACCTACATCTGTACCAATATGTGGACATCTTACCTACCTACATCTGTACCAATAAGTGGAACATCTTACCTACCTACATATGTACCAATAAGTGGAACATATTACCTACCTACATCTGTACCATTAAGTGGAACATCTTACCTACCTACATCTGTACCAATAAGTGGAACATCTTACCTACCTACATCTGTATCAATAAGTGGAACATCTTACCTACCTACATCTGTACCAATAAGTGGAACATCTTACCTACCTACATCTGTACCAATAAGTGGAACATCCTACCTACCTACATATGTACCAATAAGTGGAACATCTTACCTACCTACATCTGTACCAATAAGTGGAACATCTTACCTACCTACATCTGTATCAATAAGTGGAACATCTTGCCTACCTACATCTGTACCAATAAGTGGAACATCTTACCTATATTCATCTGAACCAATAAGTGTAACATCTTGCCTACAAACATAGTTACCAATAAGTGGACATCTTACCTACCTACATCTGTACCAATAAGTGGAACATCTTACCTATAAACATCTGTACCAATAAGTGGAACATCTTACCTACCTACATCTGTACCAATAAGTGGAACATCTTACCTACCTACATCTGTACCAATAAGTGGAACATCTTACCTACCTACATCTGTACCAATAAGTGGGACATCTTACCTATATACATCTGTACCAATAAGTGGAACATCTTACCTACCTACATCTGTACCAATAAGTGGAACATCTTACCTACATCTGTACCAATAAGTGGAACATCTTACCTACCTACATCTGTACCAATAAGTGGAACATCTTACCTACCTACATCTGTACCAATAAGTGGAACATCTTACCTACCTACATCTGTACCAATAAGTGGGACATCTTACCTATATACATCTTTACCAATAAGTGGAACATCTTACCTACCTACATCTGTACCAATAAGTGGAACATCTTACCTACCTACATCTGTACCAATAAGTGGGACATCTTACCTATATACATCTGTACCAATAAGTGGAACATATTACCTACCTACATCTGTACCAATAAGTGGAACATCTTACCTACCTAAATCTGTACCAATAAGTGGGACATCTTACCTATATACATCTGTACCAATAAGTGGAACATCTTACCTACCTACATCTGTACCAATAAGTGGAACATCTTACCTACCTACATATGTACCAATAAGTGGAACATCTTACCTACCTACATCTGTACCAATAAGTGGAACATCTTACCTACCTACATCTGAACCAATAAGTGGAACATCTTACCTACCTACATCTGTACCAATAAGTGGAACATCTTTCCTACCTACATCTGTACCAATAAGTGGAACATCTTACCTACCTACATCTGTACCAATAAGTGGAACATCTTACCTACATCTGTACCAATAAGTGGACATCTCACCTACCTACATCTGTACCAATAAGTGGAACATCGTACCTACATCTGTACCAATAAGTGGAACATCTTACCTATCTACATCTGTACCAATAAGTGGAACATCTTACCTACCTACATCTGTACCAATAAGTGGAACATCTTACCTACCTACATCTGTACCAATAAGTGGAACATCTTACCTACCTACATCTGTACCAATAAGTGGAACATCTTACCTACATCTGTACCAATAAGTGGAACATCTTACCTACCTACATCTGTACCAATAAGTGGAACATCTTACCTACCTACATCTGTACCAATAAGTGGACATCTTACCTACCTACATCTGTACCAATAAGTGGAACATCTTACCTACCTACATCTGTACCAATAAGTGGAACATCTTACCTACCTACATCTGTACCATTAAGTGGAACATCTTGCCTACCTACATATGTACCAATAAGTGGAACATCTTACCTATATACATCTGAACCAATAAGTGGAACATCTTGCCTACCTACATAGTTACCAATAAGTGGGAGATCTTACATACCTACATCTGTACCAATAAGTGGAACATCTTCCCTACCTACATCTGTATCAATAAGTTGAACATCTTACCTACCTACATCTGTACCAATAAGTGGAACATCCTACCTACCTACATATGTACCAATAAGTGGAACATCTTACCTACCTACATCTGTACCAATAAGTGGAACATCTTACCTACCTACATCTGTATCAATAAGTGGAACATCTTGTCTACCTACATATGTACCAATAAGTGGAACATCTTACCTATATTCATCTGAACCAATAAGTGGAACATCTTGCCTACATACATAGTTACCAATAAGTGGACATCTTACCTACCTACATCTGTACCAATAAGTGGAACATCTTACCTACAAACATCTGTACCAATAAGTGGAACATCTTACCTACCTACATCTGTACCAATAAGTGGAACATCTTACCTACCTACATCTGTACCAATAAGTGGAACATCTTACCTACCTACATCTGTACCAATAAGTGGGACATCTTACCTATATACATCTGTTCCAATAAGTGGAACATCTTACCTACCTACATCTGTACCAATAAGTGGAACATCTTACCTACATCTGTACCAATAAGTGGAACATCTTACCTACCTACATCTGTACCAATAAGTGGAACATCTTACCTACCTACATCTGTACCAATAAGTGGAACATCTTTCCTACCTACATCTGTACCAATAAGTGCAACATCCTACCTACCTACATATGTACCAATAAGTGGAACATCTTACCTACCTACATCTGTACCAATAAGTGGAACATCTTACCTACCTAAATCTGTATCAATAAGTGGAACATCTTGCCTACCTACATATGTACCAATAAGTGGAACATCTTGCCTACCTACATAGTTACCAATAAGTGGGACATCTTACCTACCTACATCTGTACCAATAAGTGGAACATCTTACCTACCTACATCTGAACCAATAAGTGGAACATCTTACCTACCTACATCTGTACCAATAAGTGGAACATCTTTCCTACCTACATCTGTACCAATAAGTGGAACATCTTACCTACCTACATCTGTACCAATAAGTGGAACATCTTACCTACATCTGTACCAATAAGTGGACATCTTACCTACCTAAATCTGTACCAATAAGTGGAACATCGTACCTACATCTGTACCAATAAGTGGAACATCTTACCTATCTACATCTGTACCAATAAGTGGAACATCTTACCTACCTACATCTGTACCAATAAGTGGAACATCTTACCTACCTACATCTGTACCAATAAGTGGAACATCTTACCTACCTACATCTGTACCAATAAGTGGAACATCTTACCTACATCTGTACCAATAAGTGGAACATCTTACCTATATACATCTGTACCAATAAGTGGAACATCTTACCTACCTACATCTGTACCAATAAGTGGAACATCTTACCTACATCTGTACCAATAAGTGGAACATCTTACCTACCTACATCTGTACCAATAAGTGGAACATCTTACCTACCTACATCTGTACCAATAAGTGGAACATCTTACCTACCTACATCTGTACCAATAAGTGGGACATCTTACCTATATACATCTGTACCAATAAGTGGAACATCTTACCTACCTACATCTGTACCAATAAGTGGAACATCTTACCTACCTACATCTGTACCAATAAGTGGGACATCTTACCTATATACATCTGTACCAATAAGTGGAACATATTACCTACCTACATCTGTACCAATAAGTGGAACATCTTACCTACCTAAATCTGTACCAATAAGTGGAACATCTTACCTACCTACATCTGTACCAATAAGTGGAACATCTTACCTACCTACATCTGTACCAATAAGTGGAACATCTTACCTACCTACATCTGTACCAATAAGTGGAACATCTTACCTACCTACATCTGTACCAATAAGTGGAACATCTTACCTACCTACATCTGAACCAATAAGTGGAACATCTTACCTACCTACATCTGTACCAATAAGTGGAACATCTTTCCTACCTACATCTGTACCAATAAGTGGAACATCTTACCTACCTACATCTGTACCAATAAGTGGAACATCTTACCTACATCTGTACCAATAAGTGGACATCTTACCTACCTACATCTGTACCAATAAGTGGACATCTTACCTACATCTGTACCAATAAGTGGAACATCGTACCTACATCTGTACCAATAAGTGGAACATCTTACCTATCTACATCTGTACCAATAAGTGGAACATCTTACCTACCTACATCTGTACCAATAAGTGGAACATCTTACCTACCTACATCTGTACCAATAAGTGGAACATCTTACCTACATCTGTACCAATAAGTGAAACATCTTACCTACATCTGTACCAATAAGTGGAACATCTTACCTACATCTGTACCAATAAGTGGAACATCTTACCTACCTACATCTGTACCAATAAGTGGACATCTTACCTACCTACATCTGTACCAATAAGTGGAACATCTTACCTACCTACATCTGTACCAATAAGTGGAACATCTTACCTACCTACATCTGTACCATTAAGTGGAACATCTTGCCTACCTACATATGTACCAATAAGTGGAACATCTTACCTATATACATCTGAACCAATAAGTGGAACATCTTGCCTACCTACATAGTTACCAATAAGTGGGATATCTTACATACCTACATCTGTACCAATAAGTGGAACATCTTACCTACCTACATCTGTATCAATAAGTTGAACATCTTACCTACCTACATCTGTACCAATAATTGGAACATCTTACCTACCTACATCTGTACCAATAAGTGGAACATCCTACCTACCTACATATGTACCAATAAGTGGAACATCTTACCTACCTACATCTGTACCAATAAGTGGAACATCTTACCTACCTACATCTGTATCAATAAGTGGAACATCTTGCCTACCTACATATGTACCAATAAGTGGAACATCTTACCTATATTCATCTGAACCAATAAGTGGAACATCTTGCCTACATACATAGTTACCAATAAGTGGACATCTTACCTACCTACATCTGTACCAATAAGTGGAACATCTTACCTACAAACATCTGTACCAATAAGTGGAACATCTTACCTACCTACATCTGTACCAATAAGTGGAACATCTTACCTACCTACATCTGTACCAATAAGTGGAACATCTTACCTACCTACATCTGTACCAATAAGTGGGACATCTTACCTATATACATCTGTACCAATAAGTGGAACATCTTACCTACCTAAATCTGTATCAATAAGTGGAACATCTTGCCTACCTACATATGTACCAATAAGTGGAACATCTTGCCTACCTACATAGTTACCAATAAGTGGGACATCTTACCTACCTACATCTGTACCAATAAGTGGAACATCTTACCTACCTACATCTGAACCAATAAGTGGAACATCTTACCTACCTACATCTGTACCAATAAGTGGAACATCTTTCCTACCTACATCTGTACCAATAAGTGGAACATCTTGCCTACCTACATATGTACCAATAAGTGGAACATCTTACCTATATACATCTGAACCAATAAGTGGAACATCTTGCCTACCTACATAGTTACCAATAAGTGGGACATCTTACCTACCTACATCTGTACCAATAAGTGGAACATCTTACCTACCTACATCTGAACCAATAAGTGGAACATCTTACCTACCTACATCTGTACCAATAAGTGGAACATCTTACCTACCTACATCTGTACCAATAAGTGGAACATCTTACCTACATCTGTACCAATATGTGGACATCTTACCTACCTACATCTGTACCAATAAGTGGAACATCTTACCTACCTACATATGTACCAATAAGTGGAACATATTACCTACCTACATCTGTACCATTAAGTGGAACATCTTACCTACCTACATCTGTACCAATAAGTGGAACATCTTACCTACCTACATCTGTATCAATAAGTGGAACATCTTACCTACCTACATCTGTACCAATAAGTGGAACATCTTACCTACCTACATCTGTACCAATAAGTGGAACATCCTACCTACCTACATCTGTACCAATAAGTGGAACATCTTACCTACCTACATCTGTATCAATAAGTGGAACATCTTACCTACCTACATCTGTATCAATAAGTGGAAAATCTTGCCTACCTACATCTGTACCAATAAGTGGAACATCTTACCTATATTCATCTGAACCAATAAGTGTAACATCTTGCCTACAAACATAGTTACCAATAAGTGGACATCTTACCTACCTAAATCTGTACCAATAAGTGGAACATCTTACCTATATTCATCTGAACCAATAAGTGTAACATCTTGCCTACAAACATAGTTACCAATAAGTGGACATCTTACCTACCTACATCTGTACCAATAAGTGGAACATCTTACCTACCTACATCTGTACCAATAAGTGGGACATCTTACCTATATACATCTGTACCAATAAGTGGAACATCTTACCTACCTACATCTGTACCAATAAGTGGAACATCTTACCTACATCTGTACCAATAAGTGGAACATCTTACCTACCTACATCTGTACCAATAAGTGGAACATCTTACCTACCTACATCTGTACCAATAAGTGGAACATCTTACCTACCTACATCTGTACCAATAAGTGGGACATCTTACCTATATACATCTTTACCAATAAGTGGAACATCTTACCTACCTACATCTGTACCAATAAGTGGAACATCTTACCTACCTACATCTGTACCAATAAGTGGGACATCTTACCTATATACATCTGTACCAATAAGTGGAACATATTACCTACCTACATCTGTACCAATAAGTGGAACATCTTACCTACCTAAATCTGTACCAATAAGTGGGACATCTTACCTATATACATCTGTACCAATAAGTGGAACATCTTACCTACCTACATCTGTACCAATAAGTGGAACATCTTACCTACCTACATATGTACCAATAAGTGGAACATCTTACCTACCTACATCTGTACCAATAAGTGGAACATCTTACCTACCTACATCTGAACCAATAAGTGGAACATCTTACCTACCTACATCTGTACCAATAAGTGGAACATCTTTCCTACCTACATCTGTACCAATAAGTGGAACATCTTACCTACCTACATCTGTACCAATAAGTGGAACATCTTACCTACATCTGTACCAATAAGTGGACATCTTACCTACCTACATCTGTACCAATAAGTGGAACATCGTACCTACATCTGTACCATTAAGTGGAACATCTTACCTATCTACATCTGTACCAATAAGTGGAACATCTTACCTACCTACATCTGTACCAATAAGTGGAACATCTTACCTACCTACATCTGTACCAATAAGTGGAACATCTTACCTACCTACATCTGTACCAATAAGTGGAACATCTTACCTACATCTGTACCAATAAGTGGAACATCTTACCTACATCTGTACCAATAAGTGGAACATCTTACCTACCTACATCTGTACCAATAATTGGGACATCTTACCTATATACATCTGTACCAATAAGTGGAACATATTACCTACCTACATCTGTACCAATAAGTGGAACATCTTACCTACCTAAATCTGTACCAATAAGTGGAACATCTTACCTACCTAAATCTGTACCAATAAGTGGGACATCTTACCTACCTACATCTGTACCAATAAGTGGAACATCTTTCCCACCTACATCTGTACCAATAAGTGGAACATCTTACCTACCTACATCTGTACCAATAAGTGGAACATCTTACCTACATCTGTACCAATAAGTGGACATCTTACCTACCTAAATCTGTACCAATAAGTGGAACATCGTACCTACATCTGTACCAATAAGTGGAACATCTTACCTATCTACATCTGTACCAATAAGTGGAACATCTTACCTACCTACATCTGTACCAATAAGTGGAACATCTTACCTATATTCATCTGAACCAATAAGTGGAACATCTTACCTACCTACATCTGTACCAATAAGTGGAACATCTTTCCTACCTACATCTGTACCAATAAGTGGAACATCTTACCTACCTACATCTGTACCAATAAGTGGAACATCTTACCTACATCTGTACCAATAAGTGGACATCTTACCTACCTACATCTGTACCAATAAGTGGAACATTGTACCTACATCTGTACCAATAAGTGGAACATCTTACCTATCTACATCTGTACCAATAAGTGGAACATCTTACCTACCTACATCTGTACCAATAAGTGGAACATCTTACCTACCTACATCTGTACCAATAAGTGGAACATCTTACCTACCTACATCTGTACCAATAAGTGGAACATCTTACCTACATCTGTACCAATAAGTGGAACATCTTACCTACATCTGTACCAATAAGTGGAACATCTTACCTACCTACATCTGTACCAATAAGTGGACATCTTACCTACCTACATCTGTACCAATAAGTGGAACATCTTACCTACCTACATCTGTACCAATAAGTGGAACATCTTACCTACCTACATCTGTACCATTAAGTGGAACATCTTACCTACCTACATATGTACCAATAAGTGGAACATCTTACCTATATACATCTGAACCAATAAGTGGAACATCTTGCCTACCTACATAGTTACCAATAAGTGGGAGATCTTACATACCTACATCTGTACCAATAAGTGGAACATCTTACCTACCTACATCTGTATCAATAAGTTGAACATCTTACCTACCTACATCTGTACCAATAATTGGAACATCTTACCTACCTACATCTGTACCAATAAGTGGAACATCTTACCTACCTACATATGTACCAATAAGTGGAACATCTTACCTACCTACATCTGTACCAATAAGTGGAACATCTTACCTACCTACATCTGTATCAATAAGTGGAACATCTTGCCTACCTACATATGTACCAATAAGTGGAACATCTTACCTATATTCATCTGAACCAATAAGTGGAATATCTTGCCTACATACATAGTTACCAATAAGTGGACATCTTACCTACCTACATCTGTACCAATAAGTGGAACATCTTACCTACAAACATCTGTACCAATAAGTGGAACATCTTACCTACCTACATCTGTACCAATAAGTGGAACATCTTACCTACCTACATCTGTACCAATAAGTGGAACATCTTACCTACCTACATCTGTACCAATAAGTGGGACATCTTACCTATATACATCTGTACCAATAAGTGGAACATCTTACCTACCTACATCTGTACCAATAAGTGGAACATCTTACCTACATCTGTACCAATAAGTGGAACACCTTACCTACCTACATCTGTACCAATAAGTGGAACATCTTACCTACCTACATCTGTACCAATAAGTGGAACATCTTTCCTACCTACATCTGTACCAATAAGTGGAACATCCTACCTACCTACATATGTACCAATAAGTGGAACATCTTACCTACCTACATCTGTACCAATAAGTGGAACATCTTACCTACCTAAATCTGTATCAATAAGTGGAACATCTTGCCTACCTACATATGTACCAATAAGTGGAACATCTTGCCTACCTACATAGTTACCAATAAGTGGGACATCTTACCTACCTACATCTGTACCAATAAGTGGAACATCTTACCTACCTACATCTGAACCAATAAGTGGAACATCTTACCTACCTACATCTGTACCAATAAGTGGAACATCTTTCCTACCTACATCTGTACCAATAAGTGGAACATCTTACCTACCTACATCTGTACCAATAAGTGGAACATCTTACCTACATCTGTACCAATAAGTGGACATCTTACCTACCTAAATCTGTACCAATAAGTGGAACATCGTACCTACATCTGTACCAATAAGTGGAACATCTTACCTATCTACATCTGAACCAATAAGTGGAACATCTTACCTACCTACATCTGTACCAATAAGTGGAACATCTTACCTACCTACATCTGTACCAATAAGTGGAACATCTTACCTACCTACATCTGTACCAATAAGTGGAACATCTTACCTACATCTGTACCAATAAGTGGAACATCTTACCTATATACATCTGTACCAATAAGTGG
Organism: Mimachlamys varia; assembly: GCA_947623455.1. NCBI lineage: Eukaryota > Metazoa > Mollusca > Bivalvia > Pectinida > Pectinidae > Mimachlamys > Mimachlamys varia. Next base: position 32,654,748 of record OX392542.1, read on the forward strand.
AACATCTTACCTACCTACATCTGTACCAATAAGTGGAACATCTTACCTACATCTGTACCAATAAGTGGAACATCTTACCTACCTACATCTGTACCAATAAGTGGAACATCTTACCTACCTACATCTGTACCAATAAGTGGAACATCTTACCTACCTACATCTGTACCAATAAGTGGGACATCTTACCTATATACATCTGTACCAATAAGTGGAACATCTTACCTACCTACATCTGTACCAATAAGTGGAACATCTTACCTACCTACATCTGTACCAATAAGTGGGACATCTTACCTATATACATCTGTACCAATAAGTGGAACATATTACCTACCTACATCTGTACCAATAAGTGGAACATCTTACCTACCTAAATCTGTACCAATAAGTGGAACATCTTACCTACCTAAATCTGTACCAATAAGTGGGACATCTTACCTACCTACATCTGTACCAATAAGTGGAACATCTTACCTACCTACATCTGTACCAATAAGTGGAACATCTTACCTACCTACATCTGTACCAATAAGTGGAACATCTTACCTACCTACATCTGTACCAATAAGTGGAACATCTTACCTACCTACATCTGAACCAATAAGTGGAACATCTTACCTACCTACATCTGTACCAATAAGTGGAACATCTTTCCTACCTACATCTGTACCAATAAGTGGAACATCTTACCTATATACATCTGTACCAATAAGTGGAACATCTTACCTACATCTGTACCAATAAGTGGACATCTTACCTACCTACATCTGTACCAATAAGTGGACATCTTACCTACATCTGTACCAATAAGTGGAACATCGTACCTACATCTGTACCAATAAGTGGAACATCTTACCTATCTACATCTGTACCAATAAGTGGAACATCTTACCTACCTACATCTGTACCAATAAGTGGAACATCTTACCTACCTACATCTGTACCAATAAGTGGAACATCTTACCTACATCTGTACCAATAAGTGGAACATCTTACCTACATCTGTACCAATAAGTGGAACATCTTACCTACATCTGTACCAATAAGTGGAACATCTTACCTACCTACATCTGTACCAATAAGTGGACATCTTACCTACCTACATCTGTACCAATAAGTGGAACATCTTACCTACCTACATCTGTACCAATAAGTGGAACATCTTACCTACCTACATCTGTACCATTAAGTGGAACATCTTGCCTACCTACATATGTACCAATAAGTGGAACATCTTACCTATATACATCTGAACCAATAAGTGGAACATCTTGCCTACCTACATAGTTACCAATAAGTGGGAGATCTTACATACCTACATCTGTACCAATAAGTGGAACATCTTACCTACCTACATCTGTACCAATAAGTGGAACATCTTACCTACCTACATCTGTACCAATAATTGGAACATCTTACCTACCTACATCTGTACCAATAAGTGGAACATCCTACCTACCTACATCTGTACCAATAAGTGGAACATCTTACCTACCTACATCTGTACCAATAAGTGGAACATCTTACCTACCTACATCTGTACCAATAAGTGGAACATCCTACCTACCTACATCTGTACCAATAAGTGGAACATCTTACCTACCTACATCTGTACCAATAAGTGGAACATCTTACCTACCTACATCTGTACCAATAAGTGGAACATCTTACCTACCTACATCTGTATCAATAAGTGGAACATCTTGCCTACCTACATATGTACCAATAAGTGGAACATCTTACCTATATTCATCTGAACCAATAAGTGGAACATCTTGCCTACATACATAGTTACCAATAAGTGGACATCTTACCTACCTACATCTGTACCAATAAGTGGAACATCTTACCTACAAACATCTGTACCAATAAGTGGAACATCTTTCCTACCTACATCTGTACCAATAAGTGGAACATCTTACCTACTTACATCTGTACCAATAAGTGGAACATCTTACCTACCTACATCTGTACCAATAAGTGGGACATCTTACCTATATACATCTGTATCAATAAGTGGAACATCTTACCTACCTAAATCTGTATCAATAAGTGGAACATCTTGCCTACCTACATATGTACCAATAAGTGGAACATCTTGCCTACCTACATAGTTACCAATAAGTGGGACATCTTACCTACCTACATCTGTACCAATAAGTGGAACATCTTACCTACCTACATCTGAACCAATAAGTGGAACATCTTACCTACCTACATCTGTACCAATAAGTGGAACATCTTTCCTACCTACATCTGTACCAATAAGTGGAACATCTTACCTACCTACATCTGTACCAATAAGTGAAACATCTTACCTACATCTGTACCAATAAGTGGACATCTTACCTACCTAAATCTGTACCAATAAGTGGAACATCGTACCTACATCTGTACCAATAAGTGGAACATCTTACCTATCTACATCTGTACCAATAAGTGGAACATCTTACCTACCTACATCTGTACCAATAAGTGGAACATCTTACCTACCTACATCTGTACCAATAAGTGGAACATCTTACCTACCTACATCTGTACCAATAAGTGGAACATCTTACCTACATCTGTACCAATAAGTGGAACATCTTACCTACATCTGTACCAATAAGTGGAACATCTTACCTACCTACATCTGTACCAATAAGTGGACATCTTACCTACCTCCATCTGTACCAATAAGTGGAACATCTTACCTACCTACATCTGTACCAATAAGTGGAACATCTTACCTACCTACATCTGTACCATTAAGTGGAACATCTTGCCTACCTACATATGTACCAATAAGTGGAACATCTTACCTATATACATCTGAACCAATAAGTGGAACATCTTGCCTACCTACATAGTTACCAATAAGTGGGAGATCTTACATACCTCCATCTGTACCAATAAGTGGAACATCTTACCTACCTACATCTGAACCAATAAGTGGAACATCTTACCTACCTACATCTGTACCAATAAGTGGAACATCTTACCTACCTACATCTGTACCAATAAGTGGAACATCTTACCTACATCTGTACCAATAAGTGGACATCTTACCTACCTACATCTGTACCAATAAGTGGAACATCTTACCTACCTACATCTGTACCAATAAGTGGAACATCTTACCTACCTACATCTGTACCATTAAGTGGAACATCTTACCTACCTACATCTGTACCAATAAGTGGAACATCTTACCTACCTACATCTGTATCAATAAGTGGAACATCTTACCTACCTACATCTGTACCAATAAGTGGAACATCTTACCTACCTACATCTGTACCAATAAGTGGAACATCCTACCTACCTACATATGTACCAATAAGTGGAACATCTTACCTACCTACATCTGTACCAATAAGTGGAACATCTTACCTACCTAAATCTGTATCAATAAGTGGAACATCTTGCCTACCTACATATGTACCAATAAGTGGAACATCTTACCTATATACATCTGAACCAATAAGTGGAACATCTTGCCTACCTACATAGTTACCAATAAGTGGACATCTTACCTACCTACATCTGTACCAATAAATGGAACATCTTACCTACCTACATCTGTACCAATAAGTGGAACATCTTACCTATATACATCTGTACCAATAAGTGGAACATCTTACCTACCTACATCTGTACCAATAAGTGGAACATCTTACCTACCTACATCTGTACCAATAAGTGGGACATCTCACCTATATACATCTGTACCAATAAGTGGAACATCTTACCTACCTACATCTGTACCAATAAGTGGAACATCTTACCTACATCTGTACCAATAAGTGGAACATCTTACCTACATCTGTACCAATAAGTGGAACATCTTACATACCTACATCTGTACTAATAAGTGGAACATCTTACCTACCTACAGCTGTACCAATAAGTGGAACATCTTACCTACCTACATCTGTACCAATAAGTGGGACATCTTACCTATATACATCTGTACCAATAAGTGGAATATATTACCTACCTACATCTGTACCAATAAGTGGAACATCTTACCTACCTAAATCTGTACCAATAAGTGGGACATCTTACCTATATACATCTGTACCAATAAGTGGAACATCTTACCTACCTACATATGTACCAATAAGTGGAACATCTTACCTACCTACATCTGTACCAATAAGTGGAACATCCTACCTACCTACATATGTACCAATAAGTGGAATATCTTACCTACCTACATCTGTACCAATAAGTGGAACATCTTACCTACCTAAATCTGTACCAATAAGTGGAACATCTTGCCTACCTACATATGTACCAATAAGTGGAACATCTCGCCTACCTACATAGTTACCAATAAGTGGGACATCTTACCTACCTACATCTGTACCAATAAGTGGAACATCTTACCTACCTACATCTGAACCAATAAGTGGAACATCTTACCTACCTACATAGTTACCAATAAGTGGAACATCTTTCCTACCTACATCTTTACCAATAAGTGGAACATCTTACCTACCTACATCTGTACCAATAAGTGGAACATCTTACCTACATCTGTACCAATAAGTGGACATCTTACCTACCTACATCTGTACCAATAAGTGGAACATCTTACCTACATCTGTACCAATAAGTGGAACATCTTACCTACCTACATCTGTACCAATAAGTGGAACATCTTACCTACCTACATCTGTACCAATAAGTGGAACATCTTACCTACCTACATCTGTACCAATAAGTGGAACATCTTACCTACCTACATCTGTACCAATAAGTGGAACATCTTACCTACATCTGTATCAATAAGTGGAACATCTTACCTACATCTGTACCAATAAGTGGAACATCTTACCTACCTACATCTGTACCAATAAGTGGACATCTTACCTACCTACATCTGTACCAATAAGTGGAACAACTTACCTACCTACATCTGTACCAATAAGTGGAACATCTTACCTACCTACATCTGTACCATTAAGTGGAACATCTTGCCTACCTACATATGTACCAATAAGTGGAACATCTTACCTATATACATCTGAACCAATAAGTGGAACATCTTACCTACCTACATCTGTACCAATAAGTGGAACATCTTACCTACCTACATCTGTATCAATAAGTGGAACATCTTACCTGCCTAAATCTGTATCAATAAGTGGAACATCTTACCTGCCTAAATCTGTATCAATAAGTGGAACATCTTACCTGCCTAAATCTGTACCGATAAGTGGAACATCTTACCTACATACATCTGTACCAATAAGTGGAACATCTTAACTACCTACATCTGTATCAATAAGTGGAACATCTTACCTACCTAAATCTGTATCAATAAGTGGAACATCTTACCTACATCTGTACCAGTAAGTGGAACATCTTACCTACCTACATCTGTACCAATAAGTGGAACATCTTACCTACCTACATCTGTACTAATAAGTGGAACATCCTACCTACCTACATATGTACCAATAAGTGGAACATCTTACCTACCTACATCTGTACCAATAAGTGGAGCATCTTACCTACCTACATCTGTACCAATAAGTGGAACATCTTACCTACCTACATATGTACCAATAAGAGGAACATCTTACATACCTACATCTGTACCAATAAGTGGAACATCTTACCTACCTTAATCTGTACCAATAAGTGGAACATCTTACCTACCCATATATGTACCAATAAGTGGAACATCTTACCTACATATGTACCAATAAGTGGAACATCTTACCTACCAACATCTGTACCAATAAGTGGAACATCTTACCTACCTGCATTTGTACCAATAAGTGGAACATCTTACCTACCTACATCTGTACCAATAAGTGGAACATCTTACATACATCTGTACCAATAAGTGGAACATCTTACCTAGCTACATCTGTACCAATAAGTGGGACATATTACCTACCTACATCTGTACCAATAAGTGGAACATCCTACCTACCTACATCCGTACCAATAAGTGGAACATCTTACCTACCTACATCTGCACCAATAAGTGGAACATCTTACCAACCTACATCTGTACCAATAAGTGGAACATCTTACCTACATCTGTACCAATAAGTGGAACATCTTACATAGCTACATCTGTACCGATAAGTGGAACATCTTACCTACCTACATCTGTACCAATAAGTGGAAGACTTACCTACCTACATCTGTACCAATAAGTGGAACATCTTACCTACCTACATCTGTACCAATAAGTGGAACATCTTACCTACCTACATTTGTACCAATAAGTGGAACATCTTACATACCTACATCTGTACCAATAAGTGGAACATCTTACCTACCTACATCTGTACAAATAAGTGGAACATCTTACCTACCTACATATGTACCAATAAGTGGAACATCTTACCTACCTGCATTTGTACCAATAAGTGGAACATCTTACATACCTACATCTGTACCGATAAGTGGAACATCTTACCTACCTACATCTGTACCTATAAGTGGAACATCTTACCTACCTACATACGTACCAATAAGTGGAAGACTTACCTACCTACATCTGTACCAATAAGTGGAACATCTTACCTACCTACATCTGTACCGATAAGTGGAACATCTTACCTACCTACCTCTGTACCGATAAGTGGAACATCTTACCAACCTACATCTGTACCAATAAGTGGAAGACTTACCTACATCTGTACCAATAAGTGGAACATCTTACCTACCTAAATCTGTACCAATAAGTGGAACATCTTACCTACCTACATCTGTACCAATAAGTTGAACATATTACCTACCTGCATTTGTACCAATAAGTGGAACATATTACATACCTACATCTGTACCAATAAGTGGAACATATTACCTACCTACATCTGTACCAATAAGTTGAACATCTTACCTACCTACATCTGTACCAATAAGTGGAACATCTTACCTACCTACATCTGTACCATTAAGTGAAACATCTTACCTACCTACATCTGTACCAATAAGTGGAACATCTTACCTACCTACATCTGTATCAATAAGTGGAACATCTTACCTGCCTAAATCTGTATCAATAAGTGGAACATCTTACCTACCTACATCTGTACCAATAAGTGGAACATCTTACCTACCTACATCTGTACCAATAAGTGGAACATCTTACCTACATCTGTACCAATAAGTGGGACATCTTACCTACCTACATCTGTACCAATAAGTGGAACATCTTACCTACCTACATCTGTACCAATAAGTGGAACATCTTACTTACCTACATCTGTACCAATAAGTGGAACATCTTACCTACCTACATCTGTACCAATAAGTGGAACATCTTACCTACATCTGTACCAATAAGTGGAACATCTTATCTACCTACATCTGTACCAAAAAGTGGAACATCTTACCTACCTTCATCTGTACCAATAATTGGGACATCTTACCTACATCTGTACCAATAAGTGGAACATCTTACCTACCTTCATCTGTACCAATAATTGGGACATCTTACCTACATCTGTACCAATAAGTGGAACATCTTACCTACCTACATCTGTACCAATAAGTGGAACATCTTACCTATATACATCTGTACCAATAAGTGGAACATCTTACCTACCTACATCTCTACCAATAAGTGGAACATCTTACCTACCTACATCTGTATCAATAAGTGGGACATCTTACCTACCTACATCTGTACCAATAAGTGGAACATCTTACCTACCTACATCTGTACCAATAAGTGGAACATCTTACCTACCTACATCTGTACCAATAAGTGGAACATCTTACCTACCTACATCTGTACCAATAAGTGGAACATCTTACCTACCTACATCTGTACCAATAAGTGGAACATCTTACCTACCTACATCTGTACCAATAAGTGGAACATCTTACCTACCTACATCTGTATCAATAAGTGGAACATCTTACCTACATCTGTACCAATAAGTGGAACATCTTACCTACATCTGTACCAATAAGTGGAACATCTTACCTACCTACATCTGTACCAATAAGTGGAACATCTTACCTACATCTGTACCAATAAGTGGAACATCTTATCTACCTACATCTGTACCAAAAAGTGGAACATCTTACCTACCTACATCTGTACCAATAAGTGGGACATCTTACCTACATCTGTACCAATAAGTGGAACATCTTACCTACATCTGTACCAATAAGTGGAACATCTTACCTACATCTGTACCAATAAGTGGAACATCTTACCTGCCTAAATCTGTATCAATAAGTGGAACATCTTACCTACATACATCTGTACCAATAAGTGGAACATCTTAACTACCTACATCTGTATCAATAAGTGGAACATCTTACCTACCTAAATCTGTATCAATAAGTGGAACATCTTACCTACATCTGTACCAGTAAGTGGAACATCTTACCTACCTACATCTGTACCAATAAGTGGAACATCTTACCTACCTACATCTGTACTAATAAGTGGAACATCCTACCTACCTACATATGTACCAATAAGTGGAACATCTTACCTACCTACATCTGTACCAATAAGTGGAGCATCTTACCTACCTACATCTGTACCAATAAGTGGAACATCTTACCTACCTACATATGTACCAATAAGAGGAACATCTTACATACCTACATCTGTACCAATAAGTGGAACATCTTACCTACCTTAATCTGTACCAATAAGTGGAACATCTTACCTACCCATATATGTACCAATAAGTGGAACATCTTACCTACATATGTACCAATAAGTGGAACATCTTACCTACCAACATCTGTACCAATAAGTGGAACATCTTACCTACCTGCATTTGTACCAATAAGTGGAACATCTTACCTACCTACATCTGTACCAATAAGTGGAACATCTTACATACATCTGTACCAATAAGTGGAACATCTTACCTAGCTACATCTGTACCAATAAGTGGGACATATTACCTACCTACATCTGTACCAATAAGTGGAACATCCTACCTACCTACATCCGTACCAATAAGTGGAACATCTTACCTACCTACATCTGCACCAATAAGTGGAACATCTTACCAACCTACATCTGTACCAATAAGTGGAACATCTTACCTACATCTGTACCAATAAGTGGAACATCTTACATAGCTACATCTGTACCGATAAGTGGAACATCTTACCTACCTACATCTGTACCAATAAGTGGAAGACTTACCTACCTACATCTGTACCAATAAGTGGAACATCTTACCTACCTACATCTGTACCAATAAGTGGAACATCTTACCTACCTACATTTGTACCAATAAGTGGAACATCTTACATACCTACATCTGTACCAATAAGTGGAACATCTTACCTACCTACATCTGTACAAATAAGTGGAACATCTTACCTACCTACATATGTACCAATAAGTGGAACATCTTACCTACCTGCATTTGTACCAATAAGTGGAACATCTTACATACCTACATCTGTACCGATAAGTGGAACATCTTACCTACCTACATCTGTACCTATAAGTGGAACATCTTACCTACCTACATACGTACCAATAAGTGGAAGACTTACCTACCTACATCTGTACCAATAAGTGGAACATCTTACCTACCTACATCTGTACCGATAAGTGGAACATCTTACCTACCTACCTCTGTACCGATAAGTGGAACATCTTACCAACCTACATCTGTACCAATAAGTGGAAGACTTACCTACATCTGTACCAATAAGTGGAACATCTTACCTACCTAAATCTGTACCAATAAGTGGAACATCTTACCTACCTACATCTGTACCAATAAGTTGAACATATTACCTACCTGCATTTGTACCAATAAGTGGAACATATTACATACCTACATCTGTACCAATAAGTGGAACATATTACCTACCTACATCTGTACCAATAAGTTGAACATCTTACCTACCTACATCTGTACCAATAAGTGGAACATCTTACCTACCTACATCTGTACCATTAAGTGAAACATCTTACCTACCTACATCTGTACCAATAAGTGGAACATCTTACCTACCTACATCTGTATCAATAAGTGGAACATCTTACCTGCCTAAATCTGTATCAATAAGTGGAACATCTTACCTACCTACATCTGTACCAATAAGTGGAACATCTTACCTACCTACATCTGTACCAATAAGTGGAACATCTTACCTACATCTGTACCAATAAGTGGGACATCTTACCTACCTACATCTGTACCAATAAGTGGAACATCTTACCTACCTACATCTGTACCAATAAGTGGAACATCTTACTTACCTACATCTGTACCAATAAGTGGAACATCTTACCTACCTACATCTGTACCAATAAGTGGAACATCTTACCTACATCTGTACCAATAAGTGGAACATCTTATCTACCTACATCTGTACCAAAAAGTGGAACATCTTACCTACCTTCATCTGTACCAATAATTGGGACATCTTACCTACATCTGTACCAATAAGTGGAACATCTTACCTACCTTCATCTGTACCAATAATTGGGACATCTTACCTACATCTGTACCAATAAGTGGAACATCTTACCTACCTACATCTGTACCAATAAGTGGAACATCTTACCTATATACATCTGTACCAATAAGTGGAACATCTTACCTACCTACATCTCTACCAATAAGTGGAACATCTTACCTACCTACATCTGTATCAATAAGTGGGACATCTTACCTACCTACATCTGTACCAATAAGTGGAACATCTTACCTACCTACATCTGTACCAATAAGTGGAACATCTTACCTACCTACATCTGTACCAATAAGTGGAACATCTTACCTACCTACATCTGTACCAATAAGTGGAACATCTTACCTACCTACATCTGTACCAATAAGTGGAACATCTTACCTACCTACATCTGTACCAATAAGTGGAACATCTTACCTACCTACATCTGTATCAATAAGTGGAACATCTTACCTACATCTGTACCAATAAGTGGAACATCTTACCTACATCTGTACCAATAAGTGGAACATCTTACCTACCTACATCTGTACCAATAAGTGGAACATCTTACCTACATCTGTACCAATAAGTGGAACATCTTATCTACCTACATCTGTACCAAAAAGTGGAACATCTTACCTACCTACATCTGTACCAATAAGTGGGACATCTTACCTACATCTGTACCAATAAGTGGAACATCTTACCTACCTACATCTGTACCAATAAGTGGAACATACTACCTATATACATCTGTACCAATAAGTGGGACATCTTATCTACCTACATCTGTGCCAATAAGTGGAACATCTTACCTACCTACATCTGTACCGATAAGTGGAACATCTTACCTACCTACATCTGTACCAATAAGTGGAACATCTTACCTACCTACATCTGTACCAATAAGTGGGACATCTTACCTACATCTGAACCAATAAGTGGAACATCTTACCTACCTACATCTGTACCAATAAGTGGAACATCTTACCTACCTCCATATGTACCAATAAGTGGAACATCTTACCTACATCTGTATCAATAAGTGGAATATCTTACCTTCCTACATATGTACCAATAAGTGGAACATCTTACCTACCTACATCTGTACCAATAAGTGGCCATCTTACCTACCTACATCTGTACAAATAAGTGGAATATCTTACCTACCTACATATGTACCAATAAGTGGAACATCTTACCTACATCTGTACCAATAAGTGGAACATCTTACCTACATCTGTACCAATAAGTTGAACATCTTACATACCTACATCTGTACCAATAAGTGGAACATCTTACCTACCTACATCTGTACCGATAAGTGGAACATCTTACCTACCTACATATGTACAAATAAGTGGAACATCCTACCTACATCTGTACAAATAAGTGGAACATCCTACCTACCTACATATGTACCAATAAGTGGAACATCTTACCTACCTACATCTGTACAAATAAGTGGAACATCCTACCTACATCTGTATCAATAAGTGGAACATCTTGCCTACCTACATCTGTACCAATAAGTGGAACATCTTACCTACATCTGTATCAATAAGTGGAACATCTTACCTACCTACATCTGTACCAATAAGTGGAACATCCTACCTACCTACATCTGTACCAATAAGTGGGACATCTTACCTACATCTGTACCAATAAGTGGAACATCTTACATACCTACATCTGTACCAATAAGTGGAACAGCTTACCTACCTACATCTGTACCGATAAGTGGAACATCTTACCTACCTACATATGTACAAATAAGTGGAACATCCTACCTACATCTGTACAAATAAGTGGAACATCCTACCTACCTACATATGTACCAATAAGTGGAACATCTTACCTACCTACATCTGTACAAATAAGTGGAACATCTTACCTACATCTGTATCAATAAGTGGAACATCTTGCCTACCTACATCTGTACCAATAAGTGGAACATCTTACCTACATCTGTATCAATAAGTGGAACATCTTACCTACCTACATCTCTACCAATAAGTGGAACATCCTACCTACCTACATCTGTACCAATAAGTGGAACATCTTACCTACCTACATCTGTACCAATAAGTGGAACATCTTACCTACCTACATCTGTACAAATAAGTGGAACATCCTACCTACATCTGTACAAATAAGTGGAACATCCTACCTACCTACATATGTACCGATAAGTGGAACATCTTACCTACCTACATATGTACCAATAAGTGGAACATCTTACCTACATCTGTACCAATAAGTGGAACATCTTATCTACATCTGTACCAATAAGTGGAACATCTTACCTACATCTGTATCAATAAGTGGAACATCTTACATACCTACATCTGTACCAATAAGTGGAACATCTTACATACCTACATCTGTACCAATAAGTGGAACATCTTACCTACCTACATCTGTACCGATAAGTGGAACATCTTACCTACCTACATCTGTACCAATAAGTGGAACATCTTACCTACCTACATCTGTACCAATAAGTGGGACATCTTACCTACATCTGAACCAATAAGTGGAACATCTTACCTACCTACATCTGTACCAATAAGTGGAACATCTTACCTACCTCCATATGTACCAATAAGTGGAACATCTTACCTACATCTGTATCAATAAGTGGAATATCTTACCTTCCTACATATGTACCAATAAGTGGAACATCTTACCTACCTACATCTGTACCAATAAGTGGCCATCTTACCTACCTAAATCTGTACCAATAAGTGGAACATCTTACCTACCTACATCTGTACCAATAAGTGGAACATCTTAACTACATCTGTATCAATAAGTGGAATATCTTACCTACCTACATATGTACCAATAAGTGGAACATCTTACCTACATCTGTACCAATAAGTGGAACATCTTACCTACATCTGTACCAATAAGTTGAACATCTTACATACCTACATCTGTACCAATAAGTGGAACATCTTACCTACCTACATCTGTACCGATAAGTGGAACATCTTACCTACCTACATATGTACAAATAAGTGGAACATCCTACCTACATCTGTACAAATAAGTGGAACATCCTACCTACCTACATATGTACCAATAAGTGGAACATCTTACCTACCTACATCTGTACAAATAAGTGGAACATCCTACCTACATCTGTATCAATAAGTGGAACATCTTGCCTACCTACATCTGTACCAATAAGTGGAACATCTTACCTACATCTGTATCAATAAGTGGAACATCTTACCTACCTACATCTGTACCAATAAGTGGAACATCCTACCTACCTACATCTGTACCAATAAGTGGGACATCTTACCTACATCTGTACCAATAAGTGGAACATCTTACATACCTACATCTGTACCAATAAGTGGAACAGCTTACCTACCTACATCTGTACCGATAAGTGGAACATCTTACCTACCTACATATGTACAAATAAGTGGAACATCCTACCTACATCTGTACAAATAAGTGGAACATCCTACCTACCTACATATGTACCAATAAGTGGAACATCTTACCTACCTACATCTGTACAAATAAGTGGAACATCTTACCTACATCTGTATCAATAAGTGGAACATCTTGCCTACCTACATCTGTACCAATAAGTGGAACATCTTACCTACATCTGTATCAATAAGTGGAACATCTTACCTACCTACATCTCTACCAATAAGTGGAACATCCTACCTACCTACATCTGTACCAATAAGTGGAACATCTTACCTACCTACATCTGTACCAATAAGTGGAACATCTTACCTACCTACATCTGTACAAATAAGTGGAACATCCTACCTACATCTGTACAAATAAGTGGAACATCCTACCTACCTACATATGTACCGATAAGTGGAACATCTTACCTACCTACATATGTACCAATAAGTGGAACATCTTACCTACATCTGTACCAATAAGTGGAACATCTTATCTACATCTGTACCAATAAGTGGAACATCTTACCTACATCTGTATCAATAAGTGGAACATCTTACATACCTACATCTGTACCAATAAGTGGAACATCTTACATACCTACATCTGTACCAATAAGTGGAACATCTTACCTACCTACATCTGTACCAATAAGTGGAACATCTTACCTACCTACATCTGTACCAATAAGTGGAACATCTTACCTACCTACATCTGTACAAATAAGTGGAACATCCTACCTACCTACATATGTACCAATAAGTGGAACATCTTACCTACGTACATATGTACCAAAAGTGGAACATCTTACCTACCTACATCTGTATCAATAAGTGGAACATCTTACCTACATCTGTACCAATAAGTGGAACATCTTACCTACCTACATCTGTACCAATAAGTGGAACATCTTACCTACCTAAATCTGTACCAATAAGTGGAACATCTTACCTACCTCCATATGTACCAATAAGTGGAACATCTTACCTACATCTGTATCAATAAGTGGAATATCTTACCTACCTACATATGTACCAATAAGTGGAACATCTTACCTACCTACATCTGTACCAATAAGTGGCCATCTTACCTACCTACATCTGTACCAATAAGTGGAACATCTTACCTACATCTGTATCAATAAGTGGAATATCTTACCTACCTACATATGTACCAATAAGTGGAACATCTTACCTACCTACATCTGTACCAATAAGTGGCCATCTTACCTACCTACATCTGTACCAATAAGTGGAACATCTTACCTACATCTGTATCAATAAGTGGAATATCTTACCTACCTACATATGTACCAATAAGTGGAACATCTTACCTACCTACATCTGTACCAATAAGTGGGACATCTTACCTACATATGTACCAATAAGTGGAACATCTTACATACCTACATCTGTACCAATAAGTGGAACATCTTACCTACCTACATCTGTACCGATAAGTGGAACATCTTACCTACCTACATCTGTACCAATAAGTGGAACATCTTACCTACCTACATCTGTACCAATAAGTGGAACATCCTACCTACCTACATCTGTTCCAATAAGTGGAACATCTTACCTACCTACATCTGTACCAATAAGTGGAACATCTTACCTACCTACATCTGTACAAATAAGTGGAACATCCTACCTACATCTGTACAGATAAGTGGAACATCCTACCTACCTACATATGTACCAATAAGTGGAACATCTTACCTACCTACATATGTACCAATGAGTGGAACATCTTACCTACATCTGTACCAATAAGTGGAACATCTTACCTACATCTGTACCAATAAGTGGAACATCTTACCTACATCTGTATCAATAAGTGGAACATCTTACATACCTACATCTGTACCAATAAGTGGAACATCTTACATACCTACATCTGTACCAATAAGTGGAACATCTTACCTACCTACATCTGTACCAATAAGTGGAACATCTTACCTACCTACATCTGTACCAATAAGTGGAGCATCTTACCTACCTACATCTGTACAAATAAGTGGAACATCCTACCTACCTACATATGTACCAATAAGTAGAACATCTTACCTACCTACATCTGTACCAATAAGTGGAACATCTTACCTACCTACATCTGTATCAATAAGTGGAACATCTTACCTACCTACATCTGTACCAATAAGTGGAACATCTTACCTACCTACATCTGTACCAATAAGTGGGACATCTTACCTACCTACATCTGTATCAATAAGTGGAACATCTTACCTACATACATCTGTACCAATAATATTTTGAAAATGCGTATTTCTGTGTATATTTTGCACTTCGCGAAAGGCCGAAATTTCACCTTTTGATGCTGGATTGAACTCTTAAAAAGATAAGTATTTCGCCATTTGTAATCATAGCAAGCTGGTATTTTTTACATATTTTAAGTGTAACTGAAGCACTTTTTTTACTTAATCCAAAATTATGAAAAATAACAAATAGTAACGGGACAATAAATAAAGCACGCTAACCCCCCCCCCCCCCCCCCCCCCTTTTTTTTAAGACGGTTTTAGACAGAGAAACCCATTTTCATTTCATATGCTAAATATTAAAAAGTTTGATAGCAGAACTTTTGTTATTTCACGTTAGATCTGCAAAAATGGCAAACATTTTTTTTTTTTTAAATAAGGGGTAGGGGTAACTAAAATCACTTTATTGAGTTAAAATATTAAGTTAGAGATTTTTTTCTTCCATATTTGAAAAGAAAATAGTATTTTTTGTCGTTTCTGCAAATGTTCATACATTTTGGATTACAAATACGGAAGATATTGTATGAAGATGTCCTGCACTTGGTCAAAACTACAAAATCCTCTTGAAGTCACTTATTTTGTCAAATTGGTATCTTGGACCGATCATAGCACAAAATCGAGCACGCTAACATATCATTATTTTTGCATTTTTTGCCATGCCATGAACTCCAGTTTCCAAAAATGTATGTTAGAAAACAAAGTTTCATACGGGGAAATTTTGACTTCTCAGAGGAATACATCCTCAAATGATATATTTGTATTATGCTCTGCTCACACGAAGATATCTTCTCGGGTGTCAAAGGAAACTAATCTGGAGCTTAAATCTGCGTTTTATTGAACACAAAAAAATACCACAACATGAAACCTGTTAACCCTAAGGCCAAATAAAAGTATTGACATGTTCTGATCAAAGTCAGTGAACGCCATCTTGGTCATATCGACACACACCAAACGCAAAAGCTTGAGACGTAAAACATCTGTTCATATGATCCAAAAGTAAGACTCGGTACTCGGCACAAATGAAAAATATCATTTTGCAACTGATGGTTATTGATTTTATCGATATTTAATAGAATTACACGTCTATTAAGTATTATAACCAGCTAACCATAAGACAGAATATGCCCAAGTCTCTGGTCTTGTGTATACGACAACGGGGAGGAGACGTCACATTTTCTTGCCGTGTGTATACGACAACGGTGAGGAGACGTCACATTTTCTTGTCGTGTGTATACGACACAGGGGAGGAGACGTCACATTTTCTTGTCGTGTGTATACAACACAGGGGAGGAGACGTCACATTTTCTTGTCGTGTGTATACATCGACAACGGTGCGGAAAGAGTTAACGTTTATTTATAGCCATGTACTACACTGTAGCTAGTATTAGTACATTCATATACAAACTTCACTGTATAACCTAGTCTCATAACTACAAGCTTATCTCCAGCTATATTTAGCGGTTACCTGCACATGTCCACAAACTAGAGCTGTTACCTTACTGTCTGTTCCTTAACAGAAAAATCCTGCTTCATTAAAATTCTGCTCACAATGTGCCCCTTTATGGCTGAAATTTAGACATAATTCCCGCTGAATTGTAGCCCAGTGGTCAGCATGGAGGTAAAAACACTGATTTCACAGACTGGATTTATGTCTTGTAGGTGCTGTTGGGATGGTGTTGTAGAAATAAAAAGTTTTGGTCCTCTTTATAAAATACAGTGTCTCTACCTTTATTACAGAATACATTTGGCTCTGTTTGTATATTATTCTCAAATCCAAAGACAACGTTTCAGGGCAGGAAGAAAGTAGTGATTTAATGCATACACATTTTATTGAATAGCTCCTACTATTTTCAAAGGTGTATGTGAAGTTTGAAGTGCCTGATCTTTTTACAATGACTTTGAAAAAGAAGATAAAAAAGTAGGTCAGAGGACCTGGGCACTGACCATGAACTTGTTACATCCCATTTCTGTCCTGCATCTATATGTTATCAAGGAAGGACACAGCAAACGAAATAAGAATAATTAAAAGCAATAGTCATCTTTGGTATCATATTACATTGTCTATCGAGAAATATTCTGTATCTTTGTGTGATATGAAGATGGACGTTTTTGAGTTTGCTTGTTAGTGTGTTTACTTGTTGTGATGACAATGATGACTCGGTTCTCATTTTGAGGATTGATGCTTAGTTGGATGTGACCAAGATTTATATGGCGGGTGTCGTCGATGAAGCAGAAGACGCTTGCTTACTCTTCCAGAACACCTTGTCTTATTTTCTTGTGATTTTTTGCGAGAGTCCCATATAAATCTTTCCTTTGTTTCCATTTTGCCCCTAGTTTAATCGATTTTGAGTTCGGATTATGGTTTTGTTGACGGCTTGGTATTTTCTGATTTTTTATTTTTTTTATATATATATATACACAAAAGTTGAATGAATACATGCATGCAAGTATAATTGTATCACATAGTATGTTGTTTTTGCTTAATTGATATTCAAATGGAAAGCTGATAGAATGTGCTTTATAGTCCAACAACATTGTTTACACTACATTAAACTCCAGTCAATTAAATTTAGCTATATGTAGAAATACTCCTTCTTTGGCCAAAATTATGAATACAAATCTGTTCAGTAACCATTTGTCTGATAAATTATCCTGGAATTCTAGTTTCTGTAGTGGTCAAATTCAAACAACATCTTTCAAATCAAATGAGTTATTGACATCACAGGGGCAAACTTGATGAAAAAGGTACAAATTGTATATGATTCAAATCACTTTTTTTTTAGAACTGGCCACCAGAGAAATTCCATTCCTTTCTTTATTTATGTACCAATTCCTTGATAATTTACTACTTTTTCAAATTAATGTTTCCCTGAAAAAACAATCTTGTCATGTGCAAGTATGGTCGCAAGTTCAAATATTGAATCATTGATGTAGACATTTTTCATTGAGTTTGTCCTCGTGATCGACATGATTCACCAAGCACCACAAATGGTTGTAAGAATGACAAATGTATCACACAATATATATTTATAACAATTATTGGAGGTCACTGGGAAAATTTGCAGCTCATTAATCTCTCGTTGTGCATTGAGACCATGATAATGGATTTTTAATTAAAAATTATTAAATTAGAATTCACATGTATCACCGCAGATACATGTTCTCCTAGCAAAATATGGCGATATTAATACGACACAGAGTTACACAGTATAACATTAAAGCCCTAACAATACCGGCTTTCATGAAAATTTGCGGATCTTGTGAGTGAAGGGTTGACTCAGATATTGAAAACTAGATTGTACAAAGTGTCAAGCAAGTTGCACTATATTAACTAATATCAAGCCAGCATTAAATATATTTTAACGTGTAACCTTTAGAAGCTAGGATGATCACCAATATGGAAATATAGAGAAATATACAGTTTTTTTCTACTGGTAATTATATTACGAATTACTTGCACTTGGGAATTATTAATCCCAGTAACCACCTGATTATTTGTATATTGTATTTATACTGGAGGACAACAATTTTAAGACAACATGTGTAACAAAAGTCCCATTCATTCCATCACAGCTGATACAAGAGAAACATGTATCACTGGCGTGCAATGTTAATGTTTTTATACATTCGCTCTCAGATCTAGGATCTACAGATCAATTGTATTTTCAAATAGAATCATTTCATTTTAATTCATGCACTAGTATATAATGAACATGAAAGAAACTGGAATTTAACGGAATAAACGTTTTTTGCAAATTTACGATGAAAAGAAATGTTGTATTCTTCAAGCAACGTATAAGTACAAAAATCCCCTAGACATATAATGCCTAGAATGTGTTTACGTTGTGCATGTTGACTTTAGGTGTTTTAAGTAAAGCCATGCCCAACTTCAAATTGTATTTCCTGGTTCATAATTGCATATTTGAATACAAATTAAATACAATAAATTATTTCATTTTTTTTATATAAATTTGTAACATCAGTTGTTAAATGCACAATTTGATTTCCAAAGTCAGCTAGAAAGAATGCTTCAACATTGCATGTCAGATTAATAGATAAAAGAAACAATGCGTGACGGTTAAGAGACATGTTAATATAAAATGTTTGACAAAATAAGCGATGTTTAATATCACTGAGAAAGGATAATACATATTCATACACGGAAGTAGAAATATAACGACTTTGTCATATCTAACGATAAGTTCAGTCCGAAAATGACCTCTGTACACTCAAGTTGCTCTAGAGAGCGGACACGTCTGTCCACGACCACCTACCAACAACTACCAGATCGCTGATTCATAAGAAAGCGAATACCCAAAGTTGAAGATTTCCCAGAAGAATAGATGTACCTGTATGGTTACGTACACGATGTTCGTATGTTATTTCTGTGTAGGTATACCTTTTTTTCAAAATATCTTATTAAATTAATATGATTTAAAGGGATTGAGCAACAGGCAAGGCCTATAAAGCTCTCTGCCTGTAGGCATACCTTGTAAATAGAAGATAGTGTAAGCGTAGCCAGGGACATCCAGTTAGCCAAGCGTAAACGGGTTTTTTTTACCCAATGACCACTGACATGGCCGCTTAAGAAACTATGTGTTAATACGTCTATTATGCTAGTGTGAGTGAATAACATGTAAATGCAGTAGGCTTAGCATTATAATCTGCACGATGCACTTCCTGAGATAAAATATTAAAGTATTTTCATTTCAATAGTGTCCGTTTTCGGGACCCGCTACTTTACAACAATCCTGTGTAAACTCATTCCAATCCTCCTTTGAGTCACAGTCTGTAAAGGAAAGGCAACATGTTCAAAATATCGTCTCACTTAGAAATAGGTTGTATCTTTGAGTGATATGACGTTTTTGAGAATGCTCATTAGTGTGCTTACTTCATGTGATTGACAATGTTGCTCGGTTCTCATGTTAAGAACTTGATGTTTACTTGGATGAGACCAATATTCACATGACAGCTGTCGTCGATGAAGCAGAAGACGCTTACACTTCCGGAACACTTGGTCTTACTATTTTGTACATTTGCGCGGATCTACATGTAAATCTGTCCTTTGTTGATATTTTGCCTTTTGCATTTTGAGTTCGGATTATGGTTTTGTTTAAGCTTTGGCATTCTGTGATTTGTTTATACACTGGCTGATTATCTTATACAAAGTTCATTCAAAACAAACACCCGTTTACCTCGATTCAAAAGAAACAGAAATCAAAATAAGCAAGAAATGTTAATTCTACCCAATCTGTCTTTGATAACGAAACATAATTGTATATCATTGATGGACTGTATGCAAACCTGTGTCTGCATAAATATATTAAGAAACTTTGCACGATATAAGTTAAAGCATTGTCCAATCTACAACACCTTTTGCCATATGTTGAAAACCTATGCAGGTAAAACATTTACGGATTAAACTATTATTTTGTTTGGTTTACGAGATCATAAATTCAATGAAGCACGAGGTAAATTACGTAAAACCGAATCCTTATATTTACAGTATTTTTCTGCAAATAGTTCATATTTATTCTGTTCAATATAGCCCCATCTGCGGACATGGATTTCATTTCAAAAACAAACTTACAAACGTGAAAACGGTTCAATAAATGTAACAGCATACAGTTTGCATGAGCGTAGTTACCTTGGTTCATGTAAACTGTTGATGGCGTCAAACACGTTCTTAAGTATAGTTATTGGGAAATAGTTTGCGGGACGATGGTTATCGAATGAATATCAGTGTCAACTGTAAAAATAATAACAGAAAAGGCATATGCTAATTGTAATGAATATGTATATTAGAAGGCAATTAGCTTATTTGGCGTCGAGTCGATCGGATGCTCACTTTGTACCAGCACTGACATGATAACAGTAACTCTTATCTTTGTTGGTGCCAGCCAATCTTTTTCACTTGAATGTGGTTGCTGAAAAATGAAACCACATTTTACTAAGACAGCTCATTTTATCCAAATAAGCTTTAGACGACAATTAGCAGCGTCTCACAAGACTTTAGCCAAACGTCTCGCGGATACAAACGTTAGAACTGGAAACGGGAACCAACGACAGACTAAATATCATCTAAAAATGCTGCCCAGTGTTATTTTCCTGGTAACACTTTTGTCGGCGACAGGTAAATATCTTTTCTTATTTTTACTGATTTGTATGCAATGAATAGTGTAAGTTAAAATCATGCACGTTACAAATTACATGTACCTTGACCAACATGATGAGAAAGATAAAATTCGTTAGTGCTACAACAAAGACAAAAATTTCATATTATCTTTTCTTCCGAGCAAATCGTTGATATTTAGCGTAATCGACATCCTGTCAATGTATTTTTTCAACTTGATGTTACTAGGTTTATATCATTTCATAACCGTGTACATTCGTAAAACTGTATTTGCATGGGGATAGTTTATGTTATTTTCTCACCTATTTTAACAAAATGTTTGGTAAACCAATAAACATAACATAAGCTGTTTTATTTTATTATTAACAGCCACAGACATCGATTTGACTACCCCAGCTAATGTGTATCAATATATCAAATTGACCCAATATGGATATGTGTATCAACCGAGAAAGGACTGTCTCGCTCATTTCACGTTCCAAGTGAAAGCGTGTCATGACGTTCATGTTGGACTTTTCAATGATGACGTGCGGTTTGACTACGAGATTGCTATTGGAGGATGGCTCAACACCAAAAGCAGAATTCTTCCCGGGTCATTGTACACATATGTTGAAAATTTTGAGCACAACGTTGTAGACTGCAATTCGTACAGAGGATTCTGGGTTTCGTGGAGAAATAATGTCATAGCCGTCGGACGTGGTGACGTATTCAACAACGACGTATTAATATCATTCGCTGATCAGTCACCAAACCAGGTGCGATACGTTGGGATAACTACCGGATTTGGATCCTCGGGGGTATGGAAAATACCAAACAAACGTAAGTATACGTATCTGATATTTTGTTAATTTTGATAAGTTAACACTAACAGTTCGATATGTAAAACTAGACCCTATAGCTTTCCTGTATATCAAACGTTATTCTGTGATTTAAATATATTACAGAGCCACCGTTACACTGTTATCAACGTGGAGGATGGAAACTATCCCCAGGACTTCAGGACACAAACATGACGGTCAACATCACGTGGTCAGTGGCCGCTGATAACCTCGGACAATGCGCAATGACTTGCAACCGGTGTAGTTCATGTATGTCATTTGTGCATAACAAAGATCAGAAAACGTGCCAAGGTCATGGTCAAGTCTTCAGTGACATCACATTTGGTCAAGGTCACACGCATGGTGGAAGTCACTATTACATTAAATCGTAAACCCTCTTGTTGTTGATCATTAGAGGCAGCAGCTCGAGGAGGTGTATCCATGGCAACGGTCTTCTGACGTTCAACATAATAAAACAGTTCATCTCCACTATTACGTGTATTGAACTGTCCTCCAGATGCAAGATACATTTGCAACACCAAGTAATAAGTTATCTATTTTGTTTCATTGAGCAAAGTTGAGAAAAACCCTGAAAATTCCATCACAACGTTGCTCATCTACGGCAGTGGAACATTGGCGTTTGTCTGTTGTCAGGGTAACTCTTAAGATTGATGTGTAAGAATCTCAAAAAAAAAGTTATTCACAGAATACGAAGCGCGTCACTGCATGGAAAAAACAATTATCATTGTAGAAATGTAACTGAAGCGTTAAGTGAAAACATGTCTACCAACTGCGAAAATAATATCGAAATATCGTCAATTAGATAACTAAATGAAAGAAACCTAACGCGACTGGGATACAGCACATCCTATCAACAACTTAATTTTCAATTAATGTCAAACCAGCACCAACAGCTTGTTCCAATAATGTATCTTTTTCAGCAAGTTTAAACTGGAAAGGAGTTGTCAATCGGAATACTATGGAAATCTGTGTCTCAAAACAATGTTGGTATATGCTGGAGGCATGCTTAATTTATTGTGATAATCATGGAAACTTTCCTGTCTTGTCACATAACTTTAAGTAACATTTTGCATGCCGTCAGTTGCTCCGCTACAACTAACGAAGATCGTCTGCAACCACACGGTGAGATTGGCAGAACGTTCGTCTGGAGTCTGGATGGTTTCGGGCGGGATCGCTGGTCTGAACGCTCCTGTCCTGTAAAAACTCGAACACAGCTGGTTTTCAACAGAAAACGTTGATTGATACTCACAAATTCATCGAGCGTCTCAATTTTAAAATTGTTGATCCGATACAAATCAGGAGTCATCAGACATTAAATCATCCTTGTTGTGACATTTCGCGGTCATGTGGAATTCAGTAAATCACAAGACAGGTTACAACATCGATCTCGGTGTTTGGTCCAATCTCAACATCAATCATCATAGCGCCCCCCCCCCCCCCTTAAAATGACAAATAAACAAGTCAAATAAAAGGATAACGGGATAGGTGTAGCATTGACCGGGGTGGCCTGAATTATACTTGGTTGTGACCAAAATGCACATGGCAGCTGTCGTCGATTGACAGGAAGACGCTTCTTTACTGGAATACCTGTACATCAATAACGACTAATCGATAGCAATATTATATTTATGTCATAGTATTCATTGTTGATTTTTTTTTTTTTTCATTAACAGCAAAACGATTAATAGGAAAACACGTCTGTTGTGAGATTTGAATTCAAATTGTCTTTTCTTTCAAAGCATTTTATTGACATGCATCATTTGGATCAGACCGCAGGCTAATAGCCTATATAAATCTTCTCCCAGGTCTTCTCAATTTGTCTCCAAGAAGCAGATTAAAAGCAACTTTTTTAAATACATTTTTTTATTTAGTAAGAACCTTGTTTAGAAAGTGTTACTCCGCAAAATCGAAATATACATGTCATTCAATACTGCTTTAGATGTGCTGTAATGTACTGCTCTTTAATTCAAGTGATTTGTAAAACGAAACTTGTATGTACTGTTACTATACAGCATAATTAGTGCGATGTAAACATGTTGATAATATGGTTTAATTTGTGTGTTGTAAACATGTTGACTATGTTGTGCGGTTTGTCATGTAAACATGTTTACTATATTGCATAACTTGTGTAGTGTAAACAATGTTGAGAATATTCTAGAAACCGAACGTATTTACTGATTGATATGTAGAATTAATTTGAATGTTCTCTGTGTGGACATGTATGTTCTAGACTTGGAATAGTCTAGAATAAACTAGAAACTTAGAAGTATATATAAGCTCAGCTCTGCTTTGGTGGGTCAGCACTACCAAACACTGGGGTTTATAATACGTACACTTGTATTCATTAATCGGACACAGATTTATTCCATCATTTCACCTTGGATTAATGGACTAATTCATCTCTTATTCTTGGATCTGGATACTGTGAACAGTGTAAAAAGGATTCATTGGACATTCTAATTTTTATTACACAGAGAATATTGTGAGTACAATTTATTGTTGTATTGTCATTTTGTCATTGTTAAAATAAATTGTTAAATTTTAGACAGGATTCATTGTTTATTTTGTTGGCTTTACCACGGTTTATTTCTGACCGTAACAGAAATTTGGGTGCTCGTCCGGGATCGATCTAATTGCATTAATTTTGTAACGAGTAAATTAATCAGCATATTTGTTTTTATTTTGAAAAGTAAAGCCAGCAAAATTCATCATGACATCTATTGTAGAAGAATTTTTACAATCGCCTGACCAGGAAAAGTTTGAATCTTTGAAAAAATCAGAGTTGATTGAATTAGGACAAAAATTTGGGTTGTCAGTAAAAACGTCTATGAGAAAGCTTGAAATTAAAACCATTGTAGCAAAACATTTAGTTGATGAGGAAATTTTAGAATCTTATCAGTTTCCCTCAGAAGAGGCTGGGTTTTTTGGCTATCAGCTTGAACTAACAAATTAGAAATTCAGGAAAGGAAAGAAAAGGAAGAAAGAGAAATTCAGGAAAGAAAGGAAGAAAGAGAAATGCAGGAAAGAGAAAGAGATAGGCAGTTTCAATTAGAAAAACTAAAGTTAGAACATGAAGCTAATATCAAACTGGCAGCTCAAGGTTCAGAAACTTCACTTGGTCAAACAAAGACAGAATTTGATGCCGCGAAAAATATTAGACTTGTACCTAATTCAAATGCCTTTAAAATAGAAAAATGGAAAAATCTGTTGATAAATATTTTCCACAATTTGAGAAAGTTGCTGAAAATTTGAAATGGCCTCGTGCTGTTTTGGCCTACAATGTTACAAAGTGTGCTCCATGGTAAGGCTGCTGAAGTTTACTCAGTACTCAGCATTGATAAAAGTTCTGATTATGACCAGGTGAAGGCCGCTATTTTAAAGGCATTTGAATGAGTTCCTGGGGCTTACAGGCAGAAATTTAGAAATTACAAAAAATTTGACTCTCAGACTTATGTGGAATTTGCTAGAGAAAAAGAAGATTTGTTTGATCAGTGGTTAAGATCCAAAAAGATTGAGAAAAATTTTGACAATTTAAGACAGCTATTGTTGTTAGAAGAATTTAGGCAGTGTGTACCACAAGATTTGAGAACTCATTTAGATGATAGAGGTGTGAAAACTTTGAATGAGGCAGCAGTCATGTCAGATTCTTATGCTCTTACTCATAAGAAGAGTTTTTTGACAAAACAAGGTGGTAGTAGTCTTGTGAAAAATCAAAGTACTGCAAGTGCTGAAAACAAAAGTAGTGCCCAGTCAACTCCCCAGTCAACCTCTCATGTAGGTTCTACTTCTGGTCAAAAATTTAATCGAAATTCCAGTTCAGTCGGTCCAGACTCACTTCCTACTTGTGTTTATTGTAAGAAAAGGGGTCATCTTATACGTGACTGTTTTAAACTTCAGAGGAAGCGTGAGTTCGATAAAAATCCATAACCCCATGCTTGTGCCGTTATGAAGAGTGACAGGAAGCCCTTTGTGAAGACTAGTTTTGAAAAACCTGATGTACAGGGTCACAAGTCCAGTTCTTTTGATTCTATGGAGGATTATAAGCCCTTTTTGTCTCAGGGATTCGTTTCACTTAATGAGTCTAGTGAACAGCCTGTTAAGATTTTACGAGACACTGGTGCTGCTCAAACTTTGTTGTTAGAAGGTGTGTTGCCTCTGTCTGAGCAGACTTCTGTTTGTGGATCGGTTTTGCTACAGGGTGTGGAGTTAGGCGTCATTAATGTTCCCCTCCATCGTATTAACTTGAAGTTAGATTTAATCACTGGACCTGTTATCGTAGGTGCGCGGCCTACTCTTCCAGTTTAGGGCGTTTCCTTATTGTTAGGCAATGATTTAGCTGGGGGCAAAGTTGTTGCTGATCCCGTGGTTTGTGATAAAGTTATACCAGTTGATCAGACCATTGATGAAGACCAGGATTTATACCCATCATGTGCTGTAACAAGGGCTATGGCGAAGAAACAGCAGACAGATGCTGAAGGTCAAGTGTCTGCCCCTGACAGTACTAGTTGTGTTCCTGACATTGACCTTAGTGACACATTTTTATCACAAATATACGACAATCATGTACCGGCGGACAACATGTCTGACACCGCCGTCCAGGTCAGAAACCAGAAGGATGGTTCCCTCTATAAGCCTCTGCCATTTGATAAAAATAAAGATGCCTTAAGCAAAGAGCAGTTGCTTACTGAGCAGCTCAGAGATCCAGACATTATCCAGCTCAGTAAAAAGGCTCTCCCTCCAGATGAGGCGGCAAAGGTTCCAGAGAGCTTTTACATCGAAGATGGTATTCTGATGAGGAAGTGGCGACCACCAGATGCAACTCCAGAGGAGGAGTGGCGAGTCGTTCACCAGATAGTTGTTCCTGTGTTGTATCGAGGAGACATTATGACTATAGCTCACGACACATCCTTAGCTGGTCATTTGGGCATAAATAAGACTTGTAGCAGGATTCTTAGTCATTTTTATTTGCCTAAGCTTAGGAGTGATGTTTCAAAGTTTTGTAGATCATGTCATGTTTGTCAAATGGTTGGTAAACCAAATCAGAAAATACCGCCTGCTCCCCTGCAGCCTATCCCAGCTTTTGAAGAGCCATTTAGTAGAGTGATGTTTGATTGTGTAGAGCCTCTTGCTAAGACTAGGGCAGGAAACATTAATCTTCTTACCATCATGTGTGCATCTACACGTTTTCCTGAAGCAATTCCCCTTAGGAATATTAAGGCAAAGACTATAGTGAAGGCTCTTACTAAGTTTTTCTGTTTAGTAGGCATTCCTAATGCTATTCAGTCTGATCAAGGCTCAAATTTCATGTCTGGGTTATTTCAGCAGGTTATGCATGAGTTAGGTATTAAGCAGTATATGTCTAGTGCTTACAACCCTGAATCCCAAGGGGCACTTGAACGTTTTCACCAGACCCTCAAGACTATGATTCGGACATTCTGTTTTCAGTGTGAAGAAGATTGGGATGAGGGGGTTCATCTTTTGTTGTTTGCTGCTAGAGAAGCAGTTCAGTAATCCCTTGGATTCAGTCCCTTTGAGTTAGTGTTTGGCCACACAGTTAGGGGACCTTTGAGATTATTGAAAGAAAAATGGTTGACTGAGCCTACTAATGTGAATCTTTTAGACTATGTGTCTAGCTTTAAAGAGAGATTGCATAATGCATGTAAAATTGCTCAAGAAAACTTGAAAAGTTCACAAATCAAAATGAAAATATGGTATGAGAAGAATGCCAGGAACAGATTTTTTTAAGCCTGGTGACAAAGTTCTTGTATTTCTGCCAGTTCCTGGTCATCCTTTGCAAGCTAGATACTTTGGTCCATATGAGGTAGAAAGCAAACTTAGTGATTTAAACTATGTTGTTAGAACTCCAGATCGGCGTAAAGAAAAGAGAGTATGTCATTTGAATATGTTGAAAGAGTATGTTGAGAGAGGTGAACATTTTTTTGTAAAACCTGTTTCCATCTTAGCACATGCTAGTAATTCTTCTTTGGGTTGTGACCATGAAATCGATGACAATGTACATGTGGATGTTACCGAGAAAGACTTTATGCCAAGTGTACGTTTGACGAATTCGGACATACTGTCAAATCTGGATGTGAAACTGGGTCACCTAAACAAAAATCAGAAAAATGAAGTGGAAAATTTGATTCGAGATTATCCAAAAATATTTCCGGATGTACCAGTCAAAACAAATGCAGCTTGCCATGACGTGGAAATTGGAGATGCTTCTCCCATAAAACAACACCCATATCGTATGAATCCAATCAAGTTACAATTTCTGAGGAAAGAGGTTCAGAACATGCTCGAGAATGACATTATTGAACGTAGCAATAGTGACTGGAGCTCTCCATGTGTTCTCGTTGGAAAGCAGGATGATTCTTACCGGTTGTGTACAGACTTTAGAAAATTGAAAGCTGTTACAAAAACTGACTCTTATCCAATCCCCAGAATCGATGACTGTATCGATAAAATTGGCAGTGCTAAGTTTGTTAGTAAGTTGACCTATTGAAAGGTTATTGGCAGGTGCCTTTGACAGAGAGAGTCAAAGAAATCTCTGCTTTTGTCACTCCAGATGGATTATTCCAGTATAAAGTCATGCCATTTGGAATGAAAAACGCTCCAGCAACGTTTCAAAGGATGATTCATTCCCTAACCCAGGATCTGGATGGATGTGAAGCATACATTGATGACGTAATCATCTACAGTTCAACATGGCAGGAACACATAAGGATTATGCGTGCTTTCTCAAATGCCAACTTGACAGTCAATCTTGGAAAAAGTGAATTTTGTCGAGCAACCGTAGAATACTTGGGACATCAAGTATGTCAAGGACAGGTTAAACCTATCATGGCTAAGGTGGAAGCTATTGTTAAGTTCCCAATTCCTACGAACAAAAAAGAATTAATGAGATTTTTGGGCATGGTTTGATTTTATCGAAAATTTTGTCCAAA
The DNA here is from genome assembly GCA_947623455.1 of Mimachlamys varia. Lineage (NCBI taxonomy): Eukaryota > Metazoa > Mollusca > Bivalvia > Pectinida > Pectinidae > Mimachlamys > Mimachlamys varia. The sequence goes on from OX392542.1 coordinate 32,684,793, forward strand.
TTTCTCCACTGTTGTTGGCCTATTGACAGATCTTCTTCGTAAAGATGTAAAATTTAACGTATGCTCTAGACTTGGAATAGTCTAGAATAAACTAGAAACTGAGAAGTATATATAAGCTCAGCTCTGCTTTGGTGGGTCAGCACTACCAAACACTGGGGTTTATAATACGTACACTTGTATTCATTAATCGGACACAGATTTATTCCATCATTTCACCTTGGATTAACGGACTAATTCATCTCTTATTCTTGGATCTGGATACTGTGAACAGTGGAAAAAGGATTCATTGGACATTCTAATTCTTATTACACAGAGAATATTGTGAGTACAATTTATTGTTATATTACTTAGGATATTATTGTATTTACCTGTAAATGTCATTTTGTCATTGTTAAAATAAATTGTTAAATTTTAGACAGGATTCATTGTTTATTTTGTTGGCTTTACCATGGTTTATTTCTGACCGTAACAGTACTCAATAATCTAAAATCTAGTGCGACGTCGTCCTCTATCCACTACAACAGATTTGTAAACATAGAAATTAAACAAAATTGGACAGTTTTACCCATATCTGACAATGATTAACAAAAAACTAAAAATATGTTTATACTAACAATATGTTAAATCATACATTCCTGATATGATTAGGTTCAAACTTGAGGAAAAATGTTCTTCTGAAATATTTCTTTTCATGAACATATGCAAATTGATATTCAAGATAGCTTAAATTTCAAGCAATTAGAGTAGGTAGAAAGAAATTGAATCAACTATCAAATAAAAACACACACGTAAAACATTTCTTACACCATACAATGGAACATCTGTCAGAATGGTTTCTCATAAATACCACTATCTTACATTAACATCAGTCCAATTTAGATATTCGGTGCCAAAGAAGTAAGAGTTTCCGTCCAAATATAGGTCAAGGCAACTTAAGTGTTTCTGAATCAGAATCAAACTGAGAACATAAAAACAGGATGTTTACTAAAACATGTTATCCTAAGTATCGGAAATCATATTGATTGTTTTACATATTTTCTTTCTGTAAGGAATATTGAAAAAGATTATCCACATGGACAATGTGATATAAGGAAGACAACGAAATTCCTTTCAAATATGAGATGTACTGAAAATGATAGACAGAATAAATAAAAAAGACGCGGAAAATCAAACCTTGTAGTGGCCCTGTATTTTTTTCTGCATACCGACTCGGCATATAAACCTTATTATTTTACCTCATCTCGATTCTGTAGTGTATTCATTATTTTGTTTATATTCCGGAACTATAAGAGACCAGATCCCTTTTAGTCTCGCCTAGAGTAGTGAAACAATTGACAGAAATGAATAGTTCGAAGTTGACGCCATTGAAATATAGTTGTACGGTTTGTGTTCCTCCGGTCAAGACACCACATATTCCTCTAAAGCTGATTCGTTAAACCACGTCACATGACGGTGTTCCTAAGCATAGCGTCTTCTTTATGGCTAACAACACTTCGTATCTCCCTGGAGCACGTGCCCCGCTGGGCAACCCTCTTTCTGATTCTCGCAAGAGTTGTCGTTTTTTTTGGTTTCATTGTGTAAGCAAACATAGAAACATAAAAAAATGTTTGTTAATTGAATTTGACTTATTCTACTATGACGGGCCTTGCCCTCGGGAAAATATGACTGATTCGGGTAGACAAACTGTCATCTCCCTCTACCAAGAGGGCCATAAAAGTATATTATATCCCATTGCACCACGTTACTGTGTGAAATATGTATTAGTAATACCAAAGTAGACGAGTCTTCTTTTTTCATCTTTTTATTGCTCAATGAGCATAAAATTTATGCACTCCACATACATCAGACATAAACACATAACCTGAGATGCATGGTGCTTTATTGTGAACTTGAATTTGCATTTCATACATTGTTTCATCAATGAAGCGCATCAGTTGCCAAGTTACTCTACACAAAATTCAAAACAACCATTTCTTGGCTGGGTTCATAATGGTCACGATACTGTTTCAAATATCAAATAGGAATATGAAATGAAATCAGTATACATGTAATTAATTTCTCTATTTCTTTCACGTATCGAACCCGTTATTTCATAAACGTATTTTTATTGCAGTATGTAACAAATGATTTAAGATATCTAATGATCTCAGTTTTTTTAATTCTACCATCAAGATTCAATCGATAGAAAAGTTAAAAAAAAAGTTTTCACGCAACGCAATTTGGACAATTTGCTTTTTGCTGAAATAACGCAAATTCTTGGCTCTGGGTGCTTTAACAAACAAAAGAAAAGGGAAAGTTGATATACAAAATTTTAAAAAAGTTATATTTCTGTTTCGAAAAAAGGAGAGTGCAAATCTGCCTACCAGAATTCCCTGCAAATTTTTTTTATTGCTGTTGTCGTCTCGTCGTTGTCTTCAAATTCATTTTGATTACACTTGTCTAATTTTCGTTTAAACCTAAAGTACCCGTCTATTTTGATGTCTGATGAAGCCAATTAGTGTCTGCAAGCATTGTCTCGTGATATTGGCTGCGCTAGGAGGTTTAGAAAACTCAAATAAATCCTGAACCTATAGCTAACATTGTCTGCAATGGTTTTTATAAAAGATAAACTTGCAAACGTACATTACTTGGAACTTTCAAAATATCTTCATATGACTGTGAACTACTACAGAGAATCATCGTTGACATCACCTTGATCCATAACGTTCACAGCAACCTCTTTGCAGTTTTTTCTTTTTGCCTTCCACTGCCTGCGTAATGTATTGGAAATGATTCACGTTATCTAAAGAATCCTTAATGGTCTTTGGGTGTTCCCAACAAGCATATTTACCTGCCGCTTTATCCAAGCAACCCTGACAGAACTCTGAAATAGCCTCAGCGACCACACCTTTTAGGCAAACCCCTAAAGGCAGGAATCGCCAGTGACAACACTCTGTCAGCCCAGCCATTTAGCGAATCTTCTGAGACATGAACTTCTTGACGAAATCTTTCAACACCTTGGCCCCAGAACGACATTCCAGTCTCCACATTATCTCCCGGAACGAGTAAGCACTGTCTTATGGTCACAAACTCAAATAATATCTGCACTCTCCTTCTCCTTATGTCTCCCATGTACTGAAGGTGACCTTGACCTAGTATGTCTACCCCGATGCCTCCTGTAACTTGCAGGTGACCTTGCAGACCTAGAATAACAACGTCTGTGTCTCCTATAGCCTGAAGGTGACATTGACCTAGAAGAACAAGGTATGTGTCTTCTGTGTCTCGAAGGTGACATTGACCAAGAAGAACTAGGTATGTGTCTTCTGTGTCTCGAAGGTGACTTTGACCTAGAAGAACTAGGTCTATCATACTTTCTAGAAGGATATCTTCTCTCCTTGGATAAAGGTTAGGCCTTGAGGTGGACAGCTGATCATGCAATTATTTCATTGATTTTGATCCCTAACTAGAACCAGTATGAGATTTAAAGGAAGGATGGCTGAAGGCTTTACCTGTAATTCTCTCTCCCACAGTCGAAATAGGTGGTGACCTTGAGACGATATCTTCTGTCTATGTCCTGTGACACTTTAGGTGAAGGTAGCATATATCCTCTGCTTCTCTTAGAGTCATATGTCCGGTGGTAAACTTTCGAATTTCTATCCACACCCATAGTAGTAGCAGCCTTGTGTTGGTCTTGCATCAAGGCTATATATTTAGCCTATAGATTCTTTTCCTGATCCATGGTCTCAATATCTCTTGAACCTGGTTCCCTTTTAATCTTCTGACCACCAGGTATGACTGGCCATGGCATATCATAATCACTATCCAACAATAAGTTGCTCTGGTGAGATTATTCAGCTCTCTGTTCTTATGAATATGAAATGAGCGATGACCAGTGAATATGCACATAACGTTGAAAGCTCAATTTCCTAACAACTTCAAACTTACAAAGAAATCAGATCGAACCCACACCAGAATTACTTCTCATACACAACAAGTATTGTATATACTGTCACTTACATGAACCATGGTCCTTAACTCATAGCTATGTTTAGATGTCCTGTATAGTTCAATGTTTTCCTGACTGCTTCCACAACATTTAAATGGCTATTCTGTCAGGCCATTCAAAACACTTCTGACACCATTAAAGATAATCTTTCACTTGTTGTTCATCTGTTCAAAGACTGCATAAATGTTACATGTGTTGTATAAGTGGATTTTTGTCATCTGCGGTTTGGACAGTTACGTTTGATTCCGTAAGGAACTTGTAGTATTATGTGACTCTGTAGTGGGTTTGGCTCTTTCCAGGTGTGCGTACCCTTAGTCGCGAAATAGTAGTACTCTTGGATGGTACAGCCTTGGGGTTACGGGGGATATTCTGTCTGGTTTGACGAATGTCAGCCCGGGTATTTTCAGTTTATCTGTTATGACGGTCATCATGCCGGATGAGCCGGGGACAGTTTGTGTAATGCGCTGTCATTGGTCGAGACTGCGGTGGTGGAGCCAGTAACCGAGTCTCTTAGATTACGGATGATATTCCGGGTATTTATACTAAGGGTCAAGGTCAGGGCTATTTAAGCCGTAGACAGGATAGAAACCTCGCCACTTCCCTAACGAGATTTGGTCATTACCAACGCTTTGAAAACAATGTGACTTTGCTAAGTGATACGTCGACGTTCTGAAACCGAAGCGGCTATGCTTGGTTAGTTTTATTCGATAGCTGACACTCTGAATACAGAGCGGCTTATAATGCATGCGTAAGTTAGGTCTATTAGACAGCTGACACTCTGAAAACAGGGTAGCTTTATTGCATGTTTACATCTAGTAGATTGGCCTAGCTTCACTCTGAAAACAGAGCGGCTTATGCATGTGTACGTGTTCTGAAAACAGAACTGCTTAGCATAGGAACCTGTTCTTAAAACAGAACAAAATAGCGTAGGAATTAACGTTAAGTTGTATTCACTGTGTAGACTACTGTAGTGTTTATTAGGTGTTGTTTCTAGAGGGAGGGTGGAAGTCTAGCCCGTCTCGTAGACTAGTTAAAATTATGAACCAGGTGGGATATATACTCTATAATTTCGTAGTACTTGTCAAGTTGGTCTTATTTACAAGGCATTGAGGTGTGTATTGAGAGTAAACATTGAACTTCTCCAGGGATTGTCTCGTGCATGTACTTGTGTGTTGCATGTCATATTCTGGGTAACTTAGCTGTTATTTGGGTAAGTCTGATTTCCTGGTATACATTTTGTTACCATTTCTATACTTTTTACATTCCATTTTATTTTAGGCTTTACATCTGATTTAACTGGAACTTGGTTGTTATTTATGTAAATGAAACCAAACTCTTAATTCATAATAAACTTGTAGAATTTTTACTGTGGTGTTCATGTGGGTCTTTCCTTACACTTCGACTAATCAAAGGGAAAAGAACCGGAAGGTGGGTTTAGAAGGTGACAGTTGGCCACTGGTTTTATGTCACGGTCCGGTACATTTTGTACCACATTTAAAATTACTCAACGCGAAGTCAATTGTGGTGGCAAACTCTCATCTCCTGACCCCTCCTACTACACATGTATGTGCTATCTAGAGAGCCGGGGCTTAAAACTTCTGTCGTCTCCCTATGTTCTGAGTATAGCACAGTCTCCCTACACTTGCGCGTAGCACCTCCTGCGCAGGGTCATGCTCTAATACACCCGGTCGTAGGTCATACAACCTCAAATCCGCAAGTCACTCGCATTTATGCTCTACGTTCTAGTGTACTGTGGGATTCTGGGCAAACTACAAAACCATTTATCAGACGTTCAGACCTAGAAGTCGAAAAAATGGAACTACTGTGTGTACAAATTCAATTCAACAATTCCAACCCTCTACTTGTTATCAGCGTATATAGACCTCCAAGTTGTGAATCTGAGTGAGCTATGGTTGGAAAAATTAGAATCCATTATTGCTCGTGTCGTGATGAAAGTAGCAAGCTTATTGTAATATGAAATTTCAATATAAAAAGATAACGGTGTAGTTTTAATAGACTCCTTTCAATAATTATGGAACCACTTATTGACCATTTGTATGCATCAGCAACCGCGTTTTTGAGGTCAGTAAAGATTGTGAAAATTATACTTGGTGACCACTACCTAGACCGTTTCATGCGGAAACGAGCATATGGGACAAAATTTGGACATACAACTGTTAATCACAGGTCTTTCAAGAACTTTGAAAAAGATAGTCTTTTGAATGACCTGGAACTAATACCGTGGTCATCAATTGCAGCTTTCACAGATGTTAATGACGTTCTTAGGGCTTGGACTTAGCTTTTTATGGAAGTTGTAAATGACCATGCACCACAAGTAGAACGTCGAGTGAATAGGCAAAAACAACCTGACTGGTTAGATGAAACTATTTTAGACAATATTCTTACTAGAAACGGTATAAGATATAAAGTCACCAAACTTTGATGCTTAAGCCACACATTATAAACATGCCGTGGAGATTTATTTAGACAATCCAAGGAAATATGGAAATAAATTCGAGAAGGAATTCCTAGAAAATCATCGTCCACGTCTATAACATCAGTTCTAGATGACGTTTCAGTATTAAATAAGGAGAAAAATTGCTAACCATTTCAATTATTTCTTTTCAGACGTACCTGGTAAATCTAACCTCCTAATTCAGTGGACGCATGCCAAATTTTGATCTCTTATCTAGGTTTAAAACAAAGCTGTCCTCATACCCTGTTTTCATTGTACCTAATGTTACAGTTAAATTTACCCATCGTTATTTGTGTTCCCTTAGTGAGCACAAGGCTCGGATAAACTTGGCTGAAATTGGCTTGTTGAAAATTGCTCCTTTGATCACCTTCATCATACACATGAATATACAAAGTGGTAAATTCCCAGTTGATTGGAAGCTCGCTAAAGTCATACGTTTGTTAGTGGTCAGGCGTTAGATCTGTCCAATTAAAGTCCTAATTCTGTCCTTCCTGCACTTTCCAAAATATAGGAAAGGCATGTTCATAGTTCGTTCTATAAAATATCTAAATAACCACGATCGTTTCTTATCTTCACTATCAGGTTTACGGGAAAACCATTCATGTGAAACTGGCCTCTTGAACATTATTGATTCTTGGGCAGAAGAAATAGATCATGGACTTGTAAATGGAGTTGTCCTCTTTGACTTCAGAAAGGTTTTTGACCTTGTAAACCACAATGTTTTAGTTGAAAAGCTGAAGATTTACCAATGTGATATTATTACTGCGGCTTGGTTTGAATCGTATTTAAATTATGTATACCAGAGGGTATATAGCACAGGTAATGTGACAGAAGCCAGGTGAATAACTCACGGGGTACCCCAGGGACCTATCCTGGAACCTCTCATGTTTTTAATTTTTATTGATGATTTGTCATTGATCTCTTCTTTCAGAACTACTATGTATGCAGGTGATTCAGAATTGTTTGTATCTGGAAGGACAGTGAATGTTCTCAGTGAAAAACTTCAAACTGATTTAGGAAATGTGGAAAATTGATTTACTGAGAATAAAATTATTGTGAATGTCCGTGATTTTTTAAAAGGTTTTTCTCGTGTATCTTGAAAAGTTGACGTTCAGATATTCTAAAATTGTGCATGAATAGTCCTGCAATCACACTCTTTCATGTATGTACCTTTAATTTCAATTAACCCATATCAACGCACCATTCAGAGGCCAAATGGTACTGGTACATTTCTGCTTATTCTTGATGGAGACCAGACCAGTGTGCTTGAATTTTTTTTTCTTGGTGAATTCTGTGTGTTTCTTTGATTTTTTTCGCAATGTTCTTCAGATTAGACATTATGTAACTTATTTGCATTATTTATTTACCTTACTTGATCAGAATATCTGATGAAAAGGCCTGAACATCGCCGACTGTTTGAGGTGACTTTTTGTATTACGTTTTACGCTGTAAAGATCGATGATGGATAATACAAAACACATTGATGAAACGTCCTTAAGCGACTGCTAACGAGTTGCCTCCCTTTAATTATAACAGAACAAAATATGAGATCATACATATACCGGGATTTAATAGGAACATAAAAAACAAATACAACAATGTAATTAATAAGTAATTAATAACAATAAAATAATGATGAGGTACTATGCATACCTGCTCATTGACATGCAGTTGAAAATTTAATAAGAAATGTTTGAAAAAATAATAATTAGTCACATACTGAACTTTCACATATTTTCAGTTTTAAAATATAAAAAGGAATGACAGTTAACATATATGAATTAATACAACTTGAACATAACAGTCAGGAAAATCCGATGGATTCTATTTAATAGTGTTAATGAAATAAAAAGGTACAGCATTACATTTATTCACACAAATAATGAAACTTCAATGTGATAGTAACGAAAATATATAAATTCTATTTATGAATACAACTTGAATATGTATGCTTTTAACAACAAAGCACAAGCGTTCTACGCTTGATGAATTTAAGTTTTAACGATGGGAAAATTCAACAGGTAAAAATAGAGAAGCTCCTTGGTGTTAAATTAGACCACCATCTATCTTTTTCTGACCACATTGATTTGATTTATCGTCAAACGTTAACAGTGGTCTTAGGTTACTCAGACGCATAAAGCAGCACCTATTTTTAAGTTACAATATAATGAACAAACTAGTATGTGTAACAAAGTAGGCATGTTGATATGATATATCACGGTAGCTGTACCATCTGGAAATAATTAATTAGCCTAGAGTAAACAAGTGGTCTCTGTCTATTACATCATTAAACCGGTAGGTCTCTGTCTATTACATCAGTAAACCGCGGCAGGGTGAAGTATTGGTCAGATAAGTGCCGCCAGATGTTGATTTGGAATATGATACTACATATGCACACGGCACTTAACTTTGCACACGAAGGGGATTAGTAATTATACGTACAAGCTAGTGTAGTAATAAGAGGGTCGGTTATTAGAAGACCACGGAGTAGGTCCTGTTCAGTCTGTACCATGCGAAGTCTCTGGGGTAGGTTTTTTATAGTCTACACGTGTGATGGCTATAGAGTACTAGGTCTTTGACAGTCTACACGAGAGGCTGCCAGGAGGGCTACAGGCTAGTGCTAGTAAAGATGCAGAGGACATATGATTAATGATGTTGTAATACCATGAACATGTACTTGTGATGTCGGTGTAATTTACGATCACAAATAAACGGTCTATTATCCAATATTACGTGTCGTTGCTGAATTGTGTCACATATGTGCATTACAAAAACGTGTTGCACGCCTAATCTTAGAGGCCCATCCTGGCACTCTATCTAAGGTAATGTTCCAACAGTTGAAAGGCATGCCCACTGTATGTAAAGCACAGAAAATCGTTACTTGCTCGAAGTATGTCAATGGGCTTGTTCCCAATTGTGTGTGCTCTTATTTTAAACTTGTTAATAGTGTCCATACTAGAACTACACGCCAGTCCGAGCAGAAACTTTTATACATATCAAGGCACAGGTCTGAGTTTGATTATAGTCATTTTATTATATCCAGCTGTCAAATCTGATATCAGCTTCCTAATGAAGTGTTGCCTACTTTCACTACTTACAGAAAGAAAGTAATAACCAATGTCTGTGATAAGTACTTTTAGATCCAACTATAACAATTTTTAATGTTTGGTATGTTAGCATGTTATCTGGATTTTTATATATACTGTAAACGTACATATTTTCGCGGTAATCTTATTTTAGCGCTTTTCGCGTTGAAAATTTTGCGCTAAAATATGATTACGCTAATTGGAGTTTTAATATACTGCTTATATAGTTATTTTCACTGATGCGCGAATTTATCATTGCGCTAATATGACAAAGAGTAAAAATGCGCTAAATTTTGATTGCGCCAAATTAAGTACGTTTACAGTATATAAACTGTTGGTTTTTTTTTTATTGATTAGCATATATGTGCATAAATATGAAGCACCGACCATTTGATATAGCTTCTAAGTATTCTTATAAGCATGGTTTTTGTGCTTTCTGTGATAAATTGATTTCTATGTTCATAACATATTATAGCATGATATTTCATTTTTTTCACAATTTCAAGTATATAACATGTATCCTAATAAATGTATGTAGTATATTGTATTATGGAACTAACTTTACTAACCTGAGGGAGATTAGTGTTTGGCTAAATCAGATTTATCCGCAGTAAAAAAATATTGTTATTATTATCATTGACGTAATTGTATTACGTCTGATGATCCGCCTACTTACATGTATAGGTGTACATTAAGACTTACTTTATATTAAGATGAGATAATATTGTCAGTCTGCCAAACATTCCAGAAGATTTTCTGGTGAACACAGTGTTTAATGGTTTGTGGAAACATTAATAATTGAAATAGCTATTTTTAAAGAGTAATAATTGAAATAGCACATACGAGCTACAAATGTATAATGAGATAAGTAATGTAGTGACTTGATTGGGTAAGGGCAGTCACTTTACTATGCTTTAATGTTATACAGACATGTTATATCATTAAGACAATTTAACATAAAAGTCAAGGATTTTTGTAAAACACAGGACAAGGAGAGTGAAAGCCTGAGCAGGAAAACATCAGCAGATGAGGAAGGACATCCGAGATAAAGCTGGCAGGTTTTTAATTGTGTTAACGCTAGGAATTGCCCGATGTTAATATAATGAAAATCTGACAAAATCGACGAAGTAGGCAAATGATTAAATACCTGAATCGCTGTTTATAAATCAACACTCCAGTTTGTATCAAAAACTATAGTTAAGCTTTGTTTCCTTACAATGTCCCATCATAATTACAGGCGATTATCATATACATATACTATATGCTACTTTATAGCACCTACTGGTGGCACAATAAACTCATTATCATATATTTACATTTGCTCTGTAATTTGCCATTGACGCAATGCTAAGAGGCAGTTGCTGTCATAGGCCTATAACACCCAGTGCCTCAGACTATAACAGCAGTTGGCATTGTGACGTCATCGTTCTCTATTGTGACGTCATCGATTTCATTTGCTGTTCAAAATCGGTCCGAAGAAACTAAATAAAGCACAATTATTCTATAAAAATGTAAATATAAGTAATGAACATTTTAGCAAATATTGTTACAGTCCTATAACACACATTGCTATTGCTGACAAACTTACATAAAGCCCTACCGGGCTTTATTTAGTTTGTCATCAATAGCAATGTGTGTTATAGGACTGTAACAACATTTGCTAAAACATTCATTGCTTAAATACTGACAGTGTGAGCGGAAATCGAGAACGACTTGAAAAAAAAAACCTTTAATTTAGTAATAGATACAGTATGCCGAAAAAATGAATTGAACTGCTTCTTACAGCTGTTTAGTCCTTCTGGGACTCGCCAGTGATGCTAGGGGCCAAAAGATGGGAATAAACAAATATTCTTTCGTTAACGTATCAACAAAAACTAATGAGAAAAATATTTTGAAAATAACCACACCATTTCAAGCGTAACTGTGGATATTAGAATGTCTATGACGACGTCTTTGTTTTCACCTTTTCCACATAACTTTTAAGGTCCATGGTATTCCTCTGTGCAAACTTCCTGTTTGTTTTCATTTGTCTTAGACAGATCGCAATAGATGACCTAAGACTTCATTTTAAGATACGGTGTTTAGTTTACTTTCCTTAGATTAGAAAACGTATATAGATGATAAACAATTTATCACACGGCATTTTCAGTACATAGGAAGAGAGCAAAATTCACATACAAAGTTCTTCATTTTTGTTTTCAAAAAATTATATGAAGATATTTTTTTCCGAATCTTTCAATTTCACATATATCTACGATGTGTTGTCAATGAATAACAAGATGTTTGTTGACTAAGTTGATAGTATATACCCTTATGAGTTTGAAATAAAGGACACAACATACTGTTTGTACATCAGTTGCTTACCTCGATCATTGCTTAATCTATGACCAACAAGGACAGCTTACAACAAAAGTATATGATAAACGTGACGATTTTAATTTTTCGATCGTAAGCTATCTCCCTTTCTTCAAAATAATACCCATTCTTCTCCAATTTATGGTGTCTCGTATCGCAGTTCATTCATTATGCTATGGCTTGCTCTGGAGGTAGTGATTTTCTTCCTAGATGTCGGCTGTTGACGCATTCTAACTACACATGGATTGAAGAAATTCAGGTTGATGAAGAATGTGAACAAGTTTAATAGTCGCCATCCTCGTCTCACAAAGAAATATTTTTGTATCTTTGCATGAAATAAAGGTTGACATGTTTTAATATATGCCCATACTTGTTGTGTTTGAGAATGATGACTCGGATCTCACTTTGGGACTTGATGTTTATTTGGATGATTTGGAAGATTCACCTGGCGGTTATCGTCAATGAAGCAGAAGACGCTTACTTTTCCGGAACACATGGTCTTATTCTTTTGCACTTTTACAAGGGTATCCATGTGACACTTTCCTTTGTTCATATTTTGACCTTAGTCGAATCGATTTTGATTTCTGATTATGCTTTTGTTGACACTTAGGTTTCTCCATTTTTTTTAATAAACCATTAATTCTGAGATAAAAGAGAACGATAAAGTGAGAAATTATATTGAACTCCGGAAGGACAGCAGACCGTATCTGGTAACACAGATGAAGTTTTAGAGATATATCTCTCTGGAACGCTGATCGCCAACAGCAGATTGCATGTAGGTCGGCGCGTTTTCTAACATTAATACACACGGGTCTTTGGGGGAGGGGGCATGATGAGGCAGTGCACGACACGACTTAAATACTTAAGGAGACTTCGCAAGTCAAGGGTGTACTCTACTTAAGGAAACTTCGCTAACCAATGGTGAAAAATATCAAGGATACTTCGCCAGCCAGGGGTGTACATGGTACAATACGACTCACCTAAGGTGACTTCGCAAGCCAAAGGTGTAAAATATATAGGATACTTCGCCAGCCAAGGGTGTACATTGTACAATACTACACTCCTAAGGTGACTTCGCAAGCCAAAGGTGTAAAATATATAGGATACTTCGACAGCAAAGGGTGTACATTGTACAATACGACACACCTAAGGTGACTTCGCAAGCCAAAGGTTTAAAATATATTGGATACTTCGACAGCCAAGGGTGTACATTGTACAATACGACAAACCTAAGGTGACTTCGCAAGCCAAAGGTGTAAAATATATAGGATACTTCGCCAGCCAAGGGTGTACATTGTACAATACGACACTCCTAAGGAGACTTCACAAGCCAAGGGTGTACAATACGACACTCCTAAGGAGACTTCGCAAGCCCAAGGTGTAAAATACTTAAGGAGACTTCACAAGCCAAGGGTGTAAAATACTTAAAGCTGACAATGCAAGTTAAAAAGCTTTTTTTGTTGAGATTAAAACAAATACGGCAAAGAAATATTTTAGAAAGCTTCTGAGATGCCCCCTAACAGGTTACTAAGAAGAGGCAGACATTTTAGTTTTTGCCTTACTTGGAAACGAGAGTCGGCCTCTCTGGGTATAAAAGGCACCCAGCCTGTCAAACCGGTTTTTACATGAACACGGGCCGTGCAAAGTGCAACACACCTGAGGACACAACAGGTGACACTGGAGTTACAAAACTGGAATTACCAACACACACTTACCTTAAAGTTGAAGTTACATGAAGATGGTCACTCTCTCAGACACCATCATAAATCGTGTGGCAAAGCAAAATAAACAAAAATAAAACTGAAAACACCGTAACTGTCCCTTCACCTATATATACGTAATGGACATCGGCATGTTGATTTTACATTTGGAAGCAGAGCGAAACATATGTACTCGCTCCTAATACTACCTATAATATTATGCCTTACCATTAAAGCGCTTGTAATGAAAATGTAGTGTTACACGCGAGCATAGTCTTGATTATGTAAAAAACACGTGCACGAACACATGCGAGTGAAGGGAACTTATTTTGATGGAAATAAATGGATGTTATAGCAATGTTTATCACACAGGAACTGATTACTCGTAGCGGCATGATGTTCCAATAGAATACTAAGGTAGATTTATCAGTTGTCATTCATGTACATGTTTTTTATTTGCACGAATTTTGGTGTAATCTAATGTGTTTTTTTTATTTTGCTCATTTTGTATAATATCGTTATAATAACACCTTCAATATCCACGTCAATGTTCTTAAGATACTGATCGAAAATATCGTAAAAAAATCCGAAAGTATGTGATGGCTAGCTATATAGGTCTATAGAAGTGTCGCCGTGCGGTTTCATCAATGAGAATCAGTTTGACGGCCTGGGTGCCTTTTATACCCAAGGAAGCCGACTATCGTTTCCAAGCAAGGCAAAAACTAAAATGTCTACCATTCCATAGTAGCCTGTAAGGGGGCATCTCAGAAGATTTCTAAAATATTTACTTAGCCGTTTTTTTAAATAAAGCTTTTTAACTTGCATTGTCAGCTTTAAGGAAACTTCGCAAGCCACGGATGTAAAATACTTAAGGAGACTTCGGATGCCAAGGGTACATACAATAAGACACTCTTAAGGAGAGTATCGTACTGTATACACCTTGGCTTGCGAAGTTACCGTTGGGAAGGTGGGAAGGTAATCGTTGGGTACCGCCAAATTATACGCTACGCCTAAATGTACGCTCTGACTGTTACGATAGATCTATATCTGACAACTTCTGGCCAACTGATGTAAGAGCGCGACCATAGGAAACGGCAGTAAATAGACAGAACGATGGACCCATTTAACATGGATCCTGCTGTTGGAACTACCTCGCTTCTCTGGATAATGCTCACAATGGCTACCACCTCATGTACTTAGCTGGTTGGAACGCGCGTGGTATCATGTATGGTGTCCTATATCTACATAAATTATTGGCTATCAATGACATTGTTATCATCAGAGAAACCTGGTTACTTCCGGAGCAGACTGACTTTTTGAACACAGTTAACGATACATTCAGCAGCTTTAACTTAAGCGATAGTCGGATTCCTATAGAAATCGAAGAACGTTCGTGCCCTACAGGGTATGGTGGTATCGGTATTATGTGGAGAAAGTCACTAAGCCTTGTACCCTTAGTTGGTGACTGCGATTCGCGGGTTATAAGCGCTGTGATACACTGCAACAATATAACACGCGTGTAAATAATCGGTGTTTTAATGCCTTCAACTAACAGTACTAAAGATGAATATTTGAACACTCTCAAAACACTGGAAGTGCTCTATGACAAATTCATAAACGATGGAGAAGTAATAATTCTTGGAGATCTCAATGCTCACATAGGTAAAAAAATTTGGAGCCAAAAACCGGAAAACCGCGAATGACAAAGGTGTTATCATCCAGCGTTTTATGCAGCAACGGCAACTTTGTTCTGTAAATAGTCAAACTTGGTCATTTGGCCCAAACTATACGTATGCTACAAAAAACGGAAAACAGGACTTTGATTGATCATATATTATATCCGTATAACAAAATTGATATGGTGAATAAGAGCGGAGTAATAGATGAATGCGAATTAAATACATCTGATCATCTTCCAACCAGTGTAACGCTTACCATTCCTCATCAAAGAATGTCGACCACCCCACGACAGTCGGATTGTCTCGCTGTGAATTGGAAACGGGTCACGCAGGACCAGATAAATGCATTTCGATCATTCATAAAACTGGAAATGAACGCATATGAAAACGATGAGCTTGAGAATACTGATATCGACGTGCTTCTAAACCGTCTCTGTGCTCTTATATGTAGAGCATCAAAACAATGTTTACCTCAGAAGTCATTCAAGCCATTTCTAAAGCCATATTGGAAATACGGAAACGTAAAAGCTGCTCACAAAACTATCCGAGAAAAGCGGTTGCGTTGGATCGCAGAAGGAAGACCACGCGGTTCCTCTTATGCGTCCTATGTTAATTATAAAAGGAAAAAATACTTGTTCAGAAGAGAACAAGACAACGCGAAAGAGCTTTATATGAATACACAATATAGCAATCTTATGGATGCAGCAGAGCTGGATGTTGGAACATTTTTCAGGGCAGTTCGCTCTAAAAATTCAAGAAAAGAATCGTGTAGTGAACTTCGTGTAAACGGTGAATTCGTGCGGGATCCCGACTCGATAAGGAACATATGGTATGAGCATTATAAAGTAGTCCCGTTTGTATGGATCACTTCGATGAACGCTTTAAAGATCATATCGAATCAACGCTCGACAACATGCACGCGCAAAGCTTTGACAACGTAGAAACTATATTAGATACACCAATAAGCAAGGATGATGTTCTACGTGAATTGAGATCAATGAGTAGGGGCAAAGCGGCTGGCCATGATAGGATAACAGTTGACCATCTGCAGTGTCTGTCCGATATTGTCGTGGACCTACTAGTGAAAGTATTTAACAATTTCGTCGAAAGTGAAATCTGTCCAATTCATTTCAAGAGGGGGATAGTAATCACACTGAACAAAGGGAACAACAAAGATCGCCTCGATGTAAACAGCTACAGAGACATCACTCTAATGTCGGTAATTCAAAAGCTATTTGAAAAAGTACTATATAGGCGCTTGGTCCTCTTTTCCGAGATGAATGGATTTCCATCAAAATTCCAACAAGGTTTCCGACGAAGTTGCGGCAGCATCACTGCAGGTTTCATCTTGCACGAGGGTATATCTCGGTATCTAGAGACTTCCTCTAGCGTGTGTGTAGCTTTCTTAGACAATCAGAAAGCTTTCAATAGCGTGTGGATTAAAGGACTGATTTACAAACTTTATGAAATGGGAATAAATTCAAAAAAACATGGAGACTGTTACTTAACTCGTTCGAAGGCGTGAGGTCAAGGATACTTTTTGGTGGGAAAATGTCGGATCTGTATGAAGTGAAACAAGGGGTCGGTCAAGGTCGTACTCTGTCAGCATGGATGTTCCTCGTTATGATAGATGGGCTCGCACAAGAACTCGATAAGTCCAGCAATGGAATAATGATAGAAAATATACATCTCCCATGTATTCTATTGGCTGATGACACATGTGTTATATCTGGTAGTAACATTACACTACAACGGCTTCTCAATTACGTGTACACATATTTATGTAGATGGAGGTTAAACTATAATCCTGCTAAGAGTGCAGCTGTGTTATTTCATCCTTAAAGAAGGAAAACATGCGATGGCAAGTGTAATGTTTCTCTTGGACAAGACATAATTTCCTCAAAGAACTCACAAATCTATGCCGGAATGATCTTTAGTAGCGATTTGAGAAGTGACCGCGCAAGTGTGAATCGGTGCAGAAAAACAAGAAAAAACTTAATAGTTTTATTTCTATCGGGGTCCATAAAAATGGAATGAACCCCGCCGCAAGTATCTCAATCTGGAAGAAAGTTATTCTACCTTCTCTTCTATTCGGGTGTGAACTTTGGGTGAATTTTGCAAGGTCGACCTTGAATGACATCAATATTTTTCAAAGAAAAGCGGCACGGAGAATGCAAGGATTTGATACACGTTCCCATAAGGCAGTGACAATATCATCCTTAGGATTATGGGAGATTGATTGAGAAATCCGCAAATCTAAATTACTTTTCTGGCATATACTATGCAACGGTGAAGATACATTTCTGTGGAAAAATATGTTTGATGCGCGGCTTACGGAATATAACGATAGCAACACCAAGTCAGTAGCTTTCATACCCGATCTACACAAAATTATGACATTTTATGATATAGATTATTTCTTTGGAACGTACAGCGCGGAGGATCATCATGGAAATGCTTCATTAACCGCGTAATCCATACAAGTGAGGAACAACGAAGGAGAGAAGGTCTTTTAAAAAAGGACAGTTTACACATTTTCGCGAGCGTCCATACAGAGCTTGATATTCATCCGCTATGGAAACTCTCCGAATTTAATGTAAAGGAAACATGGGAACTCTCTGAACTTGTGTATCTGTCATTTGTCTCGGAACCTAGCGCAGTTATCTGCAAATTGTGTGGTAAAACTGTTAGTGATATTGCCGTGCACTTCATTGTGGAATGTCATATTCTCTTTGCGGAAAGGGATGCAATTCTAAGACGGTGGTAAACATTTTGAATGTAAACTATTATGTTAAGTTTTCTGAAATGAATGAAATAGAGCAAACTCAAGTTATTCTTGGTAAAAAAAAATGTCGATATTAGCTTATCTTTACAGTGGGCAGAATTCATGAAATGTACTGCAAAATTGATCATAAAAATGTACACAGCAATGAACGGATACAAATAAAACTGCTGAATGTTCATAGACTTAGAAAAAACTGTACAGAGGTCATATATATAGATGTGCTTTCATTTTTTCATTCAATCCTGTAATTATATATATTCTGATATGATGTAAATGCGTAAACAATGTATACTCCTGTGTGAAAAGATGATCTATCTATCTATCTATCTATCATGGTGTCATTAATAGGACTAATACAGGGGTACGGTAACTTTATCTCAATTGGATTAAAATAGTTACCTATTGTCGACTACGTAAATATACAGAAAAGTGCATAACTTGATTGCATGATTTGGATCACCGGTTCATTTTCAATATGACCTATCCAAATCACCAGAAACCTATATGTATATATATATCAGTCAAACCAGGGGCTCATTTTTACTTCACAATCTTGTATACTGTACCATTCCTATCAATGTCACTTACTTTGTCTGGATATTCCGAAATGTATTCAAACTTTGAATCAATCTGATTGAAATGAGATCCTATTGTCACCGTCATGTTCTGGCACCGGCCAATGAAATTACCACTTCAAAAATCCTGATTGTGGAAGTTTCTGGGCGAAATAGCCTGCATAATCCTATTTGTGCGTTTAATCATTTCGTCACAACAAGCTTATATGCAATAGTGTTACAAAAATCTTGTTGCAGATGACGGGAGTGTCATTAGAAATGTCTACTGGTGTTTGAAGTGAAGATATGTGACAAAGGTCACCAGAACATGAGCTCTTATGAGATGTTGTCATATCCTCATGTAGCGGAGTAAGAGTAAGGAAATTCTCTTTAATCAGGTTCACGTCGAATTGCATTCGATTTAGCCATTGTAATACCGATGTTCATGGCAACAATAGGGTATCTGTGGGGTATGAACAAAGACAGTTGCAACACTGGGTCTTAACTTGACCCTAGATACCCCATTCCATCGTAACATTAATACTGGACAGTGTCCAGCGATATTAGGTGATTGTTTTCGTGTCGTATTTCGACAGCCATAACACCGTAGGTACAGAGTTCAAATGAAGAATTTAAGATTTATGAAGTGTTTCCATCTTTTGGGATTACTCTTTTGAGAAAGCTAAATGAAAGACCGTCAAGTATGTTAGCGCATTACCTAGCATTACTAATACATATAAAAGTTGTTCAAATATGGGAACGTTATGTTTGTTTAAAGGAAATTATTCATAGGAGTGAAGTATAATATGAACAACCAGCATCACAGGGAGTAAAGACATGAATTTTGTATCATCCCTATGGAGTTATATTGCTCGTCTAACAAACACTCGGCTTTTAAGAGTAATTTGACTTTTTGAAAAAGTTTGTCATGTAACAGAAAACGTGACTGCCACTTTCAGTTGGCTAGGCTTTGTGAGTAAGAACGCTGAGGTTGTTAATATTTAAAGCCATGAAACCACATCAGACATACAGATGTAGGCTTAAAATCAAATAACTAAGTAAACGATCGCAAAATGCTTTTACACAATCGCTTGCAAGGAGAAAACTATTCCGAAGGGTTCTGACTATCTGATCCGCTAAATATTGATGTTGCCAGTCGATAGATAATATAAGACTCTTTCATATGCGTGTATGTAGGATAGGGATATTTCACCCGAGGGGTCACAAAATGTGGTGAAACCCGAGGCTTGCCGATGGTTTTACCACATTTTGTGATCCCGAGGGTGGAATATCCCTATCCTACATACACACATAATGAAAGAGTCTTTTTCTCTCATATCAACTACCCGAATAAGCTCAAAAACCATGAAAATATGTTTAAACAGGCTTCCCTTTTGAAATTTCAACTTTTTCCTTGAGCTTTCGAATTAAACAGCGAGTTTTAGCATACCCTATATAATCTCCTCTTCCTGGTGTTTATGATTAAAATTTTGTGAAAGGTTTTCATTTTATCACGCCGTCGTTTGCTCTTTCCGGCAACAAAATTTACCGTATTCGTGACGTCACGTCATTGTTGAGTCATTGTGACGTCACGTCGCGTGAAATGCTATGTAAGATAGATTTTTCTTACATAGCTTTCTTACATGGGCAATCTCTATCCAATATGGCGAGTTATGAGAGAAACAAACTTCCTTTATACTAGAGGCCCACGGGGATTAACGGTCAACTTACTATAAAGACCAGGCAACTGTATAATTTGTGTTGGTACATGTGTAACTACGATTTTTTAAAGATTAAGACAATGTTCACTGTGACCTTGTACATGTAAGAGGATTTTTGAAAAAAAAACTTGGCATCCTTTTATTCTAGCATGTTACCAACAAAATATCAGTACCCTGGACCCTATAGCTAAGAAAAGAATTGTTTGAAAGATTCTTACAATTTTGACCTTTGTGACCTAGAAATTAGGTCAAGGTCATTCATTTAACAGACTTGGTAACCCCTCATGCAGGTATTCTACAGGCCAGCTATCAGTTTTCCAGTTTTGATAATTGAAAAGAAGCTTCTTGAAGATATTTAATCATTTGACCCATGTGACCTTAATAAGTGTTAAAGGTCATTCATTTAAACAATCTTTGTAGCTCTTCATTTAAGCATGCTACAGGCCAAATATCAGTGCCCAGAGCCCTCAAGTTATTGAAAAGCAGTTTCTTGAAATGTTTAATACATTTGATCCCTGTGACCTTGAACGTTAACCAAAATCGTTCATTTGCATGAAGTTGGTAGCCCTTCATCCCGGCAGACTACAAGCCAATTTTCAGTCGGTTATTGAGAAAAATTTACTTGAAGTTTTAAAGAAATTAAACCCCTGTTACCTTGAAAGTAGGCCAATGTCATTTATTTCAGCTTATTTGGTCTTCATTTTACACCATGTACACGATAATATTAGCAACCACGACGATGGGCGAAGAATGACCTAATAACACACTAAGTTTTAGCGACTCATCGAAGAGTTGATGATAAAGCAATAATATTCTATTTTATTGTAAATTACTACAATATATCAGTTAAAAGAACGAATATTTCTATACTAAACTTTTCATGTAATACAGTCACAGAAGGCCGTCAAATAAATGTCGCAACCCATTTTTAGTAACATTAGCCGTCGTCTGAAGTCGGGTGATCCATTTACATCACGTGACGGCTTAGACGAGTCGCTTGTATGTTTGTAAATAGAGAAGAATTTTTACTATATGATCTTTTGTGAAATAAAAGTGATAAAAATGAAGTTTTCTTTCAGGCCATGGCGACTTGCTTAAAATGTTGTCGGTACGCTCGTCATAAACAAACCGTCTATGCGACGGAGAAATTATTGTTATATGAAACGAAACTAGCATGTAGTGGTGGATTAATATCTGAATTCATCGGAAATGTCGGTGTTTCGTCTGAGAATTACACGACAGACTCGCAGCCAGTAAGTTATGTGCATTGTTTATAAATAATTGAGAAATAATGTTGGTATACTTCCATGACATTACTGCAATGGGAGGCTCATTTCACACATACATATTTATTATTTCCTGTAGGAAACTCAAGCAACTGTGTGCGGGGGTTCGCCTTCATTAGAATATGACCAGCTTAGGGGCTAAAACAAATAAGTTAGGGCCAAATATCAAAATATGTTTTCCCAAAATCTGCACAAACCCAAAGTTTTTCTTGAGAAGGCTTATAAAGGGAAACTCGTATGCATTGTGGTGTTCAGTTATTGGTAAAAAATTTTCTCGTTAAGTTAAATTACGGGATAAGAACTCTGACACGTGGCGTTTTGTTTAATTTGAACATGCTAAGATGGAGAACAATCTTACAGCATCGAATGATTACTTTTATATCAAGTACTTCACTGTAGTCTCGTGTACATACACATAATTGTTTGTTTTACATGTAGCCCAACAAATTACTACAGAACATGACGTCATAAAATATGCCCTTTTTCCAAAAACAAAAATCAGTAGCTCCACCCATATGTTTTGTCGTCGTCTTGGTTACTTGTTACAGCCTATAGTAAGATTATAAGGTCATAATTTTTGTGTTCCGTCTGTCTGCGAGGAAACAGGAAAATAGTCAATATTTTGTTTGAAATAGCATGCATAGGAATATGACGATATTTTAAGATCGTTATTCTCTGTACGGGTCGAGAGAGGCGATTTGATTGGATGTATGACTCTGGTCGCTGTGACAAGTACATGCTTCACTGTTTATAACACCAGATGCTCTTTTGCTGGGTACCTGAACCACTCGGTAGCAAACAAACAAAACCAAGACAAAAGAACGATACCTCTTTGTTAAACAGATTCCACAGACCTTTCAATTAAAAATTTGAGGATTTTTGTAAAACGCAGGACGGAGAACGCAACAAAAAGCTTGGAGGCAAAAGAAACATACGAGAAGATGCTATCAGGTGTTGTGTTTTTGTTGGCTCTATGGAGTGTGAAAGGTAAATATCAATTTATTTTACCAACTTGACAGTGCAGACAAGTACTTTAACACATGCATCCGTGTTTATCAATCGTTTTCTAAATGCGTATTTATGTTAAATAATACGGTGTACGATCATTATTTCTACCAACAATAAGTGGATGTTATTCAACTCTAAGGGTATAAAAACTGTTGAATATGTTATTGTTAATAATGTACCACACGTGATATTAACTCTTAACGCATTTTGATTGGCTGATTTAGTGAAATTTGGCCGAAACAACGTCGCTAGCTGATTGTTAACGTCATCATCATTTGGCGGGAAAATACTATCCGTGGTCAGTGACCGCTGATAACCTCGGACAATGCGCCTTGACTTGCACACGGAGTAGGTCATGCATGTCATTTGTGTACAACGAAAAGAAGTTGTGCCAAGGTCATGGTCAAACGTTCAATAACATCAGAGAAGGTCAAGGTCACAAGCATAGCGGAAGTCACTATTACATAAAATACATAAAACCGTAGGATCGTTATATTATTTTTAGGAATAGTTTTCTACCTTGGCCAGAATGGATGCTAGAGAAAATTACAAGGCTTTACGGACTTCGACCATACTTTCACTGGGCTATATTTTCTTTATGTGAATTTCGGCACTAGTCCGGTTTAATTTTTCATGGGGGGGGTTCAAGTCTGCTTTGCTACGAGATTTTCGAACAGCACTAATGAATAGCCTAAACGTAGAAACAAATGAACCGTATATGCCAGCTCAACGCTCTCGCTTCGATTGTAACTCAACTAAGATTAATCCATCGAAATCCTGCATTTGATCAAGTATTTAACCCAAACTATGAAAATATTTCCGTCAAACCGAAAAACTAGTTCCAACATTTAGCTGAGGGTCAATGTAACTATAGATTACCTAGACATTGATTCCTTTTATATGGCCCCAATGCAGTTTGTGTTTGTTCTGTCCCACCGTGAACTTTCAATCCAGTTTAAGCTGACTTGTCATAACACAATCATGGAAAGTCAACTACGATCCAAGACGCATACAAAGCACAATTCTTTGACTCCTCTTAAAGTATCCCTCGCAGCCTGTGCTTTACACTGACGGATCAAAAGGCGGACATGCAGCTAGCTGTTACAACAAACTTAAAACATTAATAAACATTTGTCCCCCGAGAAGCAGCCAAATTCTTTTCTAAAGAAGGCGCCATTTCTTTTGCGCTCAATTAAAATGAAAATAGTCATGCAAAAATGCAATCGTGTGATCACTGTCAATAACATGACCTAAAATGCTTTGCTTAGCAACTTGTTACAAAGAACACATCTTTTTTCAAAACAGAGATACGTAATATTCCTGGAAAGGTTGGAATACTTCGGAACGAAAATACCGACAGGGCAGCTAAAATGCTCTGTAGCTGTTACATGACTCACCTGTTTGTTACGTAGTCATTACCCACCTGTTTGTTACGTAGTCATGACCCACCTGTTTGTTACGAAGTCATGACCCACCTGTTTGTTACGTAGTCATGACCCACTTGTTTGTTACGAAGTCATGACCCACCTGTTTGTTACGTAGACATGACCCACCTGTTTGTTACGTAGACATGACCTACCTGTTTGTTACGTAGACATGACCCACCTGTTTGTTACGTAGTCATGACCTACCTGTTTGTTACGTAGACATAATCCAACTGTTTGTTACGAAGTCATGACCCACCTGTTTGTTACATAGTCATGACCCATATGTTTGTTACGTAGACATGACCCACCTGTTTGTTACGTAGACATGACCCACCTGTTTATTACGTAGACATGACCCACCTGTTTGTTAAGTAGACATGACCCACCTGTTTGTTACGTAATCATGACTCACCTGTTTGTTACGTAGACATGACCCACCTGTTTGTTACGTAGTCATGACCCACCTGTTTGTTACGTAGTCATGACCCACATGTTTGTTACGTAGTCATGACCCACCTGTTTGTTACGAAGTCATGACCCACCTGTTTGTTACGTAATCATGACCCACCTGTTTGTTACGTAGTCATGACCCACCTGTTTGTTACGTAGACATGACCCACCTGTTTGTTAAGTAGACATGACCCACCTGTTTGTTACGTTATCATGACCCACCTGTTTGTTACGTAATCATGACCCACCTGTTTGTTACGTAGACATGACCCACCTGTTTGTTAAGTAGACATGACCCACCTGTTTGTTACGTAATCATGACTCACCTGTTTGTTACGTAGACATGACCCACCTGTTTGTTACGTAGTCATGACCATCCTGTTTGTTACGTAGTCATGACCTACCTGTTTGTAACGTAGACATGACCCACCAGTTTGTTACGTAATCATGACCCACCTGTTTGTTACGTAGACATGACCCACCTGTTTGTTACGTAGACATGACCCACCTGTTTGTTACGTAGTCATGACCTACCTGTTTGTAACGTAGACATGGCCTACCTGTTTCTTACGTAGTCATGACCCACCTGTTTGTTACGTAATCATGACCCACCTGTTTGTTACGTAGACATGGCCCACCTTTTTGTTACGTAGTCATGGCCCACCTGTTTGTAACGTAGACATGGCCCACCTTTTTGTTACGTAGACATGGCCCACCTGTTTGTTACGTAGACATGGCCCACCTGTTTGTTACGTAGACATGGCCCACCTGTTTGTAACGTAGACATGACCCACCTGTTTGTTACGTAGACATGGCCTACCTGTTTGTTACGTAGTCATGACCTACCTGTTTGTTACGTAGTCATGACCTACCTGTTTGTAACGTAGTCATGACCCACCTGTTTGTTACGTAGACATGGCCCACCTTTTTGTTACGTAATCATGACCCACCTGTTTGTTACGTAGACATGGCCCACCTGTTTGTAACGTAGACATGACCCACCTGTTTGTTACGTAGACATGGCCTACCTGTTTGTTACGTAGTCATGACCTACCTGTTTGTTACGTAGTCATGACCTACCTGTTTGTAACGTAGTCATGACCCACCTGTTTGTTACGTAGACATGGCCCACCTTTTTGTTACGTAATCATGACCCACCTGTTTGTTACGTAGACATGACTCACCTGTTCGTTACGTAGACATGACCCACCTGTTTGTTACGTAGACATGACCCACCTGTTCGTTACGTAGACATGACACACCTGTTTGTTACGAAGTCATGACCCACCTGTTTGTTACGTAGACATGACCCACCTGTTTGTTACGTAGACATGACCCACCTGTTTGTTATGTAGTCATGACCCACCTGTTTGTTATGTAGACATGACCCACCTGTTTGTTACGTAGATATGACCCACCTGTTTGTTACGTAGACATGACCCACCTGTTTGTTACGTAGACATGACCCACCTGTTTGTTACGTAGTCATGACCCACCTGTTTGTTACGTAGACATGACCCACCTGTTTGTTACGTAGACATGACCCACCCGTTTTTTACGAAGTCATGACCCACCTGTTTGTTACGTAGACATGACCCACCTGTTTGTTACGTAGACATGACCCACCCGTTTTTTACGAAGTCATGACCTACCTGTTTGTTACGTAGTCATGACCCACCTGTTTGTTACGTAGACATGACCCACCTGTTTGTTACGTAGTCATGACCCACCTGTTTGTTACATAGTCATGACCCACCTGTTTGTTACGTAGTCATGACCCACCTGTTTGTTACGTAGGCATGACCTACCTGTTTATTAAGTAGATATGACCCACCTGTTTGTTACGTAGGCATGACCCACCTGTTTGTTACGTAGGCATGACCCACCTGTTTATTAAGTAGATATGACCCACCTGTTTGTTACGTAGGCATGACCCACCTGTTTATTAAGTAGATATGACCCACCTGTTTGTTACGTAATCATGACCCACCTGTTTGTTACGTAGACATGACCCAGCTGTTTGTAACGTAGTCATGCCCCTCATGTTTGTTACGTAGTCATGACCCACCTGTTTGTTATGTAGACATGACCCACATGTTTGTAACGTTGACCTGACCCACCTGTTTGTTACGTAGACCTGACCCACCTGTTTGTTACGTAGACATGACCCACCTGTTTGTTACGTAGTCATGACACACCTGTTTGTTACGTAGACATGACCCACCTGTTTGTTACGGAGACATGACCCACCTGTTTGTCACGTAGTCATGACCCACCTGTTTGTTACGTTGACCTGACCCACTTGTTTGTTACGTAATCATGACCCACCTGTTTGTTACGTAGATATGGCCCACCTGTTTGTTACGTAGTCATGACACACCTGTTTGTTACGTAGACATGACCCACCTGTTTGTTACGGAGACATGACCCACCTGTTTGTCACGTAGTCATAACCCACCTGTTTGTTACGTAGTCATGACAAACCTGTTTGTTACGTAGATATGACAAACCTGTTTGTTACGAAGTCATGACCCACCTGTTTGTTGCGTAGACATGACCCACCTGTTTGTTACGTAATCATGACCCACCTGTTTGTTACGTAGATATGGCCCACCTGTTTTGTTACGTAGTCATGACACACCTGTTTGTTACGTAGACATGACCCACCTGTTTGTTACGTAATCATGACCCACCTGTTTGTTACGTAGACATGACCCACCTGTTTGTTACGTAGACATGACCCACCTGTTTGTTACGTAGACATGACCCACCTGTTTGTTACGTTATCATGACCCACCTGTTTGTTACGTAGACATGACCCACCTGTTTGTTTCGTAGTCATGACCCACCTGTTTGTTACGTAGACATGACCCACCTGTTTGTTATACTTGGGATTCCATTCTTAAAGAGGGACATGTTTTAATCGACTGATCAGATCTTTCCCATCTTCACATTAAACATGTCCATGTCCCGAATCTGAAAAGCCCCTTTGAATCCCCCGGGAATGGATAAACTTGTTGGAGAGATTCGTTTTAACAAAATATCAATAATTTTTTTTACGTCTTCTACTTTCTTTTGTACTATATTTTGTTTTAAATGTCATCATGTTTCATTGTTTTTAACAGATTTTTTACAAAGCTTCTAACAAAATAGTTTTTGCTCAAAAAGATTATGGCTGTCGACTAGCTGACAATCTCAAATGAAATCAAATTAATCCTTCTGATAAATGCCGATTCCCGTAAATGTGGCATTTTTGTTGGCTAATGGCGGTCAGGTATCGGTGTACACGTATCAGCCGGTAAGGGCTGATAACCTTGCTCCGTTTGGATAATGGCCGTTCATATAGCGTTACGTTAGGCCCGTTGGGTAACACCGATTCTATCGTTATGCTAGCGGTCGTACCGGTTGGTTGGTTTATTAATTGTTTGTTCGTCCTTTTAACAGCAAGGGTCATTTAAGGACGGACTCCCGGTGTATGTGATGTGGTTGTGTGTGTTGGGAGCGTGGGTATTTGGGAGGCTGTGGTATGTTCGCGTAAGTCTTCTTGCGATGGTTCAGATCTTTTGCCGATTGGAAGTGCTACAAGACTGAAACATATACTGCTGAAGGACCCCCAGCAGAACACCCCATCCGGTCACATTATACTAGCAACGGGCAAACCAGTCGTTTCACTCCCATTATTCCGATCGTCAAGCAGGGATCGAGTAGAAACTACCATTGTTAGAGACGCTGGTATGTCTCGGCTTGGGGACAGAACCCATAGCCTCCCTCACAGGGGCGAACGCTCAACCAAAGGCCAAAAGTGAAATTGTGACAAGGGAGACATTAGGAAAGAGAAAGTTGTTTAGAAATAGGATGGAGATAAGTTGCCTTCTATGATCATGCAATGGAGGCAACAGGTACAATTCTTACGCCCTACTCGCAGGGCGTTCGTACCGAGTCCGTCCTCCGATCACACATACTGCGTCCAACGTTCGTACCACAAAGGAAGGGCGAAGCTTGCCCTTACTCTAGCTGTTGAACCTGACCATCATTCATTAGCCTTTTCATTATTCTCCTCTGTTTATAAAAACAAGAGGCCCACGGACCTTAACGGTCACATGAGTTTTGCTGTACTAGTATAGTACCGAAACCTTCATATATGGGTCTAAGAAGAAGATTGTCGAAATTTAAGCCAATTTGATCCTTTAGAGCGCCTTCCTACTGCCCCGTAGGTGGACTACAGCCATTTTTGCAATAACAAACCGTAAACTCCTGGTTAAAATTCAATTATCTCCAACTGAAAATGAAAAATATATACCCAAAAGTGTAATTTTCCTATATAAACTATAGAAAACTTCACCCCCTCCCCAGGGGGAATCCTAAATCCTGGGGGCCTTAAATTCACAATTTTGATAAAGCACTTAACGACCTTTCTATTGGTGACCAGTATTTGACTCCAGCCTATCTAGGTCTGGAAAAGAAATTGTTGAAATTGTAGCCAATTTGACTCTTTTGAGCCCTCCACACTGCCCTGGGGGAGGCAAGAGTCAAAATATGCCCAATATCACACGTCATGTCCTGGTAATTATTCCAACAAAGTTTCAACTATTTCCAACGGAAAATGAACAAAATATATCCAAAAGGATCATTTCCCTTTATAAACTTTAGTAAACTTCACCCCCTCTCCAGGAGGGAATGTGAAGTCCTGGGGGCATGAAATCACAATTTTGATAACGCACCTTAAGACCTTTCAATTTATGAAGAGTATTTGATTCCAGCATATCTAGGTCTGGAGAAGAAGATTGTTGAAATTTTAGCCAATTTGACTCTTTTGAGCCCCTCCCCACTGACCCGGAGGTGGGCCAGGTTCAAAACCTTTTCAATATCAAACCGTCATGTCCCGGTTATTATTTCAACCAAGTTTCAATTATCTCCCACTGAAAAAGAACAAAAAATATACAAAAGTGTCATTTTCCCTTGTAAACTTTAGTTAACTTCACCCCCTCCCCTGGGGGGGATATGAAGTCCTGGGGGCATGAAATTAACAATTTTGATAACGCAACTTCAGACCTTTCAATTTATGAAGAGTATTTGAATCCAGCATATCTGGGCCTGGAGAAGAAGATTTTTTTTATTATTATTATTATTTTGACCCCTTTTGGCCTTTCCTTCAGGTCCCTAGGGTCTTAGGACCATATAATTAACACTTTCGGTGTATCTTTAGCTAGGGAAAGCTCCTGTCAACCAAATTGGTTCAGGGGTTTTTGAGGACCAGTTGAAAATGTAAATTGTTTACAGAAGCACGACGGACGACGCACGACGGACAAAAGACAATTAGAAAAGGTCAGATACTAAGCCGTTACCCCAACGTTAATGTCTAAAATTATTCATTTGTCTTTTCAACGTTTCCCCTGTATATAAAAAGACTGTCAGATACGTATTCGTTACCCTAGCTTTAGTGTCTTATCTTTGTTTATTTGTCTATCCATCGTTCCCTCCTGTATATTAAAAGACTGTCAGATACGTATTCGTTACCCTAGCTTTAGTGTCTTATCTTTGTTTATTTGTCTATCCATCGTTCCCTCCTGTATATAAAAAGACTGTCAGATACGTATTCGTTACCCTAGTTTTAGTGTCTTATCTTTGTTTATTTGTCTATCTACCGTTCCCTCCTGTATATAAAAAGACTGTCAGATACGTATTCGTTACCCTAGCTTTAGTGTGTTATCTTTGTTTATTTGTCTGTCCATCGTTCCCTCCTGTATATAAAAAGACTGTCAGATACGTATTCGTTACCCTAGCTTTAGTGTCTTATCTTTGTTTATTTGTCTATCCATCGTTCCATTCTGTCGTCAATGTAAATGACCTAACGAGCACAAAAAAATGTTCTGTCACATGTTGTTTTAACTATACATGATTCGATTTTCAATTCAAAGGGAGTTTTAAAGTCGAACTGAAAAACTGAAATTCCAGTAAAGTCAAAACAGCAATGAAGTTATGAAGTCAATGACGATAGGAAAATAAATTACAGCCAGTCATAGTGTAGGTTTAACTATGTTATTTATAGTGTAACAGCACTGGGTCGATCATCGGCGACGGGGAAACTTGAGCGTCCTTCTGGAGTTGGGATGGTTCCGGGTCCGAATCCCATTCAGACCCTGCATTTTTTATCTCCTTTTTCATATCCAAAAAATCATCCTCATAGTATGTTTTGTTCTTTATTTTGTTCTTGAACAATCAAAGTGTTTTATTTAACAAGAAGTAACCTCCATGCTTCGATTTAGCAATGATTGAGTGACATCCTTGATATCAATGGGATAAGCTCACCTAATGTCTCTACACCCCTAGAATATGTCATGGCAACACTGAAGGCCTGCTCAGGTGAAAAAGCGCTCGGCTGATACCTGTATTTGAAGATTGCAAAAGGGCCGCAACCGACTTCAAAGCCTGTCAATTTTTACTGTTTTATGATCACAAGTTTCTTTTGAAATCCTTCAAAGGTTCGAACCAGTCTTCCTGCCTCATCAACAAGGTCGTGTACAACGGAGCCTTCAGTATTACCTTGACATATTCCAGGGGTGTAGAGAGCGTAGGAGAGCGTAAGCCCTTGATATCGAGGATGATTCCATTGGTGTAGAGAGCGTAGGAGAGCGTAACTCCTGGATATCGAGGATGATTATTTTGGTATAGAGAGCGTAGGAGAGCGTAAGCCCTTGGTATCGAGGATGATTCCATTGGTATAGAGAGCGTAGGAGAGAGCGTAAGCCCTGGCTATCGAGTATGACTCCATTGGTGTAGAGAGCGTAGGAGAGCGTAAGCCCTGACTATTGAGGATGATTCCATTGGTATAGAGAGCGTAGGAGAACGTAAGCCCTGGATATCGGGGATGATTCCATTGGTGTAGAGAGCGTAGGAGAACGTAAGCCCTGGATATCGAGGATGATTCCATTGGTGTAGAGAGCGTAGGAGAGCGTAACCCCTGCATATCGATGATGGTAATTGTAAAGGTCAATTCCAAAACATAAAATCAACAAAATCACGAATAGATTTTTTAATGGGAATCTTATTCGCAGTTTGATGGGAATCTTATTCTCATTTTTACTGCTTTGAACTGTTTTGTTTCTTATTCGGAATACTTTGAACTTTGGGAACCACTGGGTAAAGGAAACAAAGATTTAAGCATCCGTAGTATTGTACATGTAGTAAGGCGGAAAGAACCATACTGTCCTCGTACAGTATACTATGTTTTTGTCAAACTCTGAGTACCTGAAAATAATATCACGCGTATATCGGGAGACTGTTGTTCACTTTAACATCCTATTGTATTCTATGATACTTGATATGATGATAGTCTGGTAAATATTGTCTGACAAGA
Organism: Mimachlamys varia; assembly: GCA_947623455.1. Classification (NCBI taxonomy): domain Eukaryota; kingdom Metazoa; phylum Mollusca; class Bivalvia; order Pectinida; family Pectinidae; genus Mimachlamys; species Mimachlamys varia. The sequence goes on from OX392542.1 coordinate 32,716,662, forward strand.
GATTTTACATTCAGTATTTACAAAAGCAAATAATACTAACGAAACAAACCAAATGTAATCAATACTTTTGTGGTAAGTATAAAACAAGAAATAATTTTGGTGTAAACAATATCCTGGCTCATATCAGTGTTAATCACACTGATCTGACGAAACTCTTGAAGATGAAAGCCTAAATGTATTAAACTGGTTTAGCGAAAATGGTATGAAAACCAACCCGAACAAATTCAGGCAATATTTATTGGCAAAAATCCTATGAACAAAATGATTCTTTTAATATTGGTTTCTTGGTTCTTAAATGTGAAAATACAGTCAAGCTTCTGGGTGTTAACATCAATCCTAATCTAAAATCTGACGTGCACCTTTCAAACATTTGCGAAAAGCTTCTAAACAACTATGCATACTGAAGAGGATTTGATAATAATCCAACCAAGTCGGGGAATATTACAATTTTTAAAATCTTTTATCCTTTCTAATTTCGAAACAGCTGTATGATGTAGTTATATACATTTTTCGGCATACTGTATCTGTTACTTAATTTAAAAGTTGCAGCACATGTGTGTGTTACGTCATCTTCAATTATTACCCTCTTGCATGGCATTTATGTAGCCTTCGAAGTACACGCAATATGGAAAAGATACAGGATCGTGCTTTGCTTTTTATTGAAACTGATCTTACCACGCCTCTTAAAGAACTTTTAGCTGTAAATCAACCAATCTGATTAAAATACAGATTCTTGTTCTCACTCCGTTTTACAAGGATCTCACAACATCCCATTAAAGGTCACGTTCATATGACCTTTGTCGCCTCTTTATACTTAACTCTAAACTAATTTTCCAATGACCTGTCATCTTGCAGCAAGCCATTTCATCACATTATTCCACATTTTTGGTGACGAAATGACTAAACGGACAAATGCGGTTATGCAAGCATTGTCGCCTCAAAATTTCACTGTCAAGATTCTGACAGTAGTAATTTGATTGGCTAATGCAAAAGGTCATCGGGGCGTGACCCCCTATGAGATTTTCTCAGATCTTAACGCAGCAGAAAGAAGTTTACGGAACGGCGCGGAGATCAAGATATTATTTCAATCAGATTGTAAATTAACTAACCTATCTTCATGTCAGACGAAGAAAAGATATGGCAGTCGAGTTTTTTTTAAATTATTCATAAAATATCTCCTGAATGCCTGCATGGCCTAATTACTCAGTACAATACTGTGTATGATATCCGAAAAAAAAATCAAAGTTTGGACAAAAATTCGGTACCATGCAGCTCAGGTGTGGAACAGTCTGCCAAATGAAACCAGGCTCGCTGAAATAAAAGCTTCTCAATCTTTCGTAGACTGTTGCACACTTGGGATGGCCCTGTATGTAAATGTGCTATGTGCAAAAATTAATAGGTTTTGGCACAGTTTCTAAATGTTTTATATCAACATATTAACTCTCATTGCAGCAAACTGTGAATTTTAATTATCCAAATTATGTAATGTAATAATTATGTATAACTGTGATCATGCTTGATAACAGATACAAACGAACCTCATTTAATTCCTTAAGTTGCTGTAAACACGTTGCTTCTAAAATGTTCTTCAGCAAGCAACCTGTACTGGCCCCGGTTTCATCAACATTCCTTAACTTAAGGAAATTCCTTAATTTAAAAATCTCCATAGGAAAGCATTGCAGACTTTTAGGGGGAAATCTTAAGTTAAGGAGCTTTCCTTAAATTCTGTAATGCTTTTCTATAGAGATTTTTCAAGTTAAGGAATTTCCTTAAGTTAAGGAACGTTGATGAAACCAGGGCCAGCTGTAGCAGTTCCGGCTAAGATTGTAAACGTGTAAGCCAACGGGCCAATTTGTAACCCCTGATTCCAATACTTTATAGTCAACTCTTGTGTGGAAGGCAATGGTGTGGAGTAGCAAGCTTTTATCAGGCATATGTATGTCACAAGATATCAGCAATGTTAGTAAAGAACAAACTGATTATTTTGCATAGAGGGGCGAACTCCCTTCAATAGGATTAAAATCTGAATAAATGGATGTTTTCATATTTGTATTATCCTATTTTATATAAGTTTTGGTCATATTAAGTTACAAAACAAGATATCGACATAATATTTAAACAAATTTTTAAAAAACAAGGTCACTGCGACCATTGACACGCCTTTATAATCAGTCTGATATTCTACTCTTTTGGAATTGACAATGCATTGAAATTAAAAAGAAATGGGGCCTAGAACTTGACCCTGGCTCGTAACTCTCTTCAAAAAGGTCGAAATATATATGAAACTGAAATGCCGGATCACAACTACAATTTATACTGATAATTCTAGTGAAGTTTCATCAACATTTATATCTTAATTAAGATGAATGGATACCTCTACGGACGGACGGACGTACAGATTCCAGTATGCCTTCCCCTGTGACATTAAAATCGTATAATCTCATTTTCTTTCAGTATCTCTCAATACGCAAGATGCCGAATAAATGTCTTGTCGATTTTGGATTTTGAAAAACAAATCTTAAACATTCTCTTATCTGAAATGTATCTTGGTTTCAATATTGTTTTTTACTTTTCAGCAGGCGATATGAATGTATACTGAGAATAGTTTTGGAGCAATCTAAAACATAACGAATTCAAAATGAAATTTATTGAGTACTTATTTACCAGAATGATCTAGTCGCTGCCGTACAACATTTTTGGGATTGTGACAAGATTTTCTTACTAACGACAGTAGGTATTTTCACAACATTGAACAGTTCCATTTTCCTTGCCAATTTGTTTCTGTTTTATTTTACAAAGTATTTAATGCATTTATTGTGATTGGTTGCTCAAAACATCGGTATTCTTTTCGGTAGAACATGTCGTGCTGACATTCACTAACCAGACTCAGTCAACTGTTAAATAAATTGTACACTTGCTAGCTATCAATCTCCACGCTTCATCTGTTACCTTTCAAAGTGACAGATAACCAAGCCCTCGAAAAGTTGAAGGAACAATGTTTATTGCATGGACAGCTACACTACACAAGTGTATCTATATAAGAATCTTTCATGACCAGGGGTGTAAGAAAGGGAAATTCCACTATAGAGCAGTTTTCAAATTTGGTACTTACGCAAAACTTGAGGCTTTGTTTAGATAATTCAATAAATGCATACAGTGAAAACAAACATAACTATTATTCGAAATCTGTTATTGATCTAGGAGCAAACTATGAACAATGAAAAGAATAAGTTGAATAATAATTCATAACCTCAAAGTGAGAACTTTTTCATCTTAAATTTATTTTGTATGACACAACGATTAAAGTTGTTTTTTGTTTTTTGTTTTTTTTTTGTTTATCTGTTCTATCATGTACATTTCTCTTTGAAATAAGCATTACTTAACTTTTTGTACAACCGTTTTTCAAGGCGAGAAAACTAACAGTTTTTTTAATATAATGACATGTTTATTTACATAGTTTGGTTAACTTTTGTCAGTTCCAAATGCATATCTGGCACCAGTTATGAATAAGTTGCATATGACATTCATGATATAATTGAATTAAAAGAGACGAATGTAATTGATACTGTAATCTAATAAGTACTACTTTTAAAACAATCAGTCAACCTTTCAATATGTAAAGCGGTTTAACGACATGATACAGTGTATTATGATTACGGAAGTGGTATTTCGAAATTTCATGGTGAATTAGGAGAAACAACACGGTAATCAGATGAAAATTGGGTTTATCCATGCGAAAGACCAATTAGTCTAATCGTGTATAGGTTACTATCCCGACTCCCTATCCCGGTATCGTCAGTGAAGCCATCAGAATCGGCATCATCAAATAACACCAGGCCGTTTCCCGAACTTGTTAGCTTGAAATGATACTTTAATTTGTTTCCTTTACGTAAATAGTTGTATATTATGAGACATGCTGAGAAGAAAATTAGCGATTTTGTCAATGTAATTTATGTTGAAATAACTGTTCATGTTTAGGTCAAATCATGTACCTAGGTATCCAAGTTATGTCATGTTAGGCCGCCACGTGTCGGAGTTAATGCAGTGTGATAATAAATCCATGACCTGACATTAAAATGTTGTCATAATACCTACGTTCTTTAATGGGAACACACACAAAGGTGTTTTCTCTTTATGTCAAACAATTCGATTGAAATTGTCCCGTTTTACTTGCAATGTCTAAGTATATGTATATGCTAACAAAATGTCAGACTAAATGTCAGAGGCCCGTACACGGGTCTGCTCGGCCAATGTTGGAGAAGATAGACCAGTATTATGTTGGATATGTATCAGTTTAGAATCTGTAGGGATATTCGCACATATGTACGATGTTTGGACAAAGCGTAGGTAGATATTACAAATAGAAAGCACAGACCTCCAATGAGCTTGGTTTTTAAGGATACTTTGTATTACAAACAGAAAGCGGAGTCATGTATAAAGAACTCCAGTGAGTATGGTTTTATTGTATACATTGTACGTCACACCATGATAGGGGTATCATTACGCTATGATTAATCTGAAAAGATGATTGGCTAGCTTTAAATGTTACCGCTAACGTATCTAATTTATCACAAGATCTGGAACATGATCACGTGATAATCATAACGTCATCTGGCACTCGTGTGTTCCGAATAAAAGCAGAACGGTCCTACACTGTTTTCGGCTATAGCTGACGATAGTGAGTCGGGACGTTTGAATACGATGGGAGGAGGATACGTATTACATTATATCTTGTGTTGTATTTTTCAATTTACGTGTGATCGCTCTCAAATGAGATTTGACTCGGGACTTACTGTTAAAAGAACGGAATAATTACATCTCTCCGAATAACTTACTAGATCTATATTCAGAACATACGTGAATGAGGAGGGCAATAAATGGAGAAGGGAATACGTTGCTCCACTTTGATCACACGATAGTACAGAAATTGCTCCCCAATAACATCCATGTATCTAAACTTTCTCATCGTAATGTGATATATTGTATTCCGTATATATTGCTACATGTACCATGGCTTTATCAGGGAAAGGCGATAATCATTTTTCTAATATATTCCGCATAAATGTCGGAGGGCGACATTTTGAAATCAGTAGATCTGTTATGGAGTCAGTCGACGGATCACGATTACAACGTCTGTCGCACGAAGCTGAAGGTAGACCCAATAAAATGGACTTCTTTTACGAACGCCCGTGTAGACCATTCGAAGCAATATTGGCCTACCATCAAACCGGAAGTCTACATATTCCAGGAGATATGTGTCCTGCAGCTTTTAAACAGGAACTGGAATTCTGGGATATTAGTCCCGATGTCCTGGACAAATGTTGTTACCATCGTTATTTGACTTTCGTTCGTGAGCAAGCGGTGATGACTGGGTTCATGGAAAAGGCTCGGGCCGACGCAATGTCTACTGACCGATATTGGGATAAAACGTCATCGTATCTTACTAAGGTCAGATCACGGATAAGACGTGTTCTTGACAACCAAAATGGGTCCCTAGTTACACAGGTGAGTCTTTACATCAACAACTCTCCCAACTGATTTGAATCGATATCTTCGCACGCTGATTTATGTATAATCGCGTATAAATGTATGAAAATTCCAAAAGATCTCAGAAAGTCTGAATATTTCAACCCTTCATTAATTTTAAATTCATTATCCTTTATATTTTAGAATAAAGACAGCAAAACGTATTACATTGTGAAAAGGTTATTTATGTGATTCGTTGCTATGGTTTTTTACTTATAGCATCTTATCGGTCGACCACATCGGTTTCTCACAGGTCAGTGATTGAGAAAAACATTCACCTGTTTTACGTGTGTGTACTCACTGCAATGATCTAAGAGGCGACTAATGTGAGAAACCCCTGTCAGATTTGTGATTGTGCGTTATAGTTAGGGATACAAAAATGACAAAAATGTAATATTCTACGCCCGTGTTAGTCGTTATTCCATACTTAGCATGAAGTAGTTTTAAGGTAATGGGAGAAACCGGTTAATCCGTTCTCTGTGTAATGTGCCTATGCTAGGTCTGTCAGCACAGTTAAAACATTTCAAAAGTAACGTAGCGCTATACCTAATACCTATCGATGGCACATCCACCAACATACATGCCTGCATTCATCATAAAGAAGGAAGAACGATATTAAATGAATTCAGCTGGCTCTGCTGATTTCTTTGACTTAAGGGAAATCCTTAACCTAATCATATCTTTCCTTAACTTTGTAATGTTTTCCCAATGAGATTTATAAGTTTTGGAATTTCCGTAAGTTAAGAAACGTTGATGAATCCGGGCGTGATAGTTGTTTAGAACATTGTTATTCTTCGTTGGTTACAGACGTATATTTAGCATAATTCATGCATATTATTCCAAAGATACAATACATATGCTTTGTCTAGTAGTTAGATAGAAAGCCGGTTTCTTCATCCGAAAGTATTGTATACAACCATATTGATAATATATATACAATACCATGCCAACCGTATTCTGCCATACTTTTACAATATATCATGCATTTAGATAAATCTTCAACTATTTCTTAGGATTTTGTTTTTCAGAATCAGCAGATTTTCTTAAAATTGCACACACTTACAGAGGATGATAAGCTCTTTAACCTGATAATCTTTACATAATTTTCATATGTTTCTTTTTTGAGAAATAGCTGGATATATGCACTGTATGGAAAGTGTGAAGCTGTTTTATTCTTTATTCTTACTTAATAGTTTATTTTATCATGCGATATCTTTTGAACTCGCCTACGGAAAATTATACAAATTTTATTGGTAGACACAACAATAATTATCTACGTGCATGTGCAATTTCAATAACTTTCTTTGAAAAACAAAGTCATAAAAGATCATTGAAAATGTAACACAATGTAAATACATAGTAAAAAAAATGCCGTGACCGAATACTTTTGGCACGGTACTAGTTATGAGTTGTTGACGCTTTGGTATTCTCTGATGTTTTTTATATTGTTTACTACGTGTGATTGCTAGTGTTAATTACAGGGCATGCCACAAAGCGATCAATTTTTAATAACATCAGCTTATTAGACTAGCTGTAGGTGGCTGTAATTGAGCTTTTTCAAAATTGAACAATTTTTCTTTCATTAACTGAATGAGCAAAAGATAATCGAAGTAGTTACATGTAATGCTTATTTGATAACAACGGTATAATTGGTAATTTCTCTCATGAGATTGGTCTATTAGTAAAGGGTTGACGTGTCATTGTTATTATTTAAGAATTAATTTGAATCTATTTTTATGTTATGGGGGTATAACACAAAAAAACGGCGTGTACTCTAAATAAACCGCAAAGCGGTTTATGATGAGAGTACACTCCGTTTTTTTGGGGGGGTTATAACCCCAAAACATGAAAAATAAATTCAAGTTAATACTTATAATTTAATCTATACCCTGCGAAAATTAACTTTATTGATGGACTCTTTTCTCTAACAAAGTATTACGCTGCTGCATCAGCCAATCAAAAACGACGTTATAAACGGCAACGTCATTTTTTACGTTATGGGCTGATAACATATTTTTTAAGCCAATGAAAATACTTGTTTCAAACATGATTAAATTATCAGAAGGTGAATTAGCCAGCACAGATCACACTGTCGTTACACAACTGAAAGACGATCTACTGTGCCGACAGCTTTATTGTTGCTTTTTCAAATTACAATTTCTTCTTTTTTTTTTTACATTTAAAAATAATATCTTTAAAACGTTTCAATTTGCAAATACCAGAGTATGATATAGTCTTTTATCAACACGGTTACTGTTTATATTTCTACCGAGATTTCTCTTCAAAAAGAAAACTGTCATAATCGAACTACCTTCATGTATCAATTTATATCTTGATTGCCTAAACCAGCTTTTATTGCATGAATATGGACAAAATTATTGATATAATTAAGACAGTTTTGTTTTTTACAATATGATAAACCTAACACCAGTCATACCAGAAACATTTATAACCATCAGCAGTGATTTTTCTAGGCAATAATAACAGACTAGACGCTATTTTTCATCAATGTATAATCGTTTACTCCATATGTACTGATTTATTACTAGTTGCTGTATGACGGAACAGGAATTTAGGCTATTTAAGAGTTAAACAGCATTCTGTTTGGTGTTATAGGACCAAAACACGGAACAGAATGCTGTTTATTGCTTATATTTAATTTTTCCATTTGGTTTTGATAATAAGTTTATTAAATTCATATCTATATTCTAAATTTGTTCTGAAAAGTAAAGGTATATTTCTAATAAATGAAACAGTAAGCAGCCAGGATCGGCCAACCATCTCCAACGTTATGATTATGACGTCACAGTCGTAATGACGTCATAATAACCAATCCAGTGAAATGGTCGCATAACACGGAACTGACATTGCTAGTGTTATATTGTTATATAATGGCAATGCTGAGCAAATGTAAATATATATCAATAAAACGGCCATTTCATTCAATTATAGTAACACACCATATACACTATCGGAGTGTCTGGAGAGAATCCGCGTGGCCGTGTTGATGACGGGAAGCAAACATACTGTATAACTCGAAATTTTTGTTGGGCATGATTTTCATGGTTGCCACTGTACAACGAAAATAAAAACAGCAAATATGATCGATTTACGTGTTTACAGTTTGTCGATAAAGGAGATTTTTACCACGAAACAATTTATCTACGAATATTACTTGTCATTACGTATACTGTAAACAAAGTTTCTTTCGCGTGCGGTTGATTTTCGCGATAACAATAAATTCATGAAAGTTAATTGCCGCAAATTATGATAGGATTGGCTCAGGTTATGACATATATACTATACGTATTTTGCGAAAATAAATCACGCCAAATTAGTTTCGATGCGGCAATCGTGAAAGTTTGAAGCGGATTGAACATTTAGAGGTTTACATAACCTTTTAAAATCTTAACTACTGTTATACTATACTGCCTGTGTAAAAGTATATTTAAATGTTTGTTGGAAAGTATCACATTGGTTATTTATCACTTTTACAGAGTTTCAATTAGACGTCTATCGATGATAAACGTTAGTTTGTTAAGAAAATGTAGAACAACCATACGATTTTAACGATCACGATATCCATGTAAATTTCCCTTTGTTCATATTTTGCCTCTAGTTGAATAGATTCTGAGTTCTGATTATGGTTTTGTTGACGCTTTGGCATTCTCTGGTGGGTTTTTTTACACTACTGTATATCCATAAAAGTACAGCATTTGTTCATCGGACAATAACTGGAATGGTCACATTGTATTTTCAAGCTGTTATTCTTCGCACCTTTTTTAATACATGGAATAGTCTATAAAATATTCTTTGTTTCGGAACAATTGACCACTGATATTATTGCTGGCGTTATTTAATTTATGGCCACTCTGCTCTTGTTTTCAATAAAAAGTTATTGTTTTGTAAATATGGATATTACAGGAGAGTGATATTGGATTCGTCAAACGAATTCAATAACATAATATTGCATGAGCCTTTAGGTAAATATCATAAACGTACCAAGTATTTAAACGAGTTTAAAACAATAAATATAGTGTGGCCAATATTTACTTTTTTCTTTATCACATAACATTCATAATTTAAAACAAAAACCATCAACGCAAACCACAGTTACCAGTTGACCATATCTGGCCGACCCTAGTGTTGTCATTCAGCGCAGTATAAAAAGTCAAGATATCAAAATAATATTCACTTTAAATGCAATGAAAATACAAATGCGAAAAAATCAGTTTGAAATGACACTGAATGCATCATGTTTCATATCTAATATTTAGCGCGCAACAGAATTTACAGTTAGAATTACGGCAAAGTATCCACTTGGTAATAGCCCGTCCTGTGTTCGCACAGCGTGCGTTCTCCGTTCGGTTTGCGGCTAGACACCGTTCGGTTTGCGGCTAGACACCGCTCGGTTTGCGGCTAGACACCGTTCGGTTTGCGGCTAGACACCGTTCGGTTTGCGTTCGTACGTTGCGGCTTAACGGCCGGATCTCTTTCGTTCGTCTTTTGTCGTAGAATTCCGTCCGATATGCAATGTTTAATTGGCACAATCATACTATTAACTGTAAAAAGCAATATACAAAACTGTGATTAGCGCAATAATAATTTAACAGAATGCATTCAGTGCAAAACAAAAATCGCTAAAATGAGATTACCGCTAAAATAAGTTCGTTCACAGTAACAGTAGTCCCAGTAGTGGTGAAGCAATATATTCCCATGATTTTTACCAATTCCATCAGCTTTAGGTTCTACTTCAGGTGTATATATGACCATATATCAGACTTGTGACAATGCTGTTTATTGTGTTTATACCCTTACAGATTATACAGAGACATGTTTTCTATCACAATACCTTTGTTATTCCACTCTCAGACCAATGTATAAACGTGCTGACTATTGGATAAGTATATGTTATATACCACTAGTGTTATAACCACTAGTGGTATATGACCTTCTCAAAATTTTGATTGGTTGAGAAGTTGAACTTTGACCGGAAATCACGATTGTTGACGTCGTCATCGATTGTTGACATCGTCAAAACTTGGCAGGAATATATACGAGATGATGCGTTTTCGCGCAAATAGTCCGCGATTCACTCCAAAAATCAACACTGACACTGCTAATTTAATATTGTGTTGAGAAAACGTCACACGACTCGTGGTTATAGGATATGGAATTTATTTCACTCGAGTTAATTATTTTCAAAAGTTACAAAAGACACTTAAAGCTCGTGTCTTTTGTAACTTTAAAAAAATAATAACTCGAGTGAAATAAATTCCATATTCAACAGCCACTCGTTGTGTATCCTCTACGTATACCCTCGCAGATAATACAGGGACATGTTTACGGCTATACAGTATATTAAATCTCAATTACTTAATAAAAGAATTATCGTTTCCTATGTATAGTTTAGATTGCATTTACAGAAACATTTCTCTCATTTGCCGCGTCTACCTAATGACGGTATGTATATCCCATATAGCAGACCCCACAAATAACCATTTACCCATGTTCAATATAAACGTTTCGGCGATACATTTGGTAGATATAGGTCATCTGACCATGATGTTAATGTCAGGGATCTTAACATATACTGATCTGTAAACAGGTGAAGAGCGTACACAAGGAGGATGAAACCACGATAAGTATATAGTTCAGTCCAAGTGATGGGGTATCTCGACAATAATGTAAACACATGGAGGAGAGGCAGCTATCGTTGGCACTCCTCTTTGGCAATCTGTTTTAGATTAAGTGTGTGACCTATCAGGTATCCATACAAACCTTGACAGCATTAATCAATCATTGTCCGAATGCCCTCTAAACATCTATAATAAGTCATATATATCAGCACCTAGTAATTAAATTGATTATCTGAGACGCAAGGAACAAATGTTAGAATAAAGTTCCGGCAAGTGTATCAAACCTGGCATCGACAATATAATTGGCTGGAATATGTTCGGTATCTTACCTGATCTGGAGGCTAGGTGAGGGGATGTAATGTGTCTGACATTCTGATACCACTGGCCCTTCACTCCTGAGTCGCGGGTTCGAGGCCTACGTATGACAGTTGCCAGATACTGGCTGTAGGTCGGTGGTTTTCTCCCGGAATCCTGGCTTTCCTCCACCATTAAAACCTGACACGTCCTTCAATGTTAATTGGACGTAAAACACAAACCAATCAAGCATTGTCCATTGTTTGTTTATACAGACGTGATGTAAGTAGTGCCCTTCACAGCGTCTGGGATACACTTCCTATCTCATGGGCTATTAATCATCATTTCGAAAGAGTCGTTATATTCCATTGAAATGTACCCATGACAAGATAGGAAGAAATTAATTAACCCTGCGTTAGACATCAAACACTTGTAACGAGGCATGTATAAAATAAGTATGGACATCGTATGCATCATTATGTGAGGATAGGCCTTAACAAGGATTTTACATGGGTTTCCATTTCATATGAGTTTGGTGAAACGAGCATGAGAGTTTTGTTCAATTTAGCGAGCCTCTGGTAAGATATAATGACAAACTCGCAACGAGTTTCTTTGTTCCTATTTTGCCCCTAGTTTAATCGATTTTGAGTTCAGATTATGGTTTTGTTGACGCTTTGGTATTCTTTTATTCATATCTCATGAAAACGGGTGTAAGATCCTCTAATAACTTAAAGCTAACTCTGATGGCATTTAATCGTGTATGAAGGCATTTTTCATTCAACACAGAATTGTTAAATGCCGCCATTTTGACTACAGTGTGGAAGGAGATGACGTCATGTGATTGTCCTAGGTGTGACGTCACAATAAGAACAATTTAATCACATCTGATATGGTTATAATCACTGCGTACACAGTAATCATGTGATTAATGACATAACAATATGTAGGAATATATTTTATTATATCTTAAAGCAACATTGTTCAAGAGTCTTGTTGGTGAATATGTCCCCACTTTGATCCCTGGTATTTATTTTTTGCTGATTTCCTAATACCAAAATGTTTACCGACTGTAATTTCCTTATCTCACACGCAAATATACACGAAAAGAAAATCGTATGCAAATATCATCGGCATATATATGTTAACTGAGTGAAAACCAGGACCTAGTTCCATAAATGGTCAGCATGGCATATGTTAAAGGGAAAACTCTTTTGATGATGAACTTTCCCTTACTTCCGCAAAGCTTTCCTGTGGAAAATTTTACCCTTAACATTCATGAAACTGGGGTATGTAACGAACAGTTATATAATATCTTGCTACCTAAAATATTTTAAATGTTTAGTTATCATTAATTTCAAAGTGATACCTAAGCGTAAGTGAATCCTACAAAGTTAAAAATTAGTTTCGTTTGTTTGTTTTTACGCCTTTTGAAAGATAAAGTTAGTTAAATGTTTCTTATTTATCTCTGATAAAGTAACAAAATCCATGCATGAGATACAAAAAAAGCAAAAAACAAAAAAATACAACGCCAAATTGGTGTTTCATCTCCATAACTAATCAGCGATTAAGTTGCAAATCTTCACTTTATATTTCACAGGTATATTTCGTCTTTGCGGTCGCCGTCATCATCTTATCAATTATTGCCACCGCCCTTGGAACACTGCCATTAACGCCACATACGAATACGTCATCTGATGACGTCATGTTTACAACAGTGCAGCCGATGGTTTCCACTTCTGACAAAGTTACACCACCTGACCCATCCCCTTGTAAGCAGAAGCTCTCATCGGAAAGTGTTCCACTTGAACCTGACAATATCTCCCCTTCCGACTGGGAAAAAATGAAAGAAATCCATTCCTCGGACCAAGACTGGAAAGTATGGAACGAGACGGTTTTTGATAAAATATTTATCAATGTTTCAAGGAGACCAGTTGTCCGCCGAATGTTTGCAGGAGCTTTTGATACTGTTGTACCAGAAGCCGCGCAAAGTAAACTTCTGACGCTTTCAAAAGCAACGAACACGGAACAGTATGTGTATATTTATATAGAATACGCCTCAAATGCCTTCTTCAGTGTTGAACTCATTCTGAGACTCTTCAGTTTTCCCTGGACGTTGCGGGATGTTTTCTGTTTCCAGAACATCATAGAAATGATTGTGTTGGCTGCTGTGTACCTGCGGGGCCTGTTATATCTTATTCTTACTGAAGATCATCATGATGATATAGATTTTCTTCTCTATGTCCAAATGCTGAGAGTTCTTCGTCTTCTGCGTTTACTTGAGAACGTGACCGCCTACCGAGTTCTTTGTTATACACTGAAGGTAGGGAAGAGGGATATGTTTATAATGCTACTGTATGTGCTGATTGGTGTTCTCTTTTTCTCGAATGTCATGTATGTCGTTGAGAGGCGCGAGGACTTTCCAAGTATTCCTGCCACCTGGTGGTGGAGTGTTATCACCATGACAACCGTTGGTTACGGTGACATGATACCTAAGTCAGCCGCTGGTAAAATCATAGGAAGCATTTGTGCTCTATCTGGTGTGTTCATGTTTTCCCTAATCATACCTATATTTGTTAACACCTTTCTTTCATTGTACCAATTTGCAGATGTGCAAAGCCGTGATACTACTGACAAGAATCAGTATTTGTTAATTAAGGACCAGGAATTGGACGATATTGTCACAGGTTCAGACATGATCAAGAAAAATGGCAATTGCCCGAAAAAGCAATGTGTTTAAACTGAACCCAAGTGAAGCATTTATTCTCACTGCAGAAAACAATCAATATGAAAGTGATTCGGAGCAAAACATTGATGTAAGCCTCCGCCGTGAAGGCGTGATTCTTTTTCTTTGTCTTGGGATTCACTTTTTATTCTCGAATTGATGGGAAAAAAGGCGTGACACATTTGGTACAGAAAAATGCTCCACTTTCAGGAGAAGCTGGCTTTTTTTCTTTTGTTGTGGGGTATTCTTTACTTGTTAAATATAAGTATATAAGTGCCAGAAGATTTATGTATTTATATTTAATCCCATCTGACCAAAACAGCAGAAGTCAGAGTAAACGTATTGGTTGCGCCCATGTAAGCTACAAATGTTACCATGACCATGCAGGAATAAATGTTGACAGTATAAACAGACTTTGAGACACAGTTAGTGATATTAATATTTAATATGCTCGGTTAAATCATTATATAGTATGTTAGCTCAATTAATAAACAGTAATCGTGTAAACAGACTCGGGATCTCATGGAAAGTGTAACTCAAATTGATATGTCCAATAGAATAAATTAAAGTCTGGGGTTAACCACGGGCTATGTAAGTACACTGAAAATAATATTCAATATAATATATAGACTCGAGGCGACTATAAGATGACGTAACACACACTTATGCTGCACCTTTTTAATTAAGTAACAGATACAGTATACTGTACCGAGTGATTTTTAGTAAACACCATACGGCTGTTTTGTCCTTCTAAGACTCGTCAGTGATGCTAGAGGCCAAAGGGTGGTAATCGAAATTTTTTAATCTAATATAGAAACAAAACATTAAACCTTTTTAATTTATGAATTTAGAAAACAAATTGAATTAGTACTGTATAATCTCAAATCGTGTACTACGAAAGTGTGTCGGTTATGAACGATATTGCCACAAGTGCAAAAAAGACATGATTAAGAAAAACGGTAATTGTACAAAAACAGTTAAGCATAATAAACAGGAAGTGGTAGACTCTGCTTACACTTAAAATAATATTTCATAGAGCTGATCATGAGCAACCTAATTAACGTCGCCAATATCTACTGTACTGTACATGACGAGTGACAAATTACTATCTTGATAATATAATACCATTGTAGACGCCATGGAAACTTCTCACAATTTATAGTGACGTCATTAGATGGTGCTTCCGTTCTAATGCAGACATGACAAATTGAGTGAAATGTGAGTATACATGTAAAGTCATCTGAAGGCTTTGTAATTCTGTATCTATATTTTGTTTATATACACAACAGATACTTTAAGAAATATCCACTATTTATTAATCAATTTGTTATTTACAATATCAAAATGTCATCTCATTTTCTTCACCATTGAATTTAGTTGGATTCGATGGGATACCGTGTAATTATGGATTGAGTTGTCGAAATTGAAATATTCAAACAGGGTATGGATAAATTTGAGAGAACATGTTTCCTCTTTTGTATAGATAATCATGTGAAGGTTGAAAACACCGCAAAGTCATATTAACATCACGTGTTCATCAAATGCTTCCTGTAACTTTGAATATCACTTTTTGATTAATGTATCACAATATCTTTTCGCAATGGTTATAATATGCAATGTAAAATATTTTATATAAGCCTGGCAATCATCCATTACGATATCTTCATGCTTGAAATATAGTTGAAGTTTTTGTTGAAGTCTTATGTTGTGTTACACGCATGTACAATGCGTTTTGGGACAATATCCTGCTCTGCAATTCACCTGACACCAACTTAACATGCCCGGGACACGGGAATACACAAACGAAACACCTACTTTACAGGTACTACCTTGCGCAGCCGCAGCCGCGGCAGGAAGAACAGTAGTGGTAGGTTTCGAAATCATGGTGGTGGTGGTAGTCGAGGGTTTACGAGTGGTTGTTGTGGGTTTAGGAGTGGTTGATGTGGGTTTAGGAGTGGTTGTTGTGGGTTTAGGAGTGGTAGTAGTGGGTTTATGAGTGGTTGTTGTGGGTTTAGGAGTGGTAGTAGTGGGTTTAGGAGTGGTTGTTGTGGGTTTAGGAGTGGTAGTAGTGGGTTTAGGAGTGGTTGTTGTGGGTTTAGGAGTGGTAGTAGTGGGTTTAGGAGTGGTAGTAGTGGGTTTAGGAGTGGTTGTAGTGGGTTTAGGAGTGGTAGTAGTTGGCTGGGGAGTGGTAGTTGTCGGTTTTAGAGTTGTAGTGGTAGGTTCTGGAGAACTGTTCAATGCGACAGCTGAGCTTCCACTCCGTTCCTCTATAGCCACGTCAGAACACCCATAAAATTCCTCCTGGGGACCGTATCCGATCCCACTACGGCCATCCGGTTCGGATCCCCAACTGTTGGCTGGAATCATAACAGTTTAGCAAATGAGTTTATTAAAAGAGAACACATTTAAAGACTATTTTACAGTCCAAACTCTGTAATGTTCAGCTAAAGTATTGTTTTAATGCAGTTGTTGTTATAACTGTAGTTTGAATGATTCATGATACTGCTTTTAATATTGATCAGTATATCTGAGAATTTCACACATTTTATGTCAATATATATTTGTTCTCACTTACCGACGTGCCATTTCCATTGTAAGACGCACTGTGTACATGAGAGCCCAACCGGGAGTCGGTATTTCATTTGGAAATGACCAACGGCGCTTGTGATGTAATATCTGTGATAATTAAATAAGTTATACTGTACTATAAAAAATTAACACTTTTCTAAAATGTATACAGAGGATATTCAATTGTTTGCATTTTAGTATCGAAAAAAATATAGAATAAAAAAGCGTCAACAAAACCATAACCCGAACTCAAAATCGATTAAACTAGAGGCAAAATAAGAACAAAGGAAATATTTTACGTGGAGACCTCGTAAAAGCACAAGATGATAAGACCAGGTGTTCATGAAGAGTAAGTGTCTTCTGCTTCAACGAAATGATAAGCGATCATCATTGTCAATCACAACAAGGCGGCACACTAATAAGCATACCCAAAAACACCCATCTTCATATCAAACAAAGATACAGAATATTTCTCAATGAGACAAAAATGGCGACCATGAAGCTTGCCATATTTCTAAACAACCTGCATCTCTCGAATCCTTATGTTCTTAGTTTGTCAGCAGTTGACATCGATCACGAAAATCACCATACTAAGAGCAAGCCCTAGAATAATTAATCAACTGCGACACGTAAACACCATAGGTTGGAGAAGCAGGGATGTTACTATGAAGAAATAGAAAATTCAAGATCAAAAAATTGAAATCGTCATGTTTATCATATAGCTAAGTAGTTAGCTGTTCATGTGGGTCATAATTTAAGTAGAGTTCGAATTACTTTTCACGAATATGACATATTTTCACTCTCGAGTTTGTGAATTTTCTTTTCATCGATTTTGAATAAGGTCTTAAAATGATTTTATTATTCGTTTGTTTACCTGACTACTGAAAAGTAGCTAGGTCAATCCGTTTAAATCATAACAACAGCTCTTACAAACTAAACCTTATATTATCAATGCAAAATTGTTACAGCTAGTAAAAAGTAATTTTGGACCTAAACTACATGTTTAGTGTAATTTTACACTTCTGGGGGATTACATCTGTCGTGCATTTAGGAGGTTTATATAATAGAAATTATCCCTCTTTCCAATGGCATCATGCGTTTTTTCATACCTCAACTAGAAATGTGATTTTTGATGAAAGAAATGTAGGTGGGATCGATTTTTTGACCTCGAAATCTTTCCACCCCTTAGCCTTTACGACCATATAAGCCTGAGGGGGCATTTTTATCGAATATTGATATACAAGACATTAGGGACCCCATTGGAAATAAGCCTTTAAGGCTTGATGGGCTATCCCAGGTGTAAGGATGAAATGAGTCAAAATCTGTTATTATAATTACCATCTGTAGTGATCAATCTTTTACCTGAATAAATATTATTAAATATAAACCACTCTGCGTTATGATTTTTTTTTAAATGATCTTTCCTTGAGGTAAGACTCTATATAGACCTAGTTATTTAACAAGTTGTGTCTGTCTAGCAATGTACGTGTTATCCAGATGCATGGATGTTGATGACCGGTTTATAGCGCAGAACGCAGACTTGCCGTTTCTTTGAAAGTCAAGTGACATCTAATACACGATAAATTTATTATCTTTATAAATAACCGGGTCAGAAATTTCTGATAGCTCACCCTTTTCCCGTTCATTATACTGCCAGATTTCGATTGTGTTTTGCAGATTATTAAAATTAATGCACGGCAAGATGTTGGAGCATTTTCAACTCGCAAATATTAGGCCAACTGTCGATCAAGTCCAAAAGTAAATTATATGGCACCAATTCACAAGAACAATTACCTTTACATGTTGTCAAGAATATTTTGTAACTGCTCCAACACATCACTGTTCATTTAATTGATAATAATTTATATGTAAGTTACTCATTTATCCCGTAAAAGGGCACCGAAAGCAATTTTACGAGTGTTTGTTAATGCTGGTTCGCAATTTCGAAACTCTCCAGTGTCGTAAGGCACCATGGCAACAGTGACTAATGAGAGTGAAAGTGAAAATAGTGTAAGTTGAAGTCCAATGTTTAATTTACCGTGTTTTGTAAAATCGTCTCCTTGTATGGCATTTTAAATATCTCATCAATAAAACCTAGCAAATTCAGCATAATTGTTGAAAACACTAATAGCAAACTCCGTGTTTCTCGTTGCAAACACAACGGAGAAACTGTAAACAATATTAATGTTAAAGTTGCAACGATGTTACATATCAATACACAAATGAGTCGCAGAATATGACCCCATTTGCGCTGGATACTCTGATAATTTCTGGTCATGCACGCGATGTTTAGCCTCTAAAAACAGAGCAGCAGGTTAAATGGTCACACAAGCATCAATGCAGGCCGCAGACGACACAACAATCCGTCCGAGCATGGCCGAGCTTCGGAAACTTTATATTAACATTGAAATTAAATGAAGATGAAATATGAAATTATTGTTTTATGCATAAAAATCGTTTAAATTTTACATTTCATATTACTCGACTGGGAATAATTACAAAATCTTAAACCTCCAATACAACCCGGAATATACCGATATTAATTCAAAGATGGCGACCTCCATATGGAGGCGCGTGACATTTTTGAAAGTCATATCCTATAAAGTTTGATTTTGAAATGACAGTGATATATACGTACGTATGTGTTAGCATTAATGAGGGCTTTGCTATCTAATATCAAATATATTTTTGGCAGATTTTTTTGTTCACGTAGCAAAATCTGCCATACGTGTGAATTCTATTTGATATTAAACGGCAAACCATTGGATTTTCTTTTTATTACATTTCGAATGATCAGTACCTCATAAATATCTAATGCTGTTGCCATTTCTTCAAGATCACACATTTCCATCTCTCCCCAGTACACAGATCCTAGCAGACGACAACAATGCCAGGGGGCAATGAGAGAGTTCGATCAAGGGGAACAACTCTTACAACAGGAAAGAAGTTCCGGCAAAACCTTATATTTTCACTGCGAAATCGTCGTCACTGCCAAAACGTTTTCACTATTTGCACTGCTCATCACTGTAGTGACAATATAAGTTTTTTTTTCTGTTTGATAATTGATAAAATTGTTCAATGAATAGAACAACAATCGCCCGGGTACGGTCAATGATATTCAACGTAAAAGTTATGACGTCATAATAACGTTGACGTCAACAATCGGTCAATGACATCATTCAACTGAATTTGGTAGGATTGTATAGTGACAATGCCATGCAATGGTAAATAATTGTAACATAGACATCAAACTTCTCTATGCTTGTAATGTATCTGTAAAGTAACATTTCGTCTATTAAATAGAAGACGCTTACCCTTCCGAAACATCTATACCTTTTTGCAGATCTCTTAAATATTTCCTTTGTTGATATTTTGTCCCAAGTTCAACCAATTTTAAGTTAAGATTATTGTTTTGCTGACGTTACAGTAGTCATTGATTTTTATTTATTTATTTATTAATTTATTTTACTTTTTTTCAGTAATAATTTGGTGGAACAACACATTCGGTAACAAAATTATTCCCCTTGAACTATAGGAATAATGCCCTCTAACTTACTTGGTGCCGCTACCATCAGCCAGCTCCAGCACGTGCTGATCAAGACATTCCTGTGTTGCAGCTTTCTTAACATTGTTATTGGGACAAACACGAAATTCGAACCAGCCCATGTGATTAGCAGTGACCTCCACATCAAGGTCAATGATTTGACCTTCCGTGTACTTTCGGGTTATCAGTCCAGTAGCATATTTCCCGCCAGCCTCGTTCTTGCGTTCACCATTGTATGGGTCGCCACATATGCCACACTTGCCCCTGTTAGGGTAACCCCATTGTGTCTGTAACAAAGAAATCAGTTCCGAGATTATAAACTTCCCCTGCTGTCTTTAGTCCAATTGTTTTACTGATGAGTATAACAATAAAACAATCAATGTTACGGTATATGATAGGTCAACACATATAAAATCTAATCTCAAAATTTTAAAAGTTTGAAAGGTCATTATAGAAAGAAGAAAACGGAAAGAGACACCCTTTCTCAAATTCGAGTGTAAACAAACTATGTCGTCTTTCATTTCGACCGCAACGTGCGACTACCATAACAAAATTCACATAAACCCAGGAAGGTAAGGAGGGAACATGTGTTACATAAACTTGAACTGTTCAGGCAAGTATAGCCCCGTTCCGACGAAAGCCAAATTCACCATAAAGAAGAAGAAAACGTACTATGACCACCTTTAGGTCTACATCTATTATTCCTTGGATAATTTTAAAATATGAACTATGCAACGAATTACACTGAAATGTGACACATTTGGATATGTTAACATCCCATTCTGTCTAGTTATGCCTGGGTACTGATAAAAGGATATTACAGTATACCAGAATCATAACAGACATCACCGAAACCTACAACTGAATTATGATTGTTTCAGTAGATTGTTTTCTACATCACAGTACTGTGACTGCACCAATTCGTTAGTGTGCTTATCTGTTTAATTTAGTGCGCCTAAGTAAGTATATATATAGTAAGTCTTCCGGTGGATTAACTGTCTATTTTGGTAGATGACTTTGTCATATGAGTCTACTTATACAAGAAATTCAAGACAACATTCCTTTTATACTTTCTTACCTTCGTCGATATTTACTTTAAACTTCCTAAGCATATCTGTAAACATGCCAGTAATAAACTGACAGTGAATCGCATATCCTACGAAAAAAGTCTTTGTCAGTCTAGTGTATCTGCAGGTGTAATCAAAAGTATGTATCTACAGTGAACTCTCTCTATTAAGACCACCTTAGGAACCACACCAAAGTGGTCTTGATAGCGGGGTGATCTGAATAAAGAGGAGGTTGACCATGCAGAAATATTTCTCTGAAATCCACTTTTTGACCTGTTTTCATGGTCAATTAACTAAAATATAGGCTTTATAAAGTTAAACACAGAGCAATTGTAACTGATTAGCCAATTTGACACCAAAACACAGCTTACTGATCTGACACTTGACAAGTGTACACAGTGGAATACACACCAAGTGAATGTGTGTTTAATCAGTGGTCTGAGAAGTGAGGTGAAACTTAATGCAAAAGTGTTATTTGGGACTTTTCAAAACTGGTCTTAATAGCTAGGTGGTCTTAGTAGTGAAGCTTAAAATAAAAAGAAATATAATAGAAGATTTTTTGGGGACTTAAACGAAGTGGTCTTAATAGCGAGATGGTCTTAATTCTGAGATGGTCTTTAAGCGAGGTTTCACTGTATTTGATAAATGTTACTCTAAGATCGTCTTATTCCTTGTTGAGAAATAATGAATAGTAAAACATTAACGACATTATCAATAATAATTGATACTTTATCATAAACATGTGTTAATTCTGACACCTTAAAAGAAATACCGACACCCCATCAAACAAAATATTACAGGCACTCCATTAGATGCAAAACACCCATTGAAATTACTGTCATCCAATTTAAAAAATTACTTTTTGTATATCTTGATCTTATTATACATGGATACATTTAAATAAAACAGTGTTATTCTCATTCAGAAATGGTAATAAAATTATAAATACATAACATACGTGTTGCGTGTGAATGTATGGAACGAAAAACAATTGAAAGGTAAGCGAACACGTTTTGTATCCTCGAACTTCACTCGTTCATGGACACCACGCTGTCTGCAGTTGGCCAGCATGTGATGATTTATAAATAATTCATGATCAATTCAGCTTGCAGTTTTCACCTTCGTCTTAAATTCGTTCCTGTCTTCAAAGGACGAAAATCGCGAATATCAAACAGGGGTGAAAATAACAAGGTACAGGGTACTACTACCATTTAGTGAATTCGAATAATCAGCAACGAATCAAAATGTTTAAGTGATTCATAAACATGATTACACCATTGAACAGAATGCTGATACCATTTAACGAATAATTGATTGACAAGAGGAGCATAACTGTATTGTTTTCAACCATTAATAGCACATTAATATAATTGTAAGATTCTTAAGTTGACCAGGCTTTATGAGTCAGTACTTCCTGAATTTGCCTGTACTAGAAACATAATACTCATACCGCTCATGGATAATTGATTAACAATTCAACAAATAATAAACATTTAAACCTTCTTACAAGAGGAACGAACATAACAGCATTGTTAGTTATCATTGATAACACATTTCATTAGTATAATTGTAAGATTCGTAAGTTGACCAGGCTTTATGAGTCAGTTCTTCCTGGATTCGCCTGTACTGGTAACAGCACCATCACTATGGAATGTTCACTCGGCACATGGTCGGAATAAACTGACGGAAACAGATCATTGCATCTAGGTAATCTCATCACAATACTCGTGTACAACAGCATTTGTCACGGACGATATTGATGGACTGATACTATATCCATTATAAAGGCGTGTTAATGATAATGATAGGAGATAACGGTGGGGTAGAGGGAAGGGTGTTACTAGGTGTCTGAACTGGGAAATGTTATTGGTACGTTAACTTAATCCTTGAATTACAGACATACACATGCACTTGCAAAAATGCTGAATAATGCCACAACTTATGTTTGCACCTTACGGGATTAAAGGATTAAACCGTTAACTTGTTTTGTACATATCCAGGGTAAAATCCTATGACAGTTTACTGTTACTATAGTAACAAATCACTGTAACTCACTTTAATGACTTTTTTTGCTATGACAAATCTTACATCTTCCTTGACAATTTGTTTATTCTAAAGCGAGATAAAAGTTTTATTTACACAAACAACTAGACTTTCCTAGTTAGGATCGTATCAGTTACGATCTGTAAAAAAATAGCTCAATAATTGATAGCTTAATTGTCATAACAGAGAGAGAACTCCACAACATATCATATAAACGTTACGCAGCCACTCATCGGTGGTATTTTGTGACGGCAGCATCACCTCCTTTTTTGTAATGTGAAGTAGATTATTTTCTTGCTAACTATTAAACAAATGCGCGACTTCCATTACACGTAATCCATGTATGAACAAACCTGCGTGGAAAATGTCTGTGTGTACATGAACGTATGGCATGTTTTGTGCATAGGAATAAGTATTTAAAAATGCACGTTTGTGCAAAAACATGTCAATGCAACACGCCGGAAACGCATTACTAATACCATCGACTGAATGCATTATTTCCGGCAAAGTAGGACTTCAGACATCACGTTCAAGTCAAGTCCCATTTTGATCTGTTGTAAGAGATTGTTATAATGTTTACGAAATTCTGATCAATTTTGATAGCAAACACGCATCTGAAAAAAAATATATCGAAAGTCTAGATGTCTGTAGAAATTTCTTTTACACAAATTTAAAAAGGACGTATTCAAGGGCCATTTTTAAATTCTTTTATCTCTTGCGCTTCACAAAATGTCAATTTGTTCACTAATTTGACACTAGATTTTATTTTGATCACTTACATGGTCATTGCTTTGCCATTTTTGAATAACGCAAGTCAATTGTAAGTGCCACTGAAGCACTTTTAAAAGTAAAAAATACCACAAATGCATGGCTACCACATATCATGGTACAAAAAGAAAGCACAGGGACTTCCAGTGCTATAGGTGTTTTAGAAAAAAGGCAAACCGTTTTACTACAAAAATCAAACCTGTTAACAAAATTGTGAATCGTGAGTATTTCGCCATAGCAAAAAAAGTAAGGGAAACTTCAGCTAATTTTCTGAGTTAATAGGATATATTTGATAAGTGTTATTGATGTATTTTAAAAGAAAATAATTATATCCTGGGATTATTAAAATCCGCAAAAGTTCACTTTTATATTGGAATCTTTGACAGATCATAGAACAAAACACGAGTGTAAGGACATATCGCTCTATTTGCTTTTTGCATCTATGCCAATCCATCCCTTTAGCAAAAGGTTATACCCGAAAAATGTTTAGCAAAGGGTAGTTTTGAATTCATAGAGACTTATGTCATTAGTGTGTTTCTTTGAAAATGTATGGTATGCGACACTTACTAGGACTTTCATATCACTATTGTATAAATTAAAAACATATACTCCACAAGGTATATCATAATCCTTTTTCATTAATCAGTAGTACCAATACACTGATATGTAAGACTAATGCTTAAAATCCATTTACATGTTTACAAAAACAATACATGACCCAAATAAACAGTTTTGTCATTAAATAATGTACTTATTTCCTATGTTGGAAACCGTTGCCGAAAGTAAATACATATTATGCACATTTTATTATTTCTTACAATAAATTGTACAAACTTATGATATACCGAATGCAAACACATGTACAAAGTGTACCTTAACCATAGGTATATTCAAGCGTTTCCTCTTTCTTATTTTGAAATATCGTACTCTGATAAAAAAAAATTGAAAAAAATATTTACTTGTATGTCTGCATGTGTTTGATTAAAACGTTGATGAGGATGCCTGTCTTAGATTATGTAATGTATTGATTTCCACTATATTTATACCAAATCGTTGTCAATCAGTTGACTCTGTGACAAAATTTGACTCACCACAAAATGTAAACTTCAATTAAATCTACCACACCATATTGAATAATGGACGAGCATTTTACTGACCATCAACAGGCAGCAGAGGAAAAGGAGAAACGATATTGAAACAAAGATTAAACATTATAAGCCCTAACAATAATGGAACAGAATAATGGTATTAATTGTCAGTTGCTTACATAACACCGATATGCACATCAATGAAAAACACAAGTCGGACATTTACTAAAATAATTCCAATAATTTCGAAAGGAACAAAATAGGCGCAAATATCACAAATCAAGAATAGTTTGCGTCACCAATTAGGAACAAGAAGTGGGGAAAGAATAGCAGTGTCAGCCGACCACAGTGAAAATGAAGGTAAATGCCGTTCAAATATACCAAAGAAATACAATATGTATAAAAAAAAACAGAAATATGACGACATACAAAAAGGAAACAGGAAATGAGTGTACAATTTTTCGTATTTCCAGTGTTTCACTCATTGTATAATTTATCGAAGAAAAACATAGCGAAGTGTATTGTTCTGAAATAAGTCGCTGTAGGGAGCCAAATAAAAAACACATTTGGTTTTTAATGTATACAAAAACTACAATATCACAATCAACATATCACTGAGGATTTTATTTAGCAGGAATTGGTATGATAAGTGGGGCTATTTCTTTAAGTCAGTTTATGTAGAATTACGATGTCCCTCACTCATAGGTAAGAAATATAGGTTTTTTGTTACGTAACAGTGATTTAAGAAAAAGGCTCCATCTATCATTGGTATTCATACCATTTTTAAAATTCAATATTTTGTCACAGTTTCATCTGATTTATATGTTACTGGACGGCGGCACCTAATACAGATCCTTTAATTCTTCTATTGGGCTTGAATGAAAAAATATTCTCTGAAGTAGGCAGTTTGTATGCTTATGCCAAATAGCTCACTACATATACATGTATGGCAAAAATATATAATTCCGTTAGCAAATCAGAACAAAAATGAAAACCAACGCCTTAGCAAAAAACAACACTTTAAAAGCCTATTACACATTAAGAAAACAGACTTAAAAAAGTAAACCTTCTTACAAAGATGCAAAAGGCGATAGCAACATTAAACATGCAGTAAATAAAACGGGAAAACTCCACGAACGCTCACGAAATCTCTGTTTCGAACTTTGCCATGTCCTTAAATGAAGAAAGTGATTTCTGTCACTTTAATCATCATTAACAGACAAACCCATTTCTTGTTTTATCTACATAGGTATACAAATGTAAGAATAGAATGGAAATCTTTAAAGTTAGAGAGAAAAAAACAAGAGGAAGGACTCCTATTTGCCTTTTATCGCCGCAAAAATTAAAACAAGAAAAAGGCATTGAATTTGCCAAACATATTATGATGAATGAAAAATATTCAATAATTGTGTTAGTTTTAGATCGGATTTTAAAGATTTCAAAATAAAATAAATCTCCATTCCAGTCTTACCGCAAATCCGCCACAGTTGAGTTGGTTATCGTTGTAGTTTGGAGGGGTACTGTACCCTTGTCGAAACATCGACGATCGTGAGGGTGGCTCCCACAATCGACCATGGCCTCTCACTGCCACCACTATAGCCAAAAGTAGGCAAAGCACCTTCATTTTACAGTAGATCCCAACGTCCGGACCGGTACTACCCAGTGCGTTTAATGTGTTACTTTACACTTTTAAGCGTTGTTTTGATACCGACAAACTCGGCCCGATGCTTGTTTTACCGGCGTGGAATGTGCCAGTATCTTTCTGTGTTATGGGCGCTGTTGGTGAATTAACCCCTTTTAATGTCACAGCATATCGCAACACAGAGGGTGCAGGAGAGACCCCTGCGACCTCCTCCCAAGATCCTCCCTCCCTACACAATCATTTAGGGGTATATTGTTATATCAACAAGCCAATCTATTACACACAAGGAACTTGTCACACATTCCCACACGGAACATGTCTGACTGGTCTGAAGATATGTTTATAGAAAACAAACATGAAATTTGAGATATGCGAGGATTATCAATATTGAGAGGAGTGGCTTTATATCTCAATATAGTGTTAAACAAATAAGTGTTTATAGGTTCCGATAAGGTAGCAAATACTCCAGGACAGGAAGGTGTGCCTAGTCATCTCTCATACATTAGAAGGTTACCTGATATTAAATCAATAACAATCAGATTTAGTGTTTAAGTGGGTTATGTCAAACTTTAAATCAATCCGTCAATTAAAGTTAGCTGTATGTTTTACATACATATATTAAAGGAGTTAGTGGACGAAATGATAAATAAGTGCTGCTCTGACAAAAAAAGCTAGCTCAAAATCGATTGCAATGGCGAAATCTAACCAAATAAAACATTGATTTGAAGTCCCGGGATTACGTAAAAGGATATCGTCTTTTGCGTCATCTTCGATACCCGTTGTGTATATATTATAAAAATATAAGTCGTAGGGTATCAAGTCATCAAAACGAGCAATACCTGGGTAGCGACAACAAAGGTGCATTAATGCAAAGTATTAAAGTATTTCATATCTCGGGTGAACGTGACAAACTTCCACTTTCTTGATAGTAATATCTGTCCCGTTCCTACCTGAAGCGTTTGGAGATTGCAGTTAATTCGTTTTTCTAGAGTTGCTCTAGATATCTCGATTTTTGTTTTGAATGTAGGCTGATGACGAACAAACTTATAATGCATGATTCGAGATATTTTGAAAATTCTTACCTGTAAGCCGTGTTATATTAGAAAATAATGCCAGTTTTCAATTTGAAAGTTACTTGGATGTGACTAAGATAGGCATGACATGTGCCGCAGAAGACGCTTACTCTTCCGGAACACCTGGTATTCTTCTCTTGCACTGTTCCATGTCAATTTTCGGATTATGTTTTTTTGACGCTTGTATTATCTATTTTTTTCAAAAATACATATAATGTATGCATTGGCAAACAATATCTCAAAGACAAGATATCACTTTTTGAAGAACTTTATAATCAGTTTTTTTAAGAAATACGCTTTTGGCGGCCATTTTGAAAACTTGATTTTCTTACACTCCAAACGTTGTCGAACTTTCACCTTGTGAAACACTTGGATAAATACTGGGTAATGTAATTATGACTGTGTCGCTATTTGTTCACGTTCATAATGTTTTGGTTAAATTGCGGTATTATGAAATAAAAATGGGATATCTTTGTATCGTAATACTGTTTTACATTAAATGAAGCCGATTTCTTTGATAGCACTAAAACAATACCACAACAAAAAAGATAAAACGACCGCAATCTTTTTATTTGTTTCAATAAGAGAAACATAATTTCTTTCATCGAGACTTTTTACATCAATAAAAATCAACAAAAATGTCAAGAGAAACATTTTTTAATTCAGTATTAGGAGTTTGCGTACCACAGTTTCACAGATTGAAAATAAAATGTTTGTTTTAAACGTGTGCTAGTTTTCATGCATTTCTGAAAACAGAAAATGAAGAAAATAAATGAATTTGTTACGAAAAATCCGTATGTTTGATGGACCATATCAAACTAACGAGCTATTTTGTAATAGTTTATAATATTTTGGTCTATGAAATAATGAACAGCTCATACCAGTTGATATTTTTTTTTTTTTTTTTTTTCGTTTTAGTTTTTACTTTTCAGAAATATATTATCCTAAACTAATAAACGTAAAAAGTGACAGAAAAATATAGCTTGAAAGGGTGTTTAACATGATTTATAAAAAATCTCTGACGTACTTATAGCAAGCTAACGCCCTTTTAATTTATAACGTTTCAAGCTGCGCAAGATATCAATATAAAATGTCAGGTTTAAAGATCATTGATGATGCTTGTAAAGGTAAATCTCTATCGATTAAATTTGGTTTCTGTGTGTTTGGGAACGGACGTAGAAAATAAACATTTTTACATTTCATAGCAACAGTTGAGTAGACGTAAACAAATAACAAGTAAGAACATGCGAGATTTTAAGTAATACTGGGAACAATGGTTATTGTTGACATATCGTCCACGTAAGAACATAGTTACCATGTGATGGCGAGTATTGTATACGAATTATTGATAATCCTGTTTAGCATTTTGTCAAAATTTACAGAGACATGAAAAACAATAATAAACGTGATAGGCTATTACTTTAAAGCATCGGCCAGTTATTTGATAGCATTTCGTACTTGTAGACTTCGCCCAAGTCTCATGATTGTGTATCATAATAGATTTTAATCTAAACGTGATAACGTGTTGGAAATATCATCCCGTTATAGACAATTAGCAAACACCACACACACGCCACCAAGACGTTTAGCATACAGGTCAGGTGAACCACCTTTGTTTACTCACACGACAATAGGTTCCAGGTGGCACAATGAAATGAGTCGACAAAACTTACACGATGTTTAGTGAAAATTTATTTTAATTTATATATCATCATTTTTGATGAAACAGCCGCCCAAATTTTAATTAATCCCGTGCCTTCATTGCATGATGGTAAGAGGCGTGTTTTCCTTCCTTATATATCCCTTTACACAACCCCGTCTTTGTTCCTTAGTTAACCATTCCCTTGTGAAGAAAAACATGTTCACTGGTCGAAACATACCAAAGTCTCAAAAACTGGTAGTACTGCTTGAAGCTAAGTACGCCTGGTTTACCCGTTGTCAATTGTCAGTAAAAATAATCGGGCGGAATGTTAAGTGTGTTGCCACTATAAAATCGACATTAGTAGCGAGATTTTACCGCACCGTACCGCAGCCTCTCAATACACATGTACTAAAAAATACACTAACATCGAACCGGAAGGGCGTCCTTAAATGACGTAAGCCATAAAACGAAATCAAACGAAATCAAACTAAATCAAACAAACATATTGAATATTGAAGTTTGAATGATTCAATAAATAAATTTTACAAAGACCTGACCTAGATATCTGTATGATGTTTCTGTATAACAAATTTCAGTTCAATTTGTGAACACTTTGAAGCGATAATGCACTGAAACTGAATTATCGGAAATTTTCTAAGTCTAAGGGCCGTAATTCTGTTTAAAAATTCATTCAACCGTAACCAAGTGAAAACTTGACTTAGATATCCACGTGATGGATCTGTATATCAAATTTCAGTCCAATATGTGCATACATTGCAGAGATAATGCACGAAATCCCCAAAAAGGTGACAGGCAGATGGCATGTAAGCTAAATGTCGCCTCCGGCTTCGCCGATGGTGTCTTAATTCAGAGATAAAGTTAAATCAACTAGACAAAATTCTACTACGAAACTGCAATTCTTTTTTTATCATTCCTGCAGTATTCTTTGTTTCATATTGACTCGCCGTTTCTGCTGGTGACCACTTTTGAGCCACTTTTGAACCCTCCGCATGCCTGTCAGATTGGTCTTTACATTTGCATGAACAATACAATCATTTTGTGTTCCTAAGTTTCAGGTACAGAATGTAGCATATGTCCCTAACTTACGCAGTATACAAATAAATTTAAACTCTTTTTAATTACATAAGTATTTTGGCAATTTAACATTTCATTAACTCAATGCCATGTTCGGTCTAAAGCCAGGCTTTGAATCGCGATAAACGCTTGGTAACGTCGTTATGAGCACTGTCGTGTCAGAAAAGACTTATTGATTATACAATATATATTGAGACACCTGCAAGAGGAAGTAAAAGTATAGTCAGCTTGTCGCCTGTCCTTAGTCAATAGGCTACATAAACACTCTGTCAAGCTAACAAGTATATGCAACAGGTACATCATTCATTTACCAATGCGACACCAGACAGGTCATGCCACCAAACCGTGCATGAGTAAACAAAGGTTATGATTTATTAGGACTTATGTCGATGACCACCTGTATACGAAGGTAGTCCGCTGTCAAATTTATCAAAATAGTTTAAACTGTATCAAATAATTTTCAATGATTTGTCATGCGTCTGTCCGAATTATATGTGGAACCCGGTCGTGTTTATTTGTTTATCAGAAGGGTGCATTTCATGATTGCATTCCTTCGCAGAGTGTGGCTAGGACAGATTTTGGCGGTACTTGTCAGATTTTGAGAACACTTTAATAGGTACAAAGAATCGCCCGCTGTTATCAATTTTTGGGCTGGAAAAACGACGTCAGTTTGTAGATCAATAACTTGAAATATAAAGTTACGATGCACATATATAGTATGTATAGTAATTGGAAACACTTGATGAATTATACACCTATTCTGTCAACTTGAATTCCCCAATGGTTCTGAAAGTCAAACGAATATAATCAATCGATATGATGTTCCAAACCATTTATGACAATACAACAAGAGAGAAAGGGATCCAATTAAACCTCTTATAGAGCTTCTTCACATACACATTTGCTTTTTTGTAATGGGATAACTTGTTTCAAAATTAGAAAGTTTCGTTATCAGTACCCTATGACGTGTAACTACGAATGCAAATAGATGGGGTGAAATACGACAAACAATCAGTCATATCAAAGCAATGTGTCGTAGATCCAGGATGTAGGTTTGCCTCCGTTGTCATAGCATTATGCCCTACCTGCTACAATTTGGCGTCATTAAGAATACAAAGTCATCAAAAGGTAACCCCTATAGTTTTACTGTAAAACGACATGTTTGAGCGGTTGTCTTATTTTAGCGGTTTTTGTGCATTATATATTACACAAAATTAGGATTGTGCTAATTGAATACTGTGCATACTGTTTATATATACCATGCACATTAACATCAACAGGCTTTTCTGTTGAAATCCAAGCTATGCTCACGTTACATAATCAAAACAAAAGAAAAAACCTCAAACATTATTCGAAGATGAGTTACAAAATTTCATTATTTTGTCCATTTATGCCTTATCCGTGTTGCTAAAAATAAACAGAATTGGAAACAAATACATGTAACTCTAAAATTATAATTATAATAATGTTATAAGCGAACATTGTCTCGTACTAGGTATTACTACGGCTACAATTCGTAAAGCTACGGACCAACACAGATTGCCACGAATGATGCAGGAAATCCGGCGTCAATGCGGTGAGTGTGTAACCTAGGCCTAAATTGAGATATGAGTGTAGTTCTCTGAAGTCTATCATTTTAAAGTCAGCCATGTTAAACGTCCTGTTTGCATTTGTTTCAATCCCTGTGAGAATACCAGATTAATTAGGTGATAAAATAAAACAATTTATTTGGATGTGACCAAGATTGACATAGTGGGTATCGTCAATGAAGCCGAAGACGATTACTCTTACGGAATACCTGGTATTATTATCTTGTACTTTTACGAGGATCTCCATGTAAATCTTTCCTTTGTTCATATTTTGCAATTGCCTCCAGTTAAATCGATTTTAAGTTCTGATGACACTTTGGACACTCTATTTTGTTTCATGTTATTATATTCATGTATTTCACATTACTTAATTTCCTTTTCCCTTGCATACCTTATAAAACAAGCAGTTGTACCCATCATTATATCCTGGTTTTACATGCACTTTTATATTTAACGTTTTGACTGAAATCTCACATAGTGCACTCCACTCCAAATTTCTGAATAGAGTAGGAAAACATGCAGATTAGATATCTAACTTCTTTTTTATATATATTTTTTCAAGTAAAAAGTCAACTTTGTCATTTGTTTGGAAACATTGCTATTCATCTATTGTTTACTTAAGGTAACTGATTTATCTCGAGAGCATTTTTTGCACTCGATGACACCATGTTACACTTCTTGCAGCGATATCTTAACAAGGAAGAAGACACGCTTTATCATATCACACTTTAAACAGAAAATCTGGGATAGGGGTTCATTCGTTACTTTGTAGCCGATGTGTTTAAAACAAACATGACTCTAACTCAAAATCTATAAAACTAAGGCAAAATATAAACATAGGAAAAGTGTACACGAATATTGTGCTTTATCGGGGACTCTCACATCATGAATGCTTTGTGTAATACAAAATCAGAGAATTTCAAATCGTCAACAAAACCATAATCCGAAATCAAAAACCTTTAAACTAGAGGCAAAATATGAACTAAGGAAATATTTATATGGAGGCCCTCGTAAAGGTTCAAGAGAATAAGACCATGTCTTCCGGACTAGTAAGCGTCTTCTGCTTCATCGACGTCATGTACAGCTTGGTTTAAATCCAAGTAAACATCAATCCTCAAAATGAGAACTGAATCATCATGGTCAATCACAACAAGTTAACACACTAATAAGCAAACTCAAAAACATCCATCTTAATATCACATAAAGATACAGAATATTTCTCGATGAGATCAAGATGGCGACCATAAAGCTTGCCCATAGGCTTCATCAACCTCCATCTCTTCAATCCCTGTGTCGTGAGTTTGTTCGTCAGAAGCTGACAATCTCAATATTCAGGGCAAGCCCTAGAATAACGAATGAACTGCGATATGCAAATTACTATTGGATGGAGAAACAGGGATGTTACTATCAAGAAAGGAAATGGCAAAC
This sequence comes from Mimachlamys varia, assembly GCA_947623455.1. NCBI lineage: Eukaryota > Metazoa > Mollusca > Bivalvia > Pectinida > Pectinidae > Mimachlamys > Mimachlamys varia. Next base: position 32,750,390 of record OX392542.1, read on the forward strand.
TATAAAGAATAGAAATATTTAATGGAGACCCTTTTTACAGTACAAGAAAATAAGACCAGGTGTTCCGTAAGAATCTGAGTCTCCGAACGACTGTATTACACGAAATATACTTGGTCACAGATGACTTCTGTGTTAAAAACATTAAGATCATTTGGTGGTACAAACTTTCGTGATATTGGTTATTTGAAATAATATTTACATAAAGAATCT